>CM038680.1:619324213-620006121 GCA_021605205.1 Aegilops longissima | reverse complement strand
CGCAGTAATAATACCTAACTAATCCCTCTGTAACTAAATATAAGACGTTTTTGCAGTTCAAATTAAACTGCAAAAACGTCCTATATTTAGTTACAGAGGTAGTAGTACAAAGAGACCAACAATCAGGAAGCAAAAGGTACAGCAGAGCCCCAAATGTACAACCACAGCAGCCCTACCTTCAAAATACAAGTGGCTTATCCACCAGCGAATTTACCATTGATCAACGGGATAGCAAATATTGGACAAATAGCCACATGATAGCAGAAACACCAATTGTCAGGTAATTGCTTTGCAGTAAGAGGTATACTATTGAGTATACATGGATATTGCCTTTCCACACGTTTTTGTGGTACACTCTACACTGGTGGTATAAGCACCAACACACACCCGCATGCACAGCACAAAATGCAGTCACAAAATCACCAGCCCATTCGAATGTCCCTGAGTTGGTCGGTGGGCACAATGCTGAGGTGTAAAGTAACTGAAGCATCTCTACTGATTGTGGAGATATTATCCAAGCAGTTAAAAAATTTAGAATGTCTAGTGCATCCGTAAGCATTACAATATTTAGTGCATGAAACATCAAAATGCATGAAAGGTGGAAAATGCAATTGCATTACAATCACCAAAATGTATTACAATGTCTACAAGACTCGCGGACACATCAGCTGATAGCAAATATAAGCACGACTAGATGATGCAACCACAAACGGCTAATATACAACGAATGCTGCCACAAAGTGTTCCATGCGCACATCAATTAGAGGAACTAAGCCGCCTGAAGCACAAATTATAACAGTAACAAACACAAAAAGAACCTAGTAAACATGAACCATATCAAGAAGAGGAGAAAGCACCAAGTCAATCAGGAAACAGAACAAACCCGGCCACAATATCATGAATAGACACTTGAGCAAATTAAGCTTAAATAATAAAAACAGAACAAACGAATCATGTCAAGGCAAATCGAAAAGCAATAGCAAACGCAAGCAAAACCTTTGCCGGCTATTTGGTCCAAGATTTCAATGGCAGGGATAAACCAGACGTGGTTTTCCCCTGGCGAGATAACAACAGCTTTATGGTAGCAGTAACAGCCTAAACACGGCAAGGAATATGCAACCCCAGAACCCTCCAGGAACGTTGAGGGAAACGCCTGAATCCTTACCACTGTTCGGGCAAAGATATCACAAGCAAATGCACAGTGCCGACGCATATCCTAACAGATCGATGAAAACGAAGCGCGCAATGAACCCTAAACGGAGCAGCAAATGCGGCAGAGATGGACAGAGAGCAAAAGCGCCTCACCGCCGCTTCTTCTTCCGGCCGCCGCCACTCTCCTCGTCTTCCTCCTCCTCCTCCTCCTCTTTCTCCTCTTCTTCCTCCTCCCCCTCCCCCTCCTGCTGCTCGCCCCCCTCCTCCTCCCCCTCGCCCTTCTCCTCTCCCCCTTCCCCGGCCTCCGGCGTCACCTCCCCCGGATCCTCCTCCTCCGCGGGCGCATCCTCGGGCTCGGCCTTGTCGGCGAACTCGGAGAGCAGGAGGTCGACCTGCTCCCGGACGAAGGTCTTCTTGTCGGAGAGGTCGACGCCGAAGTCCTCCTCGAGGCGGCGGCGCAGGGCGCCGGTGGTGGTGGTGGTGAGGTCCGACTCCCGCAGCACCTCCCGCAGCCGCTCCACCAGCTCCGAGTCCGACACCATCGCCGCCTGGCCTCGGGTTGGTTCTCTCGCCTCTGGCTCTGGGGGAGCGTGGCCGTGCGCACGGGCAGGCACGGTGGTGGGGTGGGGTGGGGTGGAAGGGCTCGCTGCCTCGCGTGGTTTCGGTTTTTGTTGGGCTGAAAATGTGGGTTTTCCTTTCCTCCTGGGGGCGTCTGGCCCAGATACACCGCGTCACGTTTTTTCCCGAGAGTTTCCCCCTTTACCCCTTTTGCCGTTGTGATGATGTGATGGTGTCACGACCGTTAGTGCTCAAGTGGACGTCAGGATTGACTGCTATGGTAGAAAGGGATTTATAGCATCTGATGAATTTATAATTTCCCTTTTACAGACCATGTTCTTGCACGCTTATAATCAAGATTCTCCGAACAAAGCAGAGGAGAACTGAAACTAGAAAGCAGAAGTAAAAAATGCAAGTGATTCAAGACAAATGAGGCTGTTTCACTCTCTCGCCGATTTCTGATTCTAGGTTGCGGATGTCCTTCGTCGCTAAGATAATGGGTCAAACATAATAATAAATTACATCCGTCGGTGCGACGAATACAGATAGATTGGTAGGTGGTGCTATCTCAAATTATCTATTTGACGTGGCGTTTTGTTTTTGCGTGTGGAGCGGGTCAAATGGTGGCGTAATGCTAGATGGATCGACTCGAGTACTGAAAGTCATAATATGGAGCCAAAAATAGGCATATACACAATGTTTATCGTAACTTTAGTGCGCATTGGTCGTGCAGGCATGCGTTACATCTTATCGTCTCACTTTTTCTGCATGCATCCCTTGTGCGCTGAAGCGTACCTAAGGAGGATTGGGTGATACCTTCACTAAAAATTCTAAATTAATAAGAAGTCCTTTGTGTATTAAAATATCTTAAATTCATTGGATTTACGAGAAATATATCCAGTATCTTGCCATATGCAAATTTTATGCGAGTTTCATCATTGCTTTGTCGGGCAACTGCATTGAGATGTGGCTTGAAAACTAACATGTTGATGTATCATGTTTGGTGGTCGGTTATTAGCAATGACAACGAGCTAATGATTTAATATTACCATAAAGTGTATAATTGTCTTCGCCTCCACGGCATGTGCTCGTATGAAGGACTGGAATTTGACTTCCCGGTAAATATGCATAAGATATTGGGATGTGACGCGGATTGGCTGACCTTGAGTGGCTAGATGAACGCGCATGTAGTCCCCATATGTGATTTTGATAATTAATGACAATCCTGATAAAATAACTATTTCATTGAGATGCATATGGAGGATTGTTCCATGGGAAGTGCATGGAGACCGTTGGATGGGTTCAAGGATGAATGCCTTTGATATAAAGATATGCTTTGAGATTTGATGACGGATAAAGTATATTGAATGGATTTGGGGAAAACCTCATCAAAATGAAAGTATACATCCATATCACTAAGTCCAAGAGGTGGATATATTGTGATCAAGATGAAACAAAAGGAAATTGACATCGAAGTATCAAGATCTCGAGAGAATGAATTGGTATAGGAATTCAAATGGCTTTCAAGACAAAGTTATGGTGAGATCATGAGTTGGGCGATGGTTGATCAAGATAAGAAAGCAAAGGTAGCCGCCCGCTAGCTCTGGCTCCTCTCCCCTAAAAAGCTTAGGGTTCTTCCGCCTCCCGTCGGCGCTGCCGCCGTTCCGCCCTATATCCAGTGGCCTTAGGGCCATGGGGGCGCGGTGGATCCCATTCCTTGCCGATGGGAGGGCTCCGGTTTTACATCTTTCTTTGAGTTTTGTTAGGGTTTGTGTCCTGCTCAGGAAGGCGGGACGTCGGTGGCTCCCTGAAGATGGAATAAGGTTCTCCCCGCCCAGCCCCATTCTGGCGGTGCATCTAGCATCGACAGTAGGCGTGTGGAGGTGTGTCTCAGGTGGATCTATCTTTGGTGGATCTGCTCGGATCTGATCATCGTTCGTCTTCATTCGTGTGTCTTCAGATTGGATCCTTTCGATCTACACTACTCTTTATCGACAACGGTTGCTGTTTTGGTGCACTGGTCCTACGGGGACTTAGCATGACGACTTCCCCGACTATCTACTACAAGAAGTTTTGCCCGGCTCTGGCGAGGGAGAGGTGATGACGATGGCGCGCCTTTGACTAGCTTCAGTGCTTGTAGTCATCGCTGATGACACACAAGTATAGGGAATCAATCATAGTCCTTTCGATAAGTAAGGGTGTCGAACCCAACGAGGAGCAGAAGGAAATGAGAAGTGTTTTCAACAAGATGTTTTCTGCAAGCACTGAAAGTAGCCGTAAAAAATAGTTTGATAGCAAGGTAATTCATAACAAGTAACAAGTAGCAATAGTAACAAAGGTGCAGCAAGGTGGCTCAATCCTTTTTATAGTAAAGGACAAGTCGGAACGTTCTCTTATAATAAGCAAAGCGTTCTCGAGGACACATGGGAATTATAATCTAGTCACTTTCATCATGTTTATTTGATTTGCGTTCGTTACTTTGATAATTTGATATGTGGGTGGACCGGTGCTTGGGTCTTGTTCTTACTTGAACAAGCCTCCCACTTATGATTACCCCCTCCCACAAGCATCCGCAACTATGAAAGAAGAATTAAGACAAATCTAACCATATCATGAAACATATGGATCCAAATCAGCCCCTTACAAAAATAGATCATACTAAAACTTTACTCTTTTAAATCAAGTAATAAATAAGGTTCGAACTAAGATAGATAAAGATGATAAAAGTGATGGTGATACGATACCGGGCACCTCCCCCACGCTTGGAACAAGCCTAGGGTGGTGCTCCTACCTGTGGTACTCAAGTGTCTTTCTTCGGTGATGATGGTGATGTGGTGCTAGGCTTGTCCTTCAGTTTCAACAAGTATTCCAAGTTGCCATTGATATTCTGAAGAGCATGATTTTGCTCTTCCAACAAAATAACTTCGTGAGTAAGAGCTGTATTCTGAGCACAAATTGCTTCAAAAACCTTTAAAGTATCAATTTCAGATGGGGAGAGATGATTATAAAGGGGTTGCAATATGTCTCCCTTATCTGCAATTTCTCCTGTAGGCACAACCTGGTCTCCTTCTCCTTGGATCTGGCTTCCCGCGACCTCCCCGGCTTTATCCTGCTTGTTGGTGTCCTCCTCTCCTGATGACCACTCATAATAAACCTCATTGTATGGGCACTTTGCCCGACGAAGGTTGCACGATCCGATGCTTGTGTGGAGCCTTCGGGAAACCATGGGGGTCTAAATCTGGCAGAAAAACTGCTCGAAACAAGAACAGAGGAGAAACTTGTGATATGATGGTCAAACATCCGAGAGTATATATAAAGAATTTTTATCTTGCAAAACAAGTATATGGGAAGAAAACGGAGTCGGGAAGGCACACGAGGGGCCCACAAGGCAACCCGGCTCGCCCTGTTGCCTTGTGACCTCCTCGTGGGTCCTCTCGGTTGTTTCTTATTTTTGTATTTTTTTCTAATATTCCAAATCGGATAGAAATATATTTTTTATGGAATTTTTAGAGTCGGTTTACTTACCGTATCACATGCCTACTCTTTTCAGGGTTCTAGAGTGTTTCGGAAGGTCTCCCTTATGTGTTTTGATACGTCTCCAACGTATCTATAATTTTTGATTGTTCAATGCTATTATATTATTTGTTTTCGATGTTTTATATGCATTAATATGCTATTTTATATTATTTTTGGGACTAACCTATTAACCTAGAGCCCAGTGCCAGTTTCTGTTTTTCCTTGTTTTTGAGTTTCGCAGAAAAGGAATACTAAACGGAGTCCAAACGGAATAAAACTTTACGATGATTTTTCTTGGACCAGAAGACACCCAAGAGACTTGGAGTTCAAGTCAGAAGAGCCACGAGGCGGCGGCAAGGGTGGAAGGCGCGCCCCCTTCCTTGTGGGCCCCTCGGTGACCCCCTGACCTAGATCTTCCTCCTATATATTCACATATATTCCAAAACCCTCATAGGCATCCACAAAAACACTTTTCCACCGCCGCAACCTTCTGTTTCCGTGAGATCCCATCTTGGAGCCTTTCCCCGCGTCCTGCCGGAGGGGGATTCGATCACGATTAGCATCTACATCAAATCTACCGCCCTTCCGATGAAGCGTGAGTAGTCCACCTCAGACCTACAGGTCTATAGCTAGTAGCTAGATGGCTTCTTCTCTCTCTTTGATTCTCAATATCATGTTCTCCTCGATGTTCTTGAAGATCTATCCGATGTAATCTTCCTTTGTGGTGTGTTTGTCGAGATCCGATGAATTGTGGATTTATGATCATCTTATCTATGAATATTGTTTGAATCTTCTCTGAATTCTTATATGCATGATTTGGTATCTTTGTATTTCTCTTCGAATTATCGGTTTGGTTTGGCCGACTAGATTGGTATTTCCTGCAATGGGAGAGGTGCTTAGATTTGGGTTCAATCTTGCGTGATTTCACTCAGTGACAAAGTAGGGGTAGCGAGACACGTATCGCATTGTTGCCATCGAGGATAAAAAGATGGGGTTTTCATCATACTGCTTGAGTTAATTCCTCTACATCATGTCATCTTACTTAATGTGTTACTCTGTTTTATGAACTTAATACTCTAGATGCAGGCTGGAGTCGGTCGATGTGTGGAGTAATAGTAGTAGATGCAGAATCATTTCGGTCTACTTAACACGGACATGATGCCTATATTGCATAAGCATTGGCTTGGATATGATCATAACTTTGCGCTTTTCTACCAATTGCTCGACAGTAATTTGTTCACCCACCGTATTATTTGCCTTCATAAGAGAAGCCTCTAGTGAAACCTATGGCCCCCGGGTCTATTTTCCATCATATTAGTTTCCGATATATTATTTTGCAATCTTTTATTTTCAGATCTATAAACCAAAAAACCCAAAAATATTGTATCTTTTGTTTAGTTTTATTTATCTATCTCTATCAGATCTCGCTTTTGCAAGTGACCGTGAAGGGATTGACAACCCCTTTATCGCGTTGGGTGTAAGTGTTTGATTGTTTGTGCAGGTGGTGATTTGTGCATTCTTCTCCTACTGGATTGATACCTTCGTTCTTAACTGAGGGAAATACTTATCTCTACTGTGCTGCATCACCCTTTCCTCTTCAAGGGAAAAACCAACTCAAGCTCAAGAAGTAGCAGGAAGAATTTTTGGCGTCGTTGCCGGGGAGATCTACGCCAAGTCAAGATCTACATCAAGCTACCAAGTGCCCACCATAAAAATCTCATCTCTTGTATTACATTATTCGCCATTCGCCTCTCGTTTTCCTCTCCCCCACTTCTAAAACGATTTACGAAAAGATTTGCCTTTTTTTATTCGCCTTCTTCCTTTTGTCTTCTCGTTTGCTTTTTGTTCGTTTGTACAATAGCTTACTTTGATGGCTCAACCTAAGAACTTTGATCCTTACTATATGAATCTGGAAGAAATTGAAAATAATACTAGGAGCTTCATGTCCTTACAATTTGAGCATAATAGTTTCTTTAGGAACGAGCTCAAGGAGCATAAAACTTTTATGGAATATATGAATAAAGAGCTCGATGATATGTCTAAAGAATTTTACGGTCTTAAATCTCAATTTGCTCATCTTGAAAATTTAATTGGCCAAATTTCTAATAAACAAACCACTTTGGTAAATAAGATGGCCGCTAAACCGGAGTTTTGTGAAAATAATGATGAAGATCTTAAAGTGATTGATGTGACTCCTAATGAATCTTTGTTTTCCAATATAAATCTTGATAAAGATGGGACTAGAGATGAGTCAACTTTAGTTAAAAGGCGTCCCAATGATTCGGAGTTTATAGATCTAGTTGCAAAAATTGATAAAAGTTGGATTGGAGAGGTCAAGACTTTAAGTAGCAATGAACCCACTCTTTTGGATTTCAAGGAATTTAATTATGATAATTGTTATTTAATAGATTGTATTTCCTTGTTGCAATCCATGTTGAATTCTCCTCATGCTTATAATCAGAATAAAGCTTTTACTAAACATATCGTTGATGCTATGATGAAATCTTTTCAAGAAAAGCTTGAATTGGAAGTTTCTATCCCTAGAAAACTTTATGATGAGTGGGAACCTACTATTAAGATTAAGATTAAAGATTATGAGTGCCATGCTTTGTGTGATTTGGGTGCTAGCATTTCCACGATTCCAAAAACTTTATGTGACGTCTTAGGTTTCCGTGAATTTGATGATTGTTCTTTAAATTTGCATCTTGCGGATTCCACTAATAAGAAACCCATGGGAAGGATTAATGATGTTCTCATTGTTGCAAATAGGAATTATGTTCCTGTAAATTTCATTGTTCTTGATATAGATTGCAATCCTACATGTCCTATTATTCTTGGTAGACCTTTCCTTAGAACGATTGGTGCAATTATTGATATGAAAGAAGGAAACATTATATTTTAATTTCTATTAAGGAAAAGCAGGAACACTTTCACTGCAAAAAAATACACTTCCGTGATGATACGTGTTTGTCACAGTAGGTCACGTTTTCTGTCATGCATGTACATCCATGACGATTTTATGATAGAATCAAGATAGTCATACCTGTGTTGTCGTAGAAGTGTTCCATGACATTACAAAAATTATTATCACAGAAGTGTCCACTTCCATGACGATAAATCACGCGTCATAGAAGTGCTTTCGTCAAGGGTGACCGACACGTGGCATCCACCGTAATAGGTCGCCGTTAAGCTATCGGGTTCCGGTTTGGATCCGATAACCCATTAACAGTGCGGACCAATGGGGATTTTCCTCATTCACCGGCAGATCCACATGTCGGCCTGGCGTTTAGACAGTTGTCATCCAGCGAATGGACGGAACACGCCTATGATACGTCGACACGTGTCTCGGCCCAACAGTGGCCCATTCAGGTTAAAAGGCCGAGCCTGTCAAAATAAGCGGGCCGGCCCATTAGCGGCCTACTTGAGTCAGGCCCATTCACAAGAACGACCCATACAAGTTACACAGAATCGGCCCATCAAAGGCCCATTCTAGATTTGACAATTTCTAGCCCATCGTCAGTTTCAACTCGTTAACGGCCTGCTACATCTTTAGGCTCAATTATTGCCCGAGCTTCTTTTGGCCTGTTAGCAGCGCATCGTCAATTCCAGCCCGTTAGCGGCCCGGAACGTCTTTCGGCCTTTTCTCGACCCATTCTGCAGTTGGGCTAATTCTAGCCCGTTGTGACTTTAGGCCTGTCCTCGGCCCATTTGGTAAATGGGCCAATTCCTAGCCCATTTTGTCCTTCGGCCCATTAACGGCCCGCACAACAGTTGGACCTTTGACTTTGGGTCCATTAGGGGCCCATGTTCCGCAGGGCAAAATTTCAGCCCGACACGACTTTCGGCCTATTAAAAGCCTAGTTTGCAAATTGGGCCTCGTCTGGCCCATAACACTTCCGGCCTCTTACTGGTCCGTAAAGTAAAAGGGCTGGGACAAAATTGACATTTATTTCGGCCTGCTAGAGGCCCACGAGCCATTTCCATTTATACGGCCCTATCGAGCTTTTGGCCTGTTAACGGCCTGCTAAGAGCCGTTGTTACGGTGGGTCACATCATTTGGGATCCACTAAATATTATTTTGACCAGCCCAATTAAGGCCCGCTTTGACTACACATGTTTGTTTGTTTGTATGGCGTCCAGGAAATGTTTGGGCGTGTTAGCCCCCATTTCAACGATATAACATATTCAAGAATTATCCTACTCTATACTATCGCCACTAAAAAACATACACTATACAATAAAAAGACTAAGGCATAGAAACGTAGAATAATCCTATACTATACAATAAAGAAATTACAGCCGAATATACCCACTGGACATTATAGTTCGGCACCGGTGATAATAAAGCATACACAAATAGCAAATTACATACACTGGACAAATAAAGCTCATACATCATGGACACACATCAACATAACTTACCATTTGAACTACAATCTCTTCAGAAAATAGGATTGGCCGGATTCAGATAACACAAATTTCAGTCTGCAAAATCTCCAATTCCTTCGTGGTTACCTCATTGTCTCGTTTCATTTTTTTGACTCCTGCATCTAATACCTGCAAGTCCAGTCTCAACTTGTTGATTGTAAGTTGAGAATCATGTACACGTTGTCTTGCCACCTCTAGTTGATGCTCGAGAACATTAACACATTCCAATTCCAATCCATAATCATTTGGTAACGACCATGCCGCACTGCTCGCAAATCTTTGTGTTGATGTCACTTCATCCTGAAATGTTTCTATAAGTACACATGACTAGGGAAAAAATATAGTTATGACAGTGAAGCGAGCAAGCCAAACTATTTTGTACATGGCAAAACAGGACTAACAATAATGTTACACGTCATGAAGCATAAACAGGTGATATTTTAAAAATTGCTAAAATGGTAGTCTGTGCAACCCGCATACATAAATCTCTCTTAGCTCACCAGAGGAGCATGATGTTGGGGCCAAATCCAAAACACAGACAAGTTACAAATTTAGACAACACGTTGCGTATAAGTAAGCAAGCAGTTGGCCATTCTGTAGCTCAATTAAAGTCTTAGGGAGCATAATGAACAGCAAAGGGATGTTGGGAAACATAGCATGCAATTTCAAAAATTTCTACTGAGGGAGTCCTGGATTAGGGGGTCTCCGGACAGCCAGACTATATCCTTTGGCCGGACTGTTGGACTATGAAGATATAAGATTGAAGACTTCGTCCCATGTCCGGATGGGACTCTCCTTGGCGTGGAAGGCAAGCTTGGCAATACGGATATGTAGATCTCCACCCTTGTAACCGACTCTGTGTAACCCTAGCCCCCCCCCCCCCAGTGTCTATATAAATCGGAGGGTTTAGTCCGTAGGACAACAACAATCATACCATAGGCTAGCTTCTAGGGTTTAGCCTCTACTCGTGGTAGATCAACTCTTGTAATACTCATATCATCAAGATCAATCAAGCGAGAAGTAGGGTATTACCTCCATCGAGAGGGCCCAACACAGGTAAACATCGTGTCCCCCGCCTCCTGTTACCATCCGCCTTAGACGCACAGTTCGGGACCCCCTACCTGAGATCCGCCGGTTTGACACCGACATTGGTGCTTTCATTGAGAGTTCCACTGTGCCGTCACCGCAAGGCTTGATGGCTCCTTCAATCATCGACAATGATGCAATCCAGGGTGAGGTTTTCCTTCCCGGATAGATCTTCGTATTCGGCGGCTTCGTACCGCGGGCCAATTCGCTTGGCCATCTGGAGCAGATCGAAAGCTACGCCCCTGGCCATCAGGCCAGGTTTGGAAGTTTGAACTACACTGCCGACATCCGCGGAGACTTGATCTTCGACGGATTAGAGTCCATGCCAGGTGCGCCGCACGATCACGACGAGCATGATTTAGCTCTACCGTCGGACAGTGTTCGGGAGATCACACCTGCAACTACTCCGGCCTTCAATCCGGAGCAAATTGCGCCATCCGAGGACGGGTGGATAGACCCCGCCAAGGAGACCGCACTCTCAGTGGTGATAGAGCGGATCTCGACTTCACCCTTACGAGCCGTGTTGCGAACCATTGATCCGTCCCCGCCACAGCTCGAGCCGCTGCATGGCCGTGCCCATCGAATCCGATTGGGCGCCGATCATGGAGTTCACCTCGCGGATATCTTCAAGACTTCGCCTTTCGGCGACGTACTAAATTGATAAGGTCTCTCTCCTTGTCATAAGAACCTTGGCGAACTATGTCCGCTAGAATGGGATGCGACGACAAAGAAATTCGCTGCCCACCCACCACCCACTTAGTAGCCATCGCCGATTTATTTAACCGACATGCTCGACTTCGACTCCGAAGACATCGACGGTATGGACGACGATGCAGGAGACGAACAGGAACCACCGCCCACAGGGCGTTGGACCGCCACCTCATCATACGATATATATATATATGGTAGATACCCCAAAAGAAGGCAATGGCGACAAGACAGCGGAGGATGACCCCTCCAAGAAACAACCCAAGCACCGACGTCAGCGGTGCCACTCTAAGTCCCGCCATAGCAAAAGCAATGACACCGGCACAAGAGACAATAACACTCCAGATAGTGCCGAAGACGATGACAATCCCCTCCAGCCAGATTCAGAGCAGGAGGATGAACAAGCTAGCCCTCCAGAAAAGGCAGCATATGGAGAAACGGAGGATGACAATTACATGCCTCTCTCCGAAGACGAGGTGAGCCTCGGCGACGAAGAATTTATCGTGCCTGAGGATCCCATCGAGCAGGAGCGCTTTAAGCGCCGGCTTATAGCCACAACAAATAGCCTGAAGAAAAAGCAACAACAGCTCCGAGCTGATCAAGACTTGCTAGCAGACAGATGGACCGAAGTCCTTGCGGCCGAGGAATACTAACTCGAATGCCCCTCCAAGAGTTACCCAAAGCGCATGCCGCTACCCCGACTCGAGGAGGAAGCATTAAAACCTACATCACCAGCGTACGATGCGGCTGACCGGCCACCTCGTGGCCAAGACAGAGAGGCGTTTCAGCCTGAAGTTCAGCCTGCACCCCGCCGCCACTCAAACAAAAATACTAAGGCCCGGGGCAACACGCAGGACTTGCGAGACGTATTGGAAAGCAGGGCAAAACATGCAAAATCAATATACGGGTCACAGGGGCGCGCACCAACGCGGGACGATGACCGTCACGCCGGATACACTAAAGGTAAATCCGGTTGGGCCGAATACAGCTGACAAGACTCATATGAACTGCGTCATGATATAGCCTGGCACAGAGGTGCCACACACCCCCTATGCTTCACTGATGAAGTTATGGATCATGAATTCCCGGAGGGTTTTAAACCCGTAAATATCGAATCATATGATGGTACAACAGACCTCGCGGTATGGATTGAGGATTTCCTCCTCCACGTCCACATGGCTCGCGGTGATGATCTACATGCCATCAAGTACCTCCCACTAAAATTCAAAGGACCAGCTCGGCATTGGCTGAATAGCTTGCCAGCAGACTCCGTCGGCAGTTGGGAGGATTTGGAAGATGCATTCCTTGACAACTTCCAGGGCACTTATGTGCGACCACCAGATGCTGATGACTTGAGCCATATAAATCAGCAGCCAGGGGAATCGGCCAGGCAATTCTGGACACGGTTCCTAACTAATAAAAACCATATCGTCGACTATCCGGATGCAGAGGCCTTAGCGGCATTCAAGCATAACATCCGTGACGAGTGGCTCGCCCGGCACCTCGGCCAGGAGAAGCCGAAGTCTATGGCGTCCCTCACGACACTCATGACCCGCTTTTGCGCGGGCGAGGATAGCTGGCTGGCTCGCAGCAACAACACATCAAGGAATCCGGGCACTTCGGATACTAAAGATGCTAACGGCAGGCCACGTCGTAACGGACACAAGCGCCGCAACAACGGCAACAACGCCGAAGATACGACAGTCAATGCCGGATTCAGAGGCTCTAGATCCGGTCAGCGGAAAAAGCCATTCAAAAGAAGTACTTCGGGGCCGTCCAGTTTGGACCGCATACTCGATCGCTCGTGTCAAATCCACGGCACCCCCGATAAGCCAGCCAATCACACCAACAGAGAATGCTGGGTGTTCAAGCAGGCCGGCAAGTTGAATGCCGAAAATAAGGACAAGGGGCTGCATAGAGATGACGAGGAGGAGCCCCGGCCACCGAATACGGGAGGACAGAAGAGGTCCCCCCCACAAGTGAAGACGGTGAACATGATATAAGCAACCCACATTCCCAAGAGGGAACGGAAACGTGCACTAAGGGACGTCTATGCGATGGAGCCTATCGCCCCAAAGTTCAACCCATGGTCCTCTTGTCCGATCACCTTCGATCGCAGGGACCACCCCACTAGTATCCGTCACGGCGGATCCGCCGCATTGGTCCTAGACCCCATCATTGACGGATTTCACCTTACTCGAGTCCTCATGGACGGTGGCAGTAGCCTGAACCTGCTCTATCAGGATACAGTGCGCAAAATGGGTATAGATCCCTCGAGGATCAAACCCACCAAAACCACCTTTAAGGGTGTCATCCTAGGTGTAGAGGCCCATTGCACGGGCTCAATCACACTGGAATTGGTCTTCGGATCTCCGGATAACTTCCGAAGCGAGGAGTTAATCTTTGATATCGTCTCATTCCGCAGTGGCTATCACGCACTGCTCGGGTGAACCGCATTTGGAAAATTCAATGCGGTACCGCATTACGCATACCTCAAGCTCAAGATGCCAGGACCTAGGGGGGTCATAACAGTCAATGGAAACACAGAATGCTCGCTCCGCACGGAGGAGCACACTGCGGCCCTCGCAGCAGAAGAACAAAGCAGCCTTTTAAGGCAAACTGCCAATTCGGCGATACAGCCCCCGGACACCGTCAAGCGAGTCCGGAGTAACCTGCAGCAGGATCGCCTAGCAATTCGGCCCCCGTCCTAGTCCCAGTCAAGCGACGAAATCCGTGCCGTGCGTACATAATTACGCACTGAAAATACCATGGGCATAGGTGGGGGCACGATCAGGGCACGTCCCGCAATGTGGCTCAACTGCCCTAGGGGCTGCATACCTTTATTATTTTTTCTCTTTCAGGACCTTACTCTCTGGAAGCCCTTTCCGGCAGTATGATTGCCGGACACATTACGGGAAGGAACAACCAAGGAAGCAAGAAGCTAAGTCGTACAATGGAATCCCCAGGTGGTCTATGATAACGATCGAAATACCTGTTTTAAATACCCGTACACAGCTTGCCCTTGGATAAGACATGTCAAATAGTCCTATTTTTTGCTTATTGCACTACTTGTATCAGTACGCTTTGACGTATTATTTAAATAACAATGCATAGCATTAGTCTATAATTGCATTACCCTTCCTTTTTCTTGTCTGTTCATTTACAATAGTTCACACCCGTACATTCTGGTACGGCCAGTACGCCAGGGGCTTTCGCATACCCCATAATACGGCGTGAGAAGTCCGAACACTTTCGATAGTGCGGCACCCTGAACTTATAACATTATATGCATCAGCTCCGAATCATGTCTTGGGTCAACAGTTGGGTTTGCCCGGCTCCCATGTTTTGGTACCTTATGTTCCGCAATATCGGCTAAGGTAGCACTGGGAGAACTACTGCGATTGTGCCTCGGTTCTTCCGGACGAGCACCTCAGTAGAGAAAGCCAAAACTGACTGTCATGATAAGGCGAGAGCTGGTCGCTGTTCGAGAGGTCTCAAGTCCTTAAAGACTTTTTCCGCTTCGGGCGAGGAGTCGGCCTTGCCCCGACTTAGGCGTGTATAGCGCCCCAAATTCGGCCTTCCGAATACTAGGGGCTTCGCCAAAATTTAAAATTGTAGACTTCTATGGCTAAGTGAGAGTGATAAAGCATTATAGTCCGATTGCTCGTTCACAGTCTTTGAACACCTCCTCAAGGACCCAAAATGGGAAAAAGAGTGCTCGTGTTTATCCCAACACCCCAAGATTAGTTACATGGAGGCGAAGTTTACGGTCGTCAACTCTCGATTTTATAAACGGCCGCATGTAAGGTAATATTTTAAATTCAAAAGCGTTGTATAGCGCAAATGAACTAGTTTTCACATCACAGATCACATGAGCATGTTCATTCAAATATTACATCTTTAGCACACCTCATACCACAAGGCGGCACCCTTCAGACACCTTGTCATAATACATTTCGGGTGGCGATGCTCCTTGCCTGCGGTGGCCCCACCTTCACCAGCTTCTCGGCGTCCATCTTCTCCCAGTGCACTTTCGCACGGGCAAAGGCCCTGCGTGCACCTTCGATGCAGATGGACCGCTTGATGACTTCAAACAGGCGGCAGGCATTCACAGGCCGCCTCACCAGGCCGAAGTAGCTGCCAGGCAGGGGCTCGCCAGGCCACATCCGGACTATAAGACCCGTCATGGCCTGTTCGGCCGCCTTGTGGAGCTCGACCAGTTGCTTCAGCTGGTCGCTCAAGGGCATCGGGTGTTCGGTCCCAATATCTCGAGACCGAACAACTTCTCCGCCGAGCTCCCCTCCTCGGCCCGGTAGAACTCCGCAGCATCTGACACACTGCGGGGCAGATCTGCGAACGCTCCTGGAGAGCTCCGAACTCGGGTAAGTAAAAAGAAATTTTCTTTCACATGCTTGATTTGCATAATGAATGCCTTACCCGCCGCTATCTTTTTAACTGCCTCAATTTCCTGGAGGGCCTTTAGGGCTTCGGCCTTGGCATGTTTTGCGCCTTCGAGGGCCTTCGCAAGGTCGGATTCTCGCGTCTTAGAGTCAAGCTCCAAGGACTCGTGTTTTTTGGCGAGAGCCTGGAGCTCTTGCTGCATCTCGCCTACCCGAGCTTCTTGCTTTTCACGCTCGATGTGCTCCTTGGCCGCTTTGTCTTCGGCCTCGGACAACGCCTTCTTCAGGGTCGCCACTTCGGTCGTGGCCCCTGGCAAATTCATGATGATCCTATTATTTTACAACTAAATTTATTTTTAATATATAGACAAGATATTGCTTACCTTTGCTCTCCTCGAGCTGCGTCTTGCAAGGCCGAGCTCTTCCTCAGACCGCTCAAGGTCCTGCTTCAGTGCAGCGACCTCCGCAGTACGTGCGGCAGTGGCCAGCAGTAAAGCCTGCATATTCACATAGACATATTATGATTAGACTCCTGTGATTATTATTTGATCCTCTATTCGGCTTTTCTTCGCGAACGCCAAACAGAGCATCAGGGGCTACTGTCTATGCGGTAATATTTTCCTATATTTTGATTACTTACCTGAAAGCCTGTTAGGAGACTAGCACAAGCTTCAGTTAGTCCATTTTTGGCGGACTGAACCTTCTCGATCACCGCACTCATGATAGTGTGGTGCTCCTCGTTGATGGAAGCGCTGCGAAGCGCTTCCAGCAAGTTGTCCGGTGCCTCTGGATGGACAGAGGCCACCGGCACGGGCGGCTTGCCCCTCTTAACGGGGGGTCGCCTACCGGAGTCCGGAACCACTGGAGGTTCCGGCGCGGTGTTCGGCTGAGGGCCGAACTTGGAGCCCATGGGAGTCTTGCCCCCTTTGCGCCTGTGGTCCTAATGTCGCCTCGGCGCCTCAGACTACCTCCCCTCGGCTCGGTGCCCTTTGAGACAACACCTCAACGTTGTTCGTAGGGCGAGGGGAGGAGGCGGTCGGAAGTGAATCACTATTCAAATCCGACGGGTCCAAAGAACCATCCGACGAAGATACGTCGATATGGGCTCGGACGACTGCATAATCATGTTCGGCGAAAGAGAAGCAGTGCAATAAAACATACCGTGAATTACTATGGTATCCGGATACTTACGACTTCGCCAGGACTTGTACCTAGGTAGCCACTGCCTCTCACAGAGGCGGCCGTCGTGGAGCAGTCCGTATGAGAGTCCTTCCTTCTTGATTCTTCAGCCTCCCGGTTAGGGCGGCCTCCCTTTCTTGTCTCCCCGGCCGGGGGAGAACTTTCCTCTTCCTCCTCCTCGTTGTCGTGGGAGGCGCTTGAGTTATCGGACAATGAGTCCGATATAACCTGGCGCCGGAGACCTTTCCGGGTCCTCGTGGCCTTCTTCTTGGCCTTCTTCTCCGGCACCTCATAAGGCGCCGGAATCAGCATCTTTGTTAGAAGAGCATCTGCTGGACCTTCGGGCAAAGGAGCCGAACAATCGATCTGCTCCGCCGTCTCTATCCAGTCATGTTAATGGCATGGAAGCTTAGATCCCTCACATGATTATACTGGGGAAATGAAATCTTATGAGATATAAAAGACTTACCGGATTTGCGGGGCGCTTTGCGCTGAGTCCGCGGTCTTCGGTAAGGGGAGGAGAAACCTCTGCGCCCTTGAATAGCACCCTCCAGACGTCCTTGTGCATCGTGTCGAAGAGCTCTCGCAGCGTCTGGTGCTTGGCCGGGTCGAACTCCCGCAAGGTGAATGCCCGTCTTTGACACGGGAGGATCCGGCGGAAGAGCATGACTTGGACCATGTTGACGAGCTTGATTTTCTTGCTCATCATGTTTTTGATACATGTCTGGAGTCCGGTCAGCTCTACCGAGGGACCCCAGGACAGGCCCTTCTCTTTCCAGGAGGTGAGCCGCGTGGGGATTCCAGATCGAAATTTGGGGGCAGCCACCCAGTTGGTGTCGCGCAGCTCGGTGATGTAGAACCACCCCGGTTGCCACCCCTTTATGGTCTCCACATAGGAGCCTTCGAGCCATGTAACGTTGGGCATTTTGCCCACCATGGCGCCTCCGCACTCCACCTGCTGGCCGACCACCACCTTCGGTTTGACATTGAAGGTTTTCAGCCACATGCCGAAGTGGGGCCTGATGCGGAGGAAAGCCTCGCACACGACGATAAACGTCGAGATGTTGAGGATGAAATTGGGGGCCAGATCATGAAAGTCCAGCCCATAGTAGAACATGAGCCCACGGACAAATGGGTGGAGGGGAAATCCCAGTCCGCGGACAAAGTGGGTAAGGAAAACTACCCTCTCATGGGGCTCCGGCGTAGGGATGATCTGCCCCGCATCAGGAAGCCGGTGTGCGATATCCGCGGCTAGATATCCGGCTCCTCAGAAGCTTTGTGATGTTCTCCTCAGACGGAGGAGACCATCCACTTTCCTCCCGCCTCCGGACATGCTTGGAGTGGTTTGAGGGGAAAATGCACGAACTTGGGCGCTGGAGCTCGAAAAGCAAGAATGGATGAGCAAGGAGGAAGAAGGCGTGGGTGAAAAGAGTAAATCCTGTCCCTTTATAAGGGCGGAAGAGGCGTCGCGCCCCACTCACCGGAAAAACCTCTTATTCCCGGTTACCAGAATTGATGGCGCGGTTGGCTTACCCACATCCGTATTGATGAGAATCCCGTGATAAGGGGACACAATCTCTGCTTCGACAAGACGTGCCAAGGAAACCGCCTCGCAATATGTGCCGTGGCTGGTTGTGAAAAATGGTTTGAATAATGACCGGGCTATGGTGTGGTGACGTGCCGCAAAATGCGTCAGCAGGTTAGATTTGTGGAAATATTATTCTCTCTACGGTGGTACGTGGAATTTGTTTTGCATAGCCGGGCACTATCCTTGTGTTCAAAATCTTCTATAGAGTACTCGGAGGAGGAACCCACCTTGCAATGCCGAAGACAATCTGCTCGCCGTACTCATCATCATTGAAGCCTGGTTCAGGGGCTACTGAGGGAGTCCTGGATTAGGGGGTCTCTGGACAGCCGGACTATATCCTTTGGACGGACTGTTGGACTATGAAGATATAAGATTGAAGACTTCGTCCCATGTCCGGATGGGACTCTCCTTGGCGTGGAAGGCAAGCTTGGCAATCGGATATGTAGATCTCCTCCTTGTAACCGACTGTAACCCTAGCCCTCCGGTGTCTATATAAACCGGAGGGTTTAGTCCGTAGGACAACAACAATCATACCATAGGCTAGCTTCTAGGGTTTATCCTCTACGATCTCGTGGTAGATAAACTCTTGTAATACTCATATCATCAAGATCAATCAAGCAGGAAGTAGGTTATTACCTCCATCGAGAGGGCCCGAACCTGGGTAAACATCATGTCCCCCGCCTCCTGTTGCCATCCGCCTTAGACGCACAGTTCGGGACCCCCTACCCGAGATCCGCCGGTTTTGACACCGACATCTACGCTCACGCAAGATCTATTTAGGAGATGCATAGCAACAAGAGGGGGAGAGTGTGTCCACGTACCCTCGTAGACCGAAAGCGGAAGCGTTTAACAACGTGGTTGATGTAGTCGAACTTCTTCTCGTTCCGACTGATCAAGCACCGAACGTACGACACCTCCGAGTTCTGCACATGTTCAGCTCGATGACATCCCTCAAACTCTTGATCCAGCAAAGTGTCAAGGGAGAGTTCCGTCAGCACGACGGTGTGGTGAGGTGAAGTGATCCACGCAGGGCATCTCCTAAGCACTACATGAATATGACCGGAGGCGTAAACTGTGGAGGGGGGGGGGGCGCCGCACACGGCTAACAATTGTTGGTGTGTGTTCTAGTGGTGCCCCCCCACATATATATAGGTTGGAGGGGAGGAGAGGCATCCAAGGGGGTGCCCCAAGTAGGAGAAATCCTACTTGGGGTCCTCCCAATTCGGCCTCCCCCCTTTCCTATTCCTATTCAGAGTAGGAAGGGAAGAGGGAGATGGGGGAATCCTATTCCCTTTTTTGCTTTCCTCCTTCACCTTTCCTTCTCCAATTTGGCCAGCCCATATGAGGGGGGGGGGGTGCACCAGCCCCTTTGTGGCTAGTGTGTTTCCCCTCTTGGCCCATAAGGCTCATATCTTTTGACGGGGGTGCCCGGAACCCCTTCGGGCGACCTGATAAGTACCCGGTGCTTCCCGGAACACTTCCGGTGTCCGAATACCATCGTCCTATATATCAATCTTTACCTCTCGACCATTTCAAGACTCCTAGTCATGTCCATGATCTTATCTGGGACTCCGAACAACATTCTGTCACCAAATCACATAACTCATATAATAATAAATCATCATCGAACGTTAAGCGTGCAGACCTTACGGGTTCGAGAACTATGTAGACATGACCGAGATGTAGGGGAACGCAGTAATTTGAAAAAAATTCCTACGCACATGCAAGATCCATCTAGGTGATGCATAGCAACGAGAGGGGAGAGTGTTGTCTATGTAGCATGATACGTCTCCGTCGTATCTACTTCTCCAAACACTTTTGCCCTTGTTTTGGACTCTAACTTGCATGATTTGAATGGAACTAACCCGGACTGACGCTGTTTTCAGCAAGTTGCCATGGTGTTATTTATGTGTAGAAACAAAAGTTCTCGGAATGACCTGAAACTCCAAGGAACTTATTATTGGAAAATATTAAAAATATTGGCAAAAGAATCAAGGCCAGGGGCCCACCACCTGTCCACGAGGGTGGGGGCGCGCCCCCTGCCTCGTGGGCCCCCTGTTGCTCCACCGACCTCAACTCCAACTCCATATATTCGTGTTCGGGAGAAAAAATCAAAGAGAAAGATTCATCGCGTTTTACGATCACGAGCCGCCAAGCCCTAAACTCTCTCGGGAGGGCTGATCTGGAGTCCGCTCGGGCTCGGAGAGGGAATCCGTCGCCATTGTCATCATCAACCATCCTCCATCACCAATTTCATGATGCTCACCGCCGTGCGTGAGTAATTCCATCGTAGGCTTGCTGGACGGTGATGGGTTGGATGAGATTTATCATGTAATCGAGTTAGTTTTGTTAGGGTTTGATCCCTATTATCCACTATGTTCTGAGATTGATGTTTCTATGACTTTGCTATGCTTAATGCTTGTCACTAGGGCCCGAGTGCCATGATTTCAGATCTGAACCTATTATGTTTTCATGAATATATGTGAGTTCTTGATCCTATCTTGCAAGTCTATAGTCACCTACTATGTGTTATGATCCGCAACCTCAAGTGACAATAATCGGGACCACTCCCGGTGATGACCGTAGTTTGAGGAGTTCATGTATTCACTATGTGTTAATGCTTTGGTCCGGTACTCTATTAAAAGGAGGCCTTCATATCCCTTAGTTTCCATTAGGATCCCGCTGCCACGGGAGGGTAGAACAAAAGATGTCATGCAAGTTCTTTTCCATAAGCACGTATGACTATATTCGGAATACATGCCTACATTACATTGATGAATTGGAGCTAGTTTTGTGTCACCCTATGTTATGACTGTTACATGATGAACCGCATCCGGCATAATTCTCCATCACTAATCAATTGCCTACGAGCTTTTCACATATTGTTCTCCGCTTGTTTACTTTTCCGTTGCTACTGTTACAATCACTACAAAACCCAAAAATATTACTTTGCTATCGTTACCGTTACTTCCATATTACTTTGCTACTAAATACTTTGCTGCAGATATTAAGTTATCCAGGTGTGGCTGAATTGACAACTCAGTTGCTAATACTTGAGAATATTCTTTGGCTCCCCTTGTGTCGAATCAATAAATTTGGGTTGAATACTCTACCCTCGAAAACTGTTGCGATCCCCTATACTTGTGGGTTATCAAGACTATTTTCTAGCGCCGTTGCCAGGGAGCATAGTTGTATTCTTTGAGTCACTTGGGATTTATATCTGCTGGTCACTATGAAGAACTTGAAAGACGAGAAAACAAAAATTTATCCCTCAACTACGAGGGGAGGTAAGGAACTGCCATCTAGCTCTACACTTGATTCACCTTCTGTTTTGAGTAAGCTTGCGACACCTAAACCTGCTTCTGCTATTAATTCTGATATGTCGCATGTTATTCATGATGCCACTTCTGCTATGCATGATAATTATGATGAAACTACTTCTATGCTTGATACTACTGTGCCACTTGGTGAATTTCTTGATGAACAACTTGCTAGGGCTAGAGAGAATGAAATTATTGAAACTGATAATATTGATGATAGTGGTGAGGAAGGCTCTCCCAATATATATGAATTACCTGTTGTGCCTGAGGGCTATGTTTTGGATGAAGAAACTAAAAGAGACTTTCTTGCTTGCAACGATAGAAGTGATCTTAAGAAATTATTAGCTAAGCTTAAACAAAAAACTCTGAATGCTAGAATGAAATATGATCCTGCTTATGCTACTTCACCTATCTTTGTTACTGATAAGGATTATGAATTCTCTGTTGATCCTGATATAATTACATTGGTTGAGTCTAATCCTTTCTATGGCTATGCATCTGAAACTGTTGTGGCACATCTTACTAAATTAAATGATATAGCCACCCTATTCACTAATGATGAGAGAACTCGCTACTTTTATATCCTTAAAATATTTCCGTTCTCATTAAAGGGTGATGCTAGGATATGGTTTAATTCTCTTGATCCTGGTTGTGTGCGTAGTCCCCAGGATATGATTTATTACTTCTCTGCTAAATATTTCCCTGCTCATAAGAAACAAGCTGCTTTAAGGGATATATATAATTTTGTGCAAATTGAAGAAGAGAGTCTCCCACAAGCTTGGGGGAGGCTTCTCCAATTACTTAATGCTTTGCCTGATCATCCTCTTAAGAAAAATGAAATACTTGATATCTTTTATAATGGACTAACCGATGCTTCCAGAGATTACCTGGATAGTTGTGCTGGTTCTGTTTTTAGGGAAAGAACACCGGATGAAGCTGAGATTCTATTGAATAATATGTTGACTAATGAAAATAATTGGACACTTCCCGAGCCAATTCGTGAGCCTATTCCTAAACCAACTCCGAAGAAGAGGGGTGTTCTATTTCTCAGTCCTGAAGATATGCAAGAGGCAAAGAAATCTATGAAAGAAAAAGGTATTAAAGCTGAAGATCTTAAGAATTTACCTCCTATTGAAGAAATACACGGTCTTAATTTACCGCCTGTTGAAGAAATATATGATCTTAATCCATTACCTATTGAAGAAACTCATGGTCCTGATAACCCGACACATGTAGTAAAGGTAAATTCTCTCTATATATTTGATGAAGGTGATATTCCTCGTTATAAGTCTGCTAGACAATGCTTAGATGAGTATGACAATTTTATTGTTAAACAAGAAAACTTCAATTCTTATATTGGTAGACTAAAATACAATTTCGATACGCTTGAACACTTGGGTGATTATATGTCTAGAGTTAAAGGTGAACTTAAACTCATAAGTAAACATGCTTCTATGGTCACCACTCAAGTAGAACAAGTACTTAAAGCTCAAAAATGATTTGCTCAATGAATTAAATAGCAAGAATAATGATTATGCTGTTAGAGTGGCTACTAGAACTGGTAGAATGACTCAGGAACCTTTGTATCCTGAAGGTCATCCTAAGAGAATTGAGCATGATTCTCAAAGAAATAATGTTGATGCACCTAGTCCTTCTAAAAAGAAGAAAAATAAAAAAGATAGGACTTTGCATGCTTCTAGTGAACCTATTGTTGACACACCTGAGAATCCAAATGGTATTTCAATTTCTGATGCTGAAACACAATCTGGTGATGAACATGAACCTAGTGATAATGTTAATGATGATGTTCATGTTGATGCTCAACCTAGTAATGATAATGATGTAGAAATTGAACCTGCTGTTGATCTTGATAACCCACAATCAAAGAATCATCGTTATGATAAGAGAGATTATGTTGCTAGGAAGCACGGTAAAGAAAGAGAACCATGGGTTCAGAAACCCATGCCTTTTCCTCTGAAACCATCCAAGAAAAAGGATGATGAGGATTTTGAGCGCTTTGCTGAAATGATTAGACCTATCTTTTTGCGTATGTGATTAACTGATATACTCAAAATGAATCCTTATGCTAAGTATATGAAAGAAATTGTTACTAATAAAAGAAAGATACCGGAAGCTGAAATTTCCACCATGCTTGCTAATTATACTTTTAAGGGTGGAATACCTAAGAAACTAGGAGATCCGGGAGTACCTACTATACCATGGTCCATTAAAAGAAACTATGTTAAAACTGCTTTATGTGATCTTGGAGCCGGTGTTAGTGTTATGCCTCTCTCTTTATATCGTAGACTTGATTTGAATAAGTTGACACCTACTGAAATATCTTTGCAAATGGATGATAAATCAACTGCTATACCTGTCGGTATTTGTGAGGATGTGCCTGTTGTGGTTGCAAGCGTTACTATTTTAACGGACTTTGTTATTCTTGATATTCCCGAGGACGATAGTATGTCTATTATTCTTGGAAGACCCTTTTTGAATACTGCAGGGGCTGTTATTGATTGCAACAAAGGCAATGCCACTTTTCATGTTAATGGTATAATGAGCATACGGTACACTTTCCGAGGAAACAACCTCAGGTCCACAGTATCAACTCTATTGGAAAAATTCCATCGATTATTTTAGGAGGTTTTGAATTTTCTCTCCCTACTGTCAAGAAGAAATATGATATTCTTATTATTGGGGACGTGCATATCCCTGTTGAGGTAACATAGTGTTATTCGAAATTTCTCCAGTTCCATGTTATTCGGAATGAGTTTGTTAACAAGACTTGATCAACCTTGTTAGTGGATTCCTTTTGATGAGCATGAGATGGACGAAGTTAGAAAGCACAACCTTCTGCACCCTCCTTTTACTTTCTGTTATTTAGTTGAAATAAAGTAAAAACAATATTTTTTCTGTCTGTTTCTGAATTATCCTTGCAATATAAAAATACCCCGAAAATAAAAGTTCTCCAAATGCCCTGCCAATTTAATATGATTTTTTCTGGAATATTTGAGAATATCTGGCACTGAGAACACAACAGGGGAGCAAGCACCTGGCCACGAGGGTCCAGGGCGCGCCCCCTGCCTCGTGGGCCCACGGTGGCTCCCTCCACTTATTCCTGCACCCATACACTTCTTCTTCCTCCCAAAAAAATCACCATCCAGCTCAAGCACGAGTTCTAGCTCATTTTGCTGCGATTTTCGATCTCCTTGCTCAAAGCACCTCTCACAAAACTACTTTGAGGGATTGTTCCTTGGTATGTGACTCCTCCATTGGTCTAATTAGTTTTTGTTCTAGTGCTTTATTCATTGCAAATTTGTGCTGCCTAGGTGACCATGTTCTTGAGCTTGCATGTCAAATTTATATGGTTCCAAGTGGTTCTAATGCATGATATAGGCTCTAGGCATTTGTAGGAGTGGTTGTTATCAATTATGTTGAGCTTGGTTCACTTTTATTTAAAGTTACTAAAAATTTCAGAAATTTTGCAGAGGAAGAAATATGTTTAGGAAAATGTACCCAGGTGGTCCTTCAAGGAAGCAAGGACCCAGGCTTGCAATGCGTGATGCTGATGAAGAACCACCAAGGGACGCTCCAGTGCGGCCTTGTGAATGGCCTTCAGAAGACTTCATGGATCGAGCAGGAATTAAGGAAGAATTTAACGCATATTTGCGTAACGCTGACTTGTGAGCTTCGAGGCAGAAAAATGCCGTTAGTACCACTATCTCACTAGTTCTTTTGTGAGGAGGTTTGAATTTTCATCTTCACGCAATTCTCAAACTGTCCTGTTTGATCTCTATGAAAATTCTTATATTATGGACTTAGAGGATTTTACCACCGGTTGCAAACTTCCACAATGGGGGTAGTGTTAGTGAGCCTCGCAAATCTGATTTTAGAGATTTTCTTGCTAGTATAACTGTGGGGGAATCTAGAGATATAACACAAGCTACCATAGGGAGCATTCATTTTCCTGCTATACATTATTTTTCTCTCTTCATAGGTAGGTGCATAAATGGTAAGGATGAAGTATGTCACATGTGTGTCCCTGACCTCAGTATTCTTAGGAGTGCTGTGTTAGGAGATAAATCTTATAATTTGGGAGCCATTGTTGTACGTAGGTTGCATCATAATAGATTTAATGGAGATTTCTTTGGAGGAATTTATGCAACCCGTCTAGCTAATTTTCTTGAGGTACCTATACGTGAGTATGATGTTGAGCTGACTAATGTTTATTTAGATTATAATGCCATGGTTAATCATTGTTTTCTTGAGAGGAACGAGCAGTCCCTCCAGTATCGCTTAATCTTTGACAGACGTCGCGCTGTCCATATTACTCTCCTGCTCCCGCCTTCTTTGATTATCGAGCAAAGGAAGATATGTTATTACCAGAGAGGAGGCGATGAGTACGAGAGGAGGGCGGAGGAAGCTCGCCGCCACGCTGCAGCTCAGGAGGCAATAGCCGCTGCATCTCAGTACGACCCCGGTTATAACTTTGGATGTCCGTCAGGCCATCCGTGGCAATAAACCAACTTAGGCCAAAAGCCTAAGCTTGGGGGAGTACGTATTTCCCACCGACATTACATTTATGTTCACACGCTCATTGCTAGATGTCGGTGCTCATACTTTTTCATTGTAATATCCATGCTAGTTTATTTTCTTTTTCTTGCTTTCTTCTTGTGTGCTTGATAAACCTTAAGAAAACCAAAAAAAAAAATTAGTAGTAGCTTTTAGCTATTTTACTTTTCTTGCTATAGTAATAATTAAAAATAAAACCCAAAAAGATTTCCCGTTCTTCTTTTGTTTGTTGGGAGCTTTCCCGTGTAAATAGTTTTATTTCTTTTCTTTTCTTTGGGGGTCGATAGGAGAAGACCATGATTAAATTGTTGAAGTGTCTCTTATATGCATTATTGTTGATTTAACCAAGAGCCCATATTGCCTTGTCTTCTCCTGTTTATTGAATGCTCGCAGATTTCAGCTTAGTCCAATGCACGTGCACTACTATTATTATTCACATCGTTCGGTCGTGCAAGTGAAAGGCAATTATGATGATATATGATGGACTGATTGAGATGAGAGAAGCTGGTATGAACTCGACCTCTCTTGTTTTTGTAAATATGATTAGTTCATCGTTCCTGATTCAGCCTACTATGAATAAACATGTTTGTAATGACAATTAGAGATTATAGTTGCTTATGCCATGCTTAATTAGCTAGGAGTGTATAATGGTTTACCTTGCGTGCTAACATGCTATTAAAATGGTTGTGATGTGGTATGATAGGGTGGTATCCTCCTTTGAATGATTTAAGTGACTCGACTTGGAACATGTTCACGCATGTAGTTAAAACAAAATCAACATAGCCTTCATGATATTTATGTTCATGGTGGATTATATCCTACTCATGCTTGCACTCAATGTTTATTAATTCTAATGCATGTTCATGACTGCTGTCGCTCTCTAGTTGGTCGCTTCCCAGTCTTTTGCTATCCTTCACTTGTACTAAGCGGGAATACTGCTTGTGCATCCAATTACTTAAACCCCAAAGTTATTCCATAGGAGTCCACTGTACCTTCCTATATGCGGTATCTACCTACCGTTCCAAGTAAATTTGTATGTGCCAAACTCTAAACCTTCAAATGAAATTCTGTTTTGTATGCTCGAATAGCTCAGGTATCAACTAGGGTTGTCCGTATCTTCCATGCTAGGCGGGTTATTCTCAAGAGGAGTGGACTCCGCTCCTCACTCACGAGAAAATGGCTGGTCACCGGGATGCCCAGTCCCATGCTTTACGCAAATCAAATCAAAATAATTGCAAACAAAAATCCCCCTGGCACTGTTGTTAGTTGGGGGCACTGGTTGTTTAGAGCAAGCCATGGATTGATGCTTGTTGGTGGAGAGGGAGTAAAAACTTCACCATTCTGTTTGGGAACCGCCTATAATGTGTGTAGCATGGAAGATATCGCCATCTCTTGGTTGTTATGTTGACAATGAAAGTATGCCGCTCAAAATATTATTTATCTCTATTTCAAAATCGAGCTCTGGCACCTCTACAAATCCCTGCTTCCCTCTGCCAAGGGCATGTCTATTTACTTTTATGTTGAGTCATCACCCTCTTATTAAAAAGCACCAGCTGGAGAGCATCGCTGTCATTTGCATTCATTACTATTAATTTATATTGGGTATGACTATGACTGGATCTCTTTTACCATGAATCACAATGTCTAGTCAGTCCTTGATCTTTAAAGGTGCTCTGCATTTATGTTTTACGGTCTCAGAAAGGGCTAGCGAGATACCATCTTGTTATATCATATCATGATTGTTTTGAGAAAGTGTTGTCATCCAAGATTTATTATTATTGCTCGCTAGTTGATTATGCCATTGATATGAGTAAACATGAGACCTAAGTGTTATTGTGAATGTGGTTAGTCATAATCTTTGCTGAAAACTTGAATGCTGGCTTTACATATTTACAACAACAAGAGCAAACAGAGTTTGTAAAAGTTTTTCTTTATCACTTTCAGTTTGTCAACTGAATTGCTGAGGACAAGCAAAGGTTTAAGCTTGGGGGATTTGATACGTCTCCGTCGTATCTACTTTTCCAAACACTTTTGCCCTTGTTTTGGACTCTAACTTGCATGATTTGAATGGAACTAACCCGGACTGACGTTGTTTTCAGCAGAATTGCCATGGTGTTATTTATGTGCAGAAATAAAATTTCTCAGAATGACCTGAAACTCCACGGAACTTATTTTTGGAAAATATTAAAAATATTGGTGAAAGAATCAAGGCCAGGGGCCCATCACCTGTCCACGAGGGTGGGGGCGCGCCTGTCCCCCTGGGCACGCCCCCTGCCTCGTGAGCCCCCTGTTGCTCCAGCGACCTCAACTCCAACTCCATATATTCGTGTTCGGGGAGAAAAAAATCAGAGAGAAAGATTCATCGCGTTTTACGATACGGAGCCACCGCCAAGCCCTAAACTCTCTCGGGAGAGCTGATCCGGAGTTCGTTCGGGGCTCCGGAGAGGGGAATCTGTCGCCATCGTCATCATCAACCATCCTCCATCACCAATTTCATGATTATCACCACCGTGCGTGAGTAATTCCATCGTAGGCTTGCTGGACGGTGATGGGTTGGATGAGATTTATCATGTAATCGAGTTAGTTTTGTTAGGGTTTGATCCCTAGTATCCACTATGTTCTGAGATTGATGTTGCTATGACTTTGCTATGCTTAATGCTTGTCACTAGGGCCCGAGTGCCATGATTTCAGATCTGAACCTATTATGTTTTCATGAATATATGTGAGTTCTTGATCCTATCTTGCAAGTCTATAGTCACCTACTATGTGTTATGATCCGGCAACCCCGAAGTGACAATAATCGGGACCACTCCCGGTGATGACCGTAGTTTGAGGAGTTCATGTATTCACTATGTGTTAATGCTTTGGTCCGGTACTCTATCAAAAGGAGGCCTTAATATCCTTTAGTTTCCATTAGGACCCCGCTGCCACGGGAGGGTAGGACAAAAGATGTCATGCAAGTTCTTTTCCATAAGCACGTATGACTATATTTGGAATACATGCCTACATTACATTGATGAATTTGTAACATCCCAATTTTCAATTTGGAATGTTATACATTAGGTCATCATGCATATCATATTTTCTCGCATTTTCCGATCCTAGAAAATTTCACGCAACTCAAGGACCCTCGGAGAGAGTTGGAGATTTCATTATTTTCATATTTGAGATTTCTCAAATTTTGAAAATAGGATCATTTGGATTTATTTATTTATCTTCAAAAGTTTTTCCGATATAAAAAGTTAAGAGAGGGAATAATATGACTTTCCCAACATTTAGGAAAAATGAAGATATTATAAATAAATCAAATTTTGGTTTTGAGGATTTATTTGCTTTAGGCAAAAATGAGCATTTAAAAAAAATATGCATATCTGCCCCGTTTTTAAAGTTCATTTTGTTCGACTCATTTTTAGGAGTCGGGGAAAATTAATTTTATTAAATTTGGAGTTCGTTTGATTTTATTTTCGTTTAGTTTTGTTTAAAAAAAACAAACGCCGCCGCCCGCCTGGGCCAAGGGCCCAGCCGCCGCCGCCCGGCCCATCTCCCCTCCCCTGCTGGAGGAGTCCCGCCGCCGCCCGCCGCCCACGGCGAGTCCGGACCACGCCCGCCGCCGCCGCCCACTGCCCCCTCCCCAAGGCACCCTCCTATATAACCTCGCCACCCCCTCTCCTCATCCCATGCCCCTCACCCCACCCCCGCCAAGACGCCGCCGTTGCCGCCCGCCGTCGCGCCCGCCCGTCGCCGTCGCCCACCTCACCGCCCTCGCCCGACCGCCGCCACCACGGGAGGCCGAGTTCCCAGCGGCGACCACGGAGGTAGCCGCCGCCACTACCCCCCGGTCCGGTTTTTTTTAGAAAAACCCGATCCGGTTTTTCTCGCGTTGTTCGGTTTTTTTTTAAAAAAAAAACCTAGATGGTTTTATTATTTTTTTTCGGTTTTCTTATTTAGTGAACGCTCACGAACCGCTTCGCTTTAATGAACGTGTTCGTTGGATTAGTTAACACTTACATTAACGAACGTCCGCTGTTTAATCTGTTCGCGCTTTCTTTTAATCAGATTTAATCATTATTTTTCGATTTCGATTTCGATTCGATTTTCAAATCTGTTTATTTTCTCGCTCGTTTATCGGAATCGTGATTCAAGCGCTGGAGTTTCATTCTGAAACCGCCGTTCCGACTAACCTACTTACACAGAGTTTTGCTACTGTAAAATTTTGACCTAGTTTTAGATTGCTAAACCGAGTCGTTCTCTCTCGAGTTTCGACTTTCGATGCTTTATTTGATTCGATTCTTTTGCATCCAGGGTTCTTAAGTTGAACTGTCTGGTTAGATCTTTTATTCGAGATTTCCCCGTGCATTAGATGAGTACTTATTGTATGCTTGTTGTTTGTCTGCGTTAGATCACCCGGAGTGCGCCGCTTGTTACTTCGAATCTCTAGGTCTCGCGGATCATCAGCAAGGCAAGTAACACTTGATCATACCTTTTCTACTACCCAGTTTTATGCATTAGATCAAACCCTCAAACACTTGCATGGTTAGGATCTAATTAAATTGTGGGATGGGAAGTAGATTGAGGTAGTTCCTATTACCTGTTTTACTTATGAAACCTTGGGAGTTACTTCTACGTTTGCTTGTTATGCCATGCTATGCTAGTAGACGTGGATTGGGTGAGTGAATATCCATGATGATGTGAGATTGTTAATTAATGGTTTATCTAAGGTGGCAACCTAAACACACATCTGGGTGGATTGAGGCACTGGTTTCTATCAGACTTGCTGTATTTCTTCTGACCGCCACCCGTGCTCTAAGGGATCATAAGATTATTCAAACTGAAACTTCCGTGTGCAGCCACAAGCCAATTATGGGCTCTGCATAGTTGACTAAGTTGTGCGAACTCTTACGGGTAGGCTAGCTGATGTAGGGGATGTAGGTTGGTACGGTCTACCCATGTAAGGTGCTAGCGCTTACGAAAGACTATGTCTCGGTCATCCGCTTCTCAAACACCATGTAGTCACGAGAACCAAGCGGAGGCGATCGAGTCTTGTGGGGAAAAGTCATAAACCTCTGCAGAGTGTATAAACTAATCATGATTAGCCGTGTCCCCGGTTATGGACGTTTGAGTATCTCGTAATTGAATATCATGTGAATCTCAACATGTTACTTCTAATAAAAGTTATTGGGATTTTGATGAGTACTTTTAATTGGGATTGAGAATGTCAAACCATTCTCAATGTTTAACAACCACCATGATAGTTAAATAAAATTATTCCTTTGTTATAGGGAAAAACTAGCTTTATGCAAAAATGTAATCAGAGAGCCTTACCACCAGCCATATATGCATGTAGTGTAGGCTTGTTGCTTCATTACTCTCTATGTGTTACATTGCCAAATATTCCATGTGTTGACCCGTTTTGGGCTGCAACTTTCACGCTCAGAGACTTTTCGCATTTACAGTAAGGTGTTAGGTCGTGGTTCTATACTCGGTGATGCCGATGGAGTTGATGGACTCACTTATCTTCCAAGCCTTCCGCTGTTATTATTAGATGGCCTTAAGCCATATTATTGTATTAAGTTCCCTTGTGGACAACGATGTAATAAGTGTGTGATTGCTACTCTGTTATAAATCCTTCAAATCTTGTGTGGTGTCGGCATTCTTGATCCAGGATGAAACCGAGCACGTAGACTTGATCCATTCGGTCCAGGTCGCTCTGAATTGGAGCTAGTTCTCAGATCACCCTATGTTATGATCACATGATGAACCACATCCGGCATAATTCTCCATCACCGATCCAATGCCTCTGAGCTTTTCACATATTGTTCTCCGCTTGTTTACTTTTCCGTTACTACTGTTGCAATCACTACAAAACCCAAAATATTACTTTGCTATCGTTATCACACTTCCATATTACTTTGCTACTAAATACTTTGTCACAGATATTAAGTTATCCGGTGTGGCTGAATTGACAACACAGTTGCTAATACTTGAGAATCTTCTTTGGCTCCCCTTGTGTCGAATCAATAAATTTGGGTTGAATACTCTACCCTCGAAAACTGTTGCGATCCCCTATACTTGTGGGTTATCATACCCTCGTAGACCGAAAGTGGAAGCGTTTAGTAATGCGGTTGATGTAGTCGAACATCTTCGCGATCCAACCGATCCAAGTACCAAACACACGGCACCTCCGTGATCTGCATGCGTTCAGCTCGATGACGACCCTTGAACTCTTGATCCAGTTGAGGCCGAGGGAGAGTTTCGTCAGCACGACGGCGTGGTGACGGTGATGATGAAGATATCGGCGCAGGGCTTCGCCTAAGCACTACGACGATATGACCGAGGTGTAAAACTGTGGAGGGGGGCACCACACATGGCTAAAAGATCAACTTGTGTGTCTATGGGCTGCCCCCTTCCCCCGTATATAAAGGAGGGGAGAGGAAGAGGGGCGCGCCCAAGGGGAGGATTCCTACTCCTAGTAGGAGTAGGTTTCCCCCTTTCCTAGTCTAACTAGGAGAAGGAAGGGAAGGAGGAAGAGGGGAGAAGGAAGGAGGGGGGCGCCGCCCCCTCCTAGTCCAATTCGGACCAGCCCATGGGGGGCGCGCGGCCACCCCTTGAGGCCCTTCTCTCCTTTCCCGTATGGCCCATTAAGGCCCACTACTTCCCCGGGCGAATTCCCGTAACTCTCCGGTACTCCGAAAAATACCCGAATCACTCGGAACGTTTCTGATGTCCGAATATAGCCTTCCAATATGTCAATCTTTATGTCTCGACCATTTCGACACTCCTCGTCATGTCCGTGTGTCGGGGAAGCTGATCGTGACCCACGAACACCTATGGGACCGGGCGGACCGAGTCCCTTGTGGTTCGATGGGGGGCGGAGATTGCACAAAGAGCGGATCAAGGCGATGCACACGAGCAGATTTACCCAGCTTCGGAGCTCTCCGGAGAGATAATACTCCTACTGCTGCTTGGTTGATTGTATTGTGTGTTTGCTAGGGAGCAAAGAGAGCTACAAAACCTAGCCTGAGTGAGTGTGGTCTCGAATGAGTCGAATGAACCAAACCGAGCCGAACCCTTTCTACGTTGCACATGGGCCTCCTTTTATAGGCTCAAGGGGTCACCACAGGTGGCAACGTGACGAGGGCAAAATGGGAAAAGCAGTGGTTGGTACACCAACATGTACGAAGTCTGATGCTCTATACCTAACTCGGCGACAAGGGACAAGAGTAATAAATGCCTGTCCTTGTCGCTAAACAAGGCAACAGGACCGTCAAGCGCCACCGTTTGCCACGATGGTAGCTTGTCGGCGCCGCTTATCGCTGCTCCCGCTGGCTGCACAGCCTTTTGACACGCTGCTTCGGAATAGCCCCATGGCGACACGTTGGCGGATGAGCTGGAGCGGAGATGAAGAGAGGTTGCCTGTCGCGGCAAGCTCCTTGCCGCGGCTGAAATCCTTGTCGCGCTCGGGAGCTTATCGCTCACCAAGTCTTCCCGGCAAGCTCCTCTTGCCCGGGTCTTGTTTCCTTCGTGCCTTGAGTGGCCTTCCCGGCAAGCTCCTCTTGCCGGGGCCTTGATTACTTTATTCTTGAATGGCTCCAAAGGAGCCGCGGAGGACCTTGGCGGTCACTAGGCCAGCCCGCCGCTGGCGCTGAATCTGTCCGTGTCTGAGTTCGGGATACTAGGGTACCCTACTCTAGTACACCGACAGAGCCCCGAACTGGGCCACACACGGCGCCGAGCTCTGTTGGGCAGGCCCAAAAGCAGTCTGCAACTGCAGCGCGCTGCCTAGATTACGCCATTACTCGCCCGGACCCACCACGTCCCCCACAGGCAGGCACACGCCGGGCGTGGCGTCGTGGGGAGAACGTGGGGCTTTCTTTAGTGGAAAATCGGGCGTCCGCCCCTCTCCCCCTTATAAGCAGGGGAAGCAGGGCAAGACGCCCACCTTGCCATTGCTGTCACATCAAGAAAACCACCGCCGCTCCCCCCTTCTTCTCAAGTCCAAAGAGAGCGACGCTCCGCCCCTCCCCCATTGCCACCGGCGCCATCAACGCCGTCGGATTCCTCCACCACTTCCGCCATGGGCCCGAAGGCCGACAAGGGGAAAGGCGTGAAGTCGGCCGAGGCGCAGCGACTCGCGGCGCTGCGGAAGGAGCGGGTCACCTTCGACCCCCTGCTCGACGCGAAGGAGCTGCGGGAGCTGTACTACCTCTTCTGGTCGACGGAGACGCGGGTGCACCCGCGCACGAGGGTGATCTCCGCCGCCACATCCGAGAAGGTTTCCGTCGGGTACCCCTTCTTCATGCTTTTCTTCTACTGCGGGCTCTGCCCGCCCTTTTCCGAATTCTTTTGCGACGTCATGAACACATATGGCCTCCGCCTCCTTGATTTCACCCCCAACGCTGTCCTGACCATGGCGGTTTTCGCACACCTCTGCGAGAACTTTGTCGGAGTCCACCCAAATGTAGCACTTTTCCGCCACTACTTCATGCCCCGTGTTGAGAGAGGAGAGCCGCTTGCCGGAGGTATTGCATGGATCTCCAGGATCGGCAAGAAGGAAGCATATCTTGACGGAGAGCTGCGCAGCAAGTGGGAGGAGTGGAGAGCCGATTGGTGTTGGATCATAGAGGAGGACCCAGCCTTTCACGCCCTGCGCCAAACTCCCATAGTCTTGCGCAGCGATTGGAGCAACTTGGCGCCGGAGGATGCCAAGTTGAAGATTGCCGTGACCCGGATCTTGCGCCTCAGGCATGCCGGGCTTACCGTAGGAGCTGTTGGCGCGGATTTCCTTCGCCGCCGCATTGCGCCCTTGCAGGAGAGGGGGAGGCCTGTTTGGGAGTTCCAAAACGCGGCGGACATCATGAGGCTGCGTCCGGGCCTCAACTGGAACTTCACTGTCTTGGAGCTGGATGCCATGCTGCGGGAGCTGTTCAAGCCTGATGAAGATCACCTCGAGTGGTTCATGTTGCCGAGGGGAGTCGTGCCTTTGTGCAACAACTCGTCGCTTGACCGCATCCGCGCGATGATGCCGTTGTGCGATTCCCATGGAATCGTTCCAACTTGGCAGGAGCCCGCCGACGACATCATGCAGCAGTTCTTCGACAACTTGGAAGAAGTGCCGATCCGTGCCGACGAGCAGAAGTGGCTCACCCGCAACACCACCGAGCAAGAGATGGCGCGCGTCGCCACAAGGTTGGAGGAGGCGAAGCTCTTGCCCGCCTGGCGTGTTTGGGTTCACCGTAGAGGAGGCAGAGGCAGCCGAGGCGGCAAGCCTTGCCGACGAGAGGAGTTCGCCCGCGAGGAGGAGCAGGCCGAGCCCGACGCCGAGCCGAACGAGCCGCCGGGCGCCTCTCCTCCGCCTTCAGTAGCTTGCCGCGGAGGAGCCAGCCCCCACTAAGAAGACGCCTCCAAGACCGGAGAAGTGGCGGGCGGCAGACGGGCCAACAGCCGCCTCGCCGCCCGCGCTCCACCGCTGCAAGCACTGCCGCTGGAGCGCCTCATGCCGCCACAACAACGGGCGCGGGCCTTCGAACCACGGCCCCGCACCCGCCAAGCGTCCGAAGGATCCTACTCCTCCAGCTCGTCGCACCGGAGCGGAATTTGACTTCTCCGCTCTCAGCTCCGAGGAGGAAGAAGAAGAAGAGTAAGATCTTGTCGCTGCTACTTGTAATCCTTCAATTTACTGCTTTATCTTGTATCTAACTTGCTTCATTCTGAGCTCTTCCCTTTTTCAGGACGCTGGCTCAGAGGGCGTCGAAGAGAGCCAAGACTCCGGTGGTGGTCATCGAAGACGAATCTCCCGTGGCGACGAGGCACGTCGAGACCCGTTGCGGATCCGGCAACCCTTCCCTGAGCAGCCCCAGCTGGCCCCCAACGTAAGTGTTTGGATTATCTCTTACGGTTCGGTGTGCATGGGTGCTCCTTCTTCTTGATATCGACTTGTTGATTTGTGTAGGAGCAGAGCAGCCTCATCGGGAGGCCCCAAGTCACCCCCGGTTATGTCCGCTTCAACCACGCCGAGGGGAGAATTCTCCGGCAAGGGAGCGCTCTCCGGCAAGGGAGGCCTCTCCGACAAGGGGAGCTTCTCCTACAAGGGGCAGCGCCGACGACCCTCCGGTGGTGGGGACCGCGGCAACGGATCCCATTGCAGGTAATCTCCCTGCCTGAAAATTTCCCTTGGGTTCCTTTTCTTCTGTTCTTCTTTTCGAACATTTGCTTGACTGGTTCTTTCTTTCTCAGATCCATCCGCCGGAGAGCCGATGGAGACTGAGGTTGCCGGCGAGGAGGACGCTCGCGGCAACAATGACAACGCCGCCAACATGGAGGAGGAGGCCGGCGCCGATGGGTCCGCCAGCAATGAGGCCGCCAAGGCCGCCGGTGCAGAGGCTGGGGAGGGGTCTGGCGATCGTACTGGCGACCCTGAGGCCGCAGGAGCGCCAGGCGCTACGCCGACCGCCGATCCCTCCGCCACCGATGCAGCACCAGGCTCCGAAGAGCCCCAGCCCAACGCCTATCTGAAGGCCGGCGATAGTGTCTTCATCAAGCTTCCATGGGCATCGAGCTCTGTGGCGCGGTCGAGGAGAGACCTTCAACGTGGAGCTGCTCGCCTCCGGCTGGGCTGTCGCTGGTTGACGCGCCAAGTAGCAGATGTGCGGCGAAGTTCGAGGAGGAGCAGCTCTTGAAGAAGCTGCCGTCGCTCTACCGCGCCCGGCAAGCTAAGCCGGAGTCGCGGAAGCGCTTGTCGCGAGGGCGGAGCTGACATGGAGAAGCGTCTTGAAAGAGCTCCGCGCCAACAAAGAAACTCTCCGGGGCGTAGCGAGCGCTGGAGCAACTTGTCGAGGCGCGCACGCCTTCATCACGGAGAAGGCCGAGGTCAAGGAGCAGCAAAGGCTTGCCGTGAGAAGCTCTCTCGCGCAGAAGGTGGCTGGCGCAGCGGAAGATCAACCTCGACAGCTATGAGGAAGATCTTGCCGCGCGCGAGCAATCAATTGGCGGGGCACTCAAGGAGGCAAAGGACGCCGCCGCAGCTGCCGAGGCCGCCAAGAAGGATTTGGAAACAAGGGTGGCGCAGCTGGAGGCCACCCTCCAGAAGAGCGGCGAGGAGGTCACCGGGCTGAAGCGCGAGCGCGAGAAGGACACCTATACTCTTGGTGAGCTGCAGGGTCGTTTCGCTGAGAAGATCAAAGAGTTCGACGCCGCCAAGGACTCCAAGGCGGATCTTGAACTGAAGCTGGCTACCTTGACGGAGACACTGGATGGCGCCAAGGAGCGGGAAGTGGGTATGTTGGAGAAGATCAAGGCCAACGAGGAGCTGTTGGCGAATGCTGCGACTGCCCAGGATACTCTCAGAGATAGTGTGATGCACTGGACGGAGGTTCTTGTGGACACTGCCGCCGCCATCCACAATGAGCTGATGGAGCTGGGGATGGTGGATCTTGGGTACTCCACCGACGAGAGCCTTCAACCCAGCGCCAAGCTCAGCTGTTCTTCAAGGGCGTCTTGACGGGTCTCCAGTGACTCAGGGAGGAGATCCCAAAGCTGGCCGACGAGTCGCGCCAAATCTCGCCGGGCTCTCTAGAAGGTCTTGATGAAGGTGGCCTTCCGCAATCCAGGCGTCGGCCAACGCCCTCAAGTCCCTGCCTCCAGCTGCGGCGTTGAGGCGCTCAAGGCCCTTGTCGCACCCATCGTGGGCGGGGTGGCGGAGTCAAGAGGGTTGATGGCGACCGCGTGGACTAGGCCGCCAAGTTTATCTTTCTCTTGTCGCTGCAGATCATGTTTAGGAGAACAATCTATTAGATCTGCGACAAGTTATTTTTGTAATATACTCTATCTTAGGCAATGATTGCAATGTTATTTCCTTTACTTGATTCCTTCCTTTGTATGTTTGTGCCCTACGCTTTTAGGGAACTTTTTGGTAGCTGGCACCTTTGCATAAGTTACTGAGTGTGAACGTCGACAACTTCGTCTTGGCGATGCCGCTCATGACAAGCAACCTTGTCGCAACTAGTTGCAACACACTTAAGTTGTTGAGCGGACTCGAAACAAAGTAAGGGCGCAGACTAGCCACGAGTTGGTTCCTCCGCGCACAGGTTTTCCATACAAAGTACTATCATTCGAGGAAGATAACTTAGAAATTTGAAAAACTGATTGCTTAAACTTAGCAACTTAGCTTTTCTGTCGTTTGCTTCCTGGCAAGGTGATGCTTCCTCGAGCGACACTTGGTGGCCCACACCATTATCTTCCCCTCCCCCCCCCCCCGGCTAACTTGTGGGTGGATGAACCTTCCTTTCTTTTGGGAAGAAAGAAGAGAAAATAAAGTTATGGAGCCTAGTGGCTCGTTATCGCTTACCGGGTGTGGATGCTGCACAAAATGTCAGATAACACATGCAAAATAATGATGAAAGCATGAAATTGACAAGTTATGCGCAACACATGAGCTTTATCGATGCACGGGTCTGCGCGCCGCTTTGTACAAAGGATTACATGCAACATCGGCAAGACTTGTACAAAAGGGTGGTTGCTTGAACAGGTTCCGCAACCGCGCTCTATGGTAAAACTTACGAAGATGCTCTATGTTCCAGAGTTGCTCACGGAACGCCATCTTCGGTGTCTAAGCGGACAGCGCCAGGCCTAGTGACTCGTTTCACCCGATAAGGGCCTTCCCACTTTGGCGCCAACTTGTTGGAATTCTTGGCGGACTGAGCGCGCCAAGAACAAGGTCGCCTTCCTCGAAGCTTCGGCATTAACTTTATGGCTATGGTAGCGGCGCAAAGCTTGCTTTGTAACGAGCAGCTCGTCTGCGGCTCCTCAAGACGATCCTCCTCGAGGAGCAGCGTCATCTTGTCGCTGCTGCTCTTGCTCAAGCTCATCATAAGCGAGTACTCGAGGTGACCCGTATCTGAGTTCCGTGGGGAGAACTGCCTCCGCTCCATAGACTAGAGCAAAGGTGTGCGGCCGCTGGCTCGATTTGGCGTCGTCTGATCGACCAAAGAACCACCGGCAGCTCCTCAATCCAGCTTTCTTCCGCACTTGCGCAGCCTGTCGAAAGTTCGGTCTTGAGTCCTCGCAGCACTTCAGCGCTTGCCCTCTCGCTTGACCGTTGCTTCTCGGATGAGGAACGAAGCAAAGCAGACCTTGGCGCCAAGATCTTGGACATACTTGCATGAAGGTGCGACTGTGAATTGGGTGCCGTTGTCGGTGATGATCCGTTAGGAATCCCAAAGCGGCAAACAATTGACTGAAGAACTTGATCACTGACCGTGCTGTCACCTTCCTCATCGCTTCCACTTCCGCCACTTTGTGAACTTGTCGATTGCGACGATAAGTACTCAAAGCCCCGACAGCTCGGGGAAGGGGCCGAGGATGTCGAGCCCCGCACCAAAATGGCGGGATAATGGGATCGTCTGAGAGCTTGAGCTGGCTGGTGTATCTGCTTTGAATGGAACCGCACGCCACACTTGGTTACTTGTGCGCTTGCATCCCGAGGGCTGTCGGCGGAAGAGACCTTGGAAAGCTTTGCGGCAAGTGCTCTTCTTGCCAATGTGGTGACCACATATGCCTCCGTGTATCTCTCGCCAACAACCTGTCCATCTTCCCGCAAATACACTTCAATTTCACTCCGTTGAGTCTTCTTCATGCATGTGATGTTGTCAACAAACTGGTACATACTTGACTGCCGGGCTACTCTTTCCGCTTCTTCTTGCTCTTCGGAAGTTCTCCTGTTTGAAGGAAATGGACGATCTCTTTGTGCCCATCTTTGGAGCCTCGCGGCTCGACAACAAGGACTAAAGGCACATCTGCCTGGGAACATCAGCTTCTACGCAGAAGAACTCGCGGCTCACCGAGTTGATGATCCCGACAAGCTTGCCGGAGCAAAACTTGTCGGGAGCGCTTGCTTCAACGAAACAAACCCTAGGGCTTGTCGGAGCAGATCGCTCCTCGGCGATATCTGCGCTGATTTTGGGGACCTTCTTGGCGGCGGCTTCGTGGAGCTCTGCGGAAAGTAGTCACCGAAACCAACTTTCTCTTCTTGCTCTGTCCGGTTGATGGTGTTACAGTTGGTTGAGTTAGCTTGAGCACAAAAATCCTGGTTCCACAGTAACTTGAGTGCAGACACACTTTGACAGCCATCGGCAATATCATTCTCGAGCTCTTGGAACATGTTCCATTTGCAGGCCTTCAAAGTGCTCTTCTAGCTTTCTCACTTCATCAACGTAGGCTTCCATCAACGGACTTTGTTAATCTTTGTTTACTTGGCGGACGACAAGCTGCAAGTCACCCCTGACGATAAGCTTCTTGATCCCAAGGTCTACTGCAATCCTGAGACCGGCAAGCAAACCTTCATACTCTGCAGTATTATTTGTTGCTTGCTCCTTGGGAAAGTGCATTTGGACTATGTACTTGAGGTGCTCTCCGGTGGGTGCGATAAGCACCACGCCAAGACCGGGCGCCTTTGCAGCGAGAAGGCTCCATCAATGTACATCAGCCACTCTTTACTTGCTTCCTTGATGGGGATGCTCGTCTCGAATTTCTTCATCTTGCGTCAAGGCCCATTCTTCTATAAATTCTGCCAATGCTCGCTTTGGATAGTTGAAGTGCTTTCAAACTTGAGGCCAAAGCTTGACAATTCCAAAGGCCCACCGACAATCCTGCCTGCTGCTTCGGATTTTGCAATATCCTCTTCAGCGGAAAGCGAGTGACAACTGTTATCTCGTGTGCTTGGAAGTAATGGCGCAGCTTTCTTGAGGCCATGGGAAGGCCGAAAAGCAATTTTTGCACACCAGAATACCTTGACCTAGCCCCCTGCAGAAGGGAACTGACAAAGTAAACTGGGCGTTGCACCATCCTTTTCTGCATCTTCTCGCAATTCTGCGCAGATCCGTCCTTGTCGGGACCAGAGATCGATGGCGAAGCCCCCTGCTTGTCGCTGGATGCATCTGTCTCGGTTGCCGGCTCATCATCTGCCTCCCTTTCCGCTACTAATGCAGCACTAACCACTTGATTGGTTTCCGCTATATACAGCAGCAACTTCTCTTGTGGCTTAGGTGCGACAAGTATTGGAGTGGAGGACAGGTACCTCTTTAAGGCCTGCAGCGCAGCCTCCGCTTCGAGTCCATTTCATTGACCTGCCTTTTTCAAAATCTTGAAAATGGCAGGCGCGCTTAGCTGACCTAGAGATAAACCTGCTGAGAGCAGCCACGCAACCGGCAAGCCTTCTTACATCCTTGACGCGCTTTGGTGCTTCAATCTGCTCAATGGCCTTGATCTTGTCGGGATTGGCTTCAATTCCTCTCTGAGATACGAAGAACCCGAGATGCTTGCCGGAAGGAGCTCCAAACACGCACTTCTCGGGATTGAGCTTGAGGTTGATCTTGCGCAGATTTGCAAAGGTCTCATCTAAATCTTGAACCAGAGTTGCTTTGTCCTTGCTCTTGACCACTATGTCATCCATGTAAGCTTCTACATTTCTGTGCATTTGTGGCTCAAAGGCATCATGGACTACTCTTGCAAATGTTGAGCCAGCATTCTTCAAACCGAAAGGCATCCGTATGAAACAGTATGTGCCACATGGTGTAATGAATGCGGTTTTCTTCATCCTCTTCGCCATGAAGATCTGATGATATCCGAGTATGCATCAAGAAATGAAAGCAAATCACATCCACCGTGGAGTCAACAATCTGGTCGATACGGCAAGGGAAATGGGTCTTTGGGACAAGCTTTATTAACATCCGTGAAGTCAATACAAAGTCTCCATTTCCCATTTGCCTTCGTACAACTACCGGATTGGCCAACCACGTGGGATGGAGCACTCCTCCGACAAGGCCTGCTGCTTCCAGTTTCTTGATCTCTTCGCTATGAACTCTTGGCGCCCATTGCTCGCTTCTCGACTTTTTGCTTGACGGGCGCGCGATGAGGACAGACAGCTAGGTGGTGCTCAATTACTTTCACAGAACACGGGGATGTCGACGGTTGCCATGCAAACACGCCGACATTCGCCCAGAGAAAGCAACGAGCCGCCTTCCTATTTAGGGTCAAGCGTGGCAATCGATGGTGAAGGTACCACCAGTGCCGCCCTCCTTGGCGGCACCTTCTTGGTCTTGGCGGAGCTGCCATCATCTTCTTGCACTTGCCGGTGGAGCTCGATGGTGCGTCCTCGACGGTAGCGCAGCACTCCGAAGAGGTGCGCTTGCCGGAGTGGGCAACAGAGCTCTTGCCGGACAAGGTGGTCTTCTTCTTCCCCCCGGGAGCTTCAGCGGCAAGTGGTTTGCTATGTGTCGCAACTGCTGCATCCCGGTAAATCTTGTCGGCGCAGATAAGCGCATCTTTCTTGTCGCCATGAACAGAAATGACACTTATCGGGCCGGGCATCTTGAGTAGGTTGTATGCATAATGAGAGGCTGCCATGAACTTGGCGAGTGCTGGACGGCCAAGTATTCCATTGTAGGGCAATGGGAAATCAGCAACGTCGAATGTGCCCCTCTCAGTTCTGAAATTCAGTTCGCTGCCAAATGTTACCGGCAACGTGATCTTCCCTTTCGCTTGCTCCTTCCTGGTTGATTCCTTGAAAGTGCCGCTTTCTTCGAGCTCGCTGTCAGGGATTTGAAGCTTCTGGAGCACTGCAGAGGAGATCAGGTTCAAGCCGGCCCCGCCGTCAACCAACATCTTAGTGACCTTGAGGTTGCGGATAGTTGGTGAGACCAACATCGGCAAGCACCCGACCGCAGTTATGCGATCAGGGTGGTCCTCAATATCAAAGATGATGGGCGTGCTGGACCACTTCAGAGGCCTACGTGACTCTACGGATGGTTCTGCTGCATTAACCTCCCGCATCCGTTGCTTGAGTTGGCGGTGTGAGGTATGCAGAGAAGCACCACCGTCAACGCAGAGAACCTCCGTTGCCTTCTGAAACTCCTGCTCATCAGCTTCATCGTCTTCCATGTCTTCATCGTCATCGTCGTCTTCATCCTTGTCGCGGCTGCGGGGAGGTCTGTCTCCTTGCCGCTGCTTAGCCTTGCCGCGGCGTCCTCCCCGACCGGGTCTCTTCTTGCTAGCTGCACCAGCACCTTCCTGGGCCTTCTCCTTGTCTCGCCGCTCATACTCAGCCCTCTGCTGTTCAACAAGCTGCTCGACTTTCTTGCAGCTCTGGAGGTCGTGTCCCTTGGTGCGATGAATCTTACAGTACTGTTTGTTGGAGCTGTCCGGCTTGTCGGCGGCCGCCACAGCTTGGCGGTCGGTGTCAGCGGCAACCTCCTTGCCGGAGCCACTAGCCTTGGCCTTCTTGGCGCCACTTCCGTTACCGGACTGCTCGACAACAAGCACCTCATTGCTCTTCTTCTTTCTGTTGTTCCGCCGCCGGCTCTTCTTTGCCGGGGCGGTCTCCTCACTGTCAGATTCTGCTCCAACATTCTCTCCTGGGAGTCTTCTCCCTTCCTCAGCACGTGCACACTTGTCGGCCAAGGCATACAGCTCACTGACGTCCTTGACTTTGCACATCGCCATCTCCTCCCTCATCCTACGGTTCCGCACGTTCTGATGAAACGCGCTGATCACCATGGCAGGGTGGACATCCGGGATGTTGTAGTGCACACGGCTGAATCTCCGGATGAACTTGCGCAGGACTCTCCTCCTTCGGGCGGCAGGTGAAGGTCACTCTCTTGGCCATGAGGCTTGTGGTCGCTGTGAAGGCGCCAACAAACTGATGGCATAAATCCGCCCAAGAAGATATGGAACTGTCCGGCAAGTGCATGAGCCAAGATCTGACATTTGGCTTGAGCACCGCCGGAAGTAGTTGGCGAGGATCTTGTCGCTCGTCCCCCGCAGCTCGCACCGCGATGGTGTAGATGCTGAGGAACTCCGAGGGGTGCGTCCTGCCATCATACTTCTCTGGCACATCTGGCTTGAAGTTTTTCTTGTCGGGCCACTGGACTTGCCGCAGCTCACGAGTGAACGTAGGGCAACCTTCCGCGTACGGCAAGTCGCCTGGTTCCCTTGGCGCATGCATATCAACAGCGGGCCCGGCGTGTTGGTCGGATTGACGCCGCGCTTCTCTTCGGCGCTCGATGCGGGTTCGAGCGTCTTCTTGTTGCCGTTCTTGAAGAACTTGGCGCTGATCACGGTTAGCTCAGGATCCGACGACGCGTGGAGTCGCCGCCGAGGTGGATCCGAGGAGCTGGTGATCTTGGCCTTCGGGAAGGGGAGTGCATGGTGGTTGCACCCCCGCAGGTTTCGTCGCCACCAGCTCGTGCCTTGTCGTCTCGCCGCGGCAAGGACGCAGTTGGTTGCCGCGGAACGTCGCCGTTGGCAAAGCCGATGAGACTCTGGATGGTGGCCCTCCATTCGTCGACCTTGTCGGCCGTTGGAGGGTAGTCTAGAAGCAGTTGAGCTCTCGCCAAGGCTTCTGCTGGAGTGGTGGGTGGCAATGGCGTACGGTGCGAGGAACGGGATGTGCTCGGACTTCTAACCAAGTTAGGAGGAGCAGCATCCCGCCCAAGCGATCGTACTCCACTCGTACCAGCATGCTGACGTGCATGCGGGTCTCGAGGGCCTTGAGATCCTCCAGCTTGGCCTTGATCCAACGAGCGTATGGCGCCGCGAGCACCATGACGCTGTCGGTCCCGCGTCTCCTGAGACGGACGCGGTATGTATTCGGACGCCGGGCCTGCGCCGCTTGTCCTTGGACTGGCGGCGCAGGGCTCCTCGACGACGCCCGTTCCTCCGCTTACGTCTTCCCCACCACTCTTCAGCTCCGGTGGTGGTGGGTTTGACGCGGACGGCTCTGCTGCCGCCGAAGCCTTCTTCTTCGGTGGCATGTTGACGAAGGTGATGAAGATTGTTGCTCGTGTGAGCGCCGGATCAGGTTCACACAGCCTCGACGCCCCCTACCTGGCGCGCCAAAGATGTCGGGGAAGCTTATCGTGACCCACGAACACCTATGGGACCGGGCGGACCGAGTCCCTTGTGGTTCGATGGGGGGAGGAGGTTGCACAAAGAGCGGATCGAGGCGATGCACACGAGCAGATTTACCCAGCTTCAGAGCTCTCCGGAGAGATAATACTCCTACTGCTGCTTGGTTGATTGTATTGTGTTTTTGCTAGGGAGCAATGAGAGCTACAAAACCTAGCCTGAGTGAGTGTGGTCTCGAATGAGTCGAATGAACCGAACCGAGCCGAACCCTTTCTACGTTGCACATGGGCCTCCTTTTATAGGCTCAAGGGGTCACCACAGGTGGCAACGTAGACGAGGGCAAAAATGGGAAAACAGTAGTTGGTACACCAACTTGTACAAAGGTACAAAGCTCTATACCTAACTCGACGGCGAGGGACAAGAGTAATAAATGCCCGTCCCTGCCGCTAAACAAAGGCAACAGGACCGCTGGCGCGCCACCGCTTGCCATGATGGTAGCTTGTCGTGCCGCTTATCGCTGCTCCCCGCTGGCTGCACAGCCTTTGACACGCGCGGTTCGGAATAGCCCCATGGCGACATCGCTGGCGGATGAGCTGGAGCGGAGATGAAGAGAGGTTGCTGCCGCAAGCTCCTTGCCGCGCTGAAATCCTTGTCGCACTCGGGAGCTTATCGCCACCAAGTCTTCCCGCAAGCTCCTCTTGCCGGGGTCTTGTTTCCTTCGTGCCTTGAGTGGCCTTCCCGGCAAGCTCCTCTTGCCGGGGCCTTGATTACTTTATTCTTGAATGGCTCCAAAGGAGCCGCGGAGGACCTTGGCGGTCACTAGGCCAGCCCGGCCGCGGGGCGCTGCAACTGTCCGTGCACGAGTTCGGGATACTAGGGTACCCCTACTCTAGTACACCGACACCGTGATCTCATCCGGGACTCCGAACAACCTTCGGCACATCAAATCACATAACTCATAATACAAATCGTCATCGAACGTTAAGCGTGCGGGCCCTACGGGTTCGAGAACTATGTAGACATGACCGAGACACATCTCCGATTAATAACTAATAGCGGAACATGGATGCTCATATTGGCTCCTACATATTCTATGAAGATCTTTATTGGTCAAACCACATAACAACATACGTTGTTCCCTTTGTCATCGGTATGTTACTTGCCCGAGATTCGATCGTTGGTATCACCATACCTAGTTCAATCTCGTTACCGGCAAGTCCCTTTACTCGTTTCGTAATGCATCATCCCGCAACTAACTCATTAGTCACATTGTTTGCAAGGCTTATAGTGATGTGCATTACCGAGAGGGCCCAGAGATACCTCTCCGACAATCGGAGTGATAAATCCTAATCTTGATCTATGCCAACTCAACAAACACCATCGGAGACACCTGTAGAGCATCTTTATAATCACCCAGTTACATTGTGACGTTTGATAGCACATCAAGTGTTCCTCCGGTATTCGGGAGTTGCATAATCTCATAGTCATAGGAACATGTATAAGTCATGAAGAAAGCAATAGCAATAAACTAAATGATCATAGTGCTAAGCTAACTGATGGGTCTTGTACATCACATTATTCTCTAATGATGTGATCCGGTTCATCAAATGACAACACATGTCTATGGCTAGGAAACTTAACCATCTTTGATTAACGAGCTAGTCAAGTAGAGACATAGTAGGGACACTCTGTTTGTCTATGTATTCACACATGTACTAAGTTGTCGGTTAATACAATTCTAGCAGGAATAATAAACATTTATCATGATATAAGGAAATATAAATAACAACTTTATTATTGCCTCTAGGGCATATTTCCTTCAGTCTCCCACTTGCACTAGAGTCAATAATCTAGTTCACATCGTCATGTGATTTCACACAAATAGTTCACATCTTTATGTGATTAGTTCACATCTCCATGTGACTAATACCCAAAGGGTTTACTAGAGTCAATAATCTAGTTCACATCGCTATGTGATTAACACCCAAAGAGTGATCATGTTTTGCTTGTGAGAGAAGTTTAGTCAACGGGTCTGCCACATTCGGAGCCGCATGTATTTTGCAATTTTTCTATGTCTACAATGCTCTGTACGAAGCTACTCTAGCTAATCGTTCCCACTTTCATTATGTATCTAGATCGAGACTTAGAGTCATCCAGATCGGTGTCAAAGCTTGCATCGACGTAACTCTTTACGACGAACTGTTTGTCACCTCCATAACCGAGATCCTTATTCCACTTAGGATAATTTTTGACCGCTGTTCAGTGATCCACTCCTGGATCACGATTGTACTCCATTGCCAAATTCAGGGCAGGGTATACAATAGGTCTGGTACACATCATAGCATACTTTGTAGAACCTATGGCTGAGGCATAGGGAATGACTTTTCATTCTCTTTCTATCTTCTGTCATGGTCGGGCTTTGAGTCTTTACTCAACTTCACACCTTGCAACACAGTCAAGAACTCCTTCTTTGACTGTTCCATTTTGAACTACTTCAAAAACTTGTCAAGGTATGCACTCATTGAAAAAACTTATCAAGCGTCTTGATCTATCTCTATAGATCTTGATGCTCATATGTAAGCAGCTTCACCGAGGTCTTTCTTTGAAAAACTCCTTTCAAACACTCTTTTATGCTTTCCAGAAAAAATCTACATCATTTCCGATCAACAATATGTCAAACACATATACTTATCAGAAATGTTGTAGCGCTCTCACTCTCTTTCTTGTAAATACAGGCTTCACCGCAAGTCTGTATAAAACTATATTCTTTGATCAACTTATCAAAGCGTATATTCCAACTCCGAGATGCTTGCACCAGTCCATAGATGGATCTGTAGCGACCCGACCTCAGACGGTCAAGCCTACGTATTCTTGTGCCATCCTCGGATCAAGTATCTTTGCACACACAAGACATTAATGTATATATCAAAGTGCAATCACATGTATAAATAACGAAATGAAATATACCTCATAATAATCAGCGGAAACAATCAAACGGGTGTGGAGTCCCATCAACGCCATCGGCAGGTTGAGTGTAGACCGTAACCTCAGATCGTAACTCTTACTGTCGAGGAAGTATCTGCAACATGATACGTTGCAGCCGTGTAGGTCAAGACATTGAATGTACCGCAAGATCACAATATGAGAAAACAGATGATAAAACTATACTATATGCAGTAGGGCTTTGTGGCTCAGATCTGAGTTTTATTTATGTAAAAGCTGGTTTTATTTTCCCTACATCAAAGGAATAAATGAAGTCTGCTCTATAGAGTTCTCTATCATGACATGGTTCCGCTAACCGATGTCTCATAGCCCAAAATCATCATAAGTTGCCCACAATTAAGTTATCAATCCGTGTTGAGAGTTCCGAGATAGATCCAAGTCCAGAGGCTCAAATTGTCCGTAACAGGGGACACGGCTAATCGATTAGGTTATAACCCTCTCAGAGGTTTGTACACTTTACCCGCAAGATTCGATCCTCTCTTTACGCTCTCGCACTTCGTGGTGTTTGAGAACAAGATGACCAAACATGGTCTTCCAAAGAGTTCCTCCGACCACCGTCCGTACCCATCCAATCCTACCGTAGTTCTACATCTGCTAGCACCGCCCCAGCCAGAGTCACAACTAAGGTCAACCAAGCCAGAGCCCATAATGACTTGCGGTTGCACGGGTAAGCTTCCGGCATGAAGTATTCTTCCGCCTCTTTGAGTCTGGGTGAAGCTTTCCGCAAGATGTCATGGCGCTTCTCCATGCATCCCGCCAACCACTGGTTTCTCCAGGTGCCCACAACCGCCCTTCACCCAAAGAGTGTGTATTGAATTCTTGTCTCGAGTCTTGAAGTCTTGAGGTCTTGAAGATGCAGTCCTTGCAGATTTCCATCATGGAGTTGTCATCATTGACGTGGAGTCCTCCTTCTTCACACCACTCGAACACTCATACCAAACCCCGCCTACTACAGCGTAGCATTAGAATAAAATAACGTCCGGGCTTGGTAACAGGTGATGGGTTCCTACCTCATGCATACTACTCAACTACAAGAATTTCAATAACACTACTTGAGGGGTGGTTGCAAAGGTGCCACTAAATGCAATAAAACATAGGTAAGAAAGCATGGTCAAAGTGAACTTGCCTTGTTGACGATCTTCAAAAACTAGGGTTTCAGAGTAGCAAATCTTCGCACTCGGAAATTCTACCGAGGCAAACAATAACTATAATAAGCACATAGCATAACATAACATAACAAAGTAACACACCAAAACCAACAAAGCAAAACCCAAAGGAAAACTTAAAGAAAAAAAACAACTCAAAGTTTTCCTACTTCAAATAACAACAAAATAGTTTTATATAACAAAAATTTCTTAACATCACCTAATCATGGTTTTATGTTAACTAAACAGAAAATATTTCATTAAGCAACTAGGAGCAAAAAGAATTAAATAAAAATCTATTATGAAACTCCCGGAATAAGCAAAACAAGCTTTAATTGAAATCTGACCTAACTCAATTTTTATAAATCCAAACATAGACAAATTATATATTTTTGGAAACTACAAGAAAATTGTGATCTAACGCAAAAAGAATCAGCATCATTGGACTTCTAGATCAAAAGTTATAGGCTAAACAAGAACGGAACTAAATCTGTTACGGGAATAAATCTGAAAACGAAAACGGAGTTACCTGTACATGAGGCAGAGATGGCAGGAAGGATACGGCGATGTGGAGGGCTGCTCCGGCGAGGGGGCGAGGTCGCCGGCGAGGGTGGGGGTGGCGGAGGAGGGGGTCGGCGCTTGGGGAGGTTCCAGGAGAGCTCCTGGTGAGCGTTTCTAGGCAGGAAAAGGAGGACGGTGGCGAGAAGGCTACGGGCAAGGAGGGGCGTGGTGATGGGAAAAATGGAACGAGGAGAGGGAGGGGGTTTTATAGGCGGTCTCGGGAGGCGCTGGGATGGAAAGACGAGGGAGATCGGGAAGGTGGAGATTCCTGTCTCCATGGATATGGAAAGCTTGTGTAACGTGAGAGGAAACAGAGGAAGGAGATGATCTCTTGTTGGGCTAGAATAGGAAAGTGCTTAATGGGCCAGGTTTTTTCCTAATAAAAACGATTCCATTCCTATTTTTAAAATTAGGAAACTAAAACAATAAAAAGGGAAATCAAATCAATTCAGAATAAAGAGTTTTTATATACTAAAATTATCAGAAAAATAAAATGTAGATGATGAGCATTATTCCACGGCCAAAATAAAAACTAAAAAAATATGTTTTTCAGAAAATCCCTAAAGGCTTTATTTCTTTTTGCAAATAATTTTAAATAAAAACTTTGGTTTTTTCTTGGCTCAATATTTTCAAAATGCCCCTGATTTTGGAGGGTCATTTTCTCCGCTCTTTCTTGCTTGCAAGAATTTATTTTTGGGGTATTTCTCGGGAAGAAAAATAGAGAAGCAAGTGCAAATATTTGAAAGAATTAAATTGCAAAACTCCGCTCAAATTCTTTATAGTTGAAGAAGTCATGTCATCTTCTCTCATTGATTTTAATAGGATGAATTTGAATTTACCGGAGAAGGGAAAGTCATTTTATTCCTCTCATTCAAAAGTTTTTGAAAAGTTTCAAATTTCACTCAAGTTTAATTCACTCAAGCAAACAAACAAACAATTCAATTAATTATATTAACATTCCAAAATTTGGGATGTTACAAACCTACCACACTTAAAATGAATCTCGCCCTCGAGATTCAAGAGGCTAGCAAGAAAAGGTTAGGGTTGGGGTCTTCTAGCAAATGTCTTGGTCGAAGGTCGGGTGCTACCACACTTAAAAACAAGGTCATGGTTCCAATAAACTCAGATATTTCCTCCGGAGGGCTGACAATGTATGTCTCTTCACATATCTTACAATAGCTCCTCCGCGAGAAGCATAGAGTTTTCCTCAAAATCTTGGGTCGGTTCACAAAGTTGAAGTTCGTCCGGACCGGATCTTCTTAGTGATGTGCTCGTGTCCATTCTAAACAACTTTCAAATACTCATGGTGGTCTACAATTTATGGTTTCTCCTGCAGAAAACGGGTCTGGTTGAACCTCACCGATAACCTCGCTTGGCAACGGTTGCTCGTAATGGGGTTCCATCGTCCTACCATTTTATGGTTTTATGGCTTATCGCGTCGACACTCTTCTAAGTTTTTCAAGGCTCTCGATTTTCCATCAACATATGATAGTTCATGATAGAAGTCTCCGTATGGGGCCAATCCATCCCGTGCATTTGAATCATTACCACATACGTATATATCGAATCACGTATTCTAACACTTGGGCATACTCACAAGCATTGCAGAATTTCTCTTGTTCTCGAACTGGGTTCGAGTAATTCCATGGTTTCTGCAAGCCAAACAAAACATCTATCGTTACTTCACCACTCTTAGGTTTTCGCGTAACCTCCTACGGAACGTATGCTGATTTGATCACTGCTTCTTCCAAGTGTATTCCTTTATCCAGGTTACAACTGTTCCTTCTCAAAATCTGGGCCCGTGGGTTATGGCCCACTTCAACACTAGTGCAGCTTTAAATCATCCTTGGAGTAACTCTCTTGTTACACCTCCTTTGAATCCAGAGTACTCTGCTTCTTCATACCATCATATCAAAACAAAACTCCAACTTATTTTGTTCAGCTTCCTTCTATGGACCGTCATGGATAACACATTTCTTTCTTCGTTGATCCTGTGGTTTTACAGAGTACTATGACCAAAATAAATGCACAAGTTTATCCATAACATCTCATTATTCTCATATCAATCTTTCATTACATCATTAATCATTTTTCGTGAATCCAAATTCCAAAAAGTTTATTACAAATGCTGCCACCCACATGGTTCGGTATGGTGGACATTACTTCCAATTTTTTTCATTTTCCTCCTTGAGGATTCTTCATCCCATGGAATTGTGCGACATGTGCCTTGAATTCTTCAATCTTCTGTTTCATTGTGGTGGCCTTGAGCTTCACCTCCATCATCTCAGTATGCACTTCGCTTAGGTATTCCTGAGTATAACGGAGTCTTGCTTCAAGTATTTCTCCGATCTCGCGTGATGGCTTCCATGGCTGCTTCACGAACAGCATCAAGAAAGTTGCTTGTGGCACACGTGAAATGAAAAGTACTGCCCCATCATCTTTGGGCAAACTCCTTTCACATGGTGGAGGTGTACCTCCACATACCAAAGTTCCACCCTTTTGCATGAAGGGTAGCCTTTGTAGACTGCATCTCCTTCAAGGTGGATATGCTTCATCATGTCCTTCAGGATCATGATCACTTGTCAGGGTCATGATGGTTTCCGGACCTTTAAGGAAAGACTCATAAAGGGTCGTCATCTGCAGTTTGTGTAACAGAAATGATGCTCAGAGTAAGGTACTTATCTCCTGGGGCACACATTCATATCATCCAAACAAAACTTTAAACTCAATTTCCAATTTCCTGTTTATGCATCACAATTCACCTTCTTCCATGTTCATCAAGAATATTAATTTCCAAGATAAAATATGACAACTCCTTAAAGCTTTTCAGCATGTGACATTACAACTTTATTGAGTCATGAACTATTACAATCTCTGAGAAATCTATTACATAACTCAACTCATTGAGCTCATGAAAAGGAAATTGCTTTCTACTACTCTTATTATCCATATCAAAATTCCAACTACTCAACTCCAGCTTTCATCTTGTCGGGACATTTAATAACATAATGTCCTGCTTCCTTGCAGTGAAAACAAATGACTTTCGACATGTCTCGGGGCTTCTTTGTGACTATGCGGACTCCTTGGATTCTTGGCTTCTTTTCTGGACATTTACTAGCGTAATGACCTAAATCCTTGCATCTGTAACAAGTGATATGACTTAGGTCCTTCTCTGCAAAAGTTGCGTCGTTCTCGGATTGTCTTCTCTTCCTGGATTTCGCTGTAATACTCAGAGTTTCTATCTCCCGAGGGTCAAACTTCACTTCTGCTGTCGGAAATATCCTAGATATTCTTTTCTTCCTTGGGGCAATCTCGCGAAAATGTCCTTCTTCTCCACATGAATAGCAGGCATTGGAGTAAAATCTGTTGAGGCCTTCTCCATCAAGGTCTTCAACACTTTCATTCATCACTGGTTCTTTTATAACTTCTCGGAGAGCTTCTTTCATTCTTTCTTTCTGCTCCTGAATAGTTTGTGGCACCGTGGAGTAAATGTGACACTGCCCCGGTTAATGGGTGGTTCCTTCACACAGGAAGCAAGTCACCTGACAAGTTGGGCATTCCTCAGCTGGGTGTTTCTCCTCACAGTGAGGGCATCCATCTGTGTGTTCCTTCTGGGTGTCTCCTAGTTCTCCGCAAATCTTGCAGGCACAAGGTTTACTTCTTGGTGCATCATTGTGTTTCCGGATAAGACGAGATTTCAACAGGGTCTTCTTGAATTCCTCCCAAGTTCTTGCTCCATTAAATCCCTGTATGGCTTGATGCATTTTCCACCAGGTTGCAGCACTTTACGTAAAATCTTCAAGAGCATATTGGACCTCATACTTCCTTGAAACCAAATTGCTCCCGAAGTGATTTTCCATGTTCTGAATCCAAGTCTCTGCCTCCGGCTGAGTCTTCGGTCTAGAGAATATCAGTCCAACTTCATTCATCATCTATGGGGTTCAAATGTTTTGGGATGAGATATGAGAGAGGTGGGGAGGGATATACACACAATACAAACAATAGTTTTTGAAGAAACGGGTTTTACTTTGTGGCTGTCGGAAAACATCAAACAAATGACAGCTCACAAATCGCTGCATCTAACGTAAGTGTGTAACAGGGGTTTGGTCTTCTAAAGGTCAAATAATTCTTCAGGAACTTCAAATTCTTCAAGTCTTCAGAGTCTTCAATTGTTGCAGCTTCAACTCTTCTAATGCATGGTCAAATCCTCTTTACTCAAGAGGCCATCGCTATCCGATATCTTGTCCTTCTTGGAGCGGCTTCATTGATTCTTCATGTGGTCAAAAGGAAAGGTGTATATTCTAACTATTTGAGGTGAGAGGGCCTATTTGATAAAATCAGAAAAGATGAGAAGTAAGAGTCTTTTGTAAATAAAGTTTTGAGATATCCTGTCCTAGGGGCTTTTCCGGTTTCTAGGTCACGTCCTCAACCAACATGTGCTCGATACCATTTCAGAGCGACCCGACCTCGACGGTCAAGCCTCGTATTCTTATGCCATCCACGATCAAGATCTTTGGCACACACAGACACTAATGTATATATCAAAGTGCAATCACATGTATAAATAACGAAATGAAATATACCTCATAATAATCAGCGGAAACAATCAAACGGGTGTGGAGTCCCATCAACGCCATCGGCGGGTTGAGTGTAGACCGTAACCTGTATCGTAACTCTTACTCGTCGAGAAGTATCTGCAACATGATACGTTGCAGCCGTGTAGGTCAATACATTGAATGTACCGCAAGATCACAATATGAGAAAACAGATGATAAAACTATACTATATGCGAGGGCTTTGTGGCTCAGTATCTGAGTTTTATTTGCGTAAAAGCTGGTTTTATTTTCCCTACATCAAAGGAATAAATGAAGTCTGCTCTATAGAGTTCTCTATCATGACATGGTTCCGCTAACCGATGTCTCATAGCCCAAAATCATCATAAGTTGCCCACAATTAAGTTATCAATCCGTGTTGAGAGTTCCAGATAGATCCAAGTCCAGAGGCTCAAATTGTCCGTAATCGGGACACGGCTAATCGATTAGGTTATAACCCTCTGAGAGGTTTGTACACTTTACCCGCAAGATTCGATCCTCTCTTTACGCTCTCGCACTTCGAGGTGTTTGAGAACAAGATGACCAAACATGGTCTTCCAAAGAGTTCCTCGACCACCGTCCGGTACCCATCCAATCCTACCGTAGTTCTACATCTGCTAGCACCGCCCCAGCCAGAGTCACAACTAAGGTCAACCAAGCGAGCCCATAATGACTTGCGGTTGCACGTAAGCTTCCGGCATGAAGTATTCTTCCGTCTCTTTGAGTCTGGGTGAAGCTTTCCGCAAGATGTCATGGCGCTTCTCCATGCATCCCGCCAACCACTGGTTTCTCCAGGTGCCCGCAACCGCCCTTCACCCAAAGAGTGTGTATTGAATTCTTGTCTCGAGTCTTGAAGTCTTGAGGTCTTGAAGATGCAGTCCTTGCAGATTTCCATCATGGAGTTGTCGCCATTGACGAGAGTCCTCCTTCTTCACACCACTCTCGAACACTCATACCAAACCCGCCTACTACAGCGTAGCATTAGAATAAAATAACGTCCCGGCTTGGTAACAGGGTGATGGGTTCCTACCTCATGCATACTACTCAACTACAAGAATTTCAATAACACTCTTGAGGGTGGTTGCAAAGGTGCCACTAAATGCAATAAAACATAGGTAAGAAAGCATGGTCAAAGTGAACTTGCCTTGTTGACGATCTTCAAAAACTAGGGTTTCAGTAGTAGCAAATCTTCGCACTCGGAAATTCTACCGAGGCAAACAATAACTATAATAAGCACATAGCATAACATAACATAACAAAGTAACACACCAAAACCAACAAAGCAAAACCCAAAGGAAAACTTAAAGAAAAAAACAACTCAAAGTTTTCCTACTTCAAATAACAACAAAAATAGTTTTATATAACAAAATTTCTTAACATCACCTAATCATGGTTTTATGTTAACTAAACAGAAAATATTTCATTAAGCAACTAGGAGCAAAAAGAATTAAATAAAAATCTATTATGAAACTCCCGGAATAAGCAAAACAAGCTTTAATTCAAATCTGATCTAACTCAATTTTATAAATCCAAACATAGACAAATTATATATTTTTGGAAACTACAAGAAAATTGTGATCTAACGCAAAAAGAATCAGCATCATTGGACTTCTAGATCAAAAGTTATAGGCTAAACAAGAACGGAACTAAATCTGTTACAGGAATAAATCTGAAAACGAAAACGGAGTTACTGTACGTGAGGCAGAGATGGCAGGAAGGAGACGGCGATGTGGAGGGCTGCTCGGCGAGGGGCGAGGTCGCCCGGCAGGGTGGGGGTGGCGGAGGAGGGGTCGGCGCTTGGGAGGTTCCAGGAGAGCTCTGGTGAGCGTTCTAGGCAGGAAAAGGAGGACGGTGGCGAGAAGGCTACGGGCAGGAGGGGCGTGGTGATGGGAAAAATGGAACGAGGAGAGGAGGGGTTTTATAGGCGGTCTCGGGAGGCGCTGGGATGGAAAGACGAGGGAGATCGGGAAGGTGGAGATTCCTGTCTCCATGGATATGGAAAGCTTGTGTAACGTGAGAGGAAACAGAGGAAGGAGATGATCTCTTGTTGGGCTAGAATAGGAAAGTGCTTAATGGGCCAGGTTTTTTTCCTAATAAAAACGATTCCATTCCTATTTTTAAAATTAGGAAACTAAAACAATAAAAGGAAATCAAATCAATTCGAATAAAGAGTTTTATATACTAAAATTATCAAAAAATAAAATGTAGATGATGAGCATTATTCCACGGCCAAAATAAAAACTAAAAAAATATGTTTTTCAGAAAATCCCTAAAGGCTTTATTTCTTTTGCAAATAATTTTAAATAAAACTTTGGTTTTTCTTGGCTCAAATATTTTCAAAAATGCCCCTGATTTTGGAGGTCATTTTCCTCCGCTCTTTCTTGCTTGCAAGAATTTATTTTTGGGGTATTTCTGGGAAGAAAAATAGAGAAGCAAGTGCAAATATTTGAAAGAATTAAATTGCAAAACTCCGCTCAAATTCTTTATAGTTGAAGAAGTCATGTCATCTTCTCTCATTGATTTTAATAGGATGAATTTGAATTTACCGGAGAAGGGGAAAGTCATTTTATTCCCTCTCATTCAAAAGTTTTTGAAAAGGTTCAAATTTCACTCAAGTTTAATTCACTCAAGCAAACAAACAAACAATTCAATTAATTATATTAACATTCCAAAATTTGGGATGTTACAGGATCGCTGGAGCTTGCACACTTTGTTAGCACCTTTAGGATTGACAAAACCTCTTGGTTGCATCATATACAACTCTTCTTTAAAGAACCCATTAAGGAATGCATGACATCCATTTGCCAGATTTCATAAAAATGCGGCAATTGCTAACATGATTCGAACAGACTTAAGCATCGCTACGAGTGAGAAAATCTCATCATAGTGGACACGTTGAACTTGTCGAAAACTTTTTGCGACAATTCGAGCTTTGTAGATAGTAACACTACTATCAGCGCCCGTCTTCCTCTTGAAGATCCATTTATTCTCAATGGCTCGCCGATCATCGGGCAAGTCAATCAAAGTCCATACTTTGTTCTTATACATGAATCCCATCTTAGATTTCATGGCCTCAGGCCATTTCACGGAATCTGGGCTCATCATCGCTTCTTCATAGTTCGTAGGTTCGTCATGGTCAAGTAACATGACCTCCAGAACAGGATTACCATACCACTCTGGTGCGGATCTCACTCTGGTTAACCTACGAGGTTTGGTAGTAACTTGATCTGAAGTTACATGATCATCATCATTAGCTTCCTTACTAATTGGTGTAAGAGTCACAGGAACAGATTTCTGTGATGAACTACTTTCCAATAAGGGAGCAGGTACAGTTACCTCATCAAGTTCTACTTTCCTCCCACTCACTTCTTTCGAGAGAAACTCCTTCTTTAGAAAGGATCCATTCTTAGCAACGAATGTCTTGCCTTCAGATATGTGATAGAAGGTGTACCCAACAGTCTCCTTTGGGTATCCTATGAAGACACATTTCTCCAATTTGGGTTCGAGCTCATCAAGTTGAAGCTTCTTCACATAAGCATCGCAGCCCCAAACTTTAAGAAACGACAACTTAGGTTTCTTGCCAAACCATAGTTCCTATGATGTCGTCTCAACGGATTTAGATGGTGCCCTATTTAACATGAATGTAGATGTCTCTAATGCATAACCCCAAAACGATAGTGGTAAAACGGTAAGAGACATCATAGATTGCACCATATCTAATAAAGTATGGTTACGATGTTCGGACACACATTTACGCTGTGGTGTTCCAGGTGGCGTGAGTTGCGAAACTATTCCGCATTGTTTCAAATAAAGACCAAACTCATAACTCAAATATTCTCCTCCACGATCAGATCGTATAAACTTTATTTTCTTGTTACGATGATTTTCCACTTCACTCTGAAATTATATGAACTTTTCAAATGTTTCAGACTTATGTTTCATCAAGTAGATATACCCATATCTGCTCAAATCATTTGTGAAGGTCAGAAAATAACGATACCCGCCGCGAGCCTCAACACTCATCGGATCGCATACATCAGTATGTATTATTTCCAATAAGTCAGTTGCTCGCTCCATTGTTCCGGAGAATGGAGTCTTAGTCATCTTGCCCTTAAGGCATGGTTCGCAAGCATCAAGTGATTCATAATCAAGTGATTCCAAAATCCCATCAGCATGGAGTTTCTTCATGCACTTTACACCAATATGACCTAAACGGCAGTGCCACAAATAAGTTGCACTATCATTATTAACTTTGTATCTTTTGGCATCAATATTATGAATATGTGTATCACTACGATCGAGATTCAACAAACCATTTTCATTGGGTGTATGACCATAGAAGGTTTTATTCATGTAAACAGAACAACAATTATTCTCTAACTTAAATGAATAACCGTATTGCAATAAACATGATCAAATCATATTCATGCTCAACACAAACACCAAATAACACTTATTTAGGTTCAACACTAATCCTGAAAGTATAGGGAGTGTGCGATGATGATCATATCAATCTTGGAACTACTTCCAACACACATCGTCACCTCGCCCTTAACTAGTTTCTGTTCATTCTGCAACTCCCATTTCGAGTTACTACTCTTAGCAACTGAACTAGTATCAAATGCCGAGGGGTTGGTATAAACACTAGTAAAGTACACATCAATAAAATGTATATCCAATATACCTTTGTTCACTTTGCCATCCTTCTTATCCGCCAAGTATCTTGGGCAGTTCCACTTCCAGTGACCATTTCCTTTGCAGTAGAAGCACTCAGTTTCAGGCTTGGGTCTAGCTTTGGGCTTCTTCACGGGAGTGACAACTTGTTTGTCATTCTTTCTTGAAGTTCCCTTTATATTTCTTTGCCCTTTTCTTGAAACTAGTGGTCTTGTAAACCATCAACACTTGATGCTCTTTCTTGATTTCTACCTTCGCTGATTTCAGCATCGCAAAGAGCTCGGGAATTACTTTCGTCATCCCTTGCATATTATAGTTCATAACAAAGTTCTAGTAACTTGGTGATAGTGACTAGAGAACTTTGTCAATTAATATCTTATCTGGAAGATTAACTCCCACTTGATTCAAGCAATTGTAGTACCCAGACAATCTGAGCACATGCTCACTGGTTGAGCTATTCTCCTCCATCTTGTAGGCAAAGTACTGTCAGAGGTCTCATACCTCTCGACACGGGCATGATTAAGAAATACCAATTTCAACTCTTGAAACATCTTTTATGCTCCGTGGCGTTGCAAATATTTTTTGAAGTCCCGGTTCTAAGCCGTAAAGCATGGTGCACTTAAACTATAAAGTAGTCATCATACCGAGCTTTGTCAAACGTTCCTAACATCTGCTTTTGCTCCTGCAATAGGTCTGTCACCTAGCGCTGCATCAAGGACATAATTCTTCTATGCAGCAATGAGGATAATTCTCAGATCACGGATCCAATCCGCATCATTGCTACTAACATATTTCAACTTAGTTTTCTCTAGGAACATATCAAATATAAAACAGGGGAACTAAATGCGAGCTATACAACATAGATATGCTAATACTACCAGGACTAAGTTCATGATAAATTAAAGTTCAATTAATCATATTACTTAAGAACTCCCACTTAGATAGACATCCCTCTAATCATCTAAGTGATCATGTGATCCATATCAACTAAACCATGTCCGATCATCACGTGAGATGGAGTAGTTTCAATGGTGAACATCACTATGTTGATCATATCTTCTATATGATTCAGGCCCTACCTTTCGGTCTCCAGTATTCCGAGGCCATATCTGCATATGCTAGGCTCGTCAAGTTTAACCCGAGTATTCTGCGTTTGCAAAACTGGCTTGTACCCGTTGTATGTGAACGTAGAGCTTATCACACCCGATCATCACGTGGTGTCTCAGCACAAAGAACTTTCGCAACGGTGCATACTCAGCGAGAACACTTGTTCCTTGAAATTTAGTGAGAGATCATCTTATAGTGCTACCGTCGAACTAAGCAAAATAAGATGCATAAAGGATAAACATCACATGCAATCAATATAAGTGATATGATATGGCCATCATCATCTTGTGCCTTTGATCTCCATCTCCAAAGCACCATCATGATCACCATTGTCACCGGCGCGACACCTTGATCTCCATCGTACCATCGTTGTCGTCTCGCCAACTATTGCTTCTACGACTATCGCTACCGCTTAGTGATAAAGTAAAGCAATTACATGGCAATCGCATTTCATAAAATAAAGCGACAACCATATGGCTCCTGCCAGTTGCCGATAACTCCGTTACAAAACATGGTCATCTCATACAATAAAATTTAGCATCATGTCTTTACCATATCACATCACAACATGCCCTGCAAAAACAAGTTAGATGTCCTCTACTTTGTTGTTGCAAGTTTTACGTGGTTGCTACGGGCTGAGAAAGAACCGTTCTTACCTACGCATCAAAACCACAATGATATTTCGTCAAGTATGTGTTGTTTTTACCTTCACAAGGACCAGGCGTAGCCACACTCAATTCAACTAAAGTTGGAGAAACTAACACGCGCCAGCCACCTGTGTGCGGAGCTCGTCAGTAGAACCAGTCTCGCGTAAACGTACGCGTAATGTCGGTCCGGGCCGCTTCATCCAACAATACCGCCGAATCAAAGTATGACATGCTGGTAAGCAGTATGACTTGTATGCCCACAACTCACTTGTGTTCTACTCGTGCATATAACATCTACGCATAAACCTGGCTCGGATGCCACTGTTGGGCAACGTAGTAATTTCAAAAAAATTCCTATGCACATGCAAGATCATGGTGATGCATAGCAACGAGAGGGGAGAGTGTTGTCCACGTACCCTCGTAGACCGAAAGCGGAAGCGTTATAACAACGCGGTTGATGTAGTCGTACGTCTTCATGATCCGACCGATCCAAGTACCGAACGCACGGCACCTCCGAGTTCAGCACACGTTCAGCTCGGTGACGTCCCACAAACTCACGATCCAACAGATCTTCGAGGGAGAGTTCCGTCAGCATGACGGCATGATGACAGTGATGATAATGCTACCGATGCAGGGCTTCGCCTAAGCACCGCTACGATATGACCGAGGTGGATTGTGGTGGAGGGGGGCGCCGCACACGGCTAAAAGGTCAACGATCAACTTGTGTGTCTATGGGGTGACCCCCTCCCCCGTATATAAAGGAGGGGGAGGGGGCCGGCCTCCTAGGCGCGCCCCAAGGGGAGTCCTACTCCCACCGGGTGTAGGACTCCAACCCTTCCAAGAGTAGGAGTAGGAGGGAAGGAAGGAGGAGAGAGGAGGAAGGAAAAAGGGGGGCGCCCCCCCTTCCTTGTCCAATTCGGACTAGAGGGGGAGGGGGCGTGCGGCCTACCCTGGGCGCCCCTCCTCTTATCCACTAAGGCCCAATAGGCCCATTACACTCCCCGGGGGGTTCCGGTAACCCCCCGGAACTCCGGTATTTCTCTGTACTTACCCGGAACCCTTACGAAGTCCAAACATAGTCATCCAATATATCGATATTTATGTCTCGACCATTTCGTGACTCCTCGTCATGTCCGTGATCATATCCGGGACTCCAAACTACCTTCGGTACATCAAAACGCATAAACTCATAATACCGAACGTCACCGAACATTATGCGTGCGGACCCTACGGGTTCAAGAACTATGTAGACATGACCGAGACACGTCTCCGGTCCATAACCAATAGCGGAACTTGGATGCTCATATTGGCTCCTACATATTCTACGAAGATCTTTATTGGTCAAACCGCATAATAACATACATTGTTCCCTTTGTCATCAGTATGTTACTTGCCCGAGATTCGATCGTCGGTATCTCAATACCTAGTTCAATCTCGTTACCGGCAAGTCTCTTTACTCGTTCCGTAATACATCATCCCGCAACTAACTCATTAGTTGCATTGCTTGCAAGGGTTATAGTGATGTGCATTACCGAGAGGGCCCAGAGATACCTCTCCGACAATCGGAGTGACAAATCGTAATCTCGGTCTATGCCAACTCAACAAGTACCATCAGAGACACCTGTAGAGCACCTTTATAATCACCCAGTTACGTTGTGACGTTTGGTAGGACACAAAGTGTTCTTCCGGTATTCGGGAGTTGCATAATCTCATAGTCATAGGAACATGTATAAGTCATGAAGAAAGTAATAGCAATATACTAAACGATCAAATGCTAAGCTAACGGAATGGGTCAAGTCAATCACATCATTATCTAATGATGTGATCCCGGTAATCAAATGACAACTCATGTCTATGGCTAGGAAACATAACCATCTTTGATTCAACGAGCTAGTCAAGTAGAGGCATACCAGTGACACTCTGTTTGTCTATGTATTCAAACATGTACTAAGTTTCTAGTTAATACAATTCTAGCATGAATAATAAACATTTATCATGATATAAGTAAATATAAATAACAACTTTATTATTGCCTCTAGGGCATATTTCCTTCATCCGAGACTCCGAACAACCTTCGGTACATCAAATCACATAACCCATAATACAAATCGTCATCGAACGTTAAGCGTGCGGACCCTACGGGTTCGAGAACTATGTAGACATGACCGAGACACATCTCCGGTAAATAACCAATAGTGGAACCTGGATGCTCATATTGGCTCCTACATATTCTACGAAGATCTTTATCGATCAAACCGCATAACAACATACATTGTTTCCTTTATCATCGGTATGTTACTTGCCCGAGATTCGATCGTCGTTATCACCATACCTAGTTCAATCTCGTTACCGGCAAGTCTCTTTACTCGTTCTGTAATGCATCATCTCGCAACTAACTCATTAGTCACATTGCTTGCAAGGCTTAGAGTGATGTGCATTACCGAGAGGGCCCAGAGATACCTCCCCGACAATCGGAGTGACAAATCCTAAACTTGATCTATGCCAACTCAACAAACACCATCGGAGACACCTATAGAGCATCTTTATAATCACCCAGTTACGTTGTGACGTTTGATAGCACACTAAGTGTTCCTTCGGTATTCGGGAGTTGCATAATCTCATAGTCATAGGAACATGTATAAGTCATGAAGAAAGAAATAGCAATAAACTAAACGATCATAGTGCTAAGCTAACGGATGGGTCTTGTCCATCACATCATTCTCTAAGGATGTGATCCCGTTCATCAAATGACAACACATGTCTATGGCTAGGAAACTTAACCATCTTTGATTAACGAGCTAGTCAAGTAGAGGCATACTAGGGACACTCTATTTGTCTATGTATTCACACATGTACTAAGTTTCCGGTTAATACAATTCTAGCATGAATAATAAATATTTATCATGATATAAGGAAATATAAATAACAACTTTATTATTGCCTCTAGGGCATCCTTCACGAGACACCTCTCGGGTCAATAACAAATGGCGGAACCTGGATGCTCATATTGGCTCCTACATATTCTACGGAGATATTTATGGGTCAAACCGTAATGTCAACATACGTTATTCCCTTTGTCATCGGTATGTTACTTGCCCGAGATTCAATCGTTGGTATCTTCATACCTAGTTCAGTATTGTTACCGGTAAGTCTCTTTACTCGTTCCATAATACATCATCCTGCAACTAACTCATTAGTCACATTGCTTGCAAGTCTTCTTATGATGTGTATTACCGAGAGGGCCCAGAGATACCTCCCCGATACTCGGAGTGACAAATCCTAATCTTGATCTATGCCAACCCAACAAACACCTTCGGAGATACCTGTAGAGCATCTTTATAATCACCCAGTTACGTTGTGACGTTTGATAGCACACAAGGTATTCCTCCGGTATCCGGGAGTTGCATAATCTCATAGTTAAAGGAATATGTATATGACATGAAGAAAGCAATAGCAATAAAACTGAACGATCAATATGCTAAGCTAACGGATGGGTCTTGTCCATCACATCATTCTCCTAATGATGTGATCTCGTTCATCAAATGACAACACATGTCTATGGTTAGGAAACTTAACCATCTTTGATTAATGAGCTAGTCTAGTAGAGGCTTACTAGGGACACTGTGTTTTGTCTATGTATCCACACATGTATCAAGTTTCCAGTTAATACAATTCTAGCATGAATAATAAACATTTATCATGATATAAGGAAATATAAATAACTACTTTATTATTGCCTCTAGGGCATATTTCCTTCACTCTCCCACTTGCACTAGAGTCAATAATCTAGTCCACATCGCTGATACGTCTCTGTCGTATCTATAATTTTTGATTGTTCCATGCCAATATTATAGAACTTTCATATACTTTTGGCAACTTTTTATACTATTTTTGGGACTAACATAGTGATCCAGTGTCTAGTGCCAGTTCCTGTTTGTTGCATGTTTTTGGTTTCGCAGAATATCCATATCAAACGGAATCCAAACGGGATAAAAACAGAGGGAGCTTATTTTTGGAATATTTGGAAAATTCCGGAAGAAAAATCCATGCGATACGGTGCCCGAGGTGGCCACGAGGCAGGGGGGCGTGCCCCTGACCCTCGTGGGCCACCCGTAAGGCGGTTGATGCCCTTCTTCAGCCGCAAGAAAGCTATTTTTTGGTAAAAAATCACGGCGAAGGTTTTAGTCCAATGGGAGTTACGGATCTCCATATATATACGAAACGGTGAAAGGGCAGCAGAGGAGAACGTAGAAACAGAGAGAAACATAGAGATAGATCCAATCTCGGAGGGGCTCTCGCCCCTCCCACGCCATGGAGGCCAAGGACCAGAGGGGAAACCCTTCTTCCATCTAGGGAGGAGGTCAAGGAAGAAGAATACGAAGGGGCCCCCTCTCCCCTTCTCTTCAGGTGGCGCCGGAACGCCGCCGTGGCCATCATCATCACCGCAATCTTCACCAACAACTTCACCGCCATCATCACCAACTCTTCCCCCCTCTATGCAGCGGTGTAACCTCTCTCTTACCCGCTGTAATCTCTACTTAAACATGGTGCTCTACGCTATATATTATTTCCCAATGATGTATGGCTATCCTATGATGTTTGATTAGATCCATTTTGTCCTATGGGTTATTTGATGATCAAGATTGGTTTGAGTTGCATGTTTTATTATTGGTGTTGTCCTATGGTGCTCTCTGTGTCGCGCAAGCGTGAGGGATTCCCGCTATAGGGTTTGCAATATGTTCATGATTTGCTTATGGTGGGTGGCGTGAGTGACAGAAGCACAGACCCGAGTAAGTAGGTTGTTTGCGTATGGGATAAAGAGGACTTGATGCTTTAATCCTATGGTTGGGTTTTACCTTAATGATCTTTAGTAGTTGCGGATGCTTGCTAGAGTTCCAATCATAAGTGCATATGATCCAAGTAGAGAAAGTATGTTAGCTTATGCCTCTCCCTCAAATAAAATTGCAGTAATGATTACCGGTCTAGTTATCGATTGCCTAGGGACAAATACCTTTCTCGTGACAAAAAGCTCTTTACTAAAACTAACTTAGTTGTGTCTTCATCTATACACCCCCTAGCTTTTATTTACGCTCTCTTTATATTCTTGCAAACCTATCCAAAAACACCTACATAGTACTTCTAGTTTCATACTTGTTCTAGGTAAAGCGAACGTCAAGCGTGCGTAGAGTTGTATCGGTGGTCGATAGAACATGAGGGAATATTTGTTCTACCTTTAGCTCCTCGTTGGGTTCGACACTCTTACTTATTGAAAACTGGTGCGATCCCCTATACTTGTGGGTTATCAAGACCTTTTTCTGGCGCCGTTGCCGGGGAGCAATAGCGTGGGGTGAATATTCTCGTGTGTGCTTGTTTGCTTTATCATTAAGTAATTTTTATTTGCTGTTCTTAGTTGTTTTCTATCTTTAGTTATGGGTAGGAAACGCAAAATACCAAAAAAATTAGTTGTACCTACTAAACCAATGGTTGAAGAACCACTCAAAATCTATCATACTGCTGAAGCTTTTTACTTGGATCATCTTCGATCCCTTTGTGCTCTTGCTGAAACCCCAACTAGCTTAGTTAAGGGCAAATCCTTATATGATCATGCTTGTTATGTGCGACACCGTATATCTGAAAAAGGGAAACTTTTACTGGGTCAAATTCATCGTTCGCAATGCTATGCTTGGAATTTATGTGAAATATATGATATTACTTGTTGTTCTGAAAACCCTAAGAAACACCTTCCCTACCAATGTGAGTTTATTGATATTGGAATATTATCTTCGTATGCTAAAGGTGTTTATAGTTACTATGATGTTCAACAAATTGAAGAATTTGTTGCTTTTAAGGGTGCTTATGAAATTGCTTCTTTGATTGAAACGTATGATGCTACTCTTTACAAATCTAAATTTTTTGCCATACTTAAATATTGCTATGATAATTATGCTTCTAATACCTATGTTGAACCATATATTGAGGACTACTCCGCTGTCCAAGAAGAGACTAATATTTTGCAGGAGTCTATGGAAGAAGAAATTGATGAAACTGTGAGCTCATTGGATGAAAAAGAGGATGAGGAGAGCAAAGAACAAAAGGAGGAAGAGCGGATTAGCTACCCGTGCCCACCTTCTAATGAGAGTAACTCTTCAACTCATACATTGTTTAATTTCCCTTCATGCTTACCGAAGGATGAATGCTATGATAATTGCTATGATCCCATTGATTCTTTTGAAATATCCCTTTTTGATGATGCTTGCTATGCTTGTGGCCAAGATGCCAATATGAATTATGCTTATGGAGATGAACTTGCTATAGTTCCTTATGTTATGGATGAAATTGTTTCTATTGCACCCACGCATTATAGTCCTATTTTTTTTGAATTCTCCAAACTACACTATATCGGAGAAGTTTGCTCTTATTAAGGATTATATTGATGGGTTGCCTTTTACCATTGCACATGATGATTTTGATGGATATAATATGCATGTGCTTGCTTCTTCTACTTGCAATTATTATGAGAGAGGAACTATATCTCCACCTCTCTATGTTTCCAATAAGATAAAATTGCAAGAAACTGTTTATACTATGCATTGGCCTTTACTATGTGTGCATGAATTGTTCTTTTATGACATGCCGATGCATAGGAAGAGAGTTAGACTTCGTCATTACATGATATATGTTACTTTGTGCTCACTACTAAGTTACAAATCATTGCTAATTAAAATTGGCTTTGATATACCTTGGGATCCGGGTGGATTCACTACATGAGCACTATATGCCTAGCTTAATGGCTTTAAAGAAAGCGCTGCCAGGGAGAAAACCCGGAAGTTTTAGAGAGTCATTTATTTCTGTTGAGTGCTTTCATATAGTTTAAAAACAACAAAAATAAATAGGGGAACCCAAAACTTTTCAAAAAGGAAAGTGAAAGTGAGAAAGACAAGCATTGTTGAAGTGGGAAAGCTCCTTGAACTTTGTTCATGCTCATGACAACTTTGTGAATCTTGATTACAGAAACTTTTCAACAAAAATAATTACCCCCTTGTACAATTCCATTGTATTATAAAAATAATGTGCCAAGGTTTGCCTTTAGGATGTTTACAATACTTGTTGGTTTGTACGGTGCAGGACAGAAACTTTGGCTGTAGTGCGCGATTTTTATTTTTTACTGGAACGTCAAATGGTTCTGATTCTTTCTGCAGTTTCTTTATATACAATTTTTTTATTTTTCCTAATTTTGGAATAATTTTTCAAGTATCAGAAGTATGGTGAATGTTCAGATTGCTACAGACTGCTCTGTTTTAGACAGATTCTGTTTTTGATGCATAGTTTGCTTGTTTTAATGAAACTATTAATTTATATCAGTGGATTAAGCCATGGAAAAGCTATATTACAGTAGACACAATGAAAAAATAAAATATGAATTGGTTTGCAATAGTACTTAGAGTGGTGATTTGCTTTATTATACTAACGGATCTTACCGAGTTTTCTGTTGAAGTTTTGTGTGGATGAAGTGTTCGATGATCGAGAAGGTTTCGATGTGAGAAGAAGGAAGAGAGGCAAGAGCTCAAGCTTGGGGATGCCCGAGGCACCCCAAGTAAATATTCAAGGAGACTCAAGCGTCTAAGCTTGGGGATGCCCCAGAAGGCATCCCCTCTTTCTTCAACAAGTATCGGTATGTTTTCAGATTCGTTTCGTTCATGCGATATGTGCAAATCTTGGAGCGTCTTTTGCTTTAGTTTTCATTTTTCTTTTATGCACCATGCTGGTATGAGATAGTCCTTGGTTGATTTATAGAATTCTCATTGCACTTCACTTATATCTTTTGAGTATGGCTTTATAGAATGCTTCATGTGCTTCACTTATATCATTTGAAGCTTGGATTGCCTGTTTCTCTTTACATAGACAACCGCCATTTGTAGAATGCTCTTTTGCTTCACTTATATTTTTTAGAGCGTGGGCATATCTTTTGTAGAAAGAATTAAACTCTCGTGCTTCACTTGTATCTATTTAGAGAGATGACAAGAACCGGTCATTCACATGGTTAGTCATAAAGTCCTACATAAACTTGTAGATCACTGAATATGATATGTTTGATTCCTTGCAATAGTTTTGCAATATAAAGGTGGTGATATTAGAGTCGTGCTAATTGAGTAATTGTGAAACTGAGAAATACTTGTGTTGAGGTTTGCAAGTCCCGTAGCATGCACGTATGGTGAACCGTTATGTAACGAAGTTGGAGCATGAGGTGTTTATTGATTGTCTTCCTTATGAGTGGCGGTCGGGGACGAGCGATGGTCTTTTCCTACCAATCTATCCCCCTAGGAGCATGCGCGTAGTGCTTTGGTTTGATGACTAATAGATTTTTTCAATAAGTATGTGACTTCTTTATGACTAATGTTGAGTCCATGGATTATACGCACTCTCACCCTTCCATCATTGCTAGCCTCTTCGGTACCGTGCATTGCCCTTTCTCACCTCAAGAGTTGGTGCAAACTTCGCCGGTGCATCCAAACCCCGTGATACGATACGCTCTATCACACATAAACCTCCTTATATCTTCCTCAAAACAGCCACCATACCTACCTATTATGGCATTTCCATAGCCATTCCGAGATATATTGCCATGCAACTTCCATCATCATCATATACATGACTTGAGCATTTATTGTCATATTGCTTTGCATGATCGTAAGATAGCTAGCATGATGTTTTCATGGCTTGTCCATTTTTTGATGCCATTGCTACGCTAGATCATTGCACATCCCGGTACACTGCCGGAGGCATTCATATAGAGTCATATCTTTGTTCTAGATATTGAGTTGCAATATTGAGTTGTAAGTAAATAAAAGTGTGATGATCATCATTATTAGAGCATTGCCCCAATGAGGAAAGGATGATGGAGACTATGATTCCCCCACAAGTCGGAATGAGACTTCGGACGAAAAAATAAAAAAATAAAAAAAGAGAGAAAGGCCAAAAAAAGAGAAGGCCCAAAAAAAGAAAAAAAGAAAAAATGAGAGAAAAAGAGAGAAGGGGCAATGTTACTATCCTTTTACCACACTTGTGCTTCAAAGTAGCACCATGTTCTTCATATAGAGAGTCTCTTGAGTTATCACTTTCATATACTAGTGGGAATTTTCATTATAGAACTTGGCTTGTATATTCCAACGATGGGCTTCCTCAAATGCCCTAGGTCTTCATGAGCAAGCAAGTTGGATGCACACCCACTTAGTTTCAGTCTGAGCTTTCATACACTTATAGCTCTAGTGCATCTGTTGCATGGCAATCCCTACTCCTCACATTGACATCAATTGATGGGCATCTCCATAGCCCGTTGATTAACCGCGTCGATGTGAGACTTTCTCCTTTTTTGTCTTCTCCACATAACCCCCATCATCATATTCTATTCCACCTATAGTGCTATGTCCATGGCTCATGCTCATGTATTGCGTGAAAGTTGAAAAGGTTTGAGAAACGGAAAAAGTATGGAACAATTGCTTGGCTTGTCATCGGGGTTGTGCATGATGTGAATATCTTGTGTGGTGAAGATGGAGCATAGCCAGACTATATGATTTTGTAGGGATGAGCTTTCTTTGGCTATGTTATTTCAATAAGACATAATTGCTTGGTTGGTATGCTTGAAGTATTATTGTTTTTAGGTCAAAGGATAGACTATTGCTTTGAATCACTCGTGTCTTAATATTCATGCCATGATTAGACATATGATCAAGATTATGCTAGGTAGCATCCCACATAAAAAATTATCTTTTTTTAATCATTTACCTACTCGAGGACGAGCAGGAATTAAGCTTGGGGATGCTGATACATCTCCGTTGTATCTATAATTTTTGATTGTTCCATGCCAATATTATACAACTTTCATATACTTTTGGCAACTTTTTATACTATTTTTGGGACTAACATATTGATCCAGTGCCCAGTGCTAGTTCCTGTTTGTTGCATGTTTTTGGTTTCGCAGAATATCCATATCAAATGGAATCCAAACGGGATTAAAATGGACGGAGCTTATTTTTGGAATATTTGGAAAATTCTGGAAGAAAAATCCACGCGAGACGGTGCCCGAGGTGGCCACGAGGCAGGGGGGGCGCAACCATGACCCTCGTGGGCCACCCGTAAGGCGGTTGATGCCCTTCTTCGGCCGCAAGAAAGCTAATTTTTGGTAAAAAATCACGGCGAAGGTTTCAGTCCAATTGGAGTTACGGATCTCCATATATATACAAAACGGTGAAAGGGCAGCAGAGGAGAACGTAGAAACAGAGAGATAGATCCAATCTCGGAGGGGCTCTCACCCCTCCCACGCCATGGAGGCCAAGGACCAGAGGGGAAACCCTTCTCCCATCTTGGGAGGAGGTCAAGTAAGAAGAAGACGAAGGGGCCCCCTCTACCCTTCTTGTCCGGTGGCACCAGAACGCCGCCGTGGCCATCATCATCACCGCAATCTTCACCAACAACTTCACCGCCATCATCACCAACTCTTCCCCCTCTATGCAGCGGTGTAACCTATCTCTTACCCATTGTAATCTCTACTTAAGCATGGTGCTCAACGCTATATATTATTTCCCAATGATGTATGGCTATCCTATGATGTTTGAGTAGATCCGCTTTGTCCTATGGGTCATTTGATGATCAAGATTGGTTTGATTTGCATGTTTTATTATTGGTGCTGTCCTATGGTCCTCTCCGTGTCGTGCAAGCGTGAGGGATTCCCGCTGTAGGGTTTGCAATATGTTCATGATTTTCTTATGGTGGGTGGCGTGAGTGACAGAAGCACGGACCCGAGTAAGTAGGTTGTTTGCGTATGGGATAAAGAGGACTTGATACTTTAATGCTATGGTTGGGTTTTACCTTAATGATATTTAGTAGCTGCAGATGCTTGCTAGAGTTCCAATCATAAGTGCATATGATCCAAGTAGAGAAAGTATGTTAGCTTATGCCTCTCCCTCAAATAAAATTGCAATAATGATTACCGGTCTAGTTATCGATTGCCTAGGGACAAATAACTTTCTCGTGACAAAAAGCTCTTTACTAAAACTAACTTAGTTGTGTATTCATCTATACATCCCCTTGCTTTTATTTACGCTCTCTTTATATTCTTGCAAACCTATCCAAAAACACCTACAAAGTACTTCTAGTTTCATACTTGTTCTAGGTAAAGTGAACATCAAGCGTGCGTAGAGTTGTATCGGTGGTCGATAGAACTTGAGGGAATATTTGTTCTACCTTTAGATCCTCGTTGGGTTCAACACTCTTACTTATCGAAAACTGTCGCGATCCCCTATACTTGTGGGTTATCAATCGCCATGTGAATAACACCCATAGTTCACATCGTCGTGTGATTAACACCCATAGTTCACATCGCCATGTGACCAACACCCAAAGGGTTTACTAGAGTCAATAATCTAGTTCACATCACCATGTGATTAACACCCAAAGAGTAATAAGGTGTGATCATTTTTTGCTTGCAAGAGAGGTTTAGTCGGGTCTGCCACATTCAGATCTGTTTGCATTTTGCAAATTGCTATGTCTACAATGCCCTGCATTGAGCTACTCTAGCTAATTGCTCCCACTTTCAATATGTATCCAGATTGAGACTGAGAGTCATCTGGATTAGTGTTAAAGCTTGCATCGATGTAATCCTTTTACGACAAACTCTTTATCACCTCCATAATCGAGAAACATTTCCTTAGTCCTCTTAGGTAACTAAGGATAATTTTGACCGCTGTCCAGTGATCTACTCCTAGATCACTATTGTACCCCCTTGCTAAACTCATGGCAAGGTACACAATACGTCTGGTACACAACATGGCATACTTTTTAGAACCTATGGCTGAGGCATAGGGAATGACTTTCATTCTCTCTCTATCTTCTCCCGTGGTCGGGCTTTGAGTCTTACTCAACTTCACACCTTGTAACACAGGCAAGAACTCTTTCTTTGACTGATCCATTTTGAATTTCTTCAAACACTTTTTAAGGTATGTGCCTTTTGAAAGTCCTATTAAGCGTATCGATCTATCCCTATAGATCTTGATGCCCAATATATAAGTAGCATCACCGAGGTCTTTCATTGAATTTTATATTCAAGTATCCTTTTATGCTATCAAGAAATTCTATATCATTTCCAATCAACAATATGTCATCCACATATAATATTAGAAATGCTACAGAGTTCCCACTCACTTTCTTGTAAATACAGGCTTCTCCGAAAGTTTGTATAAAACCATATGTTTTGATCACCTCATCAGAGCATATATTCCAACTCCGAGATGCTTGCACCTATCCATAAATGGATCGCTTGAGCTTGCATACTTTGTTAACACCTTTAAGATCGACAAAACCTTCTGGTTGCATCATATACAACTCTTCTTTAAGAAATCCATTAAGGAATGCAATTTTGACGTCCATTTGCCAGATTTCATAATCATAAAATGCGGCAATTGCTAACATGATTCGGACAGACTTAAGCATCGCTACGGGTGAGAAGGTCTCATCGTAGTCAACTCCTCGAACTTGCCAAAAACCTTTCGCGACAAGTCGAGCTTTGTAGACGATAACATTACCATCAACGTCAGTCTTCTTATTGAAGATCCATTTATTGTCTATGGCTTGCCGATCATCGGGCAAGTCAACCAAAGTCCACACTTTGTTCTCATACATGGATCCTATCTCGTATTTCATGGCCTCAAGCCATTTATTGGAATCTGGGCTCATCATCGCTTGTTCATAGTTCGTAGGTTCGTCATGGTCTAGTAACATGACCTCCAAAACATGATTACCGTACCACTCTGGTGCGGAACGTGCTCTGGTTGACCTATGAGGTTTGGTAGTAACTTGATCTGAAGTTTCATGATCATCATCATTAGCTTCCTCTCTAGTTGGTGTAGGCATCATGAAAACGGTTTTCTTGTGATGAGCTACTTTCCATTGAGAGAAGGTACAATTACCTCATCAAGTTCTACTTTCCTCCCACTCACTTCTTTCGAGAGAAACTCCTTCTCCAGAAAGGATCCATTCTTAGCAACAAAGATCTTGCCTTCGGATCTGTGATAGAAGGTGTAACCAACAATTTCTTTTGGGTATCCTATGAAGACGCACTTGTCCGATTTGGGTTTGAGCTTATCAGACTGAAGCTTTTTCACATAAGCATCACAACCCCAAACTTTAAGAATGACAACTTAGGTTTCTTGGCAAACCACAGTTCATACGGTGTCGTCTCAATGGATTTAGACAGTGCCCTATTTAAAGTGGATGCAGTTGTCTCTAATGCATAGCCCCAAAACGATAGTGGTAAATCTGTAAAAGACATCATAGATCACACCATATCTAATAAAATACGGCTACGATGTTCAGACACACCATTACGCTGTGGTGTTCCAGGTGGCGTGAGTTGTGAAACTATTCCACATTGTTTTAAATGAAGGCCAAACTCGTAACTCAAATATTCGCCTCCGCGATCAGATCATAGAAACTTTATTTTCATGTTACAATGATTCTCCACTTCACTCTGAAATTCTTTGAACTTTTCAAATGTTTTAGATTTGTGTTTCATCAAGTAGATATACCATATCTGCTCAAATCATCTGTGAAGGTCAGAAAATAACGATACCCGCCGCGAGCCTCAACACTCATCGGACCACATATATCGGTATGTATTATTTCCAATAAGTCAGTGGCTCGCTCCATTGTTCCAGAGAACAGAGTCTTAGTCATCTTGCCCATGAGGCATGGTTCGCAAGCATCAAATGATTCATAATCAAGTGATTCCAGAAGTCCATCTGCATGGAGTTTCTTCATGCGCTTTACACCAATATGACCTAAACGGCAGTGCCACAAATATGTTGCACTATCATTATCAACTTTGCATCTTTTGGCATCAATATTATGAATATGTGTATCACTACGATCAAGATTCAAGAAACCATTTACATTGGGTGTATGACCATAGAAGGCTTTATTCATGTAAACAGAACAACAATTAGTCTCTGACTTAAATGAATAACCGTATTGCAATAAACATGATCCAATCATATTCATGCTCAACGCAAACACCAAATAACATTTATTTAGGTTAACCACTAATCTCAAAGGTAGAGGGAGTGTGCGATGGTGATCGTATCCACCTTGGAATCACTTCCAACACATATCGTCACCTCGCCCTTAACTAGTCTCTGTTCCTTTTGTAACTCCTGTTTTGAGTTACTAATCTTAGCAACTGAACTAGTATCAAATACCGAGGGGCTACTATGAACACTAGGAAGGTACACAATAATCTGTATATCAGATATACCTTTGTTCACTTTGCCATCCATCTTATCCACCAAATGTTTGGGGCAGTTCCATTTCCAGTGACCATTTTCTTTGCAGTATAAGCACTCAGTTTCAGGCTTGGGTCCAGCTTTGGGCTTCTTCACGGGAGTGCCAACTTTCTTGCCATTCTTCTTGAAGTTCCCTTTTCTTTCCCTTGCCCTTTTACTTGAAACTAGTGGTCTTGTCAACCATCAGCACTTGATGCTCTTTCTTGATTTCTACCTTTGCCGATTTCAGCACCGCGAAGAGCTGGGGGGTCGTTCTCGTCATCCCCTTGCATATTATACTTCATCATGAAGTTCTAGTAGCTTGGTGATAGTGACTAGAGAACTCTGTTAATCACTATCTTATCTGAAAGATTAACTCCCACTTGATTCAAGCGATTGTACTACCCAGACATTCTGAGTACATGCTCACTCGCTGAGCCATTCTCCTTCATCTTGTAGGAAAAGTACTTGTCACACGTCTCATACCTCTCGACATGGGCATGAGTCAGAAATACCAATTTCAACTCTTGGAACATCTCATATGCTCCATGGCATTCAAAACATTTTTGAAGTCCCAGTTCTAAGCCGTAAAGCATGGTGCACTAAACTGTCAAGTAGTCTTCATACCGAGCTTGTCAAACGTTCATAACGTCTGCATCAGCTCCTGCAATAGGTCTGTCACCTAGCGGTGCATCAAGGACATAATTTTTCTGTGCAGTAACGAGGATAATCCTCAGATCACGGACCCAATATGCATCATTTCTACTATCATCTTTCAACTTTTCTCTAGGAACATATCAAAAAAATATAGGAGCTATATCGTGAGCTATTGATCTACAACATAGATATGCAAATACTATCAGGACTAAGTTCATGATAAATTAAGTTCAATTAATCATATTACTTAAGAACTCCCACTTAGATAGATATCCCTCGAGTCATCTAAATGATCACGTGATCCAAATCAACTAAACCATGTCCGATCATCACGTGAGATGGAGTAGTCTTCAATGGTGAACATCTCTATGTTGACCATATCTACTATATGATTCACGTTCGGCCTTTCGGTCTCCAGTGTTCCGATGCCATGTCTATACATGATAGGCTCATCAAGTTTAACCTGAGTATTCCGCATGTGCAGAACTGTCTTGCACCCATTGTATGTGAACGTAGAGCCTATCACACCCAATCATCACGTGGTGTCTCAAGACGAAGAACTGTCGCAACGGTGTATACTCAGGGAGAACACTTATACCTTGAAATTTTAGTAAGGGATCATCTTATAATGCTACCGTCGTAGTAAGCAAAATAAGATGCATATAAAAGATAAACATCGCATGCAATCAAAATATGTGACATGATATGTCCATCATCATCTTGTGCTTTTGATCTCCATCTCCAAAGCATCGTAATGATCTCCATCGTCACCGGCTCGACACCTTGATCTCCATCGTTGCGTCGTGGTCGTCTCGCCAACTATTGCTTCTACAACTATCGCTAATGCATAGTGATAAAGTAAAGCAATTACATGGCGTTTGCATTTCATAGAATAAAGCGACAACCATAAGGCTCCTGCCAGTTGCCGATAACTTTTACAAAACATGATCATCTCATACAACAACGTATATCACATCATGTCTTGACCATATCACATCACAAACTGCCCTGCAGAAACAAGTAAGATGTCCTCTACTTTGTTGTTGCAAGTTTTACGTGGCTGCTACGGGCTTCTAACAAGAACAGTTCTTACCTACGCATCAAAACCACAATGGTGATTTATCAAGTTTGTTGTTTTAACCTTCAACAAGGACCAGCCGCAGTCAAATTCGATTCAAGTAAAGTTGGAGAAACAGACACCCGCCAGCCACCTTTATGCAAAACTAGTTGCATGTCTGTCGGTGGAACTGGTCTCATGAACGTGGTCATGTAAGGTTGGTCCGGGCCGCTTCATCCAACAATACCGCTGAATCAAAATAAGACATTGGTGGTAAGCAGTATGATGATCACCGCCCACAACTCTTTGTGTAATACTCGTGCATATCATCTACGCATAGACCTGGCTCGGATGCCACTGTTGGGAAACGTAGCATGCAATTTCAAAAATTCCTACGCTCAAGCAAGATCTATCTAGGAGATGCATAGCAACGAGAGGGGGAGAGTGTTTCCACGTACCCTCGTAGACAGAAAGCGGAACCATTTAACAACGCGATTGATGTAGTTGAACTTCTTCTCATTCCGACCGATCAAGCACCGAACGTACGGCACCTCCGAGTTTTGCACACGTTCAGCTCGATGACGTCCCTCGAACTCTTGATCCCGAAAAGTGTCGAGGGAGAGTTCCGTCAGCACGCCGGTGTGGTGACGGTGATGGTGAAGTGATCGCGCAGGGCTTCGCCTAAGCACTACGTGAATATGATCGGAGGCGTAAACTGTGGAGGGGGGCGCCGCACACGGCTACCAATCGTTGGTGTGTGTTCTAGCGGTGCCCCCCACATATATATAGGTTGGAGGGGAGGAGAGGCAGCCAAGGGGGCGCTCCAAGTAGGAGGAATCCTACTTGGGGTCCTGCCAATTCGGCCTCCCCCTTTCCTATTCCTATTCGGAGTAGGAAGGGAAGAGGGGGAAGGGGGAATCCTATTCCCTTTTTTCCTTTCCTCCTTCCCCTTTCCTTCTCCAATTTGGCCCGACCATATGGGGGGCGCACCAGCCCCTTTGTGGCTGGTATGTTTCCCCTCTTGGCCCATAAGGCCCATATCTTTTGCCGGGGGTGCCCGGAACCCCTTCCGGTGACCCGATAAGTACCCGGTGCTTCCCGGAACACTTCCGATGTCCGAATACCATCGTCCTATATATCAATATGTACCTCTCGACCATTTCGAGACTCCTCGTAATTTCCGTGATCTCATTTGGGACTTCGAACAACATTCGGTCACCAAATCACATAACTCATATAATAACAAATCGTCATCAATCATTAAGCGTGCGGACCCTACTGGTTCGAGAACTTTGTAGACATGACCGAGACACCTCTCCGGTAAATAACCAATAGCGGAACCTGGATGCTCATATTGTCTCCTACATATTCTATGAATATCTTTATCGATCGAACCGTAATGACAACATTCATTATTCCCTTTGTCATCGGTATGTTACTGGCCCGAGATTCGATCGTTGGTATCTTCATACCTAGTTCAATCTTGTTACCGGCAAGTCTCTTTACTCATTCCATAATACATCATCCCGCAACTAACTAATTAGTCACATTGCTTGCAAGGCTTCTTATGATGTGTATTACCGAGAGGGCCCAGAGATACCTCCTTGATACTCAGAGTGACAAATCCTAATCTCGATCTATGCCAACACAACAAACACCTTCGGAGATACCTGTAGAGCATCTTTATAATCACCCAGTTACGTAGTGACGTTTGATAGCACACAAGGTATTCCTCTGGTATCCAGGAGTGGCATAATCTCATAGTCAAAGAAATATGTATATGACATGAAGAAAGCAATAACAGTAAAACTGAACGATCAATATGCCAAGCTAATGGATGGGTCTTGTCCATCACATCATTCTCCTAATGATGTGATCTCATTCATCAAATGAGAACACGTGTCTATGGTTAGGAAACTTAACCATCTTTGATTAATGAGCTAGTCTAGTAGAGGCTTACTAGGGACACTGTGTTTTGTCTATGTATCCACACATGTATCAAGTTTCCGGTTAATACAATTCTAGCATGAATAATAAACATTTATCATGATATAAAGAAATATAAAATAACAACTTTATTATTGCCTCTAGGGCATATTTCCTTCAAGGGATTCATACAAACCTACTACATCAAGCAAAACTATGCAATCATTAGCCTAGTATAAACTAGATTGTGAGCCTCATGCAGTAAAATAGTTGGTTAATAGACTTCAAAGCTTCAGGCACACTTCGCCAGAGTAATTAAATGGTAAGGACTTTAATTATGTCAACTAATAGTTATACAAGTACCCAACATCAGACATCATTGTTTGGGTATCTCATCAACTAAGGACAAATAAAGCAATTGAAAAGAGCAAATTAACTATGCCCGAAACAAACAAGCAATTGAATTGTTGAGTTGGATATAGTGACTTACCTTAACTGGTTGTACAGGCTCAGCGCTCCTCCTCCTTCTCTTGCAAGGATCCTTCCTAACATCTTCTACTTGGAAATCCTCAATCTTGTCTTCATTGCACCCCTCTGCAAGGTGACACAAACTAGTTACTTGTCTCCTTGGAAGATAAATATGCATACTTTCCAGTCTGTGAACTGCACAAAAGGATGAGATTATAACAAAACAACACCACATAATGAAACATGCCACATCTCTTGCACTTGCACGCAATGAAATGAGCATTTACTATGTGTGCACTATGTAAAAACTAGGCATACCTTCAAACTGGATCTCCACGTACTCTTGGAGAGCCTACTTTAGTGTACAGCCAAACCTTTATGTCACCTATGAGTTAGACAAGCCCCCACTACATCAGCCCTTAGTGTTTAAATCGTTGACAAGATCTGTTAGAGCGTTAGGTCGAGAACAACAAGTAATCAAAGGAAACAGACCTAGTATGGCTAGCTGATACAAACAAGCAATTGAACAGATGTGTGAGAAAATCATACATATCAAGAAAAGAAGCAAAGAAGGAGGCTTAAAGACCATCACTTGACTGACCAGATTTAAGGGGCATTTAAACGTTATGTGCAACGTATGAACTAACATAAACATTGCATATTCCAGATTCTACAATGAAATGCACATGTATTAGGTTATGCCATATATGATGATGCCTAAATGTACACTATAGCAGGTAGGAGTGATTCATCATTGCACGCACAATTGAATTGCAGGTTAAGGGCCAGTTCTATTCCGCCTTTTTAGAGCTTATTGTCAAAAATAAGCCATAAAAGATGTAAACAAGTCATTTTTGAGTTATGGGCTTGGGCTTAACTTATTTCGCTTTGGAGGGGGTGTTTTGGGTACAAGCTCACTAAAAATTGAAGGGAAGGGGAATAGTGAAATGACTCTGTTGTCTGCCTATATTACACTCAAAATGCCATTGCTCACGCCCACGTCACACCTGACCCTCAAGTAAAAACAAACACGCAAGCGTTCATTGCCCTGCCCGCTTGCATCTCCTCTCCCCTTTCCCTCTACCTCGATCCCCTGCATGCAGCGCTAGGGTTCCTCCAGCGAGCCGTCGCCACTGGTCCCATCTGGCCTGGTCCTCGATGATGCTCTGTCCAGCTAGGCTACATGGTCGGAGGGTAGGGCCAAATCTCCCCGGCTGCTCCTTTCTCTGGTGCCGCCCCTCATTCTCATGGTCTCCAGCAGCTGCCCCACCGTGGTCTGTCCAACGCGCTACTCCGACGGGTGCTGCACAACTACGGATGATGCCACACTGTGGTAGAAGGCACCTTATTCCCCCTCCCCTCCTCCCAGGCCGTGGCCTTGAGGTGCTGTTGAAGGATGAGCTCATCCAACAAGGTGAGGATCCCCTCTAATTTTTTGCCAAATTTTCATTCTGATCTGCTATACGATGAATTGCTATGAGCTGCTTCTGCTGCTACTATATGATGCATTGCTATGAGCTGCTCCTGCTGCTGCTATATGATGAATTTCTATGAGCTGCTGCTATATCTAATTTAGCAGCCAGTAGTAGAAATCATTGTCTGCACAAAGGGATTACTGGTCGAAATTCTAGCAAAGCACGCTGGCAGGCACACAACAATGCAAGAGAGAGAGACGCACTTACAAGATCATAGCAATGCCTCAGTCCAGGATCTTGGTTGGCCAAGCTGTTAGATCCAGAAGAAACATCGTCCTTGTAGTTTTTGCCAGCTTCATAACATGTAACAACGACCTATTAGTATATTTGAAGTACATCGGGCAGGTGATGTTGGACGGGTTTAAAGGTGACAAGTACCTAGGCCGTGGAGGGTGCTTGGCATCTTGCCAGACGGTGGGAATCAGGTTAGAAACGTCAAGGGTGATGACGCTGCGCTGGCTGTCGGGGTCCGGTAAGGAGATCTTGAACCATCGAGTATGGTATTTGTGGAGCGACTCCGGTAGGGTGGACTATGGTGTGGGCGAAGCGGATCTGAGGCCATGGACGAGGGCGTTGGTGAAGCTGCTCCGGTGGTTGGGTTCAGGATGGTGCCAACGATGCGGATCTGTGGCCGTGGACGGGGCGTCAATAGCTGCTCTGATAGGTTGGACGAGGGTGCGACGAAGCGGATCTGAGGCCATGGACTTGTGAGTTGGAAAAGCGGCCCCGGTAGGGTTGAGAATGGTATAGGCGAAGCTACTCCGGTAGGGTTGACGATGGTGTCGATGAAGCGGCTCTGGTAGGGTTGAGGAAGGTGTCGGCGAAGAGGATCAGAGGCCGTCGACGGGGGCGTCGGTGGGGCGGCTTCGGGGGGCGTGGACGAAGCGTCTCCGGTGGGGAGTACGATGGAGCCGCTGCAGATGCACTGCGGTTGACGAGAGTACAGACGAAGAAGATCGGGCACCGTCGACAAGGCCGACACCGAATGGGTTGTGGTACAGTGGTGGATGAGCAGTCTACTTGTTTCTAGGGGAGGTGGGAGGGTTAGATGCGGCCGTAGAAGCAGATCCTGTGAGGTGGACACCGCTGGCGGTGAATGGGCTCTGGTATGCCGGTGGATGAGCAGTCTAGGGTTTCGAGAGTTGAGGGGTAGAAAGGCCGATGAAGTATGGACGACATGATGTAAGATGCTCTGATGCTGTGGAGTTAGTCGTTCTTGCAAGAGGGGAGAGGAAATGGGGGTGCCGTGTGGTGGGGGAACCGGAAGTTACCAAAGAAGCCCGACCTATGATGTAGATGAGGGTGGTATTGTAACTGTTGTTCTCCATGCACCAAGGACAAACGGGAATTTCGCATGCTAAAGACTAGGTGGTGGAAATTTTAGAAGGAGGCGGGAGATTTTGCCGCCTGCGGGATCATTCGTATCCAGTTTCAACTAATTTTGGACGGTGCTATCAGGAAGGTCATGCGAGACTGTGTACACGGGACACGCATCAGCAGTTAATAACTGGTGTGAAGTCCATGCTAGAAAAAAGACAATAACTCGTGATGATGCACCGATAACTTGGACGTTCACACGGGCGCGGCCAATCGTACGGGTGTAGAGGCGTGTTCACAAAAGAGGGATCAAACACTCACCTATGTATTTCTTGTGTAAATAGATAATTTAGTGCCATTGGTTATTTACTTTAAACATAATGCATTGACGTGTTATTGTAGAGGTGCACAAAAAGAAATGGATTGTAGTCCCACAAAAGAAATGGATATTGTAGTCCGCTACTTAAAAGTGTTACCTCATACGATTACATAGCCTCCATTTCATAAATTGCATAGCCGTTGAATTCATATATGAATATTAAATATATTACTTCATAATAGAACCTTAAATCATCCAAGACGAATGAATTTGAATGCAAGACTAACAATGGTGCATGTACATGATAGCTACATTGGTTGTTTGAGGAAACATCACTGTAACTTTGGCATGCACAATTGAAAAGGATTATTTAGAAAGAAAAAATGTGATATGTGAGTGTCCAATCTTTGGAGCGTTGAATCGATATTGTATCTTTGGCCACGATACGAAGTAGATATTGATTTATGTTCAAGCGATGCACATCCACGATCACTAGATAGTGATACGTGAATGGATTGTGCAATCTCTCCCACACACATACATATCTCATTTCTCCGTGGGCATCGGAATCACACACGTGCACTTTGTGTATTTCTCTCCCTCCGTCAAGGTTAGTATTTGTCTTTCTACCCCGTCCTACAAGTCTCTCACACAGAAACACACACCCTCTCTCTGTCGAACACGCCCACCCCTTTAATTCCGCCCACCCACCGCCACTAATGCCTCAAAGTATAATTATGTCTCTCACACGTATGCCTAAGGTTAACTCAAGTTTCAGACCCATATGAATACATACAATGGGATTCCAGCAGAGCACCTTTTGTTTTGAGATTTCGCTCTCTCTCTCTCTCTCTCTCTCACACACACACACACACACACACACACACACACACACACACACACACACACACACACACACAGCCTGTAGCCAAGACGCTGTAACAGACATTGTTTCTCGCTTCATTTTTCTGGCACTTGCATGCACACCGTTTGTTTATCTCCGTAATGCTTTAAGTATGCCTCACACACATGCTATCTACCTATCCCTTAATATAGATATGTGTCACACAAACTCCTTCTCCCTATATATAAGTGTCACTGCCCCCCACACCCACCCACACACACTTCCCGACACCGAAGGAGTAGGGTGACACCTCGATCTTGATACTAATCTATCTACTGACTTCTCTCTCAAACACACACACTACCCGACACTGAAGGAGTAGGTGGCACCTCGATATTGGTAGTAATCTATCTACCGCTTCTCTCTCAAACACTCACACATACACACCACTACAAAAAATACACTCCCGTGATGATACGTGTTTGTCACAATAGGTCACATTTTCTGTCATGCATGTACATCCATGACGATTTTATGAAAAAATCAAGATAGTCATACCCGTGCTGTCATAGAAGTGTCCCATGACATTAGCAAAATTATCATCACGGAAGTGTCCACTTCCATGATTATAAATCGCGTGTCATAGAAGTGCTTTCGTCAAGGGTGACCGACATGTGGCATCCACCGTAACAGGTCGCCGTTAAGCTATCGAGTCCGATTTTGGATCCGATAACCCGTTAACAGCCCGGACCAATGGGGATTTTCCACGTGTGAAATTCTCATTGGCCAGAGGAAACACGTGTTGGCTCACCGTTGGGACAGATATCATCCACTCATTGGACAAGAGGCGCCTATGATACGTAGACACGTGGCACGACCCAACAGAGGCCCATTCCGGTGAAAAGGCCGGCCCATTTTACTTGGTCAAAAGGTAACGGGCCGGCCCACGGAAAGCCTGTTAACGGCCTGTTCATATATAGCCCATTTACGGCCCGCTAACTCCCGGCCCGTTACGGCCTATCGGAATTAAGCCCAGTAGCTTCATGTGGGCCGTCCAATATGATTCCAGCCCGTTGTAACTTTCGACCTATGTATGACCCATGATGTCTTTCGGCCCATATGAGGCCCTTTGTAACTCTCGGCCCATTAAAGGCCCGAGATGAAACTGGCCCATAATGAACAGTGTATCGCTTTATACCCATCACTACAAAAAAATACACTTCCGTGATGATACGTGTTTGTCACAGTAGGTCACGTTTTCTGTCATGCATGTACATCCATGACAAATTTATGATGAATCAAGATAGTCATACTGTCTTTGTCAGAGAAGTGTTCCATGACATTACTAAAATTATCATCACGGAAGTGTCCACTTCCATGATGATAAATCGCGCGTCACAGAAGTGCTTTCGTCAAGGGTGACCGACACGTGGCATCCACCGTAACGGAACACCGTTAAGCTATCGGGTCCGGTTTTGGATCTGATAACCCGTTAACAGCCCCGACCAATGGGGATTTTCCACGTGTAAAATCATCATTGGCTAGAGGAAACACGTGTCGGCTCACCGTTGGGACAGATGTCATCCACTCATTGGACCCAAAGCGCGTATGATACGTCGACACGTGGCACGGACCAACAAAGGCCCATTCCTGTGAAAAGGCCGACCTGTTTGACTTGGTCAAAAGGTGGCGGGCCGGCCCACGGCAAGCCTGTTAACGGCCTATTCACATATAGCCCATTTACAGCCCGCTAACCCAGGGCCCGTTTACGGCCTATCCGAATTAGGCCCAGTAGCGTCATCTGGGCCGTCCAATATAATTCCAGCCTGTTTTAACTTCCAGCCCAAGTATGGCCCATGACGTCTTTCGGCCCATATGAGGCCCTTATTACTCTCGGCCCATTAAAGGCCCATGGTAAAACTAGCCCGTAATGAACAGTGTATCACTTTATACCCATTAACGACACGTGGTGAAACTGGCCCGTGATGAACAGTGTATCACTTTATACCCATTAACGACCCATTATTCCGTTGGGCCGTTTCCAGCCCATGTTATCTTTCGGCCTTCTCGGGGCCCATTTATTCTTGGGCTCATTTCCACAGTCATCTACTTACGACCCGTTACTGTCATTTTCTGCTTGTGGGCAAAATTCAGCCCGTGGTTACAGTCAGCCCGTTTGTGGCCCGTTAATACGTTGGGCCGTTTTCATAGCGTCATCAAAATACGGCCTATTAACGACGGCCCGTTATGGTCGGCCCATGAACGGACGATTTCAACTCTAGCCCATTTACGGCCATAATGTGGTCTGTTATTGGCCCATGTTTGGCCAACCGATCATAAGCCCGTAGAAGGCCCATTGATGATATGGCCCATAGAAGGCCCATTGTTTACTACGGCCCGTATAAGGCCCATTGTTTCTACACCACGTAGAAGGCCCATTGCTTCTACGGCCCTTAGAAGGCCCATTGTTTCTACGGCCCTTAGGAGGCCCGTGTTAACTACGGCCGGTGGGCATCAAAGTTCGCCGCCAGTGCGAATATAGGAACACCCTACACTATACAAAAATGGCTTGCTGTTTGCTTCAGCCGGTGGCTGCACGTTAAGAACAAATTTTGTATCGCACCAAAACAAATTACAACTATAAAACATAAGGCAGGTTGGCATAAAAGTTAACAGTCTAGCAGATAAATGCACCACTAGAAGTTCAGAAGCTCAATTCATTTGACCTGACTGTTACGTTTTCATGCTGTATTGTCTGATGGAGCACCCTAACCTTCGCGTTCAGTTCTCCTAGGCTCCTGAACAACATAGCAAATGTCTGACAGTCTGGTTTCAAAACCATGCATATCTTGACAACATCGAACAATGTCTCTCCTTGTTTCACAAAGGGTCTCTGTTAGGGAATGGACTTGTGTCTGGAGCGCAGATACAACATTGTTTTAAGCTTGCACATCTTGATCATGAGGCAGTTTGGACAAGATTGCCTAACAACCAAGCCAGCATTACGAGGAACGTGCTTTTGGCACTGTTAGTGGACAGGTACTGACCCACTGCAGCAAGAGCTGACATTGCAGTTATAGTTGCCTCGCCACCTTCAGAAGGTGGTGGTTCCACCATTTTTTCCGTAGCTCACTGAAAAGTTGTGGTTTTACATTAGTAGTACCAGAACAGAAAGGAGGCAGCAAAACCAAACAAAATAGCTTCGGTCTATATACAGAACTTATTCTGGTGAACCCATGTAAAGTAATAGTTGTATTTTATTGCAAAGTACATAATAAAACCAGGTTCCAAACATATGACCATGTACCATGGCTAATGTATTGTCTATTTCTTCACATTGTATTGAGGGCTAAGGATAAAGAGACATAGTTTATAATACGTTAAGCATGGTTTAACATCATTCATATCACAAAATAACTGAGAACAGACAAACATGCAATTGTAATGTTGTGTGGGCAAGTCCAGCACGGAACTAGATTACAGGTCAAGATCAAAGGAACATCACTCCTCTCTTTTAAACCTTGTAAGGTGCAATGATACGCTAAGACAATTGTGTATAAAACTGAAAAGAGTAATAGAAATGGCTGCAAACCATGCAGTTCAAGGCACAAGTCAGAGTAAGTAGTAGTTAAAAGGCATGAGGATTAAGGACTTACAACAGCGGTTTTGACTGGTGTAGTCATGCCCTTCTTCTTGCTGGTGTGACAGTCCTTGAAGATTTCCACAACATTTGGTTCAGGTACTTTTTGGTCCTTGCGGGCTTTCCTCTGCATTTGGAGCATGTCAATATAGATCTGATAATATGGTACAGCGAAAAGAGTGAAACAACAGCTAATTACAAGAGCCTCGCAGTGTGCAATATAGCTACAAGATCCTGTCATCTGTTAGAATTTCACTTTCGTACGGTTGGCCTTGTTCTTTAAACAGTTCACCTACAAGAAGATAGATTTGTTTGGCACATGCGTAAATAGGACTTCAACATGTGATCAGATGAGATATATATATAATGTACCTGATACTTCGGATCGGACCAGTGTTTAACGAGGCCTCTCCGGTCTTCATCAGATATATTTTCCACTGCAGATGTTTGGGCAAGTTCATTGTTAGCCTTGCCTTCAAAGTGAGTTTTCCTCAAGTTATACCGATACTGTCGCAGAGCAGACTTGAAAACATGGGTGCAAGCTTGTCTGGTTGGATCATATTGGCTATCCAACTTGAACCTCATCTGTTGAAAATTATGGGAGTCTCATTATCAGCAACCTAGAAAGTATTGGACAGAGCAAGACGATATTACCAGTTTCCATACATAACCATACTTATAGATAAATGGTTGAGGAAGATGTTGAACTAGGTTTCGTCTTTGTCATTCCCGTACCGAATCCATGTTGGGAGGATACGTACATGACACGTAACAGCAACCGCTGCCTCTGATACTAACTTGGCTGACTCTGTAGCATCACGTGGCCTTTTTAAACCTGCCTCAAAATGGATATCCATTCTTCCTCCTCTAGATTTAGTTAACCTATCGAGCATTATCCCTGATGTTTGTTTCCTCTTGCGCCTAGGTGCTAGTCCAACAACAAACATAGGAAGTGTTAGTGTACATCAAACTGTGAGACTACATATAAAGAAGCATGCAACTATAACTTGACTCCGGCAACTACCTTCTTCTTTGAAGGCGACAAAGTTCATCTGATCTTGCCAACTCATCTTGTGTCAAGAGTGCTTCGAAAGTAGTGTCAGGTGGCAAGGGAGCTTGGGAACGTGCTACTAGCTGAGTTGACCACCGAGTAAATCGTGCAGCTGGTGGTACTGTGGAAGGTGTTGCAACAACTAGGGTTGTCTCTGCTTGTTTGGTGGCAGCTATTTGTTTCTGTTTGGCTTGTTCTGCAGCTTGTGTAGCACGGGATACCCTGTCGGTGCAATTTTCCGCTGGACTTTGACCTTCTATTGCACCATCAGTACTAGCAGAATCTGCAGGATTTTTCGGCTTCCCTTTCCTTGACGTTCTGTCTTGCTTCCTCTTTCTCTGTGCCATGTTAAGTCAAGCTGACAATAAAAAAGAACAACAATTTAGTTCTTCAGAACAAATGTACTTTGATGTAAGAACATGGTGTGATAGACAGATATTGTATGTTCTAGAAATAGGAACACGCGTCTTAGTCACAAGTATAATGTGTAAAGTAAGCAGATGAAATTCAACAAAATTAGAAGCAATACAAGCTAGACATCATACATAACATGCAACCACATATAACAGTGCCAAGTTAGAGGGAGCACCTGTGATGCTGCACTAGGGGAGACGTGCTCATCACCAACACAGCTACGTTGAGTGTCTATGCATGTGTTGTCTTGGAAATCATCTTGGGGGGATGGAGGAGTAAAATCTGTAGAGGCCCTCCATTTGGAAGGAGCACCTTCATCCGCTGCCTTGATAACTTCCTTCCGCTTTATTGATTTTGAATTGTCAAGTAAAACCAACAAAAAAAGCAATAAAATTCACTCTTCATGAGTCATTCGTGCATGATACTGACAATCACTACTTTGATGTAAGGCAAACACATGATTCTAGGATGGAACAATACGAAAAACAGGACGGCATGTCATATTCACAACTGTTTGTGTAAACTAAGCAGAAACCATTTCACCAAATAAGAAGTAACGCAAGCTAGACACCACGTGAAAGATGCAACCAATATGACTCTGCCAAGTTAAAAGTGTCCCATCATAAATGGCATTTCAACAAATTAGAAGCAGTGCATGCTATAAATCATATCAAATATGCAACTAATATCACACTGCATATACTGAAGGTGTCTCGTCATATTGATTGATGCGGGATACAAAAAACAATAGTTTTATGTGAGGACATGCTTAATAGACAGATGTACCATGTACTAAATACAGGAAGGCATGTCACATTAACATGTACAATGTATAAGCTAAGCAGAATAACACATGCAGTTTAACCAGATTGGAAGAATTACAATCTAGACACCATATGCAACATGCAACCAAATATCACGCTGCCAAGTTAGAGCAAGCACCTGCGATGCTAATGTAGGGGAAATGCGGTAATCAACTACTGAGCTACATTCACTATCTTCATCTAGCCTTGCTGTTTCTTGAGAATCATGTCGGGAGGCTGACGCTGCATTCTTTAAATGAGGAGTAATCCACTTGCCTGACTGCCTCATCATAAGTGATTGACGAGGGATACACAAGAACATTAGTTTGATGTAAGAACATGGTTAATACGCATATGTACTAGTATGTACCAAAAACAGAAAGGCATGTCATATTCAAAGGTATAATGTGTAAGCTAAGCAGATGCAATTTAACCAAATTGGAAGCAATACAAGCTAGACATCCGGCTGGAGTGGTGAGCATGATCATCTAGGACACGAGAGCCTGGTGGGAGGCGGGCTGCTTCGCCACCATCGCGGCTTTTAGTTGGCTTCTAGGTGATGCCTCTCTTTCTTTGGGCTTGTCACTTGGCTCGGCCGGCCTCGACTAGCTATTTGTCTTCTGTTTCTCACGGGATGGTGGTTCATGTAAAAAATATCTTTCCTTATCTTAATAAAGACCGACTTCGGCCTTTCGAATACAAGCTAGACACCATATGGAACATGCAACCACATATGACACCGCGAAGTTAAATCAAGCACCTGGGATGGTGGTTCATTGCGAGCGAGGTCATCAACTCCACAACTACGTTTACCATCTCCATTTGCTGACACTGCACCTATTATAAGGCTGAAACGTGTGTGGCCTATCCGCGTACAACGCTGGATCGACTTCTCTCTTTTCTTTTTTGCTTCTCTCATAGCAGCAGAGTCTGAAATACCCTTGCATAAAAACACAATAGTGAGAGTATGGGTGAAGTGTGTGCAGAACTAGTGCCTTTGTAAAAGTAGCAGATAGCGGTGGCTGAAAAATAAATGACAGGAGACATATGATAGCTCTACAACATTGCATGGCAAACAAAATTAGATTCTACTCCGTATGATTTTGTAATATATGAGCACAGAAATGCAGGTACTCCTCCAAACACCACCACATGTGGTCATATCAAGATAACGATCATTGAAAATAAATAGGTCATCGATTTTTTAGTGAACCGTCGATCTATAAGGAATGGGCGGATGGCCTTCGTCTACCTCCCTTGATCCTTGTTGACGATCTTTCTCGAATCGCCACGACCACCGGCCCAGACCCTGCCTCCTCCGCCCGCCCTCCTCGACCTCACACCACCGCCGTGCTTGGCAGCCCCAGGCCATCCCTTTAATCCCGGCCGACCTCAGATCGGGCGCCAGTAGCTCTAGGCCCCACACGCCCCTAAGATAAACACCGAGGCGCTGCTTCCCCGGCGTAATAGGCGGACTAGCGCCTGTTACGCTGGGGAATGCTTCCGTTAATTGGGAATCAACTGACCAGGAATTGAAATTCAGGGGGTCGACGGACCTCTAGCTAAGGTGAAATAGTATATGAGGAGAAACCTTGTGCATCATGAGTTACTAGGAACATCTAGTATCAAGAAGAAGCGGTCAACTAGTGTCTTCTGTGGGATTAATACCGTGCGAGTAGACACGTAAGATTTTCACGAATAAGGGAAGAGGAGTACCATTTTCGGTTGCCGGTGTGGTCGCCTCCACATGTCATGCCGATCTTCTTCTTTTTGCCGGGGAAACCGATGTTCTGGAGGGTGCAGGCTTGGACGAACCCATGGCCAAATTGTTGACTGTGTTGCCGTGGTCGTATGTCGGTGGAGGGGAAGCAGATCTGAGGCGGCGAAGGACGGCGTAGCAGGAACAACTCCGGTGCGGTGGAGGGTGGCGAAGTTGGAGCTGCAGCTGTCGGTGTCAAAACCGGTGGATCTCGGGTAGGGGGTCCCGAACTGTGCGTCTAGGATCGATGGTAACAGGAGACGGGGGACACGATGTTTACCCAGGTTCGGGCCCTCTCTATGGAGGTAATACCCTACTTCCTGCTTGATTGACCCTGATGGATATGAGTAGTACAAGAGTTGATCTACCACAAGATCATTATGGCTAAACCCTAGAAGTCTAGCCTACGACTATGGTAATGAGTATGTGCGGTGTCCTTTCCGGACTATCCCCTTCAGTTTATATAGACACCGAGGGGATCTAGGGTTTACATGGAGTCGATTACATAAGAAGGAATCTTCATAGTTGGTCGCCAAGCTTGCCTTCCACGCCAAGTAGAGTCCAATCCGGACACATGTGTAGTCTTTGGCCTTCATGTCTTCTCAGCCCATCAGTCCGGCCCACGGATGACAGGCCGGACGCCCGAGGACCCCTTAGTCCAGGACTCTCTCAGTAGCCCCTGAACTTGGCTTTCAATGACGAGGAGTCCGGCGCGCGGATTGTCTTCGGCGTTGCAAGGCGGGTTCCCCTTTTTCCGAACTCCAAAATAGTCTTCGGGTGCGATGATTGTATCCGGATCTGTCACACACACCATACACAAACGCAGAGAGAATATAATATTTGTACGAATCTAATCTGTCGACAACTTTTTTTTCAACACGACATCATGTCCGTCCGGTCATAATTTCGAACCGTTTTTCTGCCATCCCACGTTTCGAGACGCGGTTGTTATTGGCATGTCTTGTCAAAACAGAGATCGTGTCCCCTTATTGCGGGATTCTCATCAATGCGGGCATGGGTAACCCAACCGTGCGATTTATACAGCCCTTGGGAACAAGCGAATCCTAAGGCGAGTGAGGAGGCGTATAATATTTGCTGCCTTTATAAGGGGACAAGGATTCCTTCCTCTCCTCATGCTTTCTCTCTGCCTCCGCCTTTCCGATCTCAAGCTCCAGCGCCCAAGTTCTCATCTCCTTTCCACTCAAGCAACCATGTCCAGGTCCGGTGGTCAGGGCAATTGGATGGTCTCCTTCGTCAAGGAGGAGGACATTACTGAGCTTCGGGCGGTCGGATATTTGGCGAAGGAGATCGTCCATCGTCTGCCGGTCGAGGGACAAGTCGTCCTCACGCCGGAGCCCACAGAGAGGGTAGTATTCATACCCCATTTCTTCCACGGGATAGGGTTTCCAGTCCACCCTTTCATCCGCGGGCTGATGTACTATTACGGGATAGATTTCCATGATCTGTCCCCGAATTCCTTCCTCTACATCTTGGCGTTCATTGTCGTGTGCGAGGCCTTCCTCCACATCCATCCCCACTTCGGGTTGTGGCTCAAAGCCTTCAATGTGAAGCCGAAAGTGGTGGATGGCCAGCACGCGGAGTGCGGAGGAGCCATGCTGAGCAAGCTATCCAACGTCTCCTGGCCCAAAGGCACCTTTGTGGAGACAGTAAAGGAATGGCAGAAGCAGTGGTTCTACATCACAGAACCTCGCGGCACCACCTGGGCTGCAGCTGCCGAATTCCGCTCTGGAGCTCCCATGCGACTCACCTCCTGGGTTGAGAAGAGTCCGGACTGGTGTTCACCTGACGAGCTGATAGCGCTGCAGACAGCGTTCAAAGCATGGTGACCAAGAACGTCAAGCTTGTTGATGTCATCCAGGTGATGCTAGTTCGTTGGATTCTTCCGTGCCAGCGCCGAAGCCGTCCTTTGTGGGAGTTCAATTCGAAGAAGCACTGGACCTTGAAAAGGCTCTTCGAGACTTCTCATGAAGGGGCCTGGAAGTTGCTCTTTAAGGGCAACAAGAAGCTGTCGGCCATGGATTCAGACCATGGTGACAACTGTAAACACCCCGCCAGCGAGGTATGTTACTTTTAACGTATCCTCAGCTTTAAATGTTTTGAGGATAATGTCTGAGAATTAGCATTGCTCTTCTCAGTACTAGGTGAAGAGGGCGAAGCGGATCCAGTGTCCGGCTCCGCTGCCCGAAGAACCGGTCATCCCGCGCCTGGCTAAGATGATGGTCCCGGCGCCATATACGGCGCCGAAGAAGAAGGCCAAGAAGAAGGCCAAGGGGGCCAAGAGTGGCCCCCATTGCAAGGGAACTTCGGACGCGACGTCCGAAGACGACGAGGCCCATTCCTCTGTCCCCAAGGAAAATGACGAGGAAGAGGGGTAGGAGGAGGAAGACAACCATCCTCCCAAGGAGAAGAAGAAGAAGAGGGCAGCCTCGGCACATCCGGAGGCGGAGGCGCCCAAGAAGGGGAAGGGCGCCCCAGCGGTTAATACCGCGTGGGACGTTGACAGTAGTCCGGAACAACAACGCCCCCGCGCTAAGCCCCAGGCCGCATCGTAAGTGACACGACTTATTTGTGCGCACATCCAACCCTTTCTCTTTATTTTAACATGGTTAACTACAATATAGCAGTCCGACCCATGACCTTGTCCGACGATCCTCATCTGAAGGTCCGTTGGCTCCGTCGGAGATGGTGAGCCAGTCGCCACCGCCTGCTTACTCCCGCGGGGCTAGGGACGACACCGAAGTGCTGTCCCGGAGGGCCGATCTGAACCGGGGAGGAGCCCAGGATGCTATCCGGGAGGCGCCATGAGGCGAAGCCTCCACCGCCGGATACATGGAGGAGACGATCCCCATGGAGACTGGCGAAGAGGGCCGCATCCAGTTTGACCCTCAGCCGAATGCGATTTCGGAGACCCGTATGGCTCCGGAGTCAGGCGAGCAGCCCCCTTTGAACGAGGGGGGTGCACCGCTTCCGCCGGTGATCCCTGTCCATCCAGGGGCGCCGGGCAACCTGATGGAGGCGCTACGAGGCGCCTCCGTTATGGACGAGCACCACGTCCTTATGGGCGCGGTTATTGAGAAGGTTCAGTCCACCAAGAGTGGACTGAACGACGCCTGCAGCAACCTATTGACAGGTTTCGAGGTAAGTGTCGTAGAAAGAGAAAAAAACCCTGTAGTCAGTAGGCCCTGAGACACTGTCCGGTGTTCGGCGAGAAGAACCGGGCAGAGGATCTATTGTAGGAGACTAACGTAGCATGTATGCATAAGCAGGCGTCATTGTTGGCCTTAACCTCGCATGCTGCCGAAGTCTCTGAATTGAGGCAAGGCTGGAGCAGACCGAGAACAAGCTCGACAAGGTTAGGGTTCGGCTCCAGGAGAAGCAAGGTGAATAACGACTTGCTGTATGTTCGAAAAGCGTAGGCGATGTATATTGACTGTAGCATCATAATATGTGTAGGAGCCGCGACCGAGGTCGAGGCCCTGAAGAAGGCCTTAGGCGAGGCTGAGGAAAAAGCTGTCCAGCAGCAGGCCGCTCGTAAGAAGCTCAAGGCCCGGGTCAAAGAAGTCCAGCAGGAGCTTCAAGATGCGGTGAAAAAGTGTGAGACCTTGGAGAATGATGTGTCGGCTAAAGAGGTCGAACTCACCAAGGCTCGTCAGAGCGCGGAGACCGCCCGGAATGAGGCCCAGGCCGCTCTCTAGGAGATCCAGGAGGCCAAGAAGATTATGGCGGTTAAGGCATTTAAGATGCAAAGCAAGTATGCATAGAAGCAATAACTTTTATTAACCCGGGTTCGGAGTTCCCCAGGGGCTTTTGCGGATCTGCCATGTAGCGTATCAGATGCCGCAGAGTTCTAACGAGCCGAAGGAGGAGGTTATACAGAGAAGCTATTCTGGTCGCGATGCGCGATGCGAGCATCCGTGTCCTTCACCGATCGGTGAAGCGGCTGGTGGAGCTGCAGCAATTGGCGAACTAGCCATGAAGGATTTGACAATCCGGCTATGGCCAGCCGAAGCTGTGCCCGGCAGCTACTTCGGACTCGTGAGGCATCTGGTGGAGGCCTGTCCGCGGCTGGACGTCATCAAGCACTCCGCCTATATTGAAGGTGCCCGTATGGCCTTCGCTCGTTGCAAGATGTGGTGGGCAAAGATGAACGCTGTTGAAGTTGTCAGCGGGCCACCGGAGGGCAAGGAGCACCGCACGCCCGAGCGATATTTCGCGGATGTCATAGAGGGGTCTCGACTCGTGGCGGGGCAATGTTCGCAGGACATTGTATTTGAATAAATGTATTCATGTTGCCTTTGCCTTGTATTATGGGAACAAAGCCAGTGTTTGTAAAATAATTTGATTATGCTTTGAATTGTTTCCTCCTGTGCGGCCGTGTTATTTGTAATTAGAGGGTTGGCCAGTCGTCGGCTTTTGCCCTCGCGTAGATAGTACGGAGGTGTTCGGGATGGATTCTAAACAATCTTGATCCAATTATATGGTCCTTTGGAGGAGTTGTTTAGCGCCTTGAACAAGGCAATCAGGCTGTAAACCGCGCCCTCACTTAGCCATAGGAGTTTTATAATTAAGCAAGTCGCAGCCCTGGTCCAATCGAGTCTTTGTCGGCGTCTGATCGGGAAGTGCCGATCCTTCGCATGACGGAAAAAATCTCCAACAATTTTGTGACCCTCGAGCAGTGACCGGCTCTCGCCGTATCATAACGATCAGTTTTGGCTTTCTCTCTTGAGGTGCTCATCCGGTCAAGGCCAGGGCACAATCGCGATAGTTCTCCTTTACTACCCTAGCTGATAGGCGGAACGTGGGGTAGCAAGCACGAGCCGAACAACCCAACTATTGACCAAAGACATGATTGAGCCAATGCATATAATGCTGAATTCAGGGTGCCGAACTTATATATAAGAAGTGTTCGGACTGTACTGCCGTATTGTGGGGCGGCAGGTAGCCCCTGGCGAAAAACACAAAAGAGTGTCGATGCAGCAAATAAGCAGATCGGAATAAAATGAAGTAAGAAGCGAAAACCACAGGAACTGGGCCGCGAACCATTTTTATTATAGCTGGATGGATACGTCAAGGTGTATCTTGTACAGATGGTGCGAGAAGTATCTGGCTATTTAACATGCCGGAATCAATAGGGCGCAGCGTGCAGGTCTTAAGAAATAAGTATGAATATCGTCAAGAAGGACGTGTAAAGGTTACCCTACACACCTGTGTTGCTTGCCTCCGTTGTATGCTAATCCTCCTAAAGGACCTGCAATCAAGCCTGCAGAAAAAGGTGCCTAAAAAGGAAGTGAAGGTATTTGTCTCCGGGGTCGGTCTGATCGAACTGTAGACCCCGGGTTATCTTGTGCCTCCGTCGACGTCCATGGAATTTTGAGTGCGTAATTGTGTACGCATGGTACAAATGCCACTACCTCGTTGGAGCTGGGACGGAGGCCGAATTGCTAGTCAAGCTCTTGACGAGCGGCGCTGTCCTGTTGCAGTGTAGTGCGGACCCTCTTGGTGGTGTCCAGGGGCTCGGCGGCTGGATTATGATGCTGCTTGAGAAGGCCGCTTTGTACTTCTGCTGCTAGGGCAGCGGTGTGCTCCTCTATTCGAAGGGAGCGTTCCGTATTGCCATTGACTGTTATGATGCCGCGTGGACCGGGCATCTTGAGCTTGAGATAAGCATAGTGTGGCACTGCATTGAATCTAGCAAACGCAATTCGTCCGAGCATTGCGTGGTAGCCACTACAGAAGGGGACGATATCGAAGATTAATTCTTTGCCTCGGAAGTTGTCCGGAGAGCCGAAGACCACCTCCAGCGTGGTTGAGCCCGTGCAGCGGGCCTCTTCGCCTGGTATGACTCCTTTAAAGGTGGTCTTTGTTGGTTTGATTCGTGAGGGATTAATGCCCATCTTCCATACTGTATCCTGGTACAACAGGTTGAGGCTGCTTCCACCATCCATCAGGACTCATGTTAGGTGGAATCCGTCGATTATTGGGTCCAGGACCAGTGCGGCCGAACCGCCATGGCGGATACTAGTCGGATGATCTCGACGATCGAAGCTGATCGGAAATGACGACCACGGATTGAACTTTGGGGCGACTGGCTCTACCGCATAGACGTCCCTGAGTGCCCGTTTGCGTTCCTTTCTGGGGATGTGCGTGGCGTATATCATGTTCATCGTTTTGACTTGGGGGGGGGGGGGCGATTTCTTCTGCCGCCCGGTGTTCGGCTGCCGGGGCTCCTCATCCTTGTCCTCACTTTGTGATCCCTTTTCTTTGTTTTCGGCATTTAACTTGCCGGCCTGCTTGAAGACCCAACAATCTCTGTTGGTATGATTGGCTTGCTTATCCGGGGTGCCGTGAATTTGGCACGGACGATCGAGTATGTGGTCCAGGCTGGAAGGTCCTTCGTTATTTCTTTTGTAGGGTTTCTTCCGTTGGCCAGACTTCGAGCCACTGAATCCGGCATTGACTGTGGTGTCATCGGTGTTGTCGCCATTGCTTCGGCATTTGTGTCTATTGCGCCGGACCTTGCCGGTGCTATTCTTGGCCTCGGTGGGGCCTGCCTTGCTGGCTGTGTTTTTGCTACGAGCCAGCCAGCTGTCCTCACCCGTGCAAAAGCGGGTCTTGACACTAGTGCAGAACCGGGCAATAGCACCGGTTCGTAAGGACCTTTAGTGCCGGTTCCATAACCGGCACTAAAGTGTGGGCACTAAAGCCCACCCCTTTAGTACCGGTTCAAGACGAACCGGTGCTAAAAACAACCACGTGGCACGAGCCAGCTCGGGCGTGGAGCCCTTTAGTACCGGTTGGTAACACCAACGGTACTATATGGTTTAAGGGTTTTAGTTTTATGATTTCTTTTCATTTAATTTTGTGTTTCCATTTTAATTCTTTTTCATTTGCTGGTATTTTATGATACTACACATTGTACACGTTATGCATATATATATATATATATATATATATATATATATATATATATATATATATATATATATATATATATATATATATATAAATAAATTTCTAGTAGAACCAATCATGTATATATATATCATCAATGTCTCACAAACCACCATATTAATTAATTCACACATACACACATGTATAGCTATATACAATTTCTCCTACATATGTATTTTGCCTTCGGAGCCAGTGGCATTAGCCTAATTGGTGCCTTCGGAGCACGATGACAATCGGAAGTGGTTCATGGGGGCGGTAGCGGGTAATAGTATTCTCCCTTTGGATTTATGACCTGGTAGAGCAAAAATCCCGCTATTTCCTCTTGAAGTGCTTCTACGCGCTCTGTTTCTAGGAGCTTGTCCCGCACCTCTGCGAACTGTTAAGAAGGAGATCAATATGCATGTGTATTAGTTGTGTGACTAGATATCGATAATGGTGTAAAAATTGTGAATAGTGTTACGACAAGCGTACCCATTCCTGTCTTTGAGATCTGCTCCTTTGGACGCCATGATGTGAATGTTCTCGCAAGCGCAGAATGCACACAGATCAGTCCCCTGCGCCTGCTTCAGGGCCTTTACGAGAATGGAATTTGATCAGATAATAATTAATCAAGCATAATAATTAAAGAGATGGCAGCTAGCTTTTTTATAACTATTTCTATAACTAAAAAACACAAAAATTTCTAACAATTCTAACTTTTTATAACTATTTCTATAACTAAAAACAGAAAAATTTCTAACAATTCTAACATTTCTAACTATTCTAACAATTCTAACATTTCTAACTATTCTAACAATTCTAACATTTCTAACTATTTCTGAAAACCAAAAATTTCTAACAATTTCTAAAAAACAGAAAAATTTCTAACTATCTCAGATAACTAAAAACAAAAAATGTATGTGTGTGTGTGTGCGCCACCGGCGCAGGCGAGGGACGACGGGCGGCGGCGACGGCGGCAGCGGCGGCACGGCGACGGCAGCGGCAACGGCGACGACGGGACAGGGACGGCGGCGACGACGGGACGGGACAGACGGGCGGGCGGCGCCGACAGACGGGACGTCTGGTGGCGCCAACGACGGGCGGCGAAGACGGGACGGGAGGCGACGGGCGGCGACGAGGATGGAGACGTCTGGGCGGCAAGCGACGGTGCAGAGGAGAAGAAGCGGATGAGAAACTGAAATTTTCGTAAGTGTTGTTTATATAAGAGGGGCCTTTAGTACCGGTTGGTGGTCAGCCCAAGCGGCGGGAAGCGACCCCCTTTAGTACCGGGTGGTGGCACAAACCGGTACTAAAGGCCCCCCTTTAGTACCGGTTGGTGCCACGACCCGGTACTAAAGGGGTCTTGTTAGCCTTGAGTCTGCGTCTTGACAAGTTTAGTCCCACCTCGCTAGCCGAGGGGCGACCGCACTGGTTTATAAACCCCGTCGGTAGCTCTCTCGAGCTCCTCTCCAAAGCAGGCCCACTGGGCCTATGTGTTCAATGCTACCACAGGCCCACTCAGGCCTTTGCGACCTGCATCCCGGCCCAACAACAGGTTGGGTTTCTAGTCGTATGCAGGCCGCTCTGGCCTAGTAGGCGGGCTTTATTTTTTATTTTTTTCGCTTTATTTATTTTTGTGTATTTAGAGTTTCTTTGTGAATATTTTTGCTTTAGGTACAAAAAATTACAAACTTTCTGTTAGTGCCCGTAGTTTTCAAATTTGAATAGTTTAAATTTTGAATTATTTGAAATTAGTGTGAATCACTAGTTTGTGAATAACTTAACTTTAAAAATCAGTAAAGGCATGAAAGAATTTGTTTGCACATAAAATTTCTTCGCGTTTCAAATGCCAAAACACATAACTACCCTAACTATTACAGAGATTCCCCTCTGGGTGTGAAACACAGAAGAAAGTGATGATAGTGAAGCCGATCACATCCCAGATCTTTGGGTGTGAAAATTTTTCTTCGCGTGTGTCCATTTGCGCCATAACCATGGAAAATCTTCATCATTTAATGGGATGCTCGGGTCAATATTCACTGTGAATGGAGCAATTTCATCAAACTTTTCATAATCTTCTGACTTGTCTGTCTTGTCATCCACTCCCACGATGTTTCTCTTCCCGAGAAAGAACTATGTGCGCTTTGGCTCATCGTCACGATGCATTCGCGTCCTTATATTTTCTTTTTCTTGGCTTGGTAGACATGTCCTTCACATAGAAAACATGTGCCACATCATTGGCTAGGACGAATGGTTCGTGCGCATCACGCAAGATTGTTGAGCTCCACTGTTGTCATTCCGTGCATGGGTCTTCCGTTACCCGCCTCGTGTCATATTGACCCATTTGCACGAAACAAAGGGACCTTTAAACCACGTCGATAGTCAAGTTCCCATATGTCCTGTATATAACCATAATATGTTTCCTTTCCCGTCTTGGTTTCTGCATCAAAGCGTACACCACAGTTTTGGTTGGTGCTCTTCTTATCTTGGGCGATCGTGTAAAATGTATTACCATTTATCTCGTACCCTTTGAAAGTCATTATATTCGAACATGGTAACTGGGAAAGCAAGTACATGTCATCTTCAATAGAGGTGTCATGCATGGTACGTGTCTGCAACCAGCTGGCGAAACTCCTGGTTTGTTCACGTGTAATCCAGTCATCAGACCGCTCCGGGTGTTTGGAGCGTAGCAAATTCTTCCCCCATTGATCCGCCTCACCTTTGAAATGCTTGCCTTTCTTTCTTACGGGATGCCTGCTCGGAAGAAATCGACGATGTCCCAGGTACACATTCTTCTTACAACTATTCAAATATATACTGTCGGTATCATCCAAAAAGTGCGTGCATCCGCGGTATCCCTTGTTTGTCTGTCACGAAGGTTCTTGAGAGCAGGCCAATCATTGATGGTCACGAACAGCAACGCCTTTAGGTCAAATTCTTCCCCATGTGCTCATCCCACGACGTACACTGTTCCATTCCACGTTGTAAGAGTTCTTCAACTAATGGCCTTAGGTACACATCAATGTCGTTGCGGGTTTCTTAGGGCCTTGGATGAGCACCGCATCATAATGAACTTCCGCTTCATGCACAACCAAGGAGGAAGGTTTACAAACATAGAGTCACAGGCCAGGTGCTATGGTTGCTGCTCTGCTCCCCAAAAGGATTAATGCCATCTGCGCTTAGACCAAACCATACGCTCCTTGCATCATCTGCAAACTCCTTCCCGTACTTTCTTTCGATTTTTCTCCACTGCGACCCGTCAGCGGGTACTCTCAACTTTCCGTCTTTCTTACGGTCTTCTCTGTGCCATCGCATTGCCTTGGCATGCTCTTTGTTTTGGAACAAACGTTTCAACCGTGGTATTATAGGAGAATACCACATCACCTTGGCAGGAATCTTCTTCCTGGGGCGCTCGCCCTCGACATCACCAGGGTCATCGCGGCTGTTCTTATAGCGCAATGCACCACATACCGGGCAAGCGTTCAAATCCTCGTACTCACCGCGGTAGAGGATGCAATCATTAGGGCATGCATGTATCTTCTGCACCTCTAACCCTAGAGGGCAGACAACCTTCTTTGCTTTGTACGTACTCTCGGGCAATTCGTTGTCCTTTGGAAGCATATCCTTTATCATTACCAGAAACTTTCCAAATCCCTTGTCAGATACACCATTCTCTGCCTTCCATTGCAGCAATTCCAGTGTGGTGCCCAGATTTTTCTTGTCACCTATGCAATTTGGGTACAACAATTTTTTGTGATGCTCTAACATGCGCTGCAACTTCTTCTTCTCCAAATCACTTGCGCAGTTTCTCTTTGCATCGGCAATGGCCCGACCTAGATCATCAACGGGCTCATCTGATGCCTCTTCTTCAGCTTCTTCCCACATTGCCGGCTCAGCTTCTTCCCGCATTACTGGCTCAGCTTCTTCCCCCATTGTTGTATCATCGTATTCAGGGAACCCATGGCCAGGATAGCTGTCGTCGTCCTCTTCTTCTTCATTGTCTTCCATCATAACCCCTCTTTCTCCGTGCTTGGTCCAAACATTATAGTGGGGCATGAAATCGGACTCAAACAGGTGGACGTGAATGGTTCTTGACGTAGAGTAATTGTGACCATTCTTACAGCCAGCACATGGACAAGGCATAAAACCACCCGCCCGCTTGTTTGCCTCAGCTGCAAGCAGAAAAATATGCACGCCCTCAACGAACTGGGGAGAGCATCGGTCATCGTACATCCATTGCCGGCTCATCTTCATTACACAACACCGAATAGACCAAATTAATACAAGTTCATACATAAAGTTCATACAACACTTAAATGCAACAAACAAATAACTCTCTAGCTAAAGCATTTAAATGCAACAACAAATGCGATCAAGATCGCAACTAAGGTAACAATTGATCCAACAAAGATAATGATACCAAGCCTCACTATCGATGGCATATTTTCTAATCTTTCTAATCTTCAAGCGCATTTTCTCCATCTTGATCTTGTGATCATCGACGACATCGGCAACATGCAACTCCAATTCCATCTTCTCCCCCTCAATTCTTTTCAATTTTTCTTTCAAGTACTCGTTTTCTCTTTCAACTAAATTTAACCTCTCGACAATAGGGTCGGTTGGAGTTTCCGGTTCACATACCTCCTAGAAAAAATTTCTATGTCAACTTTATGGGCATAATTTGTCATAAACACGAAATGCAACTAGTTTTAAAAGAGAATATATATACGACATCCGAATTATAACAAGGACGAGGGCCGACGGGGACGGATATCAAAACCATGGCACTATATGTATAACAAACAACGTAAGGGTAAGATAATTATACGAGTAGCTATATATCCAAATCACACAAACATCAATTTTTATATAAAATTTCATGAACAAGAGGCTCACCACAAGGTGGTGCCGGCGACGGGACGGTGCGGGCGATCGACGGTGGTTATGACGGAGATTTAGAAGGCACTAAGTAAACCACACCTACATATGCAAACTAAGTGTTATTTTTGACCTCAAATTGCATATAAATCAAATACTAGCACATATATATATATATATTTCCTCCCAAATTACTAAACTCACAAATTAATCACTATATAAAGCATTGCAAGAGCTAATCTAGCAATGAGAGATGAAAGGACAAAGTTGCTAACCTTTGTGATCATTTGAATGGATGGGGCCTTCAAATCTTGACAAATTTTGGGCAAAATGTGTGATGATCTCGAGAGGAAGAGGGGAAGAACAGAGAGGAGAGGGGAAAGGGGAAGAACAGAGCGAGCTCGGGTGGACGAAGGGTTTATGTAGGAAGACCTTTAGTACCGGTTCGTGCCAAGAACCGGTACTAAAGGGCCTGGAGGGGCCCCAGTCTGACAACATCCTGCCACCACTCTCATTAGTACCGGTTCGTGGCACGAACCGGTGCTTAAGGTTCGCCACGAACCGGTACTAATGAAAGTGGCCCGGCTAGCCGTTGGAACCGGCACTAATGTATACATTAGTGCCGGCTCAAATTCAAACCGGCACTAATGTGCTTCACGTTTGACCTTTTTTCTACTAGTGTGAGTGCCGTAAGGGCTACCATAGACTTCAGCTTTTCTTGGCCGAGGTGGCGTGCTAGCCATTCGTCATGGATGCTGTGTTTGAAGGCTGCTAGGGCCTCGGCATCCAGACAGTCAACGATCTGGTTCTTTTTGGTTAGGAACCTACTCCAGAATTTTCTAGATGATTCTCCAGGTTGTTGAACTATGTGGCTTAGGTCATCGGCATTGGGTGGTCGGACATATGTACCTTGGAAGTTGTCGAGGAAGGCCTCTTCCAAGTCCTCCCAGCTGCCGATGGAGTTTTCAGGCAGACTGTTTAACCAGTGCCGAGCTGGTCCTTTGAGCTTTAATGGGAGGTATTTGATGGCGTGGAGGTCATCTCCTCGGGCCATGTGGATGTGGAGAATAAAATCTTCAATCCACACTGTTGGATCAGTTGTCCCGTCGTATGATTCGATATTGACGGGCTTAAACCCCTCGAGGAATTTGTGATCCAGTACTTCATCTATGAAGCAGAGAGGGTGTGCGGCACCTCTGTATCGGGCCACATCGTGGCGTAGCTCTGATGGAGTCCGTCTACGGCATTCGCCTGCGCGTGGTTAGGTCTGTCATGTCCGAATAGGTAGACATTGTCGTCGTGCCTCGAGGAACGGCCTCGCGATCCGTAGATCGATCTTGTATGTCCTGCTCTACTGTCCAGGATTTCCGGAGGTCATACGTGTGACCCCGAACTCTTCCCTCTCTATTTTTTCGGGGCGGTGGGGCCGGATGCTGTTCGGCCTGAGTTGTCGCTTTGTCCCGACCACGGGGTGGCCGTTCGGCCGCCCTGTCTCGACCACGTGGTGGTCGTTCGGCATTACGCGAGGGAGATATGTGCTCCGGCACCTCCACATTGAATTGAGGTAGCAGTCTGCGTTTCGGATAGCTCTTGATTGGGCGCCTGAGGCCGTATTCTTCGGCTGTTAGGACATCGGTCCATCTTTCGACGAGCAGATCTTGTTCAGCTTGAAGCTGCTGTTGTTTCTTTTTCAGGCTCCTTGCAGTGGCTATGAGCTGGAGCTTAAAGCGCTCCTGCTCCAGGGGATCCTCAGGAATGATGAAGTCTTCGTTGCCGAGGCTTGTCTCTTCCTCGGAGGGTGGACGGTAACTATCGTCCTCTGAGTCCTCTTCTACGGCCTGTTCATCAGGGTTGTCTTGCTTGTCGCCGTGTTCCTCCTGTTCGGATGTAGCTCCGGTGGGGTCTTCATTGTTTACGGAGTCACCTGGAGTACTATTTTCTCTGGTGCCAGTGTTGCCGTCCTTTGAGCGATGAGGCTTAGAACGGCGCTTGGGGCGTCGACGCTTAGACTATGTCTCAGAGGTTTTATTCGCATCTGGCTCTCTGTTGTCGTCGCCAGATCCTTTGGGTGTATTAACCATGTACACGTCATACAAAGAGGTAGCCGTCCAACGTCCGGTGAATGGTGGGTCTTGGCCTTGCTCCATATTGGCATCGTCGTCCATACCGTCGATGTCTTCGGAGCCGTAGTCAAGTACGTCGGTTAAGTAATCGACAGTGGCTATTATCGGATTTCGGGTTCCGGCAGACCCTTGAGGTTCGAACACTGGGGTGCGCACGGAGATCTTTCCCCTACCAGCTCACGCGTTAATGGTTTGCAAGGGATCTAAACTAGGAACGATGAGCAGCACAAGAGACACAAGATTTATCTTGGTTCGGGCCACCGTTGCGATGGTAATACCCTACTCCAAAGTGTGGTGTGGTGGATTGCCTCAGGGCTGATGAAGAATAAGATAAAAGGAAGAACAGCCTCGCGAGGGTCTGTTCTTGAGCTGGCACGATGGACTGCTTGGGTGAGTCCAGTTGCTTCTCTCTCTTTCTCTGGTAGGTTCGACCTCTCTCCCTTCTCTGTGGTGGCTAGTCCTATTTATAGAGGGAGGCCCTGGGCCTCTTCCCAAATAATGAGCGGGGAGGGCGCCAACAATTGGCCATTTTGAAGGGGAACATCTAGTACACTTATCCTGACTAAAGTTGGTCTTCGGCTGCTAAAAGCTCTGACGGTGACACCGTCCTAGGCTCCACGATGACCTCCTCCCTGCCGCTCTGCTGGTCTTGGTCTTGTTGCACCGAGGCGGTAACCTTTGCCTGAAGCCTTGGCATGTACTTGCCTCCTTTGCACCAAAGGGGAAATGAGGACACTGCGCAGGCTGGCGCCCGCCTGGTCTCGATCGTTATCGCTTGCGTCACGGGGCACCCTCGTGAGGTACCCTGCCTTGATCTCTCCGCCTCCTCATGAGCCTGCCTGACGAGGCTGCTCCTGAGGAAGGTTCCTGTCATCCGCCCCGCGAAGCTTGGCCCCTCGCGAGTGTCTTGAACTTGAACTGATGAAGTTGGGCCGTGCTGGGCCCCCACTTGAGCCATGCCGCAGGCCGCAGGCAGGCAAGTCTAGGGACCCCCGTTCCTAGAACACTGACAGTAGGCCACGGGCCCAAGGCGCACCCAGACTTGGCTTAGCAGAGAAGCGAAGGGGCAATTGCGAAGCACCGCGGGCCCCAACAGCCTGCGGCCTTGGGTGTCGCGTGGCAATTGATTGGTCGTGGGCGTCTCCGCTTCCCCATGATCCCTCGGCAACTGCATGACTTGACAAGTCCCTGCATGCAGAAACGGGTCATGATTACCTGTAACATCCCAAATTTTGGAATGTTAATATAATTAATTGAATTGTTTGTTTGTTTGCTTGAGTGAATTGAACTTGAGTGAAATTTGAACCTTTTCAAAAAAATTTGAAAGAGAGGGAATAAAATGACTTTCCCCTTCTCCGGTAAATTCAAATTCATCCTATTAAAATCAATGAGAGAAGATGACATGACTTCTTCAACTATAAAGAATTTGAACGGAGTTTTGCAATTTAATTCTTTCAAATATTTGCACTTGCTTCTCTATTTTTCTTTCCCGAGAAATACCCCGAAAAATAAATTCTTGCAAGCAAGAAAGAGCGGAGGAAAATGACCCTCCAAAATCAGGGGCATTTTGAAAATATTTGAGCCAAGAAAACCAAAGTTTTTATTTAAAAAATTATTTGCAAAAAGAAATAAAGCCTTTAGGGATTTTCTGAAAACATTTTTTTAGGTTTTATTTTGGCCGTGGAATAATGCTCATCATCTACATTTTATTTTTCTGATAATTTTAGTATATAAAAACTCTTTATTCGAATTGATTTGATTTCCTTTTTATTGTTTTAGTTTCCTAATTTTAAAAATAGGAATGGAATCGTTTTATTAGGAAAAACCTGGCCCATTAAGCACTTTCCTATTCTAGCCCAACAAGAGATCATCTCCTTCCTCTGTTTCCTCTCACGTTACAAGCTTTCCATGTCCATGGAGACAGAAATCTCCACCTTCCCGATCTCCCTCGTCTTTCCATCCCAGCGCCTCCCGAGACCGCCTATAAAACCCCTCCCTCTCCTCGCTCCATTTTTCCCATCACCACGCCTCCCTGCCCGTAGCCTTCTCGCCACCGTCCTCCTTTTCCTGCCTAGAGACGCCACCAGAGCTCTTCGAACCTCCCATCGCCCAACGCCACCTCCCAAGCGCTGACCCCTCCTCCGCCACCCCCACCTCGCCGGGCGACCTCGCCTCGCCGAGCAGCCTCCACATCGCTGCCTCCTTCCTGCCATCTCTGCCTCACGTCAGGTAACTCCGTTTTCGTTTTCAGATTTATTCCCGTAACAGATTTAGTTCCGTTCTTGTTTAGCCTATAACTTTTGATCTAGAAGTCCAATGATGCTGATTCTTTTTGCGTTAGATCACAATTTTCTTGTAGTTTCCAAAATATATAATTTGTCTATGTTTGGATTTATAAAATTGAGTTAGATCAGATTTGAATTAAAGCTTGTTTTGCTTATTCCGGGAGTTTCATAATAGATTTTTATTTAATTCTTTTTGCTCCTAGTTGCTTAATGAAATATTTTCTGTTTAGTTAACATAAAACCATGATTAGGTGATGTTAAGAAATTTTTGTTATATAAAACTATTTTTGTTGTTATTTGAAGTAGGAAAACTTTGAGTTGTTTTTTCTTTAAGTTTTCCTTTGGGTTTTGCTTTGTTGGTTTTGGTGTGTTACTTTGTTATGTTATGTTATGCTATGTGCTTATTATAGTTATTGTTTGCCTCGGTAGAATTTCCGGTGCGAAGATTTGCTACTACTGAAACCCTAGTTTTTCAAGATCGTCAACAAGGCAAGTTCACTTTGACCATGCTTTCTTACCTATGTTTTATTGCATTTAGTGGCACCTTTGCAACCACCCCTCAAGAGTGTTATTGAAATTTTGTAGTTGAGTAGTATGCATGAGGTAGGAACCCATCACCCTGTTACCAAGCCCGGACGTTATTTTATTCTAATGCTACGCTATAGTAGACGGGTTTGGTATGAGTGTTCGAGTGGTGTGAAGAAGGAGGACTCTACGTCAATGACGACAACTCCATGATGGAATCTGCAAGGACTGCATCTTCAAGACCTCAAGACTTCAAGACTCGAGACAGGATTTCAATACACACTCATCGGGTGAAGGACGGTTGACGGCACCTGGAGAAACCAGTGGTTGGCGGGATGCATGGAGAAGCGCCATGACATCTCGCGGAAAGCTTCACCCAGACTCAAAGAGACGGAAGAATACTTCATGCCCGGAAGCTTACCTGCAACCGCAAGTCATTATGGGCTCGCTTGGTTGACCTTAGTTGTGACTCTGGCTGGGGCGGTGCTAGCAGATGTAGAACTACGGTAGGATTGGATGGGTACGGACAGTGGTCGAGGAACTCTTTGGAAGACCATGTTTGGTCATCTTGTTCTCAAACACCCTGAAGTGCGAGAACGTAAAGAGAGGGATCGAATCTTGCGGGTAAAGTGTACAAACCTCTGCAGAGGGTTATAACCTAATCGATTAGCCGTGTCCCCGGTTACGGACAATTTGAGCATCTGGACTTGGATCTATTTCGGAACTCTCAACACCGGTTTGATAACTTAATTGTGGGCAACTTATGATGATTTTGGGCTATGAGACATCGGTTGGCGGAACCATGTCATGATAGAAAAAACTCCATAGAACAGGCTTCATTTTATTCCTTTGATGTAGGTAAAATAAAACCAGCTTTTACGCAAACAAAATTCAGATACAGAGCCATAAAGCCATATTGCATATAGTATAGTTTTATCATCTGTTCTTTTTATTGTGATCTTGCCGGTACATTCAATGTACTGACCTACACGGCTGCAACGTATCATGTTGCAGATACTTTCCTCGACGAGTAAGAGTTACGATCTGAGGTTACGGTCTACACTCAACCTGCCGATGGCGTTGATGGGACTCCACACCCGTTTGATTGTTTCCGCTGAGTATTATGAGGTATATATCAATTCTACGTTATTTATGCATGTGATTGCACTTTGATATATACATTGATGTACTGTGTGTGCCAAAGATACTGATCCGAGGATGGCACAAGAATACGAGGCTTGACCGTCTGAGGTCGGGTCGCTATAGAAATGGTATCAGAGCACATGTTGACTGTAGGACGTGACCCTAGAAAACGGAAACGCCCCTTGGACAGGATATATCAAAAACTTTATTTTCAAAAAGACTCTTACTTCTCATCTTTTCTGATTTTATCAAATAGACCCTCTCACCTCAAATAGTTAGAATATACCCCTTATCCTTTGATCACCCGGAGGATCAACTGAAGACGCTCCAAGAAGGATTAGATATCGGAGAACTGATGACCACTTCAGATTAAAGAGGATTTCACCATGCGTTGGAAGAATTGCAGCTGCAACAATTGAAGACTCTGAAGACTTGAAGAATTTGAAGTTCCTGAAGAATTATTTGACCTTTAGAAGACCAAACCCCTGTTACACACTTATGTTAGATACGATGATTTGTGAGCTGTCATTTGTTTGATGTTTTCCGACAGCCACAAAGTAAAACTTATTCCTCAAAAAAAAAACTATTGTCTGCATTGTGTGTATATCCCTCCCCACCCCTCTCATCTCACCCTAAAACCCTTGAACCCCATAGATGATGAATGAAGTTGGACTGATATTCTCTGGACCGAAGTCTCAGCCAGAGGCAGAGCTATGGATGCAGAACATGGAAAATCACTTCGGGAGCAATTTGGTTTCAAGGAAGTATGAGGTTCAATATGCTCTTTAATACCTTACAGAAAGTGCTGCAACCTGGTGGAACATGCACCAAGCCATACAGGGATTTAATGGAGCAAGAACTTGGGAGGAATTCAAGAAGACACTGTTGAAATCACGCCTTATCCGAAACACAATGATGCACCAAGAAGTAAACCTTGTGCTGCAAGATTTGCGGAGAAATAGGACACTCCTGTGAGGAACACAAAGGTGGATGCCCTCATTGTGAGGAGAAACACCCACCGAGGAATGCCCAACTAGCTGTGTGACTTGCTTCCTGTGTGAAGGAACCACCCACTACCCGATGCAATGTCACATTTACTCCACGGTGCAACAAACTATTCAAGCGGGAAGATGGAATGAAAGAAGCCCTCAAGGAAGATCTAGAAGAACCAAGAATGATCGAAAGTGTTGAAGACCTGGATGGAGAAGGTCTCAACAGATTTTACTCCAATGCCTGCTATTCATGTGGAGAAGAAGGACATTTTCACAATGATTGCACCAAGGAAAGAAAGGAGTATCCAGGATATTTCCGACAATGAAGTGAAGTTTGACCCCGGAAGATAGAAACTCGATCATTACAGAGAAATCCAGAAGAGAAAAGGAAGGCAACCCGAGAGCAACACAATTTTTGCAGAGAAGGACTTGAGTCATATCACCTGTTACAGGTGCAAGGATTTAGGTCATTACGCTAGTAAATGCCCAGAAAAGAAGCCAAGAATCCAAGGAGCCTGCATAATCACAAAGAAGCCCCGAGACATGTCGGAAGTCATTTGTGTTCATTGCAAGGAAGCAGGACATTATGCTATTAAATGTCCCGACAAGATGAAAGCTGGTGTTGAGTAGTTGGAATTTCGATATGGATAATAAGAGTAGTAGAAAGCAATTTCATTTTCATGAGCTCAATAAGTTGAGTTATGTAATGGGTGCTCAGAGTTTGTAATGGATTCATGAAATCAATAAAGTTAAGGTGACATGTTTTCATATGTTTAATTGCATGAGTTGTTACTCTATGAACAAAGATTTTGACCATTTTCGAGGATATGAGAAATATGGTCTATGGATGGATTTGTGAATTTCATTTAAGGGTGGTAGTACCCTGTGAAGAACACTAGACCAAGCGATAGGAAAAATATATTCCCCAGACTGGAGTTGGGACAAAAATAAATTAGTTGGAGTTATGCTTTTGATATGATGGTTATGAAAAAAAAACCCGGAGTACTATTGGATTTAAAGGAGGTGTAATATGGAACAAGAGTTACTCTAAGGATGAGTTAAGGTTGTACAAGTGTTCAGGTGGGCCATAACCCACAGGCCCAAGAATAAATAAGGATCAAGTACTCCCTAGAAGAAGAAATTCTGGAAGAAACAACGATTTGATCAGCAGACGTTTCTTAGGAGGTTACGAAAACCCAAGAGTTGTGAAGAACGATAGATGTTTTGTTTGGCTTGCTGAACCAAAGGATTTACTCGAACCCAGTTCGAGAACAAGAGAAATTCTGCAATGCTTGTGAGTATGCCCAAGTGTTAGAATACGTGATTCACTGTTTACGTATGTGGTAATGATTCAAGCACGGATGGATTGGCCCCATACCGAGACTTCTATCATGAACTATCATATGTTGATGGAAAATCGAGAGCCTTGAAAACCTTAGAAGAGTGTCGACGCGATAAGCCATAAAACCACAAAATGGTAGGACGATGGAACCCCATTTCAGGCAACCGCTGCCAAACGAGGTTATAAGGTGAGGTTCAACCTGACCCGCTTTCTGCAGGAGAAACCATAAATTGTAGACCACCATGAGTGTTTCGATAGTAGTTTAGAATGGACACAGACCCATCAGCTAAGAAGATCCAGTCTCGGATGAACTTCAACTTTGACGAACCGACCCAAGCTTTTGAGGAAAACTCTATGCTTCTGACAGAAGAGCTTTAATGAAGGAGCTATTGTAAGATATGTGAAGAGACATACATTGTCAGCCCTCCAGAGGAAATATCTGAGTTTATTGGAACCATGACCTTGTTTTTAAGTGTGGTAGCACCCCTGACCTTTCTGACCAAGAGATTTGCTAGAAGACCCCAACCCCTAACCTTTTCTTGCTAGCCTCTTCGAATCTCGAGGACGAGATTCATTTTAAGTGTGGTAGGTTTGTAACATCCCAAATTTTGGAATGTTAATATAATTAATTGAATTGTTTGTTTGTTTGCTTGAGTGAATTGAACTTGAGTGAAATTTGAACCTTTTCAAAAAAATTTGAAAGAGAGGGAATAAAATGACTTTCCCCTTCTCCGGTAAATTCAAATTCATCCTATTAAAATCAATGAGAGAAGATGACATGACTTCTTCAACTATAAAGAATTTGAACGGAGTTTTGCAATTTAATTCTTTCAAATATTTGCACTTGCTTCTCTATTTTCTTTCCCGAAATACCCGAAAATAAATTCTTGCAAGCAAGAAAGAGCGGAGGAAAATGACCCTCCAAAATCAGGGGCATTTTGAAAATATTTGAGCCAAGAAAACCAAAGTTTTTATTTAAAAATTATTTGCAAAAAGAAATAAAGCCTTTAGGGATTTTCTGAAAACATTTTTTTAGGTTTTTATTTTGGCCGTGGAATAATGCTCATCATCTACATTTTATTTTTCTGATAATTTTAGTATATAAAACTCTTTATTCAATTGATTTGATTTCCTTTTATTGTTTTAGTTTCCTAATTTTAAAAATAGGAATGGAATCGTTTTATTAGGAAAAACCTGGCCCATTAAGCACTTTCCTATTCTAGCCCAACAAGAGATCATCTCCTTCCTCTGTTTCCTCTCACGTTACTGAAGCTTTCCATGTCCATGGAGACAGAAATCTCCACCTTCCCGATCTCCTCGTCTTTCCATCCCAGCGCCTCCCGAGACCGCCTATAAAACCCCTCCTCTCCTCGCTCCATTTTTCCCATCACCACGCCTCCCTGCCCGTAGCCTTCTCGCCACCGTCCTCCTTTTCCTGCCTAGAGACGCCACCAGAGCTCTTCGAACCTCCCATCGCCCAACGCCACCTCCCCAGCGCTGACCTCCTCCGCCACCCCCACCCTCGCCGGGCGACCTCGCCCCCTCGCCGAGCAGCCTCCACATCGCTGCCTCCTTCCTGCCATCTCTGCCTCACGTCAGGTAACTCCGTTGTTTTCAGATTTATTCCCGTAACAGATTTAGTTCCGTTCTTGTTTAGCCTATAACTTTTGATCTAGAAGTCCAATGATGCTGATTCTTTTTGCGTTAGATCACAATTTTCTTGTAGTTTCCAAAAATATATAATTTGTCTATGTTTGGATTTATAAAATTGAGTTAGATCAGATTTGAATTAAAGCTTGTTTTGCTTATTCGGGAGTTTCATAATAGATTTTATTTAATTCTTTTTGCTCCTAGTTGCTTAATGAAATATTTTCTGTTTAGTTAACATAAAACCATGATTAGGTGATGTTAAGAAATTTTGTTATATAAAACTATTTTTGTTGTTATTTGAAGTAGGAAAACTTTGAGTTGTTTTTTCTTTAAGTTTTCCTTTGGGTTTTGCTTTGTTGGTTTTGGTGTGTTACTTTGTTATGTTATGTTATGCTATGTGCTTATTATAGTTATTGTTTGCCTCGGTAGAATTTCCGAGTGCGAAGATTTGCTACTCTGAAACCCTAGTTTTTCAAGATCGTCAACAAGGCAAGTTCACTTTGACCATGCTTTCTTACCTATGTTTTATTGCATTTAGTGGCACCTTTGCAACCACCCCTCAAGAGTGTTATTGAAATTTTGTAGTTGAGTAGTATGCATGAGGTAGGAACCCATCACCCTGTTACCAAGCCCGGACGTTATTTTATTCTAATGCTACGCTATAGTAGACGGGTTTGGTATGAGTGTTCGAGAGTGGTGTGAAGAAGGAGGACTCTACGCCAATGACGATAACTCCATGATGGAATCTGCAAGGACTGCATCTTCAAGACCTCAAGACTTCAAGACTCGAGACAGGATTTCAATACACACTCTTCGGGTGAAGGATTGTTGACGGGCACCTGGAGAAACCAGTGGTTGGCCGGATGCATGGAGAAGCGCCATGACATCCTGCGGAAAGCTTCACCTGCACTCAAAGAGACGGAAGAATACTTCATGCCCGGAAGCTTACCTGTGCAACCGCAAGTCATTATGGGCTCGCTTGGTTGACCTTAGTTGTGACTCTGGCTGGGGCGGTGCTAGCAGATGTAGAACTACGGTAGGATTGGATGGGTACCGGACAGTGGTCAGAGGAACTCTTTGGAAGACCATGTTTCGGTCATCTTGTTCTCAAACACCCTGAAGTGCGAGAACGTAAAGAGAGGGATCGAATCTTGCGGGTAAAGTGTACAAACCTCTGCAGAGGGTTATAACCTAATCGATTAGCCGTGTCCCGATTCACGGACAATTTGAGCATCTGGACTTGGATCTATTTCGGAACTCTCAACACCGGTTTGATAACTTAATTGTGGGCAACTTATGATGATTTTGGGCTATGAGACATCGGTTGGCGGAACCATGTCATGATAGAAAAAACTCCATAGAACAGGCTTCATTTTATTCCTTTGATGTAGGTAAAATAAAACCAGCTTTTACGCAAACAAAATTCAGATACAGAGCCATAAAGCCATATTGCATATAGTATAGTTTTATCATCTGTTCTTTTTATTGTGATCTTGCCGGTACATTCAATGTACTGACCTACACGGCTGCAACGTATCATGTTGCAGATACTTTCCTCGACGAGTAAGAGTTACGATACAGGGTTACGGTCTACACTCAACCTGCCGATGGCGTTGATGGGACTCCACACCCGTTTGATTGTTTCCGCTGAGTATTATGAGGTATATATCAATTCTACGTTATTTATGCATGTGATTGCACTTTGATATATACATTGATGTACTGTGTGTGCCAGCATACTGATCCAGGGATGGCACAGTAACACAGAGGCTTGACCGTCTGAGGTCGGGTCGCTACATTACCTGTGATCGTGGAGGCCGACGGTTGGCCTCCTCCGGCTATAAGTACGGAACGGCGCAAGCCCTTCCAGTCCATCCCCTCTTGCTACTCCTTTCTCTCCATGGCTCCGTCGAAGAGGTTCTTGGCCGCGGAGAAGGGGAAGGCCCGCCAGGTTGGGCATGACTCTCCCCCGGCCAAGCGCGGCCGAGGCCGTCCTCGCAAGCATCATGTGGCTCCCGTAGCCGCTTCCCGTGGTCGTGGAGGCATCCCCTGCGCGGCGATGGGCGCCAGGTTGTCGATGGGGGGCGTGCCGCGACTGCATGGCCCCCTAGGCCGCGCTTCCACTCGGCGGAGGTGCTGTCGGTGTTCGTCGTGTGGTCGGTGGAGCCGACCAGCACTTGGCTCCAGCTTCCCCGCTTCTTTGTGGGTGAACTTCCGGCCGGCGCTCCGGGCGGCCTCTGGCTTTAGGCGGACGGTTATTGCAGCAGGGCCTCCTAGGCTTCGCTGGAGGTCTCCGTCGCCGGGAATGTGGCCCTAACCTGCGGCTGGCAAACGTTTGCCCGCACGCGTGGCCTGAGCCGGCGGTGCACCCTGCACTTCAAGTTCGACGGCGACGCCACCCTCTACATGAGGGTGTTTGGAGAAGACGGTCGCCGTACCGGGTGCTGCCCCGAAGACGATGACCGCGGCCGTGTACCCAGCCCCGACGATGAGCGGGATGAAGATGACAGTAGGCGCGTGGTCGGCGGCGCTCGGGGCTCGTCGAGCTTCGGCGGCTGTCCTTCGGACAGCAGCTCCTCCAGCGGTGGCCGCGACCAGCCTCAGTGTCGTCGCGCCCGCCTGGAGGGAGGTAGCGGGTCAGCCCGCCATCGAGCCTCGGTGAAGCGCGAGGAGGAGTCCGATTGAGCTCCGGAGGCAGTATGAGCCTTCGCCGCGAGTTGGCGCCGAGCAAGTCGTGCCTATTTTGTTTCTCTCCCTTCCTGCGCAAAGAGAAAGTAGTGTAGGGCCCCGTGCGGGCTTGCTGAACTGTTGCTGTTAGTTATCATGCTGTTTCCGCTATTTCCGTGCTGTGCTTTTGTGTTGCGTGCCCGCGTGTAGGAATTACTTAGCTCGGGGGGCTGTCGCGGTCTTTGCTTCCGAGGCCGAGGCCTCGTCGCGCGCTTCATGTCCTGCAAGGATTAGTCAGGAGGAGTAGCTTCCAACCTCGGTTGTGGAGGCGACCGACCCAGGTCCTGTGTTCGCGTCGCGATGCCCGTGGGGCACAGACTGGGAGGGGTGCTCCCGTAATGGACCTGCATAGGTAGGCTTCAAACGACAGGGGCAGAAAACACTCGCGAGGGTGCCCACGTTGCTCCCTCGTGAGACTTGCGAGAGAAAACGAGGCAAGTGAGCGAAAAAGACAAAGAGTCACAAGCTAAGGAAGACAACAACTCCAATAAAAACTTCAAATAGGAACGACCAAGCCAACTGCAGAAAGCAAATGAAAAAAGCCGCGTCCGGCAACTAATCTAGTCTTCGACGTCTTCTTACCAGCGCGGAGCTAAGTGCTGCCATCATGGCGTGGGGAGCCCCGAGGCCCGAGGGCGGCTCTCCGGAGACTCCGGGGCGTGTACAGCCCCAACTCATTATTACGTGAGAGTGTCACGGGCGGCGAGCTTCACAGGCATTGGCCTTCTTCATAGGCTCCGGGCCTTTCTCGGGAAAATGAGCTTCACAAGCGTTGGCCTTCTTCACAGGCTCCGGGCCTTTCTCGGGGAAATGAGCTTCACAGCGCTGGCCTTCTTCACGTGCTCCGGCCTTTCTCGGGAAATGAGCTTCACAGGCGCTGGCCTTCTTCACAGCTCGGGCCTTTCTCGAAACGAGCTTCACAGCGTTAGCCTTCTTCACGTGCTCCGGCCTTTCTGGGAAATGAGCTTCACAGGCGTTGGCCTTCTTCACAGGCTCCGGGCCTTTCTTGATGGGTAGAACTTCCGGAGATGCTGGATGTTCTACGCGTTCGGGATGGGCACCCCCTCCTGAGTCTCCAGGCGCGCGGAGCTGGGCCTGGAAACATGAACAACCTTGAACGGGCCCTCCCACATGGGAGAAAGCTTATGCAACCCTTCCCTAGAGAGGACCCGTCTGAGCACGAGGTCCCCTACCTCAAGAGTCCTGGGGCGGATGTTGCCGCAGTGGTATCGCCGCAGCGCCTGTTGATACCTTGCCGCTTGCAGCGCGGCCTTTCGACGATGTTCCTCCCCCAGCACGAGATCCATCCCCGCATGGCGTCCTGCTGCGCCTCGTCGAACGCCAGGACCCATGCGGAGCGACGCCTGACCTCGTGAGGGAGGACGGCTTCTGCTCCGTAGACGAGGAAGAACGGGGTCTCGCCAGTCGGCATGGCCGCGGTCGTGCGGATGGAACACATCACGGACTGAAGCTCGTCGTGCTAGCCCCTGCTGCAGGCCTCCAGCTTCTTCTTGAAGGTCCTGGTTTTGAGGCCCCTCAGGACCTCCGCGTTGGCTCGCTTCGCCTGGCGTTACTCCGTGTGTGCGCCACGAGCGTAGCATATCTGCGTTCAAGGTTAGCACAATATGTTTTGAAGAGATTGCTGGTGAACTGCGAACCGTTGTCGATGATGATGCGTTAGGCACCCCAAACCGCTCACGAGGCCCTCGATGAACTTGACCGCAGAGCCCGCTGGGATGGTGCGGACAGCTTCCACCTCATCTCACTTGGTGAACTTGTCCATGGCAACGTAGAGGTAGAGATAGCCCCCTGGCGCCCGAGGGAACGGGCCCAGAATGTCCAGCCCCCAAACTACGAATGGCCATGAGAGGGGTATAGTTTGCAGACCTCCCGCCGGCTGATGGATCTGCTTGGCGTGGAATTGGCAGGCCTCGCAAGCCTTTACCAGCTCGACAGCATCGCTGAGTGATGTGGGCCAGTAGAACCCGCTGCAGAACACCTTGCCGACGAGGGTTCACGACAATGAGTGATGCCCACAGTCTCCGCCGTGTATGTCTTCCAGCAATTCCTTCCCCTGCTCTCTGGGAATGCAACGTAGGGACACGCTATTCGTCGCCTCGGTAAAGCTCTCCATCCTCGATGCAAGAGGGCCGTGGCTTGCCGCGCCACACGCTCCGCCTCCTCCTCCTTCTCCGGCAGGGTCCCCTGCGTCAAGTAGCTCTTGAGCTCTGTGATCTAGCACCCCTCCTGAGGCTCCAACGCCAGGAGCAGGCGTGCCCCTGAGGCCGGGCCGCACACCGAGGCTCCTGAGGCAGGCGGCTGGGGGAGCTCCTCCCGAGGTTGCGCCGCGCTTGATAGTGATGGTGCCGCTGAGGGCCTGAAGGGTCGCTCTTCGAAGACGCCAGGCTCCTGAGGCAGCCGCCTGGATGCCCTCTTGACGATGTCATCCGCCTCTTGATTGGTGCCGTGAGGCACATGCTGCAGCTCCAGCCCCCAGAACTGTTTCTCCATCCTGCGAACCTCTGTGAGGTAGGCTTCCATGTGCTCGTCCTTCGGCTCGTATATCTTGTTGGAGAAGTTGAGGAGGAGTTGTGAATCGCCCTTGATGATGAGGCGCTTTACCCCCAAAGCGACTGCGACTCTCAGGCCGTCTATCAGGCCTTCATATTCTGCTATGTTGTTGGAGACCTTTTCCCCGTGCTGGAAACAGAGCTGCACGACGTAATAGAGCTTATCCTGAGTAGGGGATACGAGCATTGCACCGGCCCCCGCGCCATGTCGGGAGAATGCCCCGTCGAAGTACATGACCCAGTCGTCCGGTGCCTCGCTTCCCGGATAAAGTGATCGGTCTTCGCCTGCTTCGAGGCCGAGTGCCTCCGTCCATTCTGCCATGAAATCTGCCAATGCGGCCCCCTTGATGAATTTGGTTGAGCTGAATTCTAGCTGAAACGCTTGCAGTTCGATGTTCCACTCGGCGACTCTTCCAGCTGAGTTGGGGCTCCTGAGCACCCTCTCCAGAGGGTATGCTGAGACGACCTTGATGGGATGACCTCGGAAGTAGTGCCGCAGCTTGGTGAGGCTACATATAGCGTGAGGAGGAGTTTTTGGGGCATGGGGTACCGCGCCCTCGCGTCCCGTAGCACCGTGCTGACGAAGTACACGGGGTGGTCAACGAGGCTGTGAGCGCTGGCGTTGTTCGCGTCCTCCGTAGGTTGGGGTGCCTCCCGAGACGGCGGAGCCCCCAGCGCCTGGTCGCTCGGAAGGGCCTCTTCTGCTCCGGGCGTGCTTTCCTGCTGCGACTAATCCCCTTCGGTCGCGGCCGCGGTCTTTGTGAGGCTCTCTTGGCTTCGCTTCGCTTTTGCCCAGAGGGCAGTTGCGGCCTTGGCCTGATGCTCTTCCGTGACCGCTACCAGGGCCGCGCTGGCGGAGTAGGGAGTGGCCGCGAGGTAGAGCACCAGAGGCTCCCAAGGATGCGGAGCTACCATCACCGGATGGCTGGTAATGTACCTCTTGAGTTCTTGGAATGCCTTGTCGGCCTCTTCAGTCCATTCAAAGGGGCCCTTCTTCTTCACCAGCTTGAAGAATGGTAGTGCTCGTTCCCCCAGCTTGGAGATGAAACGTCCTAGCGCGGTCACGCGCCCGGTGAGTTTCTGCATTTCTCTGAGGGTCTTTGGTGGCTCATGTCTTCGACTGCTTTGACCTTTTCCGGGTTGGCCTTGATGCCCCTATGGGACACGAGGAAACCCAGGAGCTTGCCCGAGGGGACTCCAAATACACACTTCTCCAGGTTGAGCCGCAGATCCACTTTATCAAGGCTCGCGAAGGTTTCTTCCAAGTCTTGTATCAGGGTTTTCGCCTCCCGAGACTTCACTAGAATGTCATCGACGTACGCCTCAGCATTCCTCCCGAGCTGTCGGCCCAGGGCGATGTGCATCAACCGCTGAAAGGTCGCGCCTGCGTTGCGCAACCCAAACGGCATGCATGTATAGAAATACACTCCGCACGGGGTCAGGAAAGCCGTTTTTTCCACGTCTTCTACCGCCATCTTGATCTGGTGATAGCATGAGAAGGCATCCAAGAAGTACAACAGGTCACACTCAGCGGTGGAGTCGACGATCTGGTCAATGCGAGGAAGAGGAAATGGATCTTGTGGGCAGGCCTTGTTGAGGTTGGTAAAGTCGACACACATACGTTCCTTTCCCCCCTTTTTTGGCACGACAACTGGGTTGGCCAGCCAATCCGGGTAGCGGACCTCGCGAATAACCCCTGCTGCCTCTAGCTTGCGGGTCTCTTGGACGATAAAATCTTGTTTCTTTGTGGACTGTCGCCTCGCCTTCTGCTTCACGGGGCGCACGTTGGGGCACATGTTGAGGTGATGCTCAATCACGCCCCTCGGGACCCCCGCCAACTGATCGGGTCCCCACGCGAACACCTTCTTGTTTGCGCGCAGGAACTTCACCAAGGCCTCCTCCTGCTTGTGTTCGCGGTTTGCACCTACGGTGAAGGTGGCGTCAGTGGACCCGTCCTCGTCGACTGGTACCTGCTTGGTTTCCGCCTTGTTTTGAGTGAATAGCTGCTTCTTCTTGGATGGTGCAGCCCCTTGGGCTTCGGGGCGTCGTGGCAGGCTGGCTGCCCCGCCGCTTGAAAACAAGCTTGAGCGCCTCAGTAGTGCATCTCCGGTGTTTCTGACATGGTAAGGACGCCGCTGCTCCCGGCATCTTCATGAGGTTGTACGGGTGAGTTGTTGCCACTTAACCGGGCCAAGGCCGGGTAGCCAAGGATGGCGCTAGGGGAGGCCGATGGGGGCGATGTCGAAGTCGATCAGCTCAGGCGGAAGTTGTCGCGGTGCCAAGGTCACCGGGAGGCGAATTTGTCCCAGGGAGGCGGTGGAACCGGCTCCGACTCCCGAAAAAGGCCTGCCGGGTTGGAGCCGCTCTGGTGGCACATGGAGGAGGCTGAAGGCCTCCACAGAGAGCACGTTGAGGCCGGCTCCGCCATCAACGAGGGTCCTAGTGACAGCCACTTCGCAGATGGTGGGGGTGCACAGCATCGTAAGCGCACCCGAACCGGCAGGGTTGGAGGGGTCATCGTCCGAGTTGAAGAGCAGGTCGGTCTCGGGCGCCACCCAGCCCGGCGGGGCTCCCTGACTCTTGGAGGCGGTGGCGATCTGGCAGGTGAACGGCTTGATGTGGCGGCTCGAAGGTGGCGCCAGTGAGCCGCCCAGGAGAGCTGCGACGATCGGGGGCGCCGGCCCGGCGCGATGGGCGAGGTAGAGGTCGCGCAGCTCCCCCCAACAGGCCCGCTGCTCGTTCTCCGCTGCCGGAGGGCGCGGCAGCAAAGCGACGGGAACGACGGGGGCGTCCACCGACGGGAGCCATCCGGGCGACTCGAGCGGCGCGAGCAGCCCGACACTCGGCGCGGGCTCGGCGAGCGTCAGCCATGGACATGACGGAAGATCACACGCGACCAGCGGAAGAAAGATTCCGGCGCACCCCTACCTGGCGCGCCAAATGTCGGATTTTGGGTTCTGGCAGACCCTTGAGGTTTGAACACTGGGGTGCGCATGGAGATCTTTCCCCTACCAGCTCACGTGTTAATGGTTTGCAAGGGATCTAAACTAGGAACGATGAGCAGCACAAGAGACACAAGATTTATACTGGTTCGGGCCACCGTTGCGGTGTAATACCCTACTCCAGTGTGTGATGTGGTGGATTGCCTCTAGGGCTGATGAAGAACAGTACAAAGGAAGAACAACCTCGTGAGGGTCTGTTCTTGAGCTGGTGCGATGGACTGCTTGGGTGAGTCCAGTCGCTTCTCTCTATTTCTCTGGTAGGTTCGACCTCTCTCCTTTCTCTGTGGTGGCTAGTCTTATTTATAGAGGGAGGCCCTGGGCCTCTTCCCAAATAATGAGCGGTGAGGGCGCCAACAATTGGCCATTTTGAAGGGGAACATCTAGTACACTTATCCTGACTAAAGTTGGTCTTCGGCTGCCAAAGGATCTGACGGTGACGCTGTCCTGGGCTCCATTATGACCTCCTCCCTGCCGCTCTGCTGGTCTTGGCCTTGTTACACCGAGGTGGTAACCTTTGCCTGATGCCTTGGCCTGTGCTTGCCTCCTTTGCACCAAAGGGGAAATGAGGACACTGCGTAGGCTGGTGCCCGCCTGGTCTCGATCGTCATGGCTTGCGTCATGAGGCACCCTCGTGAGGTACCCTGCCTTGATCTCTCCGCCTCCTAATGAGCCTGCCTGACGAGGCTGCTCTTGAGGAAGGTTCATGTCGTCCGCCCCGCGAGGCTTGGCCCCTCACGAGGGTCTTGAGCTTGAACTAATGAAGCTGGGCCGCGCTGGGCCCCCACTTGAGCCACGCCGCAGGCCGCAGGCAGGCAAGTCTGGGGACCCCCATTCCCAGAACGCCGACAGCTATGAAGTGGGTGGCGGGTGGGAAGCAAGATTCCTCGTCATCCGTTTCTAGCTCGAACCGGACATAGTTCGGCCTTGAGTCCTTCTCCAAGGACAAATTCTTGAAATATTTTAGCATGTCACCCAAAGGCGAGTGCTGGAAATCGTCAGCGGCACTGAACTCAAAGATCGATGACCGATCTAGCTCGGTATCCGCGGGCGTATACAGTCTGGAACTTATAGCCGGAGACAAGTCTGAAGTTCCATTGAAGTGAATATTGCGGGGCATCGCGTCCATGTGCGGCTCCAACGCCGCAGACTCTGCGACCTTGGATGGCCCGATCTGCTTTGGCTCTAAGGCCGTTGTAGCCATAGGAACCATCTCCTGGGTGCGCTCCGATGACAGATTTAATTCATGTTCATCGGGGCGATGGGGAGCAGTTGCCGCGGTCTCGAATCCGTCGAAGATCAAGTCTCCACGGATGTCCACAACGTAATTCAAGCTCCCGAATCTGACCTGATGGCCAGGGGCGTAGCTGTCGATCTGCTCAAGATGGCCAAGCCCCGCAGTACGAAGCCACCGAATACGAAGATCTGTCCGGGGAGGAAGGTTTCTCCCTGGACAACGTCATTACAGATGATCGAAGGGGCCATCGAGCCTTTTGCCGATGGCACAGTGGAACTCTCAATGAAAGCACCAATGTCGGTGTCAAAACCGGCGGATCGCGGGTAGGGGATCTCGAACTGTGCGTCTAGGATCGATGGTAACAGGAGACGGGGGACACGATGTTTACCCAGGTTCAGGCCCTCTCTATGGAGGTAATACCCTACTTCCTGCTTGATTGATCTTGATGGATATGAGTATTACAAGAGTTGATCTACCACGAGATCGTAATGGCTAAACCCTAGAAGTCTAGCCTATGACTATGGTAATGAGTATATGCATTGTCCTTTCCGGACTATCCCATTCGGTTTATATAGACACCGAGGGGATCTAGGGTTTACATGGAGTCGGTTACATAAGAAGGAATCTTCATAGTTGGTCGCCAAGCTTGCCTTCCACACCAAGTAGAGTCCAATCCAGACACGTGTGCAGTCTTCGGCCTTCATGTCTTCTCAGCCCATCAGCCCCGGCCCATGGATGACAGGCCGGACGCCCGAGGACCCCTTAGTCCAGGACTCCCTCAGCAGCGGTGAGGCGCAGGACGGTGTGGTTGAACTGGCTCGGGTACGGATGGCTCGGCCTCGGCTTCAACTACTAGCCGTGGAGGGCGTTGCGGTTGAGGTTATGTGGACGGCGATGTCGGGTATCGGCTCCGGCATGATGGAGGAGGCGGCGGTTGATGGGTGGAATGGGGTGGCGGACGAAGGGCGCCGGGTTTCATGGGCTGGTGGAGAGGTAGTTTTGTGCCCATGGAGTACGATGGGGAATCGACGGGTGGGGGGGGGGAGAACCATGTTTGATGCTGGGACGCGCTTGTTTTGGCTTTTTGAATGTAAGATGGGGCGCTTGTTTGAAATTTCGAAAGTACAAACTTTGCCCCCTCTTAAATATTTGACCTCATCATGGTCGGGGTAGGATGGTAATCCTGTGTCCCAAATAGTGGGCGGAGCGATTTTGGCAGCGTGCATGTGTGCTTAGGCGGCCATTGTGTATGAATGTTTTTCGGAGGCGGTTGCGTGCCTAGATGAAGCTACAAACCTACCCCTGTTTAGACCTTTGGACGTCGGGCGGTAGGTTTCATGGGTCGGAGTTATTAGAAAAGTAATTTCCTTGTACTAGCAAACATTGGTCTCACGCTGTTTCGGGCGAGTAGAGGCTCTTTTGGCGCTTCGTTCAAAATTTTGAAACGCAAGCATTCACGTTTAGAGTACTCTTGAACTTTAAGGATTGACCTAAATAGACAATGTTAAATTTGACCTTGTATGTTTGAAAACCTAATTAAATTATCCGCTTCTTTTTGAAATTTTGACACTTGAAAATCCTATAACTACAATTATTTTGGAATGGAGGAGCTAAATTAGAATCTATTTTGTACAGGACTACATATGCTATTATGTACAAAATCAGAGCAAAGATTGGTGCCCCCATAATTTAGGTATGATTTACAAATGCCATGATATCAAATTCAAATAATTGAATGGACTTCATGTTGAATTCAATTTTTTAAAACCACCTTAAGTTGAATTCAAATGTATGCTAGTTCACAGGTAGCTATTTATAATGTTCATTGTGTAACTTTCGTATGTATAATGTGCTTTACACACACAACATGAACTATACTCACGTTTATATTCGATTGCTAAAGCGATGCATTGTCTGGAATTCAAAATACTAACTATGTGGATCAATTGTGTCGAATAATAACATAGACATGCTCAAATTCGATAGAATCTAGATGTCTGATGGATCAATGACCGTTCCTTACGCGAATTGCAAATATCATGATCCCATCCTAATATTTGGATTCAATTTATATCTTAAATCAATCTGTACAACAATCTTGTACGTGTAGTTTCACTCTCCATTGGTGGTCTCTCACACATGCTCACACACTCTCTCCCGAGGTGTCTTTCTCGCACACATGCTCTCGATCTAACCCTCCCTCCCTCTCGTAACCATTTACGACTGCTTTCACTAACCTTTATCACAAGCACTCTTCCTCTTGCAAGCATACACATGCACAATCCCCGTCGACCCTTTCTATATAGATAGACCTGCCTACGTGTCTCCTGTACGCACATTATCTTTAGGCCTATCTCTCACGCATTGTCTCACACCTCTCATCCTAATTGACGAGTATGATTCTAGTAGAGCATTCTGTAGGATGCCTCTTAAAGTTAGGTTGGATGAATAGTAATATCAGAGATAAAGGGGTTACCTTAGTCCGAGAACCTAGGGTTACAAATCCTAGCCGGCTTTGTCAGTGGACATAGAGTCCTTCACAATTATGCTATCTTCGTCTTGTACGACTAGTCATCCATGGGTCTCCCTAAATGCGTCACGGGCCGACCAATGTGGCGCAGGACGGGACCGAACGAAGGGCCTCACCTCGACCCACCGGATCTCATGCGGTGACACACCCTCTGCCCCCACGTCTAGTTATCTTCTCACACCCACACATACCAACACAGACACCACACACAAAAAAATATTCTCCTGGTGCCTCTATCCACTCCCCCTTGCATATACACACTCAAGGGAATCTCTCGCCGTGACGTCATATTCGTCTCTCTCTCTCTAGACCACTCTCATTTCTCGTGCTATCTCTCCCACGCCCCCACGGCCCCTCTATCCATGCCTCTCTCGAATCGTAATACACACACATACCTCTCTAGGCCCTGCCAAATGCATCAACTACACATTCACACATGTTACATCATGTACCCCATTGATCTAAAAAGCCCTCTCTTCACGTTTATTTGGCATACAACATTCCTTTTGAATAAAGTGTGGCCAAAAAATATTTTAGAATTTCTACATATATACAACATTACAAAGTTATGTGGAGGAGTATGAACACTTGCATTGCATGGTGCCCACAATGATATTTATTCCGCACTGTGAATTTGTATATTTTATACTATATATAAAGCTAGTCATAATAAAGAGAAACGAAGAGCGCCTCTCTCTCCATCGCATACCCCCCCTCTACACCCCTTTCACGTACGCACACAAACTATCTCCAGGTCCTCTAAAAGTAAGCCCCCAGCACATTCACGCATGTTTCATCTTTCTCTCCCGATATATACAGTGACGATCATTGTATTTGAAGCGAAAGCACGACACGTACATTGGACTTCAGAATCCACTCATTACGATCACCATTTATGTTTTGTGGTTATTATACAGTCACGGGCTCACCGTACAACTCTGTATTTGCTCAAGACACGACTAGTTGACCAGTTAAACGCTCCACATGGCACCTCTAGTGTTGCATCACATTATCTCACTACCATCGGGCCCACCTGTCGGCTTGTATCTACTCTACATCTACACTCTTATAAAATACTATCAAGATGCCCATGTGTTGCACGGAACATATCAAGATGCATTTGTATGAGTAGTTTATCTTGTGGGAGAAAAGGATGAACAAGGGAAGGCCTTATTTGCAAGTGTGGAGAGGGGTGTGGGTATCTTTTTGCAAAATTGCCATAGTTTCCTTCATATCCGCCAGATATAGATCGGACGGCCTATGTTGCAGGATGGCAGGCACACGATCATCACCGACTATGCTTTTTATAAGAGTAGGGATAAAATACACTCTTATAAAAAACAGAGTTTGTGATGATGGTGTGCCTGCCATCCTGCAATATAGGTTGTCCGATTTATATCTGATGGATAGGAAATAAACTATGAAAATTTTGTAAAAAGGTACCCACACACCTCTCCACATTTGCAAATAAGGCCTTCCCTCGTTCATCCTTTTCTCTCACAAGATAAACTAGTCATACAAATATATCTTGATGTTACATGTAACGCACGGGTATCTTGCTAGTAAGAATGAAAACAAACGACAAAAAATATTGGACGGTGGTTCGAAGTCCTGACCGCGGGCACAGCGGACAAGGTGGCCTTGTATTGGTATGCTGAGCTGTCTGTTTTAGACTTTTAACACACAGGAGCCGGTGTGGTGATTATACACACAAGCACGCATGCACACGAACTGCATGCACGCAACACTCACACGAACACATGCACCCACGCACGCACGCAACACTCACACATACACACGCAGCCACGCACGCATGAAACACTCACACGCACACACGCACACATGTATGCGCACACCAGTACACCACACGACCAACACACACTCTCACGCTCAAGTGCTCGACCTACACGTGCATGCACACACATCAGCCCCGATGCATACATACACAACCAGGTGATTCCAGCAAGACGGGTGGAGTCTTGTCGCGCCTGCGTAAATTTGTGTTTATCTGACCTTTTCCCTATGCGAACTGACAGGTGGGACCCACAAGGAACGTGGTCAATTTAACTAGTCAACATGGTGCCATGCAGACTATTTGGCCGGTCAACAGAGTGCAATCCGATGCTGAACCGTGAGCAAGTGACCGTATAATCACCGCAAAACATATATAGTGACCGCAATCAGCTTATTCTGAAGTTCGGTGAACGTATTACGCTTTTCTCTCTGTAGGCCCTCCAAAACTACATCTCTACACGTTCTCGCATGTTACATCTAACAACTAAGCAATACAACACTAGTACTACACTCTAACACAATAAATCATATGTGTTTTTAGTTTTACTAGATATCATATTGTTACTTAATTATTCAGTTTGCATACATTAAAATTGCCTTTGAAATGTATGGCCAGTATCATATACCGCTCGGGAAAAATCCCGCCCTTTCCTATTTAATCGGGTTTGTATCGATGGATCGTGCGAAACAACAAAACTATAGTACTATATATAGTACAAGTGACAGTTCACTAGGCCGTCGTGTCGTGCACTCCTCCGTCGTAAGAGTGGAGCGCTCGCTTTCATAAATCTTCTAGTCCCTATTGCCGACATGTAGGGCATCAAGCTACCGGGTCCACATGCCATACCGGAATACAGTGCAGAGCAGCCGGGGTGAAGCACCCAGTCATGGCGCCGTCGTAGTAATGAGCAATGAGGCGTCAAATCACAAAGCTGCACCTTTCCCGCAGTTAAGTTGGAGGGACGAAGTAATAATGCTAAAAAAAGAAGTTGGAGGGACAAAGCAACCATCATTTCACTCGTTGCTGAATCCGCTTCTCCCTCATCTTCTTCAAGTTAACCACGTGTTGCTTCTGCCATTGTTCTGCCTCATGTGGGAAGCGGATCGGCTTGGTAAAGCACTGACACGTGGGACCGCATGTTAGCAAACCGCCAGGACAACGTCCTCTAAAAATAAGAAACCTCCACCGCCATCCGCGCGGCAAAATCACCTCCTTTTTACTAATCTTGATTCTATAATTTTTTAGATCAATATAATTGAGATTTGTATAGATAGCACACAGGAGCAAAACCAAGTGGTATGGTTAAGGGCATCCACAAAGTGTAGCCAAATGTGAAAATAGCTTTTGGCAGCATGGGAACCATTGTGGACGGTGTTGCCAAAGCCAAAAGGATGGAACCGAAGCTCCCTGATTGATTGATTGAAGGAATAGAAAAATGCAACGTCTCTCCTCTTTCTCCCGTGCTTGGACGATATACAATATAGAGGACAGAGTCTACTCCCTGTCCCTTCTATCACAAATCACAAAGCGTGAGGCGTCAAATCACAAAGCACGGACGAAGCAACCATCATTTCACTCTTCGCTGACTCCGCTTCTCCATCGTCTTCTTCGAGAAACCATCTCACCGCACTAAGCTGGACGGACGACGCTATTGTGTATGAGTAGTACTATTACATTTATGTGTCCTTTGGTTCAACGGACTTCCTGGATGCAAATAAGGCGGTTGTCTCGCCTTGCAGGCGGCACTTGCGAATGACTTACCGTGGTCTCCCTCAATGGTGTTCTCCGTCGAACGCACTTCGCCAAACCACAACGTTCGAGATATCATCGACGTCACCGCAATGGGGAAGGAAGTCAAATCTAGTTACTACCTCCATTTTTTTGTACACAAGGCCAGTATATCAAACTTACAATTTGCAAAAGGCCACTAACACTAATCGAGGCAAAATTGATGGGGTTTGCCTCGTACTAGCAACCAAGGACATTAATATCCCTTGCATGCATGCGGAAGTGAGAAGATTGGTTTGCATGGCGCTGCATTAATCAAGCGATGAGGAGTGAGATGGTTAGCTCTTTGGGCTTTGGAGAAAAAATACGCATTAATTGACACATGAAAGAGGATTTGTATTGATTAATCCCGCGAAGGAAAACCCCGCCTTTCTTTTTTAACACTAGTACTCCTAGTACGTAGTACCACGCACTTATCCTGTTTGGGTCTAGGCCTTGCATTGCCATACTTTGCCGCACGTTTTTGCCAAGCTTGCCTAAAGTTTTCAAAATGAAAAGGTGGTACACTTGCGCACGGCTGTCGTGGTCGCACCGCACCCTCACACGGTCGCTCCTGCACGTCGCGGTCACACCGCACCCTCATACGCACTATCGCTCCTGCACGCCGCAAACCCAACCAAGGGAACGACCCTCACTGACACGTGCTGTCGCATGTGAACAAACCAAACTCGGCCATCCTACCGCTGACACATAATTTTCGTTCATAGAGTATGTTTATCCAAGCGCATGTTGGGGAGTATCCGTACGGCCCATGCGGTGGTCTGTTGGGGAAGAAGAAGAGGTGAGGAAGAAGGGTTAGGAGACATAGGATATTCATCCAACCGCCTGAAATGGTAGACTTGAGCCTCTGCCGCCCGGTTCAACTCCAGGGCATCCGGTTCCGCCTACAGGAGGGCCTCGATGGCAGCGACATCCGCGCGCTCCGCCTCAAGTTGAGCCTCCGCCGCCCGGTTCACATCCACGACATCCGGTTCCGCCTGCAGGAGAGCCTCGATGGCAGCGGCATACGTGCGCTTCGCGTCGAGTTGAGCCTCTGCCTCCCGGTGCTCCTTTAGTATCGCAGGTTGAACCGCTGGTCTGCCTGCACCCTGGGGGACTCGGACGCCGGCACGAAGTCGACGTCCATCGTCTCATGCCCGTCGGGGGCCTTCTGCGCTGCGACCTCCGCCATGAACATTGGATCGGGTTCGTCCTCCTCGTAGCTTGGCTCCAGAGAACTCGGGGATTGGCCCGCCGCAAAGCGAGCTTGGGAACGGAGGTCTCTGGCACCGACCGTCGCCACGATTTCTGCGCGGTGCTCCGGCGTCAGCATCTTGTAGTACGTGATCTTGCGGCGCACCATGGCTTTCCGGCGAACTAGGGGACACTTGATGCGGGCTAGGGGATCGAAAGGTGGGGGAAGGGGCTAGAGATTAGGTGTGGTTTTAGGGCAGTGGCTGGCGTAGGCCGAACAACAAAGGTTCTGGTGTGAATAGTGGTTCCGGTGACGACCGGTCAATCGGTTTTGATTGTACATCGCTCTTGTTGCGTTCGCGTTGCAGCCCGGCACGCTGGACCCTCCACGTCGCTCACCGAATGGAACGCGCTTCGTCTTGCGTTTTGCTCGCTTGTGGGCCGCAGTTGAGAGCAAACCGACGTCCCTCCCCCTCCCCCGCCCGCGTCATTTTATGCGGAGTAAATAAAAACAGAGGGAGTATACTACGAATGAGGATCCCCTGACGTGGCCGAACCCATTGAGTAACTGACATGCGGGGCCTAGCAATCATGGGGTCCGCCAGTAAGTGACCAAAAGGGAGGGTAAGGCAGGGATACATATGTGAAAGGAGCTTCCAATGATATAATTTTCACATTATACATCTCTGTAGGACCTTGAGAAGAGGTGTCTAGAGGGGGGGGGGGTGTGATTAGACACTAAGTACCAAAGTTGCAGTTTTTAAGTTTCTTTAAAGTTTGAGTGGAGTTTAGGCACAAGTTTAACATTCACAACATATAGCAAGCAAGCATGCAAAGAGTATATGAGCAGTGGAAAATAAAGCATGCAACTTGCAAGAATATAAAGGGAAGGGATTGGAGGATTCAAACGCAATTTGGAGACACAGATGTTTTTAGCGTGGTTCCGATAGGTGGTGCTATCGTACATCCATGTTGATGGAGACTTCAACCCACGAAGGGTAACGGCTGCGCGAGTCCACGGAGGGCTCCACCCACGAAGGGTCCACGAAGAAGCAACCTTGTCTATCCCACCATGGTCGTCGCCCACGAAGGACTTGCCTCACTAGCGGTAGATCTTCACGAAGTAGGCGATCTCCTTGCCCTTACAAACTCCTTGGTTCAACTCCACAATCTTGTCGGAGGCTCCCAAGTGACACCTAGCCAATCTAGGAGACACCACTCTCAAGAAGTAAAAATGGTGTGTTGATGATGAACTCCTTGCTCTTGTGCTTCAAATGATAGTCTCCCCAACACTCAACTCTCTCTCATAGGATTTGGATCTGGTGGAAAGTGGGTTTGAGTGGAAAGCAACTTGGGGAAGGCTAGAGATCAAGATTCATATGGTAGGAATGGAATATCTTGGCCTCAACACATGAGTAGGTAGTTCTCTCTCAGAAATAGGATGCTGGAAGTGTAGGTTCAGTCTGATGGCTCTCTCCATGAATGAAGAGGAGGTGGAGGGGTATATATAGCCTCCACACAAAATCTAACCGTTACACACAATTTACCAAACTCGGTGGGACCGAATCGTTAAACTCGGTCAGACCTATTTTAGTAAACCTAGTGACCGTTAGGGTTTTCTGTGGGACCGGAATGCAACTCGGTGGGACCGATTCGGTTAGGGTTAGGGCATAACTAATCTCGGTAAGACCGATTACACAAACTCGGTGGGATCGATTTTGGTAATAAGCTTTCCAGAGAGTTGGTCAGGCAAACTCGGTTTGACCGATTATCAAACTCGGTGGGACCGATTTTGATAATAAGTTAACCAGAGAGTTTGCATTGTAATCTCGGTAGTACCAATTGCTCAAACTCGGTGAGACCGATTTTGATAATGGACATACACAGAGAGATTACAATCCCATCTCGGTGAGACCGAGATCCCTATCGGTGAGACCGATTTGCCTAGGGTTTGTGGCAGTGGCTAAGACATCCAAACTCGGTGGCACCGGATAGAAAGAATCAGTGGAGCCGAGTTTGACTTTAGGTTTAGGACATATGTGTGGAAGTGGGAAAGTAGTTGAGGGTTTTTGGAGCATATCACTAAGCACATGAAGCAAGAGGCTCATTAAGAAACACATCATCCCTCCTTGATAGTACTGGCTTTTCCTATAGACTCAATGTGATCTTGGATCACTAAAATGTAAAATGAAGAGTCTTGAGCTTGAAGCTTTAGCCAATGCTTTGTTCTTAGCATCTTGAAGGAGTTCCCACATCCTTTAGTCCATGCCACTCCATTGTTGAACTTATCTGAAACATACTAGATAAAAGTGTTTGTCCAACAAGAGATATGTTGTCACTAATTACCAAAACCACCTAGGGAGCACTTGTGCTTTCAATCTCCCCCTTTTTGTTAATTGATGGCAACATACATCAAAGCTTTAGATAAAGATATAAGGAATAGCAAGTAAAGCTTTGGAAAGACATGTAACAAGCATAGGCTCCCCCTACATGTATGCAATCATGTGAATATGAAATATAGAAGCATGTGATAGCATAACCATGATAGAGCAGGCAATGTGTTACCTGTATCTTGGCTATATGCATCAGAGCAAAAAGTATTAAAGAGAATACCTTCATGCCCATGAGTCCTTGCAAACAGTATGTACATCAACAAGAATTCCTCATACACATGATTGTGATGCATATACTTACCTTGTGGTCTTGAGTTGGCTTAGGATGGAATGAACCTGCGTAAACAAGGTTAGATAACACAGATACATCTACTAGCCAGAGCAAACAGAAGAAACCACAAGAATACCAAGACTGGGATGACATGTAGAGAGTGAGTACTAAGTACCACATTGGATTAGACATGTCCCCAAGAGTAAAGATATGCAATGAATTTAAATGATCTCTTTCCCTTAGATGTCTTGCTCCCCCTGAATCTAACATGGGATACTGGGAGAAGATAGGGAACTGAAAATCAGAGCTGAAGGAAAATAGAGCTGAAAGATATGAATGATGATCAGAGCTAAAGTTCAGAGCTAATGTATGCTAATGCAAAATTGAGCACAACAGATCATATGAACATGTCTCTCCCCTCAAGAAGACATGTGGACATCTCTCCTCTTGAACACCAATCATCTGGGATCCTTGAGAAATACTTTCTACTTAAGTATCCTCTCCCCCTGGAGATCTCTCTCCTATTTTGAGGGTCTCTCCCCCTAGAAGGTCTCTCTCTCCCTTAAGAAGAAAGGTGATAAGTTTTGATGTTCTTTCTCTCTATCTCCAAATGATAAGCTTTGATGTTCTCTCTCTCCCCCTTTGACATCAATTTCCAAGAAGGGTCTTCTGGAGTCTGTCGAATGGGTTTGGTCCTTGAGACACAGAACAAAGCAATGATGAAAATGTGATGCTTGTAGAGGACAAGATTCATTGAGTGGAGCTGGATCAGAAGAAACACAGAATATGTGGCAAAGAGTTTTTCCTGTTATGAAATCAGTGGCACCGAGTGGTATGCTTCGGTCATACCGAAAAGATTCGGTTGGACCGAAAATAACAAATTGGTGTAACCGAGTTCATCGCAGAGAGAACACTTGTCACCTCAGCTCACTAGACTTAGTAAGATCTCACAAAGATTTGCAAGGAAATAACTGAAAGATATGCAAGGAATTAGATGCAGAAAATGCAGAGAAAACAGAAAGAAATCTAGATGAAGTTTTTTTTGAAAGGGGAAACACAAATGCATGAGACAAATGCAAAAACTCAGAAAAGAACACATGAGAACTTCATCTAGAGATGGTCGGCGACAAAGTCACCTATGTTAGAGTATATTGACTTAGGAGTCAAGTGAGATCACTTGATCATAGGCCATACTCATCGCTTAAGCTCAAAATGGGGTTGCCATTTTTCGTTTAAGCATCTTGATGTATTCACATCTTGTCGAGTTGCTTTAACTCATGACTCGGAGTAAAGCTTCTCTAAGATGGAATAACATACCTTGGTTGGTGGTGTTGTCCATGTAGTTGAACTTGCGTGGGTTGCTCAAGGTTGATGTAGCTCATCAAGAATTTGGAGCACCACTTGGAATTTGAGTCCATCTACCTACATGGGTTAGTTCTTGCAAGGAAGAGCACTTGTATATCCAAAAATGACAATCATGAAACTCAACATCGAATTTGTCAAAGGATACGTTTGAATGGTTTCGTGCTTCCTTGTCTTCATCCACCTTGTGTAGAGACTTGGTGATGTAGAAATTGCTCAAGATATGAGTAGGTTTCAACCTCATGGAATTTGATTCAACCAAGTACCTACATGGGTTAGATAACATGCAAGATACAAATATATCCAAGACATAAGTTTTTCATCATAAGAGAAATATCAAGGATTAGTCATAAGCTCATGTCTTGCATGTATCCAATGGAGTTTCTACTCCAAGTTTGAAGCATCAATGATGTTCAATTCTCCTCTTAACCTTTGCATTCTTGCATATTGAACTTCTTGAGTAAGTCCTTGGTGTACTTTGTTTGCGAGACAAAAGTACCTTCCTTAGTTTGCTTCGACTTGTGTGTAGCCTTGGGCGACGAGACGTGCTTTGTTGCGAACTACTTGTCCATCTTCATCTTGCTTGTTGCGAAACACCCATTTGGTACCGATGATGTTGTGGTTGTTGTCGGGCTTCTCAACCAATGTCCAAACTTGGTTCCTCTCAAAGTTGTGTAGCTCTTCATGCATAGCATTTATCCAATCCGGATCTTCCAATGCTTCTTCGACCTTCATAGGTTCAATGCTAGAGATGAAAGAATAGTTTTCACAAAAGTTAGCTAAACGAGTTTTAGAGCGAGTGATTCTCCCGGTTTGAATATCATTGTAGATTTGCTCGACGGGATGGTCTTTAGAAATTCTTGCTCGAACTCGTGAAAGCTTTTGCTTGGGTCTTCCTTGAACATCTTCTTCATCTTGTTCTTCTTCTTGGTCTTATTCATTTTTGGCGTTGTCGTTCTCTTGTCGTGGTGGAGAAGGAGGTTGTTGACGTTCATCTTGATGCACTTCCTTGTTTTCTTCATCTTGGTGTGTCCCACTTGTGGATGCTTCCGTATCAACTCTTGGTTCACCTTGTCGTGAAGTAGAAGCTTCCACTTGGACGGACGAGGTACTCTCCTTCACCTCTGTTGGACGGACCTTGCCAATAGACAAGTCTTGGATTGCTTCCGAAGGATCTTTGTCTCCTACATCAATTGGCAATTGCTCTACTTGCGAGCCGTTAGATTCATCAAACTTCACATCTACCGTCTCTTCAACCTTTCGGGTGAAATTGTTGTAGACAGGGTAAGTGTGAGAGTTTGAGCCATAACCTAGTAGGAAACCTTCATGAGACTTAGGAGCAAATTTAGAACGACGATGCTTATCAAGAATGTAGCACTTTGAGCCAAATACTCGAAAGTATACAACTTGGGGTTTGTTACCGGTGAGTAGCTCGTATGCCGTCTTGCCGAGTAGCTTGTGAAGATACAAGCGATTTGTTGCATGACAAGCTGTCTCAACCGCTTCTACCCAAAAGTGCTTCAGCGTCTTGTACTCATCAAGCATCTTTCTCGCCATTCCGATGAGCGTCCGGTTCTTCCTCTCAACAACTCCATTTTGTTGAGGTGTGTACGTAGCTGAGAACTCGTGTGGAATCCCTTCTTCGTCAAGAAAGGTGTCCACATTTGCGTTCTTGAACTCCGTTCCGTTGTCGCTGCGAACCTTCTTGATCTTCACTTCAAATTGGTTTTGGGCCTTCCTAGAGAAATTTTTGAAGATCTTTTGGACCTGCGATTTATCATCGAGAAAGAACACCCACGTAAATCTGGAAAAATCATCAACTATAACTAGACCAAAAGAATTTCCACCGAGACTCTTGTAAGAGTTGGGACCAAAGAGATCCATGTGAAGTAGCTCGAGTGGCCTCTTCGTGGTCATGATGTTCTTCATGGGATGCCTTCCTCCAACCTGTTTACCTGCTTGACAAGCACTACAAAGTCTACCCTTATCAAATATGACATCATTAACTCCAAGGATATGATTCCCCTTAATAAGCTTGTCAAGGTTTCGCATACCAACATGACCTAATCGTCTATGCCATAACCAGCCTTTTGAGGATTTAGCAATGAAGCAAGTTTTAGGTTGAGCCTTTTTAGTGAAATCAACAATGTATAGATCACCTCTACGCACACCAGTAAAGACCATTTTATGATTATCTCGACAAAACACTTGGCAATCTACTTCAGTAAATAGAACATTGAAACCGAAATCAGCAAGTCTAGATACTGAAAGTAAGTTGTAACCAAGAGATTCAACGAGCATAACATTTTGTATGGAGCTATCATGTGATATGGCCACCTTACCGAGGCCAACCACCTTACCCTTTGAGTTGTCACCGAAAGTGACATACTTTCGAGGACTATCATTATCAGCAAGCTCACGAAACATGTCTTTATCTCCGGTCATGTGATCGGTACATCCACTATCAAGAACCCATTCCTTTCCTCCTGACATATATCCCCGAAGATTTGCCATAAGACCAAAATGTCGCATTGCATCATCAAGCTCGAAGTCACTATCATCATCCTCATCATAGTATCCATGTTCAACATCGTCATGTGGTGGATCAAATCCTAGAGAGGGTGATTCATTAGAATGAGTTTGACAATAATCTTGTCTATGAAATCTTATAGCTTCGGAAATAATGTCACTAATAATATCAACATTTCCTTTGGCACGCATACAGTTTGTAAGCTCAAATAGACGATCACCAAACATAGGATCACTAGTATTCATCTTACTCAAAGCAATAGACTTATAGTGAATTTCATCTAGATTTTTCAAGGAATAATTTGGAAATCGTTCCTCAAGAAATTTCCATATAGTGCAGGCACACTCAAAAGTAGGCAAGATTCTAATCAAGTTTCTAGGCAATCCTCTAATGATAAGTTCGGCAGTTCTAAGATTCCTAGTCATGTCAATAGATTCATCAAGGGTAGGATGCATAGGATCAACATAAGGTGCACAAGGGCTAGCAATGTACTTGTTAAAATGATATTGATTGAAAATAACAAGCATCTCATTTTTCCACTCACGAAAATACTCTCCATCAAAAATAGGCACTCTATGTCTAAGACTCCCCAAAGTAGACTCATCCATCTTCCTCCAATGGTGATTAAACCAAGACAATGGAGACCAATGCTCTGATACCACTTGTAGGACCTTGAGAAGAGGTGTCTAGAGGGGGGGGGGGTGATTAGACACTAAGTACCAAAGTTGCAGCTTTTAAGTTTCTTTAAAGTTTGAGTGGAGTTTAGGCACAAGTTTAACATTCACAACATATAGAAAGCAAGCATGCAAAGAGTATATGAGCAGCGGAAAATAAAGCATGCAACTTGCAAGAATGTAAAGGGAAGGAATTGGAGGATTCAAACGCAATTTGGAGACACAGATGTTTTTGGCGTGGTTCCGATAGGTGGTGCTATCGTACATCCACATTGATGGAAACTTCAACCCAAGAAGGGTAACGACTGCGCGAGTCCACGGAGGGCTCCACCCACGAAGGGTCCACGAAGAAGCAACCTTGTCTATCCCACCATGGCCGTCGCCCACGAAGGACTTGCCTCACTAGCAGTAGATCTTCACGAAGTAGGCAATCTCCTTGCCCTTACAAACTCCTTGGTTCAACTCCACAATCTTGTCGGAGGCTCCCAAGTGACACCTAGCCAATCTAGGAGACACCACCTCCAAGAAGTAACAAATGGTGTGTTGATGATGAACTCCTTGCTCTTGTGCTTCAAATGATAGTCTTCCCAACACTGAAATCTCTCTCATAGGATTTGGATCTGGTGGAAAGAGGGTTTGAGTGGAAAGAAACTTGGGGAAGGCTAGAGATCAAGATTCATATGGTAGGAATGGAATATATTGGCCTCAACACATGAGTAGGTAGTTCTCTCTCAGAAATAGGATGCTGGAAGTGTAGGTTCAGTCTGATGGCTCTCTCCACGAATGAAGAGGAGGTGGAGGGGTATATATAGCCTCCACACAAAATCTAACCGTTACACACAATTTACCAAACTCGGTGGGACCGAATCGTTAAAATCGATCAGACCGATTTTAGTAAACCTAGTGACCGTTAGGGTTTTCGGTGGGACCGGAATGCAACTCGGTGGGACCGATTCGGTTAGGGTTAGGGCATAACGTAATCTCGGTAAGACCGATGACACAAACTCGGTGGGACCGATTTTGGTAATAAGATTTCCAGAGAGTTGGTCAGGCAAACTCGGTTTGACCGATTATCAAACTCGGTGGGACCGATTTTGATAATAAGTTAACCAGAGAGTTTGCATTGTAATCTCGGTAGTACCGATTGCTCAAACTCGGTGAGACCGATTTTGATAATGGACATACACAGAGAGATTATAATCCCATCTCGGTGAGACCGAGATCCCTATCGGTGAGACCGATTTGCCTAGGGTTTGTGGCAGTGGCTAAGACATCCAAACTCGATAGCGCCGGATAGAAAGAATCAGTGGGGCCGAGTTTGACTTAATGTTTAGGACATATGTGTGGTAGTGGGAAAGTAGTTGAGGGTTTTTGGAGCATATCACTAAGCACATGAAGCTAGAGGCTCATTAAGCAACACCTCATCCCTCCTTGATAGTATTGGCTTTTCCTATAGACTCAATGTGATCTTGGATCACTAAAATGTAAAATTAAGAGTCTTGAGCTTGAAGCTTTAGCCAATCCTTTGTCCTTAGCATCTTGAAGGAATTCCCACATCCTTTAGTCCATGCCACTCCATTGTTGAACTTATTTGAAACATACTAGATAAAAGTGTTAGTCCAACAAGAGATATGTTGTCATTAATTACCAAAACCACCTAGGGAGCACTTGTGCTTTCAATCTCATGTACTATTAATCTTGTCAATAGTCAAATGCGGTTTTGAAAATGCATTAGAGCATGGTTAATAATATAGCCAGTCGATGGCTATAAGGAACTGCCATGTCATCTATAGCCATCATCTATTATATGCACTCGTACAGTAGTGTGGGCTATAAGGTTGGCTATTTCCCGCAAAAAAAATATAAGGTTGGCTATTGTATTAGTACTTTTTTCCATCTCCTCTCCATCTCTTTCTTCATATGTATTGTACGTATTTAACTAGGAATGCGTATATAGCTAGGCTCTTGCATGAGAGCTCACTCCCCTTACTTTTTCACATCTCTCTCCTCCACATAGGCCCTATATAAATGGAAGGAGGGAGTACAACTATGAGCACTGCATACTCTAGTATAGATGTTGTCAGTACTCCACTAGTACTATTGGACAGGGAGCTTAAAAAAAGTTACTATTGGACTGGCTATACGTGGCGAAATCCTAGTAGGAAGAGCGTGCGCGAGAACAAGCACATTCACGTGGTTGAAAACAAATTGGAAACCATCTCGAGTACAAATCTAGGAGTACGTACGAATCTAACAATATTGATTGGGCATTGTTGAATACGTTCATTTCACTTATGAACGTACAATATACTCCCTCTGATCCCCATAGACCCCCCTGTGGGTCATTTCTATCATAGAAACAGACCAAACCTTTATCTCCTTGCACGACACGCAATTGATCTCTGAACATCAATCGATCTCGTCAACATGTGTCGGGGCATGAACCGAATGGGATGTCAAAACTAAGACGCAAAGCGACACGTAGTGGAGGCAAAGTGAAACTTCAAACGAACCGTTTATTTGTATGCATGTCGGACAAATTACAAATAAACATTGGAAATACAAGCATGGTCTAGGTCCACATGCGGATGATACTCGGTGGAATGTTCAAATGAGGCATGCGGGAAGATGGACTCGACCGGAGGGCGACATGATCGATGGAGAAGAGGGTTGGAGAGGAATGAGAAATAAGCAAACACCACGTGATTATACTTGAACGGCTCAAATAAACAATAAGTTGTCTCGCTTGGCCTACATGGTGAAAGGCCTAATGCGTAACGCGGAGCACTTACGCTCAAATATGGCCTGGAAAACAGGGAAACCGACATGTCGGGCACACCTGTCGGGACGACGTAGCGCAAACTAGTCCAATGGAGGAGCTGGCCCACGATCTCCTAGCCACCAGCAACCGTTCATGTGGGTCGTGGGGGCCAACAACGTGGCGCAGCTCCAGCACCGCCTCTGGACACGGCGACTGCGGTGAGCGACACGCTCATCGTCGCTAGACACGGTCGGTTTCTGTGTGCGAGGGTGGCGTTAGTGCTGTGGCACGACCAACAACATGTTTGGTTTGTGCCCAAGGTTGCCCCATCAAAGCATTGGGTAGCCAAATTTTTTGTTGAGGTTTTGGTTGCCCATGATTTGGCCAACATCGGCAAGAAAAATGAACTAGAGTTGGCTAGAGTTCATTGGCATGCCAAAAAAATGGCAACCATCCAAACAAAGACCAATCTTTGGGTCATGACAAAATTTTTGGTAAGGTGCACTTTGGCCACAATCCAAACACACCCCAACACCCGACTCGTCGAGGATGTACAGGGCGCCAGGACGCGTCCGCGGAGTGGTGTAGCGTGGCCAACCACATCCTCAGGACCTGAGACCATGCCGGGTCGTCTGGCTTTTTCAATGACATGTGTCAATCGCATGTGAGCAAAGGGCATCTCCAACGTTGCCGCGACCGCAACTGACTACCCTGGCACACCAAAAACCCTCATCCCTCGCGCCGTCGCGTGGTGCATTCCCAGCCGGTGCCAGGTGCCCGCATTCACGCCGTCCGTCCATATGCCGTTGTTAAGAGGCTCAGTGCCCGAGGAACCAACTCCGATGACTTAATGATGCACCAGGACGCTTGGCCTTACCGGAATGCGCTACTTAAAGCGGCAACACCCAGCTAACCTCCACACCATAGTGCATCATCCTCCTACCTGGCACCACATCCGCCATGACCGCAAGCGCGAACGCTCTGCAGGAGAGCTTGTCTTCGGGGATGGAGCTCGAAGTCGCCGCCCTCGCAAGTCGCCGCACAAGCGGTGGCCACGCTGGCGGCCGACCACGGGAGCACCGTCAGCCACGCGTACTACTTGCCGCTGTCCAACGTCTGGCACTGCCGAGGTCGGGGACTCCTCCGAGGATGAGTAGGGCATGGGAAGCGGCAGGGCATGGTGTGCCAACTGGCCGGTCCATCTCCCGTGTTCTACTTTTCCTTGCCGGAGACCGCACCTTCACTTCACGGGTCTTGAACCCCGCCCCCGTACATGGAGATCGCAGATGGAGGACGTCGGTCGCCGTCGTAGAATAGGTTTAGGGTCGGGTTTCTTTTATTTTTCTGTCCTATAAAAGTTTGAAATGTAATGAAAATCTGCCGTGTTTGCATTAATCTCGGCCGGTGTATATGAACTTTCACAATAATATAGTATATTGTAGGAGTACTAGCAAGATGCCCGTGCATTGCATGGAAGATCAAGATCTTGTGGGAGAAAAGGATGAACGAGGGAAGGCCTTATCTTCAAATGCACATTCACGCATTCCACATTTTTCTACATCTACGGGAACCTACGAAAGGGTTAACGTAAATTGCCTCTCTCTCTCCTCCCCTAATTTTCATGGTGGTGGGCCCCTCCCTCCCCCCAATCTACAATCAACAGCTCACATGTTTCACATTATGTTAATTACGTAACTGGGACTATGTAGGTGTAGCATTACTCGTCCTAAAAACCCAACTAAGCCAACCTCCCAAAGATATCGCTGGAAAAGACCCGCTCGCCGTTTAGTCGGGATTACCAGATTACTAGTAGTAGTATCGATGGATCGCGCGAAGCAACAAGTTTTTTTAGGGGGAGAAGCACCTAGTTTAAAAGGAAAAAAGGCGGTACACTCACAACACCCCTGTCGCGGTCGCATTGCACCCCACACACGTTCGGTCTTGCACACGGCTCACGCAAACGGAACGCGCTTCGGCTTGCCTCTTCACTGACACGTGGGACTACACTTGGAGAAATCGACCATGCGCCAAAGTCCCCCCGCCCATCGCGCGAAAATCCTCCCCCCACACAAAAATTCCCCCCAAATCCTAGATTCAACCGCCCTTCAGCCAACTAGCCAATAATATTCCCCAAACCCCCCTCCCCCATCCCCCTCCACTCCATTCGCTCCGCCAAAGCCGCCCTCCCCGCCACGCCCATACGTCGGCGCCGCGGTTCATCGAGGGGACGCACGGCGATCCTCTCGCTCCCACAATACGCTCTCGTAGACTGCCGTCCTCTATCCGCGCCGCCACCCCTGGCGACGTTCTTGTGGAGGCGCACGACGGTGAACGCCGCCACCGCTGGCGACGTTCATGTGGAGACGCACGACGGTCAGCTTCTCCCACGGTACGCGCATTCTAGACTGAGACCCCATTCATGTCGGTGTAGCGCTGAATGTTAGCTGATAGACGTTGTTAATGTCGCTATTTGTCGAAGTAGTTTACAGTCAATATGCTCTTCTTAAGAAGCGTCCTTGCCCTGTTCTGCCCTCAATCTGCTTAGCTGAGATGGCATGCCATGGCCGGTTAGTTGCTAGAATATCCTACCATATATTTATTGTGACGTAGATTGCCATGGTCTAGTAGCCAATCTGTTAGGTGAAATAGCTCTACACCGTTTTATACTCGATCTTTGTTGTTGCAATGGCCTTCGATAGTTCGATGGCTGTGTGCTCAGCCTCATTGACTGCTGAAATAGACTGCCATAATTTAGCACTCAAATTTGTTTGCTGAATTAGCTTTACATATATTTCATTACTTAGATCTGCTCGTCCAAATATCTTGCCATAGCTTTAGACATCGACCTAGGTATTTTCTTCCGGACTTAGAAAAAAGCATATATGTTTTTCCTGTAATATCTAGTAGAAGAACTAATTTGTATGTCTAATAGATGGACATGCGTTGGATAACTGCTGCTCAAAGATTCTCCGCTGCATATGTCGAGGGGGTTGAAAACTTCATGAACTTTATCAGAGCTGAGTACGGTGGTCCAAAATCAGATGTGCTCTGCCCGTTAGTAGTTGTATGAATTCAGTTACAAGACCCCAGTCAACTGTGCAAAATCATCTACACTTGTATGGGATGTCAGTCACATATACTAGGTGGGTTCATCATGGTGAAGCTGTGAACGTCAATGTTATTGACTACGTGGAAGCAGGAGATCACCATCTTGATCTGCCTGATGCTCAGGTGGAAGAGGAGGAGGTGGTGGTGGCGGAGCTAGTGAGTTTGACCAACATTGAAACAATGCTACTAAATGTTCGTGCATTCCGTGAACTTTCAACTACAGAAGAAAAACGGTGGGCCCACATGTTGGAACAATGCAACGTGGCTGTCACCCTAGGAAATAAGTTGTCGGTATTCTTAGCTATGGCCACCTTTCTTCAGGTGAATACATCTAAGCAGATGACCAACAAATCATTCGATGCGATGTTGGCTGCTTTCCGCAAAGCTTTCCCAGATGCGTCTGAGCTGCCACACACCTACAGTAAAATCAAGAATTTCCTTCATGCAGTTGGAATTGGACATGATATGATCCATGTTTGTAAGAATAATTGTGTTATGTTCCGGAAGGATTATGCCAACTTAAGTGAATGCCCGAAATGCAAATCATCAAGATGGAAAGATGGCGATGCTGTGAAGAGGATTCCTCATAATGTTCTGAGACATTTTCCAATTACACCAAGATTGCAGAGGTTTTTTCATGATGCTGAAACAAGAGAGGATGTATTGTGGCAATCTAGGAACCAGGAGTACAGAGATCATAATGTAATGAGCCATCCATCACATGGTAGTGAGTGGAAAATCTTCAATCAGAAGCACGAAAAGTTTGCTGCTGACCCGAGAAACATTAGACTTGGCTTAGCTTCAGATGCATTTAACCCATTTGGCCACCAGAGCGCCACATATAGCATTGGCCAGTGCTTGTTATCCCTTACAACATGCCTCCAAATGTCTGCACCAAAGAATCAAACTACATGATGGCCTTGCTCATCCCAGGTCCAAAAAGTCCTGGAAAGGATTTTGATTTGTTCATGGAGCCTCTTGTGGAGGAACTTCAACAACTATGGAGGGGTGTTCTCACTCGAGACCTATATAGCAGCCCACCAGCTGATTTCTTTCTGCGTGCTGTTATAATTTGGTGCACCCATGATTATCCGGCTTTGGGCACTATGTTAGGGCGAATGACACATGGTTACAATTCATGTGTTCGTTGTGACAAGAATTCGATGTCATACGCAATACTTAGCAAGATCTGTTACATTGGACACCGCCCCTTCCTTGCCAAGGACAAGCCGCATCCTAGAAAATATCGAAGACATGTGTTCAATGCAAAGCATGAAAACTGTGATGCGCCAAAGAGGCTCACCGCTGATGAGTTGCAAGTGGAATTAGAGAAGGTCAGGCATATTACACCAGGAAACCATCCTGATAATGGTAGCGGGAAAAGGAACATGGCAGGGCAGAAGAGAGATTATTGTTTACCCGCAGGTCCACTTTGTGGGACTTGGAGTATTGGAAAGATTTGGATATGCGGCATAATCTTGATGTGATGCACATCGAGAACAATATATGTGACAACATTATCGGCACACTTCTTAATATTGAAGGCAAGACGAAAGATACCTTAAAATCTAGGATTGATTTGACACACCTGGGTATCAGACATGATTTTCAGGTGCAAGATGAAGGTAAACCACGGGATATGGCACCAGCTATAAACGTCTTGGACAAGGTAAAAAGAAAAGAATTCTGCGAGGTCCTGTCACGTGTGAGATTCCCACATGGATTTGCTTCCAACCCTGATAGGAGAGTCAGTGCAGATGGAAACAATGTACAAGGGTTGAAAACTTATGACTTCCACATCCTACTTCAAAGGGTTTTACCTGTTATCCTTAGAGGATTGGGCCGCCCTAACTTATACAGAGCAGTTGCAGAGTTGGGACAATTCTTCAGGGAACTCTGCAGTAGAAATATCAGGATAGATGCTTTGGAGCGTCTTAGAGACAAGATACCAACTATCCTATGCGACCTTGAGAAGATATATCCTCCATCCTTCTTTGATGTGATGGTGCATTTGGTTGTTCATCTACCTGATGAGGCACTACTTAGAGGTCCAGTACAGTATGGCTGGATGTATCCTATTGAAAGGCGGCTAGGCACTTTCAAGGGCTATGTTAGGAACAGAGCTAGACCCGAGGGTTCCATTGCAGAGGCCTACATTGCTACAGAAGCGTTGACATTATGCTCAAAATACATTGAAACAACTGATTAGCTTAGCAAAGACGTGGATGAAGACAATACCGGGCTCAATGTTTTCGATTATTCTGTTCGAGTTACAGGGAAGAGTCGACAAGAGGACAAACCTAAAGATTTGGACAAAATGGTTTGGTATGTGTTGAATAACTGTCCTGAGATACTACCTTATATCAAGTAAGTGCTAAGTATGGCAGCTTATACATCGTAATCTACTAAACTTGCAGCACATTCTTATATATTTAGATGTTTGACGCGATCACTATGTTGTGCAGCAGCTGTAAAAAGGAGTTACTGCCGCAAAATCCAAGAAACATTGACAAACTGGTCATGGCAGGGCGAAATGGTTCAAGAGCCATGTAAGCTTCCGAATTGCACTGTCAATTTTTTAATATATTGAGTACATAAGATGATCGACTTGTCTATTTTCTAACCATAGGTTAAGAAGATGCGGGAGGATGGCCAGGCAGTTGATGATGCCATTTACTCACTAGCAATTGGTCCTGATACTCGGGTAAGACATTATGAATCTTGCGTTGTTGGAGATGTGCGCTACAACACCCTTGCACGAGACGAAGGCAGGAAGACACAAAACAGTGCCATCATGAGCACGGATACGTATGACAAAGAGATACCTGAAATGTATGCTAACATAACAGCCATTATTCAGATTGCAGATATCTCCGCCCGAGGATCATCGGTGTGTGGTCCTGTTGTCTTTGTCGTTGGTATAACCTGTTTTCCGTGATCGCAAAACCCGAGCTGATGATTATTTCAAATCCATCAATGTCAAGGCGGCATACCAGACCAATGAGCCTTTTATTTTGGAAAATCAAGCAACACAGATATTTTTCTTGGAACACACATTTGCACGTAGCGATGACTGGAGAGTAGTGCAAAGGTTTGAGCAGAGGAATTCGTTTAATGAAGTTGCACAACAAGATGATGCTTACATTGCTCCTGATGTACAAGATAACACATATGTTCCTAATATCTTTGAGAACCATCATGTCAATGACGTCGGCGAAAAGATTGCCTGTCGTGTTGTGGACATACAAGAGTTGATCAAGAAGAAGCCAACATTCAAGGACGTTGAGGACGAAGAAGAAGATGACACCGTGGGGAATTACGATTCAGACTGATACACATGGCGAAGATGTTGACGCTGCTGCTGCGGATGATGATTACATTGCTTTTGTCGTATTTGCCTGTCAGAAGACATTTTTTTATCTACTATGTGAAATTGTGTTTGCTATGACAACTGAAACCTGATGAACATGTTTTTAGTATTTTCCTGTGAGAACATCACTTGTTATGTATGCTGATTTGTGTTTGGTGATTGTATGATGACTAAAACATGATGACATTGTTGTTTAGTTGTACTCATATTTGGCTGTGAAACTTGAATTTGATGACATAGTTTGCTGTTGGACTGCAATTTGCTCGACGTCTTCGAATGAGAACAAAGCTGACCCGACAGGTCCTCTGCTAATTTATTTATTTATTACCAAAAGGGCCTCTGCTATTTATTTATTTATTTATGAGCAAAAGGGGATACCCCCTGATTTCTCTACTCTTATAAAAAACCAAGTTGGTGATGATGGTGTGCCTGCCATCTTGCAATATAGACCGTCCGATCTATATCTGATGGATAGAAAGCAAACTATGGCAATTTTGCAAAAAGATACCCGCACCTCTCTCCACATTTGCAGATAAGGCCTTCCCTCGTTCATCCTTATCTCCCACAACCTCATTGTTGAGCAATTAAAAAAGGAAGTCTCTAGAGCAATCTAGCATGGTGGCCACTATCGGCGTCGTCCATCCCCATGCCTCCGCTCAGTCCGACAATCAATCACCACCACGCCCCACTCGTCCTCACCTTATCTTTCTTGTTTCTCGAGATATCATTAGTTTTTACACATGGGATTACTCCCGCATGGGTCAATCACAACAGGTATTTTCTGAAAAAATGCATCTTGATGTTCCATGCAATGCACGGGCATCTTGCTAGTCCATTAATAGAAATCATTAGATGTTCACAACACTCGCCCAGCCTGCTATACAGGTTTCATTCATCACTAGTTTTAGCAAAGTGCTCATGTCATAGCCACTGAATACATCACGAGTGCTACATACACTGCAAATAAAGAGACAATCATCCTACAGAGCACATCGATTTTGCCCATTATCTTCACAAGCTCTTTCATCTCCTCATTGCTATCAAGGCCGTTCACTAGCTATTGCTTGGCCATGATCAGAGGAACTGCATCTTTAACCTTCTGCTCTGCATCTTCCTCTTCTGTTGTTCCTTCAGTTACTTGCCCAACACCCCAACCTGCTGGTATTGGGATTCCTTGGCTAACTAAATAATCAGCGTAGTTGCATTCCCCCACATCAGCAACTTCCCAGAAATACAAATCACACGAATCTTCCCTTTTCTGCATGAATCAAATTGGAAGATCATCAACCAAACTATTAAAAAATCAGCAACTGAAAGCAGCAGAACAACACTTAAACATATTGTTACCCCATGATTCGGGCATTTGTAGAAGACTCGGCCAGGGTTGAGGATTGTGGTTGAGACGCGATGGAAGACTCTACGTGATTTGCAGCAGTGGCACCACACCAACGGCAGCGGGTTGCAATGAGCAACCAGCTGCGGTGCACGTGCTGGCGGGGGTGTGATGAGACCCACAGGCCATGGTACGGGTGGCGACTTGGCGCATATTTGGTTGTTGCCTGCTGAAGAGAAGGTGGACGAGCAACCAGCGGACATGGTTGTTGTGGCCAGAGCTTCTGATGCTAGGCAGAGTAAGTAGAGAAGAGGAGAAGCGAATGCTGGATATGTGAGTTTCATTACTTGCAGAGTAACATAGCACCATATATAGTCATAGTCTAGGTTTGGATTCGAACCAGCTACATGAGCACGTCTCTCTTTTTTCTAAAACTCAGCAACGTCTCTTTACTGGTACACTATCTTGTTCTATACGCCTTCTCAAGTCTTTGATTTCTCCACCTGACATCTGGGACCCACCAGAAGGGCCTCTGTATTCCGCGAAAAAAACGTGCCCCCCGCTGACAGGTCGGACCCACCAGCTATCTTCGCACGCAAGGAAGTGCCTCCTCATTACGCACAAATAAAATGAATACTCCCCCTGCCAGCTGGAACCCAGCATTGTGGGAGGCTGACTTGTGGGCCTACCAAGTTGACGGGGACGGAGGGCTTTTTCAACTTAGTCAATATGAACGATTCTAGCTCCAGTTACCGTATGATGTTCATCCAACGACACTAGTGCTTCTTCAACCTATGGTCTTCTTGCTCCAGCCGCCCAAACCAACGCCGGTCGTGCCGCGTGCTCCTGTCTCCCGTGGTCGGCTGTGATGCCACAGAGGCCTCACCGCCCCCTACTACTCCCACCGCTGGCCAGGGCATCCCTCTACTCACCCACACCCCCTGTTATTCTGCGGTGACGGCAGCCTCACATCGCAGCCGAACCAGTGAACCCTCGTACTCCTCTCTGCGTGGGCATCCACTGCCGCATCTTCCCCGGCTCCGCGTCGTCCCCTTCCTAGGCCTCGCTGTCATCCACCACCTTGGTGCTGTCGGCGCGGCGTGGTCAATGTGGTCAACGACCGACTTCCATCGGAAGAGTACTGTACGTGGAGAGGCTGAAAGCTGGGTCCATGGCCATAGCCCAGTTTTTTGTGATTTGCTAAGTAAGTCGCTTTGTCAGGCCTGTTGGGCTGCAAATCTTTCAAGATGAGGAGAGCTTCATTCGGCTGGCCGAGAAAATGGCCTATCAGTAATGAGAAATGGGTGCTACATTTTTTAAACACATCAAACCGACAATTAGTTTTAAATTTCTTTTTTTTCATTTCGAGATTTTAAATTGCATTGATTTTTATGCGTGGACAATTTGTTGGATTTAATATTGATGCACATTTATTTTTAAAATCAGTTTGAATTTGACTCGGAATTTCGGGATTAAAAAACTTCAGACCGCACCGAAATATGCAAAATTTCGTATTATTTTTTAACCGTGGCCACAATATGGGCAGTAAAACTAACAAAAACAATATGGGCTCCAAAAAAACCTTAAGAATTAGCAAATGGGTTGTAAATTATTAGAAATAATGGCAGATGGGTTGTATGATGTTTTCCACAGATTTGAGGCTTTCCTAAAAAAGTTGACGACAGCAAAGGATCGTTGGATGTCCATCCAACGGCCGCGTGCTTCTTCAATCTCTGCTCTTCCCCGCTCCACCACTCAAACAAGCGCCAGCGGGACTGCTGCTCTCTCCTTCCTGCTGGCTGGCTGTGCTGCCAGAGCCTCACCGCCCCATCGTACTCCCATCGCTGGCCTAGCCATCCCTCTACTCACCCACACCTGTTGTTATTCTCCGGCAACGGCAGACGAACCAGTAAACCCTCATACACTCGTACTCCCCTCCGCGTGGGAAACAACTACCTAGTCTTCCCTGCCTCCGTGTCGTTCCCTTCCTAGACCTCACCGTCGTCCACCGCCCTGGTGCTCTAGGCGCGGCCTGATCAACATGGTCAACGACCGACATGCATCTGAAGTGGACTGTACATGGAGAGGCTGACAGCTGGGTCCACGGCCGCACGCAAGGAAATGCCTCGTTATTACGCCGCAAAATAATGATTCCTCCACCGACATCCGGGACCCACCGAAAGGGCCTCAGATTTAAATGAAAAACGTTACCGCCACCGACAGCTTGGACCCACCAGCTATATCTTCGCACGCAAGGAAGTGCCTCCTTATTACGCACAAAAAAATGAATACTCCCCCTGCTAGTTGGGACCCAGTATAGTGGCAGGCTGACTTGTGGGCCTACTAAGTTGACGGGGATGGAGGGATTTGTCAAGTTAGTCAATTTGGACGATTCTAGCTCCAGTGACCGTACGATGTCCATCCAATGGCCGTAGTGCTTCTTCAACCTCTGGTCTTCTTGCTCCAGCCGCCCAAACCAGTGTCGGTCGTGCCTCATACTCCTGCCTCCCGTGGCCGGCTGCGATGCGGCGGAGGCCTCACCGCCCCCTACTACTCCCACCGCTGGCCATGCCATCCCTCTACTCGCCCACACCCCCTGTTATTCTACGGCAACGGAAGCCTCACACCGCAGCGAACCAGTGAACCCTCATACTCCTCTACGCGTGGGCATCCACTGCCACGTCTTCCCCGGCTCCGCGTCGTCCCCTTCCTAAGCCTCGCCGTATTCCACCGCCCTGGTGCCCTCGGCGCGGCGTGGTCAACATGGTCAAGGAACGATTTTCCATCGGAAGAGTACTTTACATGGAGAGGCTGACAGCTGGGTCCACGACAGCCGCAAGGAAGTGCCTCCTTATTACGCAAAAAATAATTATTCCTCCACCTGACAGCAGGGACCCACCGGACGGGCCACTATATTTGGCAAAAAAAAACGTTTCCCCCTGACTGCTGGGACCCACCGGACGGGCCACCATACTTCGCAAAAAAACGTTCCCCCCGCTGTCAGCTCGGACCCACCGGAAGTGCCTCCTTATTACGCACGAAAAAATGAATACTCCCCCTACTAGTTGGGACCCACCTTGGTGGGTGGCTGACTTGTGGGCCTACTAAGTTGACGGGGACGGAGTGCTTTGTCAACTTAGTCAATATGAACAATTCTAGCTCCAAAGGACAGACGCTGTCCATCCAACGGCCGTAGTGCTTCTTCAACCTCTGGTCTTCTTGCTCCAAATACCAAATCAGCGCCGGTCGTGCCGCATGCTCCTGCCTCCCGTGGCCGGCTGTGCTGCCGCGAAGGCCTCACCGCCCCCTACTATTCCCACCGCTGGCCAGGCCATGCAGCGACGGCAGCCTCACACCATAGCCGAACCAGCGAACCCTCGTACTCCTCTCCGCACGGGCTTCCACTGCCGCGTTTTCCCCGGCTCTGCATCGTCCCCTTCCTAGGCCTCACGGTCGTCCACCGCCCTAGTGCTCTCGGCGCGGCGTGGTCAACGTGGTCAAGGAACGACTTCCATCGGAAGAGTACTGTACATGGAGAGGCTGACAGCTGGGTGAGGGAGTCCTGGACTAAGGGGTCCTAGGGCGTCCGTCCTGTTATCCATGGGCCGGACCGATGGGCTGTGAAGACATGGAGGCCGAAGACTGTACCCGTGTCCGGATTGGACTCTCCTTGGTATGCAAGGCAAGCTTGGCGACCGATTATGAAGATTCCTTCTTATGTAACCGCCTCTATGTAAACCCTAGATCCCCCCAGTGCATATATAAACTGTAGGGGGTAGTCCGAAAAGGATATACACATTACCATAGTCATATAGGCTAGACATCTAGGGTTTAGCCATTACGATCTCGTGGTAGATCAACTCTTGTAATATTCATATTCATCAAGATCAATCAAGCAGGAAGTAGGGTATTACCTCCATAGAGAGGGCCCGAACCTGGGTAACATCGTGTCCCCCATCTCCTGTTACCATCGATCCTAGACGCACAGTTCGGGACCCCCTACCCGAGATCCGCCGGTTTTGACACCGACATTGGTGCTTTCATTGAGAGTTCCACTGTGCCGTCCACGAAAGGTTCGATGGCCCCTCCAATCGTCGATAGTGACGCTGTCCAAGGAGAAACCTTCCTCCTCGGACATATTTTTGTGTTCGGCGGCTTAGTACTGCGGGCCAATTCACTCGGCTATCTGGAGCAGATCGATAGCCACACCCCTGGCCACCAGGTCAGATTTGGAAGCTTGAACTACATCGTGGACATCCGTGGAGACTTCATCTTCAACGGATTTGAGACCGCAGCGATCGCTCCCCCTCGCCCCGATGAACATGACTTAAATCTGTCATCGGATCACGTCCATGAGATGGTTCCTGTTGCTGCAATGGCCTTAGAACCGAAGCAGATCGTGCCATCCGAGGCCACAGAGTCCACGGTGTTGGAGCCGCCCACGGACTCGATACCCTGCAATATTTGTGCCCATGGAACTCTGGACTCATCTCTGGCTATAAGTTCCGGACCCGGTACGCCTGCGGACACCATGCTGGATCGGTTATCGATTTCTGAATTTAGCACCGCAGACATCTTCCAGCACTCACCTTTGGGCCATGTGCTGAACTCTTTAAAGAATTTGTCGTTGGAGGGAGACTCATAGCCGAACTATGTCCGGTTCGATCTAGGGGCTGACGACGTAGAATTTTGCTTCCCACCCGCCACCCACTTCATAGCTACCGTCGAGGACTTAACCGACGAGCTCAATTATGGCTCCGAAGACATCGACGGTATGGACGACGATGCCGACAAGGAGCAAGGCCAAGACCCGCCATTCACTGGACGTTGGACGGTCACCTCTTCATGCGACGTGTACATGGTTTATACACCTAAAGGATCTGGCGGCGAAGACAAAGAAGAGACAAATGTGAATAAACCCTCTGAGGCGCAGTCCAGGCGCCGGCGCCCTAGACGCTGATCTAAGTCACGTCGCTCAAAAGACAGCAACACCGGCGCCGGAGAAAATAGTACTCCTGACGACGCCGAAAACAATGAAGACCTTGTTGGAGCAACATCCGAACAAGAGGAACAAGACAACGAGCAAGTTAACCCTGATAAACAGGCCATGCCCAGTGACCCGGAGGACGATAGTTACCGTCCACCCTTCGAGGATGATGAGAGCCTCGGCAATGAGGACTTCATCATGCCTGAGGCACCCCTCGAGTAGGAGCGCTTTAAGCGCCAGCTCATAGCTACTGCAAGAAGCCTAAAGAAAAAGCATCAACAACTCCAAGCCGATCAAGACCTACTCATCGATAGATGGACCGATGTCCTGGCAGCCGAAGAATATAGCCTCAAGCGCCCAGCCAAGAGTTACCCAAAACACATATTGCTACCTCAATTTGATGAGGAGGCACCAGATCCCATACCTCCCTCACACAATGCGGACCGACCACCACGGGGTCGGGATAGTGCGGCGGACCGACCACCCCGCGGTCGGGATAAAACGACAACTCAGGCCGAACAACAGCCTGCCCCATCGCCTCGCAAAAACAGGGACATAACAGCTCGGGACCATACATACGACCTTTGGCAGGAATTGGACAGTAGAGCAGGACACACCAGATCGATCTACGGATTGCGAGGACGCTTCCCTACTCGGGATGACGGCTACCTATTCGGATGTGACAAACCTAATCACACCCGGGCCGATAACCACAGACAGATTTCATCGGAGGCGCGCCATGACGCGGCCCGCTATAGAGGCACCGCACACCCTCTCTGCTTCACAGATGATGTGCTGGATCACGAATTCCCCGAGGGGCTCAAGCCCGTCAATATTGAATCATACGACGGAACAACCGATCCCGTAGCGTGGATCGAAGATTTTATTCTCCACATCCACATGGCCCGGGGAGATGATCTCCACGCCATCAAATACCTCCCACTAAAATTAAAAGAGTCGGCTATACACTGGCTAAATAGTCTTCCTGAAAATTCCATCAGCAGCTGGGAGGACTTGGAAGAGGCTTTCCTTGATAACTTCCAAGAAACTTATGTCCGGCCACCAGATGCCAATGACTTAAGCCACATAGTTCAACAACCTGGAGAATCAGCCAGAAAATTCTGGAATAGGTTCCTAACAAAAAAGAACCAGATCATTGACTATCCGGATGCCGAAGCCCTAGCAGCCTTCAAACACATCATCCGTGACGAATGGCTAGCGCGCCACCTCGGCCAAGAAAAGCCGAAGTCTATGGCAGCCCTTACAGCACTCATGACCCGCTTTTGCGCAGGTGAGGACAGCTGGCTGGTTCGTAGCAAAAACACAGCCAGCGAGACAGGCCCCTCCGAGGCCAAAAACAGCACCGGCAAGCTCCAGCGCAATAGACACAAATGCCAAAGCAATGGCGATAACACCGATGACACCACAGTTAACGACGGATTCAGCGGCTCCAAGTCCGGCCAGCGGAAGAAGCCCTACAAAAGAAACAATGAGGGACCTTCCAGCTTGGACTGCATACTCGACCGTCCGTGCCAGATACACGGTACTCCAGACAAACAAGCCAATCATACCAACAGGGATTGTTGGGTTTTCAAACAGCCTGGCAAGTTAAATGCCGAAAACAAAGATAAATGCCGAAAACAAAGAAAAGGGAACACAAAGCGATGACGAGGACGAGGAGCCCCAGCAGCCGAACACCGGGGGGCAGAAGAAATTTCCCCCTCAAGTCAAAACGGTGAACATGATATACGCTACGCACATCCCCAAAAGGGAGTGTAAGCGAGCACTCAGGGACGTCTACGCGGTAGAGCCATTCACCCCAAAATTCAATCTGTGGTCGTCATTCCCGATCACCTTCGATCGTCGGGATCACCCAACTAGTATCTGGCATGGCGGTTCAGCCGCACAGGTCCTCGACCCAATCATCGACGGATTTCACCTAACACGAGTCCTAATGGACGGTGGTAGCAGCCTCAACCTGCTTTATCAGGATACAGTGCGGAAGACGGGCATTAATCCCTCACGAATCAAACCCGGAAAGACTACCTTTAAAGGAGTCATACCAGGCATTGAGGCCCGCTGTTCGGGCTCAATCATGCTGGAGGTGGTCTTCGGTTCTCCGGACAACTTCCGAAGCGAAGAGTTAATCTTCGACATCGTCCCCTTCCGTAGCAGCTACCACGCACTGCTCGGACGAACCGCGTTTGCTAGATTCAACGTGGTGCCACACTATGCTTATCTCAAGCTTAAGATGCCCGGTCCACGCGGCGTCATAACAGTCAACGGAAACACAGAATGCTCCCTGCATACAGAGGAGCACACCGCCGCCCTAGCAGCAGAGGTACAAAGCGGCCTTCTCAAGCAGCATCATAGTCTTGCTGCCGAGCCCCTGGACATCATTAAGAGAGTCTGGACTACACTGCAATAGGACTGCGCGGCTCGTCAAGAGCTCGATTAGCAATTCGGCCTCCGTCCCAATCCCGAGGAGGTAGTGGCATTCATACGGCGCATACATAATTACACACTCAAAATTCCATGGGCGTCGACGGAGGCATAAGCTAGCCCGGGATCTACAGTTCGGCTAGACCAATCCTGGACACACATATAACTTTACTATTTCGTTTTTCCCTTTTTCGCAGGTTTCTCTTAGGCGGGCCTCCTTTGATGGCTTGATTAATGGTCCCGTCAAAGGATGAACACACCGGATTGACACGAAGCACAAGCGTACACGAGAAGCCCAAGAGGCTAAGTCAACGATTACTCTATCCACTTTCAGGACCCACACGCAACTCACCTTTTTGGTTGTGGCATGTCAAATAGCCGGTTGCTTATTGCATTAGTTTGTACCAATGTGCTTTGACACATTAACCCAACTATAATGGAAACAGTTCATGATCCAAGTTCAAGGGCCCCAGATCATATCTCTATTCTATCTCTGTTTTCCTTTAATTACTTATTTACTAACAACCGTACACTCTGGTACGTTTCATATTCGCCAGGGGCTCCCCGTCGCCCCATAATACGACAAAAAGGTCCGAACACTCCTTAAAGATAAGTTCGGCACCCCGAATTTAGTATTATATGCATTGGCTCTGAATCATGTCTTTGGTCAATAGTTGGGTTGCCCGGCTCCTGTGCTTGCTACCCTACGTTCCGCTAAATCGGCTAGGGTAGTAAAGGGAGAACTACTGCGATTGTGCCCTGGCCTTGACCAGATGAGCGCCTCAGTAGAGAAAGCCAAAAATTGACTGTCATGATACGGCGAGAGCCGGTCAGTAGTTCGAGGGTTACAAATCGTTGGAGATTTTTCCGCATTATACGAAAGAACGACACTTCCCGATTAGATGCTGACAGCACTCTGGTTTGCACCAGGGGCTGCGCCCATGCTTTATTATAAAACTCCTATGGCTAAGTGAGGGCGTTTAAGCCGCAAAGTCTGATTGCCTTGTTCATTGCGCTAAACGACTCCTTCAAGGACCATATAATTGGATCAAGATTGTTTAGATTCCATCCCGAACACCTCCGTACTACCTACGTGAGGGCAAAAGCCGACGACTGGCCAACCCTCAGATTACATACAACACGGCTGCACAGGAGGAAACAATTAAAGCATAACAAAATTACAAAACAGGCTTTGTTTTCATAATGCAAGGCAAAGGCAACATGAATACATTTATTCAAATACAATGTCCTGCGAACATTGTGCTGCCGCAAGGCGAGACCCCTCCAGGACATCCGCAAAATACCGTTCGGGTGTGCAGTGCTCCTTGCCCTCCGGTGGCCCTCTGGTCACCTCGACGGCGTCCATCTTTGCTGTGGGGACCCCGACTCATAAGTCGTGATCACCGAATGCACGTGTACAGTGATTCCAGAGATCAATGCTCACTGAACACACAGAAGCTAAATAACAAGAGGCTTACATCCATACATACCGTATTACCCAAGTAGGACCATTATGGTCAAGTCTTGAGTATAACATTGCAGCGAAATCTTAAATCCGATAACTTGGACCCATGCCATCTGCCTTAACCCTACAGGCATGCTTGACCGGAAGCGCCCTAGCTCGCATGTTCGTCACCAAGGTACTCTTCATTATATCCTGTTCTTTCATGCCCGCCAATAAAATAACCAAAGGGCAAGCCAATGAGTACTTTGAATGTACTCGCAAACAACCCAAGGGTGATAACAGAATAATTATGCAAGGCACTACTGCTAATTTGGCATTTTATGAAAGCTAGTTTTTCTCATGCAAGTATGATCAACATTTATCAAGGATATGAATGCGCGCAACAAGTATTAGGAGGTTACGAGACATCAACATCGAGAGAGTTATGAACAACTCATGGTCAAGCTCATCGTGACTTCCTCACGAATCACGTCAATAGATTTACCAAACCGTGTTGTTTGTCAGAAACATATGGACGTAGTCTAAGCAGCACCACCCAACTGTCCTTGACCGTGGACACGCCTATTCGAATAGTTTTTACACTCTGCAGAGGTTGCACACTTTACCCACAAGATCCGGGGAACTTCCGTGTCATCCACGACCCTCGATACCTCAAGTACCCGGGGTAAGCACCCGATCACTATCTTTCCCTAGACGACACAAACATGGAGTCCACTCGATTGGCAGTAACCCCCGTGCCCAACATTTCACATCTTAAAATCGTGGAGCCTCGCTCCCATTTCATCACATACCACAAGCACGGGGTACCAACGGTGTGTCCGGTGCCCGACAGTCATGGCCGCCCTACCTGGCACGACCCCGTCCCGAGAGAGAGCACCAACTCTCCCCCGTCACTAGTAATGCGGGCTCCAAGCTAGTATCAGCCTAGGTAATCAATAATGCCCTTTCCCATATAAGGGTAGAGTGGTTATGCATGTAAGGTTGGGACAATGACAAATCTTAAATCTAATCCGTCTCTGTAAACAACACTTTTATCAAGCCTCGCACACTACTTCTCCACCAAGTAGTGACCTAGTTCATCATCATCTCCTGTGGGCATCGGTGGCACCCTCCGGGCTGCTTGCAAGTATGTCAAACCACACTTGTTTCTTTCCATGCATAACCCTCGACCCGCTTTGCATAGCAACTACTTTAGCATCCTATCTACTCCCACCGGCATAACCCTCATAAGAAGGTAGGGTCATGCACAATGCAAGTATCAGCGAGGAAGTACGGTGGCAAACCATCAAAGTGGTTACCACCTCATCATGATTCCATTGCAGCAACAATATGGTGCTATATGACATGCATAAAAAGGGTTTCATAGACATGGTCAAAGGGCTGCTTGCCTGGTTCATCTGAGTCTTGAAATCTTCTGGTCCTTCTCCATGTACTCCGTCTACTTCGTCAACTAACGTCGGAAACAACCACAATAAGCAACACAACAAGGCAGAAAATATAAGTGCTCCAAAAATATTAATTTGACTTTTCTAGGACATCTCTGGTTATATGAAAAATAACCAGAGTGGTTTCATTGGAATTGGGTCAGTGGATATCTCTGAACATTTCAATATGATGGAATCAAGAGGTTTATGGATTTGCAAGAAGTGTACAGAAACATGTTTTTGAAAAATGAGCAAAGGCACCCATTTAACAAACCATGATTTTAGAAGCATCTAGGAGTTGGTTTCACTGGATTTGGAGTTCAAATGAATTTCCTATGAATTTGCAAAGTTGACAAATATGAAGAAATGGCTCATTGTTTTATGTGGTACATAAAGTATTAAGAAAATGTTCATAAACTAAGTTATGAACTTAGAAACATCTAGGAATTTGAATCATGGCATTTGGATCAATTTGAGCCCTCTGTGATTTTCTAAAGTTCATCACGTAAATAGGAAAAATAGGATCGATAAATATTTGTGAAGAAAAGGTCTCGGAAAAATGTGCATGTTGCACCTACAGGTAGATCATGATTTATAGAGTCACTAGAAATTTGAATCATCAAATTTGGACTTAACATGAATATTCTATGGATTTTACCACCACGTAAAAAGAAAAGAAAAGAAAAGGAATTTACCTAAATGGGCTGGATCTATGGAGGCAGCGGCGTGCCTTGGGCGAGACTTAGCGGGCAGCGATTGGGCCTGGCCCAGCCTCTCTGCATGCTGGGACGCCACGTCGAGGCGGTTGCGGGTGCGCCACAGGGAGGCGGATCCGGCCGAAGCCGTTACCACTTAAAAGGATGGGGCCCGCCCACCGGGTCGCTGACGAGCGGGGCCCGTTTGTCGGGTTCCTCCCCAACCTCCCGCTCGAACAGAGCAGAGGGAGGGGCGGCGTCGATGGCGGCTTGCCGGCGCTACAGGCCACCGTTTTCGGAGGTCCGGCCACCGTCGTGCTCAGCGGAGAGAGACGAACCTGGGAGACCCCACCACGGGCGCCTGCGTCACCGGATGGGAGCAAGTCTTTGCCCGCGGCGGACGGCGGCGTCGGGCGAGATGGGTTCTGGGGTTGTGGAACGCTAGAGGAAGAGGTAAAGGGCGGAGGAGCCTCACCGGCGTGCGGTGGCTCCATTGGTGTCCAAAGTAGGGGAGGGGAGGCTTCGGTTCGCAGGAATTTGGGCGGACACCGACGACGGCACTCCGGCCATGGAGGGAGCAGGAGGGCACGAGAGGAGGTTTAGGTTGGTCCATGGGGTACACGGGGGAGAGAGAGAGAGAGAGAGCAAAGGAGTCGAGAGGGGGCTTGGGGGTGGCCTTAAATGGCGAGGCCGCGGCTCACCGTGGACGTGGCCTACAGGCACCCGCGAAAATGGCCGTGGTGGCCACGGGAGGAGGCTTGGGGCTGTCTGCGGCGCTCCTGGGGGTGGTGTTGGGTGTAGGGAAGGGATAGAGAGAGAGTGGCGAGCTCCCGGTGGAGCCACGGGCTCGCGCACGTATTGGCCGGCTCGGGCGGCTCTGGGCACGCGCGGCATGGGCAAGACAGAGGGGGAAAGGAGGGGGCCAGCGCGGTGGCGTGTTGTGGACGTCGAGGCACCTCGACTGGCGCAAGGGGGAGGCTCGAGGTGGTCGGGGGACGCGGCGTCAACGGTCGGGAGCACGCTGACGTGCTCTAGAGCGCGTATTTGGCCGGCATCCGCGGCTTTCATGCACTCATGGCGCCCACTTGTGTCTCAAGCGATGCAGGAGGGATAAAAAAAGAGGTGGAGGCTTTGGATGCTCTGGGACTTGCCAGGAGTGAGAGAGAGATGAGAAAGGGAGGGGAAAGTGGCTGTCCAGAGAAGAAAAATGGGTCCCTGCCCCCCTTCATCATTGCCTCTCGGGCAGGGAAGCACACCAGAGGTAGAGGGGGACTAGGAGGGGCTATGGTAAAAAGTGGAGCACAAGGAGATTAGGGGAAGAGGCTGGAATTTGCATATTGAAATTCTGCCTGAAGGTGTTTGATGTAGGTTTGGGCAAGTAGATGATTTCCATTTGTCATGAGACTCCACAGGGTGAAATGGCACATGTAATTAGGGCCTTCCTCCCATTTTGAGCTCATTTGGGCAAATTTGCCAATGCAACTTTTGTAAACCCTAGAAATTAGCAGAAATGGACTTGTGTAGATTTAGTTGAGAAAATCACTTCTCCTTGATGCACCACTTGGTGTGGTGGCCTTATTTGGTCATGTGAACATGCTCACCAAAGTTGGGGTCAAGGAGAGAAAGTTGGTAGTACAAAGTTGTTCAAATTTGATTTTGGTCAGAGAGGGTTTTGGGGCTCTTTGATCAAGTTAACTTGTTCTCCAACTTGTGTCATTTGGTCTAGATGAATTATTAGACCACTTAAGCATGTTCACCAGGTTTGAGAACATTCGGACATGTTTCGCAATGTAAAGTTTCTCAAACTTCAAAATGGACAGAAATGGTTTTGAGTGGATTTCATGGGGTTATACTATTCTCCATGACATGATACTTGTCCAGGTCATCAAACATGTCATATGTGACATGCTAGAATTTTCTTTGAATTTTTGGAGAATATTTCCTATGTAAATATTTCAAAAGCTTGAAATATCCAGAAAGGGTTTTTGAGGGATTTGACCAATATTTTGAACATTGCCATGTGTTGAAACTCATATATATGGACAATATATGTCCACTGAGTTTCTCTAAATTTTCACAAATATTTTTAAAGCACAAAAATAATTTTAACCTATTAAAGACCATTTCTGGCCTTAAGAAAAAGCTTTTAAATAAAATAGTAAAATAACTTTTAAAAATTATATTTTTATGGTTTCTGGGTATCCTATATCTAATAGGAGTCAAATATATTTTTGGAAAGATTTTTACTGCCCTTAATTAAGTACTTGTAGTGCAAACCTCAATTCAGGGGTTTTTGGAAAACTAAAATTTTGAAAATACTATTTGGCCAAATTATTTTTGTAAGAAATTATTTTTTATATCTTGTACACATGGCATGATCATTGGGCAGAAGTTTTGGATCAAGGAGAAGGAGTATAAGAGTTGGAGGATTTATTTGATTTTTGGAGCACTAGCAAACAGTAGACAAAAATCAAATCAAGCAAAGACCAAAACACACAAAAAGTTTTTGCCAAACCATAATTTATCATGATTTATCATCTTAAGTGTTGTGGCATGAAAATCAGGGTGTGACAGACCTATCCCCCTTACAAGAATCTCGTCCCCGAGATTCCCAAACTAGGCGTGGAAAGGGATACAAAAACTTTGATGTGGGGTGGTCTTCACGTCCTCATACTGTTCCTGCTTCCGAGCGGTGCTCCTTTGATACTTGAAGTACTTGATGGTGTGGCTTCGTATATAATGTTCTACCTGGTCCAGGTTGCTAATGGATAGCTCGCGGTAGGTTAGATTGGGCTAGGGGTCGACGCCTCGGTGGTTAATGCCCTCGTAGAGATCGGGCAAGTTAGGAAGTTGGAAACACTTTCGGGGTGGTGATGCATGGAAAGCGTTGTGCACAGTGGGTGACTCAGCTGACAACTCTAGCTGGTAGCCGTCTATTCTTCGTCTTGCTGTGATCTTGGAGGGGGTTGTTAAATCTTGGAGTGATCTCGAAGAGGACCAATGAATCTTGGTGTGGGTTTCCTTTTCATGGAAATGCTTGGTCCCTTTGAGAGAAGTGGCTTGCAGATACACATGGTCTTTGACGCGGAAGTATACTTCTTGAAGATGGTGGTTGGTGTAGTTCTTCCTCTTAGACATGACGGTCTTCAGATGTTCCTTGACCAGCTCAACGATTCTTCTTCCGTCTTCGGGTAGACGAGTATGTCATCAAAGAAATATGACAACTAGCTTGTCCAAGCACTCCATGAAGTCTATGGGGTGCGTGAAGTGGGCTGAGGCATTGGTGATAGTCACGGTTGAGTATTGGCCAAGGTCTTATCGATCTAGAGCCAAAGCCCAAGGTCAGGATCCGGCCATGTCGTGGTTTGGTAGGGCGTAAAGGTTTCAAGGATTCTAGTGTGCGAGTGAATGTTCATCATCCCATCCTTGAGCACAGTTCCTGAGATGCCAATTGTTCTATCTAGTCCTCCAAACAGATCACCTTATACCTCCGAAAGTATCATCTCGCATAGGTCAACTCCAAAAGCCCATTAGCTACATAATTCATTAATCCTACAAATCCAATGTCTATGGTGTCCCACATGATCTTATAATCTCATATAATCACCAAATACTTGAAAAGGGTTATCTTTACTATAGTTAGTCCACCAATTCCCATTATCAGGGTCAAGTAACTTCCAACCTCCAGCTTATATAGATCCTTAAATCAATTCCAATCGCCTAGTTTATTGTCCATCGAGAAACATGGTATCACGATCAAAATCATCAGTCTAAATCCAATTTACTCCGAACCATGTAGACTTACCCAACATCTATATTCCACTTAGGATCACCTATTTAAATCCAAATCTCATGTCCAACGAGAATTTCTACACTTTCCCCCAAGTCATTATCGTAATATCAACTATCACCTATCAATATCCCCTGGCTAAGACAAATCCCTATTCCTCCAAGAATCCCAGCTTACGATCATGATTGTCCTACTAAATCCAATTTACTCAGGGGTAATGAAAACTATGCTACTCTATTAACATGATCCCACCAAGTTCAACATCAAAGCCTTATAATCCACCAAAGAGTTTCAAATAGTTCCTCAAGGTCACTGATATAAACTCATCAAGTCATTTGTCCTCTATTCCTATATCCTCAAATTGGTCTTCCCTATGGCATCGTCAGTTTTGGTGCTATCTTAGGATGATAATGTGCTCGTTCACTATGTCCACTAGTTCCATAATGAACCCAATGATAAGCAAGGCTTACTGAGGCTTAACTAGTTCGCTTGCAAGTCTGTGGGTTAAGCACATGGTTAAGGATTCGAGATGGGTTATCTCATGAAGTCTCGAAGGGTCTAGAGATGGGGTTCTAGTCATGAGGGATAAACATAACTCTACGAGGATGTACTTGGTCGAAGAGGCGGTAGCAAAAGTCTTCAGTGCTAGTTGGTTGCCAAATTAGAATCCTTGGTGTATCTTGTCTTGCTTGTCATTAGTTGAGGAGAGAGATGAGAGGGAAAGGTAGCATAGAGGGGGATGCCTAAAGGGGGTTCTATAGTGCAAGTGCAAACAAACAAGTGCCGAAAGGCCAAACAAAAGAAACAAGGTAAGGAAGGTGATATAGTCACGTACTTGTTGCCTAGGGCAAAAGTACTACCTATATCAAAACACAAACAATTAAAAACAAGTAACACACAATCGTGGTTCTATTCGAACCATCATACGGACTCGATTGCGCATAGGGGGTACACGACTGATCCTACCCTAGGGGTTCTCGGACTCAGTAGTCGTGCCTTGTGCCTCGTGCAGTCTTCTGAGTTTTCCGCAGGTGTTGCTACGTCTCTTGTAGTTGTTCGATTAAACAATCCGGGTTGAGCCTGAAGATTCTTCAACAACTTCTCGCCTGTTGAAGTGATGGGGTGAAGGTGGCTCCTCGTAGCAGGCATTCACTCGGTATTCTGTTTTCTTCTTAATCATGACGATCCCTTTTTGTCTTCTAAGGCGTCGATGGTACCGGGTAGGTAATCCTTGATGCAATGACATTAACAAGGCATAGTAGAGGTCCAACATGTCGGTTATGTTGATGACAACATCCACACCAAGAGCGGGGGATGAAGAGAACCATTTTCCTGCTCACTATAGTGAGGCGGACCAAATGGCTAGGTTCTCATCCACCGGTGGTTGCCGATACAACAACGGTAGTGACAGGGTTACCCTATTAGTGATGTATATCATGATCTTGCATATCCTATGCCCTGATCATCATAGGCTAAGGTTGCTTCATCTTGGGGCAGTGTCAAGGGTGTCACCATCTCCTGGGTCTTCATGTCCTCATTCCTCGAGGATGTATCTTCTGTTGGTGTCGTCTTGTTGTGGTGTCGCCAATATTGTGTTCAGGGGATGTGGGTGAACGTCTGGCAAGGCATCTTCCTTCTAGATTATCCACGAGGATTACAAGGAATCCAGTGGTCAGGGGCTTAAGGGTTCTAGCGACCAAAGGTTTTGAAGGAGAAGAGATTAATAAGGAAAGTATTCCTTAGTTTTCGAAAAACCGAGAAGGGAAGAGAAGTACAGATAGTTTTGAAAACTAGTAGTAGTTTTGGAAATAGTTTTACCCTAACTAACGACCATGCTAACTAAGGCTTCCTACAGTCAGGATGGCTCTGATACCAGCTCTGTGGGGACCCCGACTCATAAGTCCTGATCACCGAGTGCACGTGTACAGTGATCCCAGAGATCAATGCTCACTGAACACACAGAAGCTGAATAACAAGAGGCTTACATCCATACATATCGTATTACCCAAGTAGGACCATTATGGTCAAGTCTTGAGTATAACATTGCAGCGGAAATCTTCGTCGATAACTTGGACCCATGCCATCTGCCTTAACCCTACAGGCATGCTAACTGGGAAGCGTCCTAGCTCGCATGTTCGTCACCAAGGTACTCTTCATTATATCCTGTTCTTTCATGCCTGGCCAATAAAATAACCAGTGGCAAGCCAATGAGTACTTTGAATGTACTCGCAAACAACCCAAGGGTGATAACAGAATAATTATGCAAGGCACTACTGCTAATTTGGCATTTTTATGAAAGCTAGTTTTTCTCATGCAAGTATGATCAACATTTATCAAGGATATGAATGCGCCTCGCAACAAGTATTAGGAGGTTACGACATCAACATCGAGAGAGAGTTATGAACAACTCATGGTCAAGCTCATCGTGACTTCCTCACGAATCACGTCAATAGATTTACCAAACCGTGTTGTTTGTCAGAAACATATGGACGTAGTCTAAGCAGCACCACCCAACTGTCCTTGACCGTGGACACGCCTATTCGAATAGTTTTTACACTCTGCAGAGGTTGCACACTTTACCCACAAGATCCGGGGAACTTCCGTGTCATCCACGACCATGATACCTCAAGTACCGGGGTAAGCACCGATCACTATCTTTCCCTAGACGACACAAACATGGAGTCCACTCGATTAGCGAGAACCCCGTGCCCAACATTTCACATCTTAAAATCGTGGAGCCTCGCTCCCATTTCATCACATACCACAAGCACGGGGTACCAACGGTGTGTCCGGTGCCCGACAGTCATGGCCGCCCTACCTGGCACGACCCGTCCCGAGAGAGAGCACCAACTCTCCCCGTCACTAGTAATGCGGCTCCAAGCTAGTATCAGCCTAGGTAATCAATAATGCCCTTTCCCATATAAGGGTAGAGTGGTTATGCATGTAAGGTTGGGACAATCGACAAATCTTAAATCTAATCCGTCTCAGTAAACAACACTTTTATCAAGCCTCGGCACACTACTTCTCCACCAAGTAGTGACCTAGTTCATCATCATCTCCTAGGGGCATCAGTGGCACCCTCTGGGGCTGCTTGCAAGTATGTCAAACCACACTTGTTTCTTTCCATGCATAACCCTGACCCGCTTTGCATAGCAACTACTTTAGCATCCTATCTACTCCCACCGGCATAACCCTCATAAGAAGGTAGGGTCATGCACAATGCAAGTATCAGCGAGGAAGTACGGTGGCAAACCATCAAAGTGGTTACCACCTCATCATGATTCCATTGCAGCAACAATATGGTGCTATATGACATGCATAAAAAGGGTTTCATAGACATGGTCAAAGGGCTGCTTGCCTGGTTCATCTGAGTCTTGAAATCTTCTGGTCCTTCTCCATGTACTCCGCCTACTTCACAACTAACGCCTAAACAACCACAATAAGCAACACAACAAGGCAGAAAATATAAGTGCTCCAAAAATATTAATTTGACTTTTCTAGGACATCTCGGTTATATGAAAATAACCGAGTGGTTTCATTGGAATTGGGTCAGTGGATATCTCTGAACATTTCAATATGATGGAATCAAGAGGTTTATGGATTTGCAAGAAGTGTACAGAAACATGTTTTTGAAAAATGAGCAAAGGCACCCATTTAACAAACCATGATTTTGGAAGCATCTAGGAGTTGGTTTCACTGGATTTGGAGTTCAAATGAATTTCCTATGAATTTGCAAAGTTGACAAATATGAAGAAATGGCTCATTGTTTTATGTGGTACATAAAGTATTAAGAAAAATGTTCATAAACTAAGTTATGAACTTAGAAACATCTAGGAATTTGAATCATGGCATTTGGATCAAATTTGAGCCCTCTGTGATTTTCTGAAGTTCATCACAGAAATAGGAAAAATAGGATCTGATAAATATTTGTGAAGAAAAGGTCTCTGGAAAAATGTGCATGTTGCACCTACAGGTAGATCATGATTTATAGAGTCACTAGAAATTTGAATCATCAAATTTGGACTTAACATGAATATTCTATGGATTTTACCAGTCCACAGAAAAAGAAAAAGAAAAGGAATTTACCTAAATGGGCTGGATCTAGGGAGGCAGCAGCGTGCACTGGGCGAGACTTAGCGGGGCAGCGCACTGGGCCTGGCCCAGCCTCTCGCCTGCCACTGGGAGGCCACGTCGTGGCGGCTTGCGGTGCGCCAGCAGGGAGGCGGATCCGCCAAGCCGCTTCCACTTAAACGGATGGGGCCCGCCCACTGTCGGCCGACGAAGGGGCCCGCTTGTCGGGTTCGTCCCCAACCTCCCGCCGAAGCAGCAGCAGGCAGGGCGGCGACGGCGGCTTGCCGCGCTTCTGAGCCACTGCTGGAGGTCCGCCACCGCGTGCTCAGCGGAGAGAGACGAACCTGGGAGACCCCACCACGGGCGCCTGCGTCACCGGATGGGAGCAGGTCTTTGCCCGCGGCGGACGGCGGCGTCGGACGAGATGGGTTCTGGGGTTGTGGGGCGCTAGAGGAAGAGGTAAAGGGCGGAGGAGCCTCGCCGGCGTGCGGTGGCTCCATTGGTGTCCAAAGTAGGGGAGGGGAGGCTTCGGTTCGCGGGAATTTGGGCGGAGACCGACGACGGCACTCCGGCCAGGGAGGGAGCAGGAGGGCACGAGAGGAGGTTTAGGTTGATCCATGGGGTACACGGGAGAGAGAGAGAGAGAGCAAAGGAGTCGAGAGGGGGCTCGGGGTGGCCTTAAATGGCGAGGCCGCGGCTCACCGTGGACGTGGCCTACGGGCACCCGCGTATATGGCCATGGTGGCCACGGGAGGAGGCTTGGGGCTGTCTGCGGCGCTCGTGGGGGTGGTGTTGGGTGTAGGGAAGGGATAGAGAGAGAGGGGCGAGATCCCGGTGGAGCCACGGGCTCGCGCATGTATTGGCCTGCTCGGGCGGCTCTGGGCACGCGCGGCATGGGCAAGACAGATGGGGAAAGGAGGGGGCCAGCGCGGTGGCGTGTTGCGGACGTCGAGGCACCTCGACTGGCGCAAGGGGGAGGCTCGAGGTGGCCGGGGGACGCGGCGTCAACGGTCGGGGGCACGCTGACGTGCTGCAGAGCGTGTCTTTGCCCGGCATCCGCGGCTTTTCCCCACGCACTCGCGCGTCCGCTTGTGTCTGGCGTATGCAGGAGGGATAAACAAAAGGGGTGGAGGCTTTGGATGCTCTGGGACTTGCCAGGAGTGAGAGAGAGATGAGAAAGGCAGGGGAAAGTGGCTGTCCAGAGAAGAAAAATGGGTCCCTGCCCCCCTTAATCATTGCCTCTCGGGCAGGGAAGCACACCAGAGGTAGAGGGGGACTAGGAGGGGCTATGGTAAAAAGTGGAGCACAAGGAGATTAGGGGAAGAGGGTGGAATTTGCATTTTGGAATTTTGCCTGAAGGTGTTTGATGTAGGTTTGGGCAAGTAGATGATTTCCATTTGTCATGAGACTCCACAGGGTGAAATGGCACATGTAATTAGGGCCTTCCTCCCATTTTGAGCTCATTTGGGCAAAGTTGCCAATGCAACTTTTGTAAACCCTAGAAATTAGCAGAAATGGACTTGTGTAGATTTAGTTGAGAAAATCACTTCTCCTTGATGCACCACTTGGTGTGGTGGCCTTATTTGGTCATGTGAACATGCTCACCAAAGTTGGGGTCAAGGAGAGAAAGTTGGTAGTACAAAGTTGTTCAAATTTGATTCTGGCCAGAGAGGGTTTTGGGGCTCTTTGATCAAGTTAACTTATTCTCCAACTTGTTCCATTTGGTCTAGATGAATTATTAGACCACTTGAGCATGTTCACCATGTTTGAGAACATTCGGAGATGTTTGGCAATGTAAAGTTGCTCAAACTTCAAAATGGACAGAAATGGTTTTGAGGGGATTTCATGGGGTTATACTAATCTCCATGACATGATACTTGTCCACATCATCAAACATGTCATATGTGACATGCTAGAATTTTCTTGGAATTTTTAGAGAATATTTCCTTTGTAAATATTTCAAAATCTTGAAATATCCAGAAAGGGTTTTTGAGGGATTTGACCAATATTTTGAACATTACCATGTGTTGAAACTCATATATATGGACAATATATGTCCACTGAGTTTCTCTAAATTTTCACAAATATTTTTAAAGCATAAAATAATTTTAACCTATTAAAGACCATTTCTGGCCTTAAGAAAAAGCTTTTAAATAAAAAAGTAAAATAACTTTTAAAAATTATACTTTTATGGTTTTTGGGTATCCTATATCTAATAGGAGTCAAATATATTTTTGGAAAGGTTTTTACTGCCCTTAATTAAGTACTTGCAGTGCAAACCTCAATTCAGGGGTTTTTGGAAAACTAAAATTTTGAAAATACTATTTGGCCAAATTATTTTTGTAAGAAATTATTTTTTATATCCTGTACACATGGCATGATCATTGGGCAGAAGTTTTGGATCAAGGAGAAGGAGTATAAGAGTTGGAGGATTTATTTGATTTTTGGAGCACTAGCAAACAGTAGACAAAAATCAAATCAAGCAAAGACCAAAACACACAAAAAGTTTTAGCCAAACCACAATTTATCATGATTTATCATCTTAAGTGTTGTGGCATGAAAATCAGGGTGTGACATTCGCCCACCACATCTTGCAACGGGCGAAGGCCATGCGCGCACCTTCAAAGCAAGCCGAGCGCTTAACGACGTCCAGCCGAGGATAGGCGTTCACCATCCGCCTCACGAGTCCGAAGTAGCTGCCTGGCATAGCTTCGGCTGGCCATAGCCGGATTATTAAATCCTTAATGGCTAGTTCGGCCACCCTATGTAGCTCCACCAGCTGTTTCAGCTGATCTGTGAAGGACACAGGATGCTCTAGCACCGCATACTGCGACCTGAACAACTTTTCCGTAGAAACCCCTCCTTCGGCTCGATAGAACTCTGTGGCGTCTGATACACTGCGTGGCAAATCCGCAAAAGCCCCTGGCAAACTCCGAACCCGGGTTAGTAAAAGGTACTGCTTCTCCGCATACTTGCTTTGCATCTTAAATGCCTTACCCGCCGTAATCTTCTTGGCCTCCTAGATCTCCTGGAGGGCGGCCTGGGCCTCATTCCGTGCGGTCTCCGCGCTCTGCCGAGCCTTGGCGAGTTCGGCCCCTTGAGCCGACGCATCATGCTCCAAGGCCTCGCTGTTGGGGAACGTAGTAATTTCAAAAAATTTCCTACGATCACGCAAGACCATGGTGATGCATAGCAACGAGATGAGAGTGTTGTCTACGTACCCTCGTAGACCAGCAACGGAAGCGTTGACGCAACGTAGAGGAAGTAGTCGTACTTCTTCCCGATCCAACCGATCCAAGTACCGAGCGTCGGCACCTCCGAGTTCTGCACACGTTCAGCTCGATGGCGTCCCTCGAACTCCGATCCAGCCGAGTGTTGAGGGAGAGTTTCACAACCTGACGGCGTGGTGACGATGATGATGTTCCACGGCGCAGGGCTTCGCCTAAGCTCCGCAACGGTATATTCGAGGTGTAGTTTGGTGGAAGGGGCACCGCACACGGCTAAGGAACGATCTCAATGATCAACTTGTGTGTCATGGGGTGCCCTCTGCCTCAGATATAAAGGAGGGAAGGGAGGGCTGGCCGGCCACCAAGGGCTGCGCTGGGGAGTCCTACTCCCACCGGAGTAGGATTCCCCCAATCCTAGTCCAACTAGGATTGGCCAAGGGGAAGGGAGAGGGCGCCACCCCTTCTCCTAGTCCTAATAGGACTAAGGAAGGGGAAGGTGCGCCAGCACTTGGGCCCCTTCCTCCTTTCCACTAAGGCCCATCAAGGCCCATTGACCCCGGGAGGTTCCGGTAACCCGGTACTCGGTAAAATTCCCAATTTCACCCGGAGTGATTCCGAGTCAAACATAGGCTTCCAATATATCAATCTTTATGTCTCGACCATTTCGAGACTCCTCGTCATGTCCATGATCTCATCCGGACTCGAACAACCTTGGTACATCATTATCATATAAACTCATAATAACTGCCATCGAAGCGTTAAGCGTGCGGACCCTACGGGTTCGAGAACTATGTAGACATGACCGAGACACCTCTCGGTCAATAACCAATAGCGGGACCTGGATGCCCATATTGGTTCCTACATATTCTCTGAAGATCTTTATCGGTCGGACCGCATAACAACATCGTTGTTCCCTTTGTCATCGGTATGTTACTTGCCCGAGATTCGATCGTCGGTATCAATACCTAGTTCAATCTCGTTCTTGGCAAGTCTCTTTTCTCGTTCCGTAATACATCATCTCACAACTAACACATTTAGTTGCAATGCTTGCAAGGCTTATGTGATGTGCATTACCGAGAGGCCCAGAGATACCTCTCCGACAATCGGAGTGACAAATCCTAATCTCGAAATATGCCAACCCAACATGTACCTTCGGAGACACCTGTAATGTACCTTTATAATCACCCGATTCGTTGTGACGTTTGGTAGCACCAAAAGTGTTCCTCGGGCAAGCGGGAGTTGCATAATCTCATAGTTATAGGAACATGTATAAGTCATGAAGAAAAGCACTAGCAACAAACTATACGATCAGGTGCTATGCTAATGGAATGGGTCATGTCAATCAGATCATTCAACCAATGATGTGATCCCGTTAATCAAATAACAACTCCTTGTTCATGGTTAGGAAACATAACCATCTTTGATTAACGAGCTAGTCAAGTAGAGGCATACTAGTGACACTCTGTAGGTTTATGTATTCACACATGTATTATGTTTCCGGTTAATACAATTCTAGCATGAATAATAAACATTTATCATGATATAAGGAAATAAATAATAACTTTATTATTGCCTCTAGGGCATATTTCCTTCAGTCTCCCACTTGCACTAGAGTCAATAATCTAGATTACACAAATGATTCTAACACCCATGGAGTCTTGGTGCTGATCATGTTTTGCTCGTGGAAGAGGCTTAGTCAGCGGTTACGCAACATTCAGATCCGTATGTATCTTGCATATCTCTATGTCTCCCACCGGACCAAATCCGGATGGAGTTGAGGCGTCTTTTGATGTGCTTGGTTCTCTTGTGAAATCTGGATTCCTTTGCCAAGGCAATTGCACCATATTGTCACAAAAGATTTTCATTGGACCCGATACACTAGGTACAACACCTAGATCGGTTATGAACTCCTTCATCCAGACTCCTTCATTAGCTGCTTCCGAAGCAGCTATGTACTCAACTTCACATGTAGATCCCATAGCGGCGCTTTGTTTGGAACTGCACCAACCGACAGCTCCACCGTTTAATGTAAATCGTATCCGGTTTGCGATTTAGAATCGTCCGGATCAGTGTCAAAGCTTGCGTCGGCGTAACCGTTCTGACGAGCTCTTTGTCACCGCCATAAATGAGAAACATATCCTTAGTTCTTCTCAAGTACTTAAGGATGTTCTTGACCGCTGTCGATGATCCACTCTGGATTACTTTGGTACTGCTGCTAAACTTACAGCAAGGCACACATCAGGTCTGTACACAGCATTGCATACATGATAGAGCCTATGGCTGAAGCATAGGAACATCTTTCATTTTCTCTCTATCTTCTGCGGTGGTCGGGCATTGAGTCTTACTCAACTTCACACCTTGTAATACCGGCAAGAACCCTTTCTTTGCACGATCCATTTGAACTTTTTCAAAACTTTATCAAGGTATGTGCTTTGTGAAAGTCCTATTAAGCGTCTTGATCTATCTCTATAGATCTTAATGCCCAATATGTAAGCAGCTTCACGAGGTCATTCATCGAAAAACTTTTATTCAAGTATCCCTTTATGCTATCCAAATTCTATATCATTTCCGATCAATAATATGTCATCCACATATAATATCGAAATGCTCTGAGCTCCCACTCACTTTCTTGTAAATACAAGCTTCTCCAAAAGTCTGTATAAAACCAAATGCTTTGATCACACTATCAAAACGTTTATTCCAACTCCGAGAGGCTTGCACCAGTCCATAAATGGATCGCTGGAGCTTGCACACTTTGTTAGCTCCTTTGGATCGACAAAACCTTCTGGTTGCATCATATACAACTCTTCTTCCGTAAATCCATTCAGAATGCAGTTTTAACATCCATTTGCCAAATTTCATAATCATAAAATCGGCAATTGCTAACATGATTCGGACGGACTTAAGCATCGCTACGGGTGAGAAGGTCTCATCGTAGTCAATCCCTTGAACTTGTCGAAAACCTTTTGCAACAAGTCGAGCTTTATAGACGATAACATTTACCATCAGCGTCAGGTCTTCTTCTTGAAGATCCATTTATTCTCAATTGCTTGCCGATCATCGGGCAAGTCAACCAAAGTCCACACTTTGTTCTCATACATGGATCCCATCTCAGATTTCATGGCCTCAAGCCATTTTGTGGAATCTGGGCTCACCATCGCTTCTTCATAGTTCGTAGGTTCATCATGTTCCAAACATGACTTCCAAAATAGGATTACCGTACCACTCAGTGCGGATCTTGCTCTGTTGATCTCTGAAGTTCAGAGAAACTTGATCTGAAGTTTCATGATCATCATCATTAGCTTCCTCCCTATTTGGTGTAGGTGTCACGAAACTGTTTTACGTGATGTACTACTTCTCAATAAGGGAGTAGATACGATTATCTCATCAAGTTCTACTTTCCTCCCACTCACTTCTTTCGTGAGAAACTCTTTCTCCAAAAGTTTCCAATTTAGCAACAAAAATCTTGCCTTCGGATCTGTGATAGAAGGTGTACCCAACTGTCTCCTTTGGGTATCCTATGAAGACACATTTCTCCGATTTGGGTTCGAGCTTATCAGGTTGAAGCTTTTTCACATAAGCATCGCAGCCCCAAACTTTCAAAAGCGACAACTTTGGTTTCTTGCCAAACCACAGTTCATAAGGCGTCGTCTCAGCGGATTTAGATGGTGCCCTATTTAAAGTGAATGTAGCCGTCTCTAAAGCATAACCCCAAAACGATAGCGGTAAATCAGTAAGAGACATCATAGATCGCACCATATCTAATAAAGTACGATTCGACGTTCGGACACACCATTACGTTGTGGTGTTCGGTGGCGTAAGTTGCGAAACTATTCCGCATTGTTTCAAATGTAGGCCAAACTCGTAACTCAAATATTCTCCTCCACGATCAGATCGTAGAAACTTTATTTTCTTGTTACGATGATTTTCCACTTCACTCTGAAATTCTTTGAACTTTTCAAATGTTTCAGATTTGTGTTTCATTAAGTAGATATACCCATATCTGCTCAAATCATCTGTGAAGGTGAGAAAATAACGATATCCGCCACGAGCCTCAACATTCATTGGACCACATACATCAGTATGTATGATTTCCAATAAATCTGTTGCTCTCTCCATAGTTCCGAGAACGGTGTTTTAGTCATCTTGCCCATAAGGCACGGTTCGCAAGTGCCAAGTGATTCATAATCAAGTGACTCCAAAAGTCCATCAAGATGGAGTTTCTTCATGCGCTTTACACCGATATGACCTAAGCGGCGATGCCACAAATAAGTTGCACCATCATTATCAACTCTGCATCTTTTGGTTTCAACATTATGAATATGTGTATCACTACTATCAAGATTAAGTAAAACAAACCATTCTTCAATGGTGCATGACCATAAAAGATATTATTCATATAAATAGAACAACCATTATTCTCTGATTTAAATGAATAACCGTCTCGCATCAAACAAGATCCAGATATAATGTTCATGCTCAACGCTGGTACTAAATAACAATTATTTAGGTCTAATACTAATCCGAAGGTAGATGTAGAGGTAGCGTGCCGATTGCGATCACATCGACTTTGGAACCATTTCCCACGCATTGTCACCTCGTCCTTAGCCAATCTTCGCAATCCGTAGCCCTGTTTGAGTTGCAAATATTAGCAATGAACCAGATCAAATACCAGTGCTCTGTGAGTATTAGTAAGGTACACATCAATAACATGTATATCATATATACCTTTGTTAACCTTGCCATCCTTCTTATCCGCCAAATACTTGGGGCAGTTCCGCTTCGGTGGACCAGCCTGCTTGCAATAGAAGCACTCGGTTTCGTGCTTAGGACCAGACTTGGGTTTCTTCTCTTGATCGACAACTTGCTTGCCGCTCTTTTGAAGTTTCCTTTTTCTTTCCTTTGCCCTTTTCTTGAAACTAGTGGTTTTGTTAACCATCAACACTTGATGCTCCTTTTGATTTCTACCTCCATGACTTTCAAAGATCGCGAAGAGCTCGGGCATTGTTTTGGTCATCCCTTGCATATTATAGTTCATCACGAAGCTCTTGTAGCTTGGTGGCGTGATTGGAGAATTCATCAATGACGCAATCATCCGGAAGATTAACTCCCAGTTGAATCAAGTGATTGTTATATCCGGACATTACGAGTATATGCTCACCGATGAACCGTTCTCCTCCATCTTACAGCTATAGAACTTATTGGAGACTTCATATCTCTCAATCCGGGCATTAGCTTGAATATTAACTTCAACTCTGGAACATCTCATATGCTCCATGGTGTTCAAAACGACGTTGAAGTCCCGGTTCTAAGCCGTAAAGCATGGCACACTGAACTATAGAGTAGTCATCAGCTTTGCTTTGCGGGACGTTCACAACTTCTCGGCGCAGCCCTTGCACCAGGCCTGGCACCTAACGGTGCTTCCAGGCGTAATTCTTCCGTGCAGCAATAAGGATAATCCTCAAATTACGGACCCAGTCCGTGTAATTGCTACCATCATCTTTCAACTTTGCTTTCTCAAGGAACGCATTAAAATTCAACGGAACAACAAAGACGAGCCATCTATCTACACATCATAGACAAGCAAGATACTATCGGTACTAAGTTCATGATAAATTTAAGTTCAATTAATCATATTACTTAAGAACTCCCACTTAGAAAAATATCCTCAATTCTCTAAGTGATTGCGTGATCCATATCAACTACACCATGACCGATCATCACGTGTGATGGAGTAGTTTCAATGGTGAACATCAATATGTTGATCATATCTACTATATGATTCACGCTCGACCTTCGGTCTCCGTGTTCGAGGTCATATCTTATATGCATAGCTCGTCAAGTATAACCTGAGTATTCGCGTGTGCAACTGTTTTGCACCCGTTGTATTTGAGCGTAGAGCCTATCACACCCGATCATCACGTGGTGTCTCAGCACGAAGAACTTTCATAGCGGTGCATACTCAGGAGAACACTTCTTGATAATTTAGTAAGGGATCATCTTATAATGCTACCGTCAATCAAAGCAAGATAAGATGCATAAAGGATTAACATCACATGCAATCAATATAAGTGATATGATATGGCCATCATCATCTTGTGCTTGTGATCTCCATCTCCGAAGCACCGTCATGATCACCATCGTCACCGGTAGCGACACCTTGATCTCCATCGTAGCATCGTTGTCGTCTCGCCAACTATTGCTTCTCGACTATCGCTACTCCTTAGTGATAAAGTAAAGCAATTACATGGCGTTGCATCTCATACAATAAGCGACAACCATATGGCTCCTGCCGATTGCCGATAACTTCGGTTACAAAACATGATCATCTCATACAATAAAATATAGCATCACGTCTTGACCATATCACATCACAACATGCCCTGCAAAAACAAGTTAGGCGTCCTCTACTTTGTTGTTGCAAGTTTTACGTGGCTGCTACGGGCTGAGCAAGAACCGTTCTTACCTCGCATCAAAACCACAGCGATACTTCGTCAAATAGACTCCGTTTAACCTTCTCAAGGACCGGGCGTAGCCACACTCAGTTCAACTAAAGTGAGAGAGACAGACACCCGCCAAATACCTTTAAGCAGCGAGTGCTCACAGCGGTGAAACCAGTCTCGCGTAAGCGTCTGGCGTAATGTCGGTCCGGGCGCTTCATCTCACAATACCGCTGAACCAAAGTATGACATGCTGGTAGGTAGTATGACTTGTATCGCCCACAACTCACTTGTGTTCTACTCGTGCATATGACATCAACGCATAAAACCAGGCTCGGATGCCACTGTTGGGGAGCGTAGTAATTTCAAAAATTTTCCTACGATCACGCAAGACCATGGTGATGCATAGCAACGAGATGAGAGTGTTGTCTCGTACCCTCGTGAGACCAGACAGCGGAAGCGTTGACGCAACGTAGAGGAAGTAGTCGTACTTCTTCCCGATCCAACCGATCCAAGTACCGAGCGTCGGCACCTCCGAGTTCTGCACACGTTCAGCTCGATGGCGTCCCTCGAACTCCGATCCAGCCGAGTGTTGAGGAGAGTTTCACAAGACCTGACGGCGTGGTGACGATGATGATGTTCCACCGCGCGGGGCTTCGCCTAAGCTCCGCAGCGGTATATTCGAGGTGTAGTTTGGTGGAAGGGGCACCGCTGCGGCTAAGGCGATCTCAATGATCAACTTGTGTGTCATGGGGTGCCCTCTGCCCTGTATATAAAGGAGGGAAGGGAGGGCTGGCGGCCACCAAGGGCTGCGCACAGGAGTCCTACTCCCACCGAGTAGGATTCCCCCAATCCTAGTCCAACTAGGATTGGCCAAGGGGAGGGAGAGAGGCGCCACCCCTTCTCCTAGTCCTAATAGGACTAAGGAAGGGGGAAGGTGCGGCCAGCACTTGGGCCCCTTTCCTCCTTTCCACTAAGGCCCATCAAGGCCCATTGACCCCGGGGAGGTTCCGTAACCCCGGTACTCGGTAAAATTCCCAATTTCACCCGGAGTGATTCGGAGTCAAACATAGGCTTCCAATATATCAATCTTTATGTCTCGACCATTTGAGACTCCTCGTCATGTCCGTGATCTCATCCGGGACTCGAACAACTTTCGTACATCAATATCATATAAACTCATAATAACTGCCATCGAAGCGTTAAGCGTGCGGACCCTACGGGTTCGAGAACTATGTAGACATGACCGAGACACCTCTCGGTCAATAACCAATAGCGGGACCTGGATGCCCATATTGGTTCCTACATATTCTCGAAGATCTTTATCGGTCGGACCGCATAACAACATCGTTGTTCCCTTTGTCATCGGTATGTTACTTGCCCGAGATTCGATCGTCGGTATCAATACCTAGTTCAATCTCGTTCTTGGCAAGTCTCTTTTCTCGTTCCGTAATACATCATCTCACAACTAACACATTTAGTTGCAATGCTTGCAAGGCTTATGTGATGTGCATTACCGAGAGGGCCCAGAGATACCTCTCCGACAATCGGAGTGACAAATCCTAATCTCGAAATATGCCAACCCAACATGTACCTTCGGAGACACCTGTAATGTACCTTTATAATCACCCGATTCGTTGTGACGTTTGGTAGCACCAAAGTGTTCCTCGGGCAAGCGGGAGTTGCATAATCTCATAGTTATAGGAACATGTATAAGTCATGAAGAAAAGCACTAGCAACAAACTATACGATCAGGTGCTATGCTAATGGAATGGGTCATGTCAATCAGATCATTCAACCAATGATGTGATCCCGTTAATCAAATAACAACTCCTTGTTCATGGTTAGGAAACATAACCATCTTTGATTAACGAGCTAGTCAAGTAGAGGCATACTAGTGACACTCTGTAGGTTTATGTATTCACACATGTATTATGTTTCCGGTTAATACAATTCTAGCATGAATAATAAACATTTATCATGATATAAGGAAATAAATAATAACTTTATTATTGCCTCTAGGGCATATTTCCTTCACTCGCATTTTTTCACCGCATCCTGGAACTCCTGCTGGACTTCTTCGACCCGGGCCTTGAGCTTCTTACGGGCGGCTTGCTGCTGGACAGCCTTCTCCTCAGCCTCGCCCAGGGCCTTCCTCAGGGCCTCGATCTCGGTCGCGGTCCTGCACATATTACATAACCGCGGTCAATATACAGCGCTTACTCCTTTCGAACACATAGCAAGTAGTCACTCACCTTGCTTCTCCTGGAGCCAAATTTTAACCTCGCCGAGCTCGTTCTCGGGCCGCTCCAGCCTCTGCTTCAGTTCAGAGACTTCGACAGCATGCGAGGTTGCGGCCAACAGTGACGCCTGCTTATTGATACATATTAAGTTAGTCTCCTATAACAAAGGATTGATCCTCTGTCCGGTTCTTCTCGCCGAACACCGGACAGTGTCTCAGGGGCTACTGTCTACACGGGGTTTTTCTCTTTCTTACCTCGAAACCTGTTAACATGTTGCTACAGGCTTCATTCAGTCTCCTCTTGGCAGACTGAACCTTCTCGATCAACACACCCATAAGGACACGGTGCTCGTCCACGACGGAGGCGCCTTGTAGCGCCTCCATCAGGTTATCCGGCGCCCTTGGATGGACAGGGGCCACCAGTGGAAGCAACGCACCCCCCCCCCCTCCTTCAAAGGGGGTTGCTCGCCCGACTCCGGAGCCATATGAGTCTCCGGAATCGTATTCGTCTGAGGGCCGAACTGGATGCGGCCCTCTTCGCCAGTATCCATGGGGATCGGCTCCCCCATGTGTCTGGCAGTGGAGGTCTCGCCTTGTGGCGCCTCCCGTACAGTGTCCAGGGCTCCTCCCCGGTTTGGAGCGATCCTCCGGGACAACACTTCGGAGTTGTCCCTGGCCCTGGGAGAATAAACAGGCGGTGGAGACATGCTCGCCATCTCCGACGGAGCCAACGAACCTCCAGATGAGGATCGCTAGATAAGGTCGCGGCCCGGACTGCAATAGTAGAGTTAACTATGTCAAAATAATGAAGAGAAAGGGCCGGATGTGTGCATGAGCGAGCCATGTCACTTACGATGCGGTCTGGGGCTTAGTACGGGGGCGTCGTTCTAGACTGCTGCCAACGTCCCACGCGGTATCGACCGCTGGGACGCCCTTCCCCTTCTTGGGCGTTTCTGCCTCAAGATGCGCCGAAGCCGCCCTCTTCTTCTTCCTCTCCTTAGGGGGAGGGTTCTTTTCCTCCTCCTCCTCGTCATTGTCCTCAGGGACAAAGGAATGAGCTTCGTCGTCTTAGGACGTCACGTCCGAAGTGCCCTTGCAACGGGGGCCACTCTTGGCCCCCTTGGCCTTCTTCTCTGGTGCCTTATAAGGTGCCAGCACTAGCATCTTCGCCAGACGCGGGATGACCGGTTCTTCGGGTAGCGGAGCTGGACACTGGTTCCGCTTTGCCCTCTCCATCCAGTCCTGAAAAAGCAACAATAAAAGCCCAAGCATCATCCTTGAAACAAACAAGTGGAGAATGCATTAAAAACGACATTCCTCGCCAGCGGGGTGTTTAGCGTTGTGCCCGCGATCTGAATCTGCGGCCGGCGGTTTCTCGTTGCCCTTAAAAAGCAACTTCCATGCACCTTCGTGAGTAGTCTCGAAGAGCCTCACCAGGGTATGGTGCTTCTTCGGATTGAAGTCCCACAGAGGGCGGCTTCGGCGCTGGCATGGAAGGATCCGGCGAACTAGCATCACCTGGATCACATCAACGAGCTTGACGTTCTTGGTTACCATGCTTTCAACGCTCGTTTGTAGCGCTATTAGCTCGTCAGGTGAACACTAGTCCGGACTCTTCTCGACCCAGGAGGTGAGTCGCATGGGAGCGCCGGAGCGGAATTCGGCAGCTGCGGCCCAGGTGGTACCGCGAGGTTCTGTGATGTAGAACCACTGCTTTTGCCACTCCTTTACCGTGTCCACAAAAGTACCTTTGGGCCAGGAGACGTTGGACTGCTTGCTCACCATGGATCCTCCGCACTCCGCGTGCTGGCCATCCACTACCTTCGGCTTCACGTTGAAGACTTTGAGCCACAGCCCCAAGTGGGGTTGGATGCGGAGGAAGGCCTCACACACGACGATAAACGCCGAGATGTTGAGGAAGGAATTCAGGGACAGATCATGGAAATCTATCCCATAATAGTACGTCAGCCCGCGGACGAAAGGGTGGAGTGGAAACCCTAGCCTGCGTAAAAAATGGGGGATGAACACTACCCTCTCGGTGGCCTTCGGCATGGGGACGACTTGTTCCTCGGTCGGCAGGCGGTGAGTGATGTCCTTCGCCAAATATCCGGCCGCCCGAAGCTCAGTAATGTCCTCCTCCTTGACGGAGGAGACCATCCCCTTGCCCTAACCTCCGGATCCAGACATGGTTGCTTGAGTGGAAAGGAGATGAGAACTTGGGCGCTGGAGCTCGAGATTGGAAACCGGAGACAGAGAGAGGGCGTGAGAGAGGAAGGGGGAATCTTTATCCCCTTATAAAGGCAGCGAATATTAAACGCCTCCTCACTTGCCTTAAGATTCGCCTATTCCCAAGGGTTGTATGAACGACACGGTTGGGTTACCCATGCCCGCATTGATGAGAATCCTGCGATGAGGGGACATGATCTCTGCTTTGACAAGATGTGCCAATGGCAACCGCGTCTCGGGACGTGGGGCATCGAATATGAAAGCGGTTTGGAATTATGGCCGGTTAGGTGTAATGTCGTGCTGCAAAAAGTTGTCAGCGGATAGAACTCATGTAAAAATATATTCTCTCTGCGGTTGTGTATGGTGTGTGTGACAGGTCCGGATTCTATCATCGCATCCGAAGACTATCCTGGAGTTCGGAAGGGGGAACCCGCCTTGCAATGTCGAAGACAATCTGCGCGCTGGACTCCTCGTCGTTGAAGTCAGGTTCAGGGGCTACTGAGGGAGTCATGGACTAAGGGGTCCTCGGGCGGGCGGCCTGTTATCCATGGGACAGACTGATGGGCTGTGAAGACATGGAGGCTGAAGATTGTACCCTTGTCCGGATTGGACTCTCCTTGGCGTGGAAGGCAAGCTTGGCGACCGATTATGAAGATTCCTTCTTATGTAACCGACTCTATGTAAACCCTAGATCCCCCCGGTGCATATATAAACCGGAGGGGGTAGTCCGGAAAGGATATACACATTACCATAGTCATATAGGCTAGACTTCTAGGGTTTAGCCATTACGATCTTGTGGTAGATCAACTCTTGTAATACCCATATTCATCAAGATCAATCAAGCAGGAAGTAGGGTATTACCTCCATAGAGAGGGCCCGAACCTGGGTAAACATCGCGTCCCCCGTCTCCTGTTACCATCGATCCTAGACGCACAGTTCGGGACCCCCTATCCGAGATCCACCGGTTTTGACACCGACACTGGGTCCACGGCCGCAGCAAGGAAATGCCTCCTTATTACGCGCAAAATAATTATTCCTCCACCTGAAAGCGGGGACCCACCGGGTGGGCCACCGTATTTCGTGAAAAAAACGTTTCCCCCTGACTGCTGGGACCCACCAACTACATCTTCGCACACAAGGAAGTGCGTCCGGGCAAAAAAAAAACGATTCGCCCCCTGACTACTGGGACCCACCAGCTACATATTCGCACGCAAGGAAGTGCCTGACAGTCGGGACCCACCTGGTTGAAGCGTACGTAGCGTTGTCATTCTGGTCGCGAACGTGTACGTACATATTGGTCGATGTAGAGGCATGCACGTAGCATGTACACGTACGTACAGTGGCCAGGGTGCAAGAAAGTAAATACGACCACGTACGTACATACGGGCGGGGTCTCGAATGCCTACTCACGCGTACGTACGTCCAGGGCTCGTGTACATGGCTGGGTCGGAACGGAAAAACAGCGTCGTTGTCGTGTTCATGGGGAGCCAACCAGCTGGGTCGGAACGGAATGCGTCGTCGTGTTCATCGGGAGGGCTTGGATGGAACAGCCGATGGAAATGAGGCCTGGCGTACCGCAGAACAGAGGAAACGACCTTGTGTTCGACCGGCCACGGTCGAAACGGGCTCCTGTTCATCGGGAGGGGTATGGCGTACCGCAAAACGGAGGAAACAGACCTCCTACGGTCGAAACGGGGGTCCTGTTGATCGGGAGGGGTGTGGCATACCGCAAAGCGGAGGAAACGGACTTGAGTTGGAGGGCTACGATCGAAACGGGGGTCCTGTTCATCGGGAGGGGTGTGGTGTACCGCAAAACGGGACTCCACGGGATACTGTTCATCTCCACCGTCGACCCCTCCGGCCTCCACAGACTCTTGTTCATCCACCGTCGACTTCCTCCAGCCTCCACCTGTGACTGTTCATCCATGGGCTCCTGTTCATCCAGCCTCCACCGCACGCTACTCCACCGGCTATTTTTCAACCAGCCCTCTCCACGGGCTCCTGTTCAACCACCCCTCCACGGGCTACTATTCATCCAACCCTCCACCGCCTACTGTTCATCCTGCCCTCCACGGGGTGGTCCTGTTCATCCAGCCCTCCACGGGGTCCTGTTCATCCAGCCCCAACCGGCTCGATCGATCAGGGTCCTGTTCATCCAGAGGCAACACCACGGGGTCCTGTTCATCCACCCCCACCGGGAACTGTTCATACAAAACCCCGGCAATGCTCCTTTGTTCATCCAAAGGCAGCATCGATCAGCTTGATTAGCAGCGAGCGAAGAATCGCCTGTCGGGTTTAGTTAACAGCCATCGATCGATCGCTTCGGGTTCGATGTAGCGTAGCTGCGGTGCAATTGCTCGGGTTCAGTTAGAGCCCAACGCCTCGCTCGGGTTCAGTTAGAGCCCAACGCCTCGCACCCACGCGCGTGCATGTACGAGAGAAACATGCATCGCTCGGCCCCGACCACCCACCATAACCAGGAACACCCCGATATTTTCCTCGCCCTCGCTTCTACCACGGTTTTTTCCGTCATGGACGGCCCAAAGAATGTCATGTAGCTGCGTCTCCTGCCCGCCCAGGACGAAAAGCCCATTTTCTGTCATGATTTTTTGTCATAGAAGTAGGACCCCACCACATCTATGATGATACCGGGTTTCGTAACAATTATCGTCATAGAAGTGTCATAAGTATGACAGAAAAAAATTTCGTTTGGCCCAAAATGTCGCGGATGTGTCTTTTTTTGTAGTGCATTAACGGCCCATTATTCCGTCGGCCATTTCCAACCCATGTTATCTTTCGGCCTTCTAAGGGCCCAATTATTCCTGGGATCATTTCTATAATTCAATTAGTTACGGTCCGTTACTGGCATGTTCCGTTTGTGGGCCAAATTCAGCCCGTGGTTACATTCGGCCCGTTTGTGGCCCGTTAACCCGTTGGGCTTTTTTCATAGCGTTATCAAATACGGCCTATTAACGGCTCGTTACGGTCCACGAATAGTACGGCCCATGTTTGGCGAAATGACTATACGCCCATAGAAGGCCCATGGATCCTACGACCCATAGAAAACCAATTGATCCTATGGCCCGTAGAAGGCCCATGGATCATATGGCCCGTAGAAAGTCCATGGATCCTACGGCCCATAGAAGGCCCATTGATCATACGGCCCGCAGGAGGCCCATGGTTACAACAACCCGTGTGTTGCCATGATTATTGTGGCCTAGTTACCAAAAATAGGTTATTGTGGCCACTAGAAAAATGCGGAAAAAGAACTGCAGTGACTACAAGCAAACAACTAAACAAGAAAATAAGGAAATAAATAAGCAAGCAACTAACGCTAGCCTATTACAGCTATTACACATATTACATCCACTGGGCATCAAGTTCGCCAACAGTGGAAATATAGGGAACAAAGCAGCATAGTACATACACTGGCCGTCAAAATTGGCCACCAGTGCAAATAAACGCGGCAGCAAAACAAGTCCATAATCTGAAACAACCCGGAAGAGCTCAAGAAACGTTATCACAGGTATCCACCATGCGGCAATAAGCTTAGAAAGCTTATTAGCTTTATCTGTTGGTGCTAAAATCCTCCGGCGCTTGCATTTGCACGAAAAGTCTGCATCTAAATGCTCCATGGACTTCATGATCCTTCCGCTTCTTGTCGTAGCACAGCTGATCGATGTCTTTCAGCTTGTACTTGAGACTCAAGAAACCGAACTAATTCAGACAGTGAGTTTGAATAGCTTGTGCAAGCGGTAGTGGCCAGTAACTCAAACAGTAAACCAAGACATGACTTTGGGGTTGCCTCACTGTCTTTAAGATAGTTTTCCTTAGCTGTTTTATCAGATTCATTGGAGACCAACAAGGATGTCCCACGATTTGAACCTTATCTACATTACTTCCTTTACCATTGCTTAATAAGGCAGTCTTCCCCAATATTTTGTCAGCATTCTAAAAGAAGAAACAAGCAGACACATAACAGGTTTAGCATGTACTAGTATATGAAACTCATTTCGGTGAACCAATTCATTATTAAGGTGGACAAGATTAAACTACCAAGTCTTATATTTCCAAGTAGTACATTATAAAAGCATCAAACAAACATATATCTATGTCCTATGGTCACTGCATTGTCTTGCCAAATCAAAATGGAGACACGGTTCAAATCATATCAGTTCAAGAGAAAGAAGCACTGAAAGAATACAAAGCGTGGGAAACTACACGGCACAACAAGATTTCAGATGGGTACCACGGGTCTACATGTACAACAACAGTATTGGCCCTGTTATGATACTAGTGATGTGCATGATATGAGAAATCAACTGTATACACAATTGAAATTGAAATCAACAGAGCTATTTATAAGAGCAAACTTGTCAAAGAAACATGCGTAAACATACCTGATCTGCCATTGGAGTTTCCATTGGATCGTTCAATTTAAAATAAGTTTGTATGAGTAAATACAGTGATACAAGAGCAAAGTAGTATGCACGATAGCAATGGAATCTTAAATGAGGATAGTTGTTCTTTAGGTTTAAGCACTTGTTCTACATGAACAGAGTACATTAAGACGCAAGCATATAGTACTTCAAATAAAATGAGCTCATAGACCTTACCACATTCTTGGTTTGGGACCAGTAAAGAACAAGGCGTTCCCAGTCATCGTCCAGTAAATGTGTCTCAGGAGAACGTAAGGGAATTTGATGAGTTTCTTTGCCACTGAAGTACATTTTCTTCAGGTAATTCCGATCCTGCCACCAAGCATTCTTGAAGATAGCAGAGGTATTAGCATATGTTACCTCATCCCGAGTTTCCAAATCGGTCCTTCTCTATAGAGAAAAATGGGAAAATTTGTTGTATTATAACCATCATGGAGGTAGAATGTATGGACAAAGCAAAGTAATTGCCATGAATAACATTACTTACAGATAACTCCTGGACAAACACCTGCAACTGGTATTTTCCATCATCTTCAGTATAATATTTCCATGATGGGAAGATACACACATAGGATTTAACAACATCAAATGTGATAGATGCTGAACTATGAATGGCTGGTTGTGCTTCCTCCACAGGAATAGGTGTACTAACTGGGGGAGTTGGGATTCACCGTGGTAGGACTGGCGCTTTGGGCACTGGGGCTGCCTTACTAACTGCTCTTGTTTGGGAGCTCTGTGGTGGAGATGGTGTTGTGTCAACAGGAACTGGGTTACTATCTACTGGGGTTGGGGTTAGATTGGGTGAAGCTGGTTCTCTGTCCATCGCAGTAGGGGTAAAATCTGCGAGAGTCTGGGTTATGTGTGGTAGGGCTGGTTCTCGTGCATGTACAAACGGGGTGCTATCTCCACCAAGAGGTGGCACTATTTTATTTGAAGACCGTGTTTTTACTCCGCTAGATACTGCCATCACCTGCTCCAATTCAAATGGCTGATAAACAGGAAACATAGTTGAATGTACGGACATTGTATGAGAGACAGATGCAATAGATAGTGTGGAAAAAAGAGGGCATTAAATAGTTGACATGTATATTGTTTAACTAAAACGGATAGCATGACATAATTTCACATATATGATGTGTATCTAAACTGGATAGCATAGCATAACATAATTCAAAGATATGATGACTAACTAAACAGGATCGCATGACATAATTCACATACATGTTATCAAATAATCAGGATTGCATGATTTAATTCATATATGTGATTTATATGCTAAGCAGAGGGCATTCGCATATATGATGTCTGAACTAAGAACATGGTGTTGAATATTGTGTATATGATATCTAAAATATGCAATGCAAGCAGACACCATATGCATGATATGAGTAGTAGAACCGTGCCAAGTTAGAGCATACACCTCGGTGGGGGAATAGGACTGGTGATCTGCCTCTGAATCCATCTCTGAGGAGCTATCGGGACCCAACAAGAGATCTGCTTTCACAGGTAGCACTGTCTACTCTGAAGGCCTTGTTTTCACTCCAGATTTTTCCATCACCCACTCAAATGGCTGATTCATAGGAAGAGTAGTTTAATGTACAAACATTGTCGTCAAATGGAAATTTAATGAAGAAAAGGATGGGCAAGATATCATTCAAATATATGATGTCTGGTTAAACAGGATGGCATTGCACATTTCACATATATTATGGCTGGCTAAAAGACATGAGACTGCATAATTCCCATATATGATATTGAAACTAAACAGGTGGCATTACAGAACATGTCTAAACTAAGCGAGATGACATATATGATGTCGAAGTAGGCCTTTGCAAGGCAACATATGCATGATGTGACTAACATCATCATGCCAAGTTAGAGCAAACACCTTGGGGGTAAATAGGAGTGGTCAGCTGCGTCTGAATCCGCCTCAGAACAGATATCTTCCTCTGGATTACAATCTGGAGGGGGGAGGGTTTGCCATTGAACCCACCATGGAGCAATGTCCGCATGACATTGTATTGCTGCACAAAACTCTTCTCTTTTTATCTACATGTTCAGCATGACTGTGTAGAATATCTGACATGCATACACAAAAAATATAGTGAGATTATGTAAGGAGAGCATGCAGAAATCTAGAGTAATGGTAACAACCAGTGGATGGATCCAAAAATAATGATAGCAGGCTGATGATTGCTTTAATTTAATAAAAAAACAGATGATGATTGCTTTACTATTTGTTTCCCACCCAAGATGAACAACATAGGCATACCCTAGGTGAACCAGATATTAGACAAAGATACTATTCATTGTTGCCTCGATATGTGCCCCAAAACTAATTTAGAACTCAAGTTTGAACATCAATTTGGACCTGACTTGGAGTTTAAGAGGTGAACAGGACAATAAAGTAGCAGGTAATATTAAGCAATGCATAACATAAGTAGAAACAAAAGAGTGTGACCTCTCTTGTGGACCCGTTTACTCCTCATGTTCATCTGATGAGTCGATGATGGTGATGCCGTTGCGGTGGGTGCCAGCGGCAGGGAAGGAGATCTGAGGCGGTGAAAGACGGTCAGGAGTCGTGATGTCTGGTTTGGTGGATGCTTCTAGTGATGGGGCAGCTCGGGTGAGGTGGACGACATCGCAGCAGGAGCAGGACAAACCACACAAAGTTTTCTTTGATACCTACCTGTAACATAAGTAATTCTGTAAGGGCTCATTTTCCTTGCATGATTCTAAAAACGCAGGGATAGGAGGAAAAACACTGGAATAGGATAGAAATGCACATGGGAAACAGAGCATTTGTTAACACAGGATTTTTGTCAACTTGGGTGTATGGTTCACAGGAATTGGAGGAGCAGAGGAATGCAAAGAAACATGGACAAAATAAAGTGAAGCCATATGAAAGCGTGTATAGTTAGAATGTTATTCTGCCACTAATGCACTTGGTCTTGTTTTCATGCATAGGATTTTGAAAAGTAGGTCCAGGTCGATGTTTTGCTCCATTGCTTTCAACAAAATGCATGAATAATTGAAAAGTAGAGTGCCATAGGAAAATTTTCTATTGCTATGTTTTTCCGTTGAACCAAAATAGCCCTAATGGATCGACATGAATGTAGAGTAATAGGTGATGCGACAAGTGTACAACCTCTTTGCCAGTGTCAGTGTCGAAACCTCGGCATCATTGGGTTGGTCATTTGAAGAAGTTGAGGCGGAGGTGGCTGTCGGAGGTGTGGAGGAAGATCTGAGGAATTTGTAGACAGCGTCGTGAGCCTTTGCTCTATTGTGATGGATCGTTTCGTCGTTGGAGCAGCTCCAGTGAGCCGTAAGACGTCAAGGCTGAAGCAGCACAAGGTAGACATCGTTAATCTCAAGTGGGAATCTAATAGCATCTCCAATACATGATGTAAAATGCATTACGAAAATGTGATAGATGTAAAATTTACATTACCAAAATCCACCTGACTACAACAGATGAGGTAAAAATTGTTGACTCTGAACTTAACTGTCAAAACTGAAATTTACTGTGGAATCTGAATGTTACTGTCGAAACTGAACGCAATTGTAGTAGAGAGGCGCTTCACATGGGATAGTTTAGGGAGGGCCTGCAGTTCATCTTCAACCTACACCCCCCTGAGCCGCCAGCCACCACCTGCCGAACCCCGTGCTGCCTCGCCGCCTCGAAACAACTCTCCACCACCGGTCCGCCGCTGCCTTGCCGCTCCGAAACAACTCCCCACCACCGGTCCGTCGCCGCCCCGAAACAACTCCCAAACGCCGGTCCGTCGCCGCCCCGGCTAGCCCTCTAGCCCCCCCCGCCAAGCTTTTTCTCCGGCGATCCCCATGCCACTGCCCCACCACCGCGCCCCCACCACGGGCGAGCATCGCCCCCACCCAGAAGCCTAAGATAGATAGTGGGGTACCTCTCCGTGAGCCCCCTCCCGCTGGGTGGTTCTTCCTTAACTCCAGCAAGCCCCCACCCCTAAAATCGATGATCAAAAAGTCGATTTAGTCGATCAAGTGTAGCTAAATCGAGCGAGCAGCAAGACGAGCAAGAGGGTGGCGATGCAGCAGCCTTGGCGAGCAAGAGCCGAGCAGCAGCGAGTGCGTGCGAAGCGAAGGAAGGCGAGCGAGCAGCAGCAGCAGATCCGGCTGGTATGGACGCCACCGAAGGGGCCTCGCACTGGGGAGAGCCGCCATGGATATGTCGCCCGTGGCGCCGGCTTCGAGATAGCCGCTCCATAGGGGTGCGGGATGGAGCATCGCCGGTGCCGGGAGGTCGAGTTAAGGAGAAGGTGTGATGCGATGAGTGTACAACCTCTTTGGTGGTGCCTAGTAGGCCTCGGATTCATCCGAGGAGTCGGTGAGGATGTTGCGGTTCCGATGGAGCAGGTTAAGGCGGCGCTGTGGGGATGGAGGAGCTGCGATAGATGAGGTGATTGTCAGAGCAGCTCCTTGGAGGTGTAGGACGGGGCGGCTGAACCGGCGAGATGATGAGATGGAAGACGGATCCTCATCCGGGGAGGTGGATGAGGGACGTCGAGCTGTTGCGGTGGATGACGTCATCGGGAAGAGGCTCTAGCTGGGCAGCGGTGAGGTGGCGGACGGAGGAGGGTGGGGTTTCACGGCTGGAGCGGAGAGGTTATGGCGGCCTGGGATTTCGAATGGTGAAAAGGAGGTGATGGGAGGGGAAACCATGACTTAGGGACGCGCTTGTCCAAAATGTAGGGTGTGTTACAAAAGTACACCCACCGATTTGAATGCGTTTTTCGAGGTTAACTTTGACCAAATATTAGAGCAATAATATATGACATGCAACTTACACAAAACACACCTTTAAATTCGTGTGTGAATGGAGCTTTCAATGATATAATTTTCACATTGTGCATGTTATGTACTATTAATCTTGTCAGTAGTCAAAGGCGGTCTTAAAAAACACATTAGGCCCTATATAGATGGAAGGAGGGAGTATGAATCCATGTTATTTCCAATTAAATTTTTTCGCTGGCTATATAATGCATGTAACCTACTCATGCCAACATTTTAGTGCATTCCGAATGTCTATACTATCGCTGCAATTCGAACTGAATTTGAATTCGTTTCTCTATTTCAATAAGAATCTACAATCATGATTGTTGCCAACTTCAACCATCATTCTTGTATTACCTTAACAACACAGCACATGACTACTATAGAGATAGATATGAAATATGTGTGCTATATGAACTCGAATTCAATTTTTTGAATACACTTCATGTTGATTCCAAATAATAGTACATTTGATGTACTAACTACATATTCATAATCTAAACCATGTTCTATCATTACACGTGTTTATCACACAAAGTATAGTGCCCGCCCCTACATTATGACAAGTATTTGTACCCCGAGCTGCAAAAGCCACACATTAGCCCAAATTATTATCAATGTTCTATATATTATATGTAGTACTAGCAAGATGTCCATGCGTTCCACGGAACATCAAGATGACCGAGGGGAGGACTTATTTGCAAATATGGAGAGGTGTGTGGGTATCTTTTTTCAAAATTGACATAGTTTCCTTCCTATCCGTCAGATATAAATCGGACGGCCTATAATGCAGGATGGCAGGCACACCATCATCAACAACTCTGTTTTCTATAAGAGTAGAGATAAAATATATTATATGTAGTATAACATGTTCATAACCACACCATGTGTATCACCGTTATATATATTCACGCATCGTCGGTTTAAAACACTATGATAAATTCTTCAAATATCTGAATTCACTTTTTATAATGAATTATGATCTCTATTAAATCTTTTACACCCACACAACCCTCTTATCTTTGTAGCTAGCGCTAACTTTCTCTCGTGCATGCACGCGCCGCATCCTCTCACCCTCCTCAACAATCTCTAGCTCCATCACGCAAATTCGTCTTTTCACTTTAGGTCATTCACCCACGGTGTGTGTAGGCACCCAGCTCCTTCTTTACGACACACATCGATCGATATGCCTCTCTAGCCAGGTGTGCCTACCACAAACGCAAGCTTCCCCTCTTCTCTTCTCACCTTCAATGCCTCACTCCCACCACTCTTTTCATCGATCTCATACTCGCACACTCCTTCCCCCTCGATATAGTATGCCTCTCGCGCCAGCTCTGTCGGATTTTGGGTTCCGGCAGACCCTTGAGGTTCGAACACTGGGGTGCGCGCGGTGATCCAACCCTCCACCGTCTCGTACCTCGCCGAATCACAGGGACCTAAACTACTAACGGAACAGCACAAGAGACACAAGATTTATACTAGTTCGGGCCACCGTTGTGGTGTAATACCCTACTCTAGTTTGTGGTGTGGTGGATTGCCTCTTGGGCTGATGAGGAATAGTACAAGGAAGAACAGCCTCGCGAGGGTCTGTTCTTGGCGGGTGCGATGAACTGCTAGGTGGTGTTCTGTCGCTCTAACTACGGGTTCCTTGATGAGGATTCCGATCTCATTCCGGGGCGGATCCCTCTGCCCTGGGGGTGGCTACTCCTATTTATAGGCGAAGGCCCTGGGCCTCTTCCCAAATATTGAGCGGGAAGGCGCCAACAATTAGCCATTTGAAGGGGAACAGCGGGTACACTTATCTGACTAAAGTTGGTCCTGCACGCCAAAGGCTCAGGTGATGGCGCTGCTTGGGCTCCACAATGACTCCTTCCAGCCGTTGGGGCTGGTCTTGGTCTTGTTGCAATCAAACGAATGCCTTTGCTGATGCTCTCGCTGCGCTTGCTCCTTTGCACCAAAGAGGAAAGGAGGGGCCTGCTGCTGGCTGGCGCCATCGGGCGCCCTTGGTCGTCATGGCTTGCGTCATGGGCACCTCGCGAGGTACCTGCCTTGAACTCTCCGCCTCCTCTTGAGCCGGTCGACGAGGCCGTGCACGAGAAGCTCCTTGTCGTCCGCCCGTGAGGCTTGGCCCCTCGCGAGGGTCTTGAGCTGCGTTGATGAAGATGGGCTGTCCTGGGCCTCCTTTGAGCCACGCCGCAGGCCGCAGAGCGAGCAAATCTGGGGACCCCGTTCCCGGAACGCCGATAGTAGCCCCGGCCTGGCGGCGCGCCTGAACTTGGCGGCGAGAGGCGAAAGGGCAAGTCTGAGCGTCATGAGCCCCTAACAGCTCGCGACCTTGGGCGCCCGCGTGGAGGTTGATTGGGCGTGGGCGCCTTTGTTCCCCACGCCTCCTTATTTCGTGCCTTGCTAGACGGACACGCTGTTGTACACATCCGTTCCCCTCTCTGCTGCTCGTGCGCCCCTGTCCTTCCCCCTCTCGAACTCCAGCTTCCATTTTCAATCCAATCTCGAATCTCCCCCCTTTCAATCGCCATGGCTCCGACGAAGAAGGGGAAAGGGAAGAAACCTGTGCCTCCGCCTCGCTCGCCGCCGTCGGCGGCCCCTCCGCCGTCGACCCGTCGATCATACTCAATCTAGAGGGCTTGGGCAAGGTTAGTTCGGCTCTGGCCACCACCTTCAACGAATGCGGGAGGACGACGGCCTGGCCCGCGTCCCACTTCTCCATCGACAGGATAGTCACTGAGGTCCGGTATTTTTTGGCGCCACGTGGGCGGGCTGGTTCCCCCTTTCGATTTCTTCAATGGCGTGCTTTCCCACTATCAGATCCACATGATGCATCTAGGTCCTGAGTCCATCACTCTCCTCTCGTTCTTCACCTTCGTTTGTGAAGCAATGATGGGCATCCTTCCTTCGGTTGCCTTGCTGCGCCACTTCTTCTTTCTGCGCCTTGTCGACCCCACCCAATGCTCGGCGTGCGTGAGCTTCGTCACCGCGCCCGAGACAGCGGCCTTAGGGATTGACTTCAGCCTCCCTCCGCCCGCGGCCGAGTTCCGCGAGAGGTGGTTGTACGTGGATGTGGGGGTGCCCAACCCCCTGCTATCGGAGCCAACCTCGCCTGCTGTCCCCAATTCAGGCCGGGCCGAGGCGCTTTCAAGCCCTCGGCTCATTTTTATCAGCACCGCCGAGTTCTGAGAAAGCTTGGCGTGATGGCGCCAAGGTGGTGAAGGAGTTCTGATGTGCGCGTTGCTCCTCTCAACGCCATTCCCACGGATGTGGGCCTTGGTGGCCCTGGTGATCGTATGAGGCTCGGAAGAAGACTGATGCTTGAAGCGCTAAGGAAAGTGCTCCTGGTCTGATGGCGACCCCAACCCCGGTGGCATCCGGCATGGAGGGGCCTTGCTGTACCTCTGCGGAACAAGGGTGATTTTGTGAACCAGATGCCTATCTTGATGAATGGGGGCGCGCCTGCTGGTCTCCGGGGCCTCGCGAGAATCCAAAGGATGGTGATAGCCCTTCCAGTCGGCCAAGGCGGCTCCTCCTCAAGTGGCGGAGCAGGAGGCCTGAGCCGCCCGAGGTCGAAGGACCCCGCCCGGGTGACAGCCGGGCGACGCTCATGAGGGGCTGCTCTCGAGGCTCATGCCGCCCGCTGGCCGAGGGCGGCAGCAGCCGCCCGCAGCGCTGCGGATGGAGCCCCCGAGGCCCCTACTGCTTTTCTTGGTGATGCGACCAGCAGCGCGCGTCAGGCGGACGCCCCTGACATAGGTCACCTTGATGCTTCTCCCTCGTCGCAGGCTGACCCCTGCGCTCAAATCTTGGGTCGCTTTCGCGTGGATTTCGAGGCCCTCCGGAAGAGAAGGGAGGCCCTGGGCGATGATTACCCTTGTCGCCTACTGAAGCGCAGGAAGCACTTCGCCACTGATGAGTAAGCCCGTTCCTTCTCCAGCTCCTGATCCTCCTGCTGCTTGTACTGATCCTTGCCCTGCAGGCCCCTTCCTGCCGAGCTCACAGAGACGGGTGAAGAGCCGTCCCCCTTGGCTTCGCCCTCTTTCCCGTCCTTGAGCGCTCCAAGTAGCGGAGCCCTTGTGGTGAGGCGACCGGGAGGCGAACTGTCCCGCGCGCCGAGGCCCTGCGCCTCGCGACCCTTCTTCGCGAGCCTTCCCGTGGCATAGCTAGCTGCCGTGGGCTTCTCGCTGGTCGTGGGCGGTGATTGGTGGCGCTTCCTGCGCCCTCCGTGCAGGGGTGGGCTGGCTCGTGCGGGCTCCAGCCCCGGAGGGGGAATGCTGATCCGTGGCTCCCGGCGCCCGCTTGGGGAGGTTGATGGTGTGGAAGACGTGCACGAGCGCGCCCGGGAGCGCCGCGCCCTACCCCAAGGATTTCTTCGAAGGGCGGCTGACGCGGTGAGCCTTCTTGGTGAAGAGCTCGCTGACAAAGATGCACGCCTTGAGGCCGAGGGCCTGCGCCTGGCCGCAGAGAGGCGTGAGCTGGAGGGCGCTGTCGCCCTTGCGCGCCACCAGCGCGATCTTGATGATGAAGAGGCCAAGGCGTCGCTGGCAGCCTCTCGGGAGGCCTGTTCTCGGGCTGTCGAGGAGGCCCGGGAAGCTAACAGGCGGCGAGAGGCGGCGGAGGAGCGGGCACGGGAACTCCTGGCCCGGTGTCACGCACTGGAGGAGCAAGTAGAGCTGCGTGAGGCAGCCCTCGCGTCGATGAAGGTGGCCTTCGGCGACCCGGCGGAGCTCCAGAAGCGTGAGGAGGCGTTGACGCTTCAAGCCGCCCGCCAAGCAGCAAGTCTGGCGCTTGAGACGAGGGAGCACTTGGTGACGCGGGCGGAGGATGAGGTCGCTGCATGGGAAGCCCGCGTCCTGGAAGAGGTCGGACGCCGAGTGGCGACGGCGCGCTCGAACCTCGAGCACGAGTTCGAGGAGAGGCTGGGGTTAATCAGGGCCGAGGCTGAAGGCAGGACTGCTGCCTTGAGGTCCAAGCTGGAGGAGGCGACGCGGCGGGCCGATGCTCTTCGGGCCGCCCTCAAGGTGGCGCAGGGGGGGTCAACCACCTCTCAGGCCGAGGTGCTCCTTCTTCGCCGACGGGTGGAGGAGGCCGAGGCCGTCGAGCGTCAGAATGTGGACGAGATACGTCAGCGGCGAATCCTGGAGCATGAGCATGGCCCCATGCTCGCCACGCTTCGGGAAAGGGCCAACACAGCCTTGGGTAATATCTGCAAGGCGGCTGTTGGCGAGCCGCCTGTGATTAACTCGCCAAGAACCTCCGCTTCTTCGATGTGGTGGCACGGCTGGAGGCGGTCGGTCAGGGCCAATAGGTTGGTGGAGGAGAGGAGCCACGCTGGGCGCGCCTTTTCTCGTGTCTTGAGCCATCTCCAGAACATGGACCCCCATTTCGACTTTGACGCAGCCATCGCCCCAGTTCCCCAGGCCGTCCGGGGCGACCTGTCGCACTGGGTGGAAGACAGTGTGGATGCTCTCATCAGGGACTTTGCTTCGGACAACGACGGCGTGGTCGTGGCCGCTGATGAGGGCGGCGTGGTGAACGGCCCAAACGCCGCCGATGGCCACGCAGACAGTGACGGCGAGGCCAGCGACGCCAGAAACGGCTCGGGAGGTGCTCCTGAGGACGCATTGGGGGATTTATCCGACTGATTATGTATTGTCCCTGTTCCGTTACCCTGCATCAATAGAACTCAGGTTTTGTCCTGATGGCTGTGAGAGCATTTTGGGAGGGGGAGCCCCTCATGTAAAACGTGTGTTCATCGTATTTGCAGGTGTTACATCGCCCATACGCCCGCGCCAAGTGGTTGGCTAAGCGACGTGTTGGTTGGCTGGTTTACCTTTGTTCGTCTGAGTCTGAGATAGCTTTGTGGGAGCTGCGGTGACCTGAGTGTCTCTGATCGAATTCGTAGGATCTGCAGTAAAACCCTCCGGAGAGGATCTTGGCGGCGGCAGGCTGGGTTCTTGGCAAAGCTAGGCCTGGCCCGGCTCATGAGGGGCTCATGAGGGGAGGCAGCTGAGGCGGAGTGGTAACCAAAGCGGGAGATTTGCTCGAACGAGACTAAACACCCCTTCCCCGAACACACGCAAATCTCAAATTCGAATCCAACTTAAATCCAGCGGGGGAAAGCGACAAACAAATGGAAAGGCGAAGAAAGCAGAAGAAAAGCCGCGTCCGGCACCTAGTCTAATCTTGGACGTCATCTCACCAGCGCGGAGCTAAGTGCTGCCACTGGGAGTGGGAGGGAGCCCCAGGGCCTGAGGCCGGCACCCCTGAGACTCCGGGGCGTGTACGGCCCCACTCATTATTACGTGAGAGTGTCACGGGGCGACGAGCTTCACAGGCACTGGGCCTTCTTCACAGGTATCGGCCTTGCTTCATATCGCCAGACGAGGGCCCCGCCTTGCGCCACACTCTAGTGCCACCAACGACGATCGGAAACCAGGACTTCACCGATGGGGTAGAGCGGTCGCCAGCGGTTCCCCCGACGACCACGGGTCCTCCGCCAAGGGCAGGCCCTGAGGCACCTCCCCAGCAGAGGGCCTACCTCCTGAGAACGCCTTGCTCCGAACGCCGTGGTGGTGATGTCGGATCTCTGCCCCTCTCCGGCAGCCCCCTGCGCCCTCCTCCCGAGGGGTAGGAGACTGCGGGAGCGGGGCAGCCGCTCGTCGTGGCGACATGTACCTCCTGCGACCTATGGTTAGCGTATGTTTGCTCTTGAGGAAGTAGCGGTACCCGATAATCGTCGCCCCCGGCGTGACCAGTGGGACCGTCTCGAGGCTCCTGGAAGAGCTCGGCTTCTGGCGCCTCATCTCCCCAGCTCGGGCTGAGGAGCGAGCCTTGTTCTCCCTCATGCGGGTGCCCTTGGTCCACCATGTGGGGCACGTATTCTTCTGGCACCGTCGCCCCGAAGGCCACGCCGTAGTGCTGAGCGTGCCATGCGACTCTGCTTGATGCGCCCACCATGGGGTGGTGGCGCGGCGGTCCACCTGGGCCGTGGGTTACGTCGAGTCCTTCTTCTCCGCGGGCGGGCGGGGCAACCCGCCCTGCCCGGCTGCCGACAGCTTCGCCGGTGTTGAGTAGCTTTGGAGCCCGCAGAGCATCGCGAGCCCCGTGCGGGCCGCCTGGGCCCGAGGCGGGGCGGGTGCGAAGGGTGAGCCCCAAGGCGGCGGCCAGAGCTCCGCCACCGCTCCAGCAGCACGTCGCGCCGCCTTCCATCGATCTGCACTGCAGCAGCTCTCGGGCCACCGTGAGCGCGCCCTCGAAGTTCGCTTTGCTCCCGGCGGGTGTACGTGGCGTGGTCGCGGCGTGATTGGAGGCCCTTGCTGCCGACCGCGCCGCCGCGGCGTGAGAGCGTCGAAGCTTCGTCGCGCCGCCCGCAGCCCGCAGCGTCCTGCGAACCGCGAACTGCCTGGGGCATGGGGTCGCCCGAGGCGAGCGGCTCTGCGCGGGCGGGCCACACCACCCAAGGATCTGGGTTGCCCGCTTGGTCGCCGGACATGGTGATGACGATGCGACGGGACACGAGGTGGCAGAAGGTGGATTCCGGCGCACCCCTACCTGGCGCGCCAAATGTCGGATTTCGGGTTCCGGCAGACCCTTGAGGTTCGAACACTGGGGTGCGTGCGGTGATCCAACCCTCCACCGTCTCGTACCTCGCCGAATCGCAGGGACCTAAACTACTAACTGAACAGCACAAGAGACACAAGATTTATACTAGTTCGGGCCACCGTTGTGGTGTAATACCCTACTCTAGTTTGTGGTGTGGTGGATTGCCTCTTGGGCTGATGAGGAATAGTACAAGGAAGAACAGCCTCGCGAGGGTCTGTTCTTGGTGGGTGCGATGAACTGCTAGGTGGTGTTCAGTCGCTCTAACTACGGGTTCCTTGATGAGGATTCCGATCTCATTCCGGGGCGGATCCCTCTGCCCTGGGGGTGGCTACTCCTATTTATAGGCGAAGGCCCTGGGCCTCTTCCCAAATATTGAGCGGGAAGGGCGCCAACAATTTGCCATTTTGAAGGGGAACAGCGGGTACACTTATCTGACTAAAGTTGGTCCTCGCCGCCAAAGGCTCTGGTGATGACGCTTTGCTTGGGCTCCACAATGACTCCTTCCAGCCGTTAGGGCTGGTCTTGGTCTTGTTGCACGAAATGGATGCCCTTGCTCGATGCTCTCGCTGCGCTTGCTCCCTTTGCACCAAAGAGGAAAGGAGGACGCTGACGGGCTGGCGCCTCGATGGCGCCCTTGGTCGTCATGGCTTAAGGTCATGGGCACCTCGCGAGGTACCCTGCCTTGAACTCTCCGCCTCCTCATGAGCCAGTCCCGACGAGGCCGTGCTCGAGGAAGCTCCTTGTCGTCCGCCCATGAGGCTTGGCCTCGCGAGGGTCTTGAGCTGCGTTGATGAAGATGGGCTGTCCCGGCCTCCTTTGAGCCACGCCACGGGCCGCAGTGCAAGTCTCAGGGACCCCTGTTCCCGACGCCGACAACCTCCTAGATGCATCCCTCTGTCTCTATCCTTCTCCTCGGGCCTTATTTGCTTCTAACACATACATGCATGTATACCGATCGATCTCCCTACATATACCTAGGTCGACTTTAACTATTTTTCCCCCACCCATGGATCGACGTGCCTCACAAGTTATGTCTCTCCTTTCTCTGACAAAGGACGATTGATCTTCCTATTTAGTTACGTCTGCTTACCACAGCCATATCGTCCCCCCTCATCATTCGTGCATGCCTCCTCACCCGTCTCTTACACGCATGTGCACAGACAGGCAGCCATCCCCTCTCTTATTGATATTGCAGGCGTGCCCTCCGTTTGTCTAGCAAGCCTCTCCCACCATTTGTTAGAAGCAACTCCACTACCACCCCCTCCAACACTCTAGCTCTGTCTCTCTCCCAACCTTATTCCTCTCCTACACATATGCATGGATACCGATCGGTCTCCCTTAATACATAAGGTAGGCCTCTCTCCTCCTCCACACATATACCAGCCATTGTACCTCTATAGTTAATTAGGTCTCTCCCCCACCACACAGCGATAGTAAAGCGATGTAGGTAGGTATCCATGCCACAGAGACAAACTGCACCTGTCCCCTCTCACATTCCAGTAGGCCAGCCACTCTATATCTTTGGCGTGGGCACACACAAATTCGATGGCACTCTTTATCGATCGCGCGCGCGCACACACACACACACACACACACACACACACACACACACATCATCCCTCTCTTCGATTCTATGGATACCTCAAGCCGATGATACCTCCACTCTCTTCTCGTGGATCGGCCCCTCTATATATATGATACATCCAGGACTCTATTTCACACACATTGCATATGTTACATTTTTTGATTGACTCCACCCCCAAAAAAAACACTCACGAACCCACACACTATATCTCTCTACGTTTGTATCTCTCTCACACAACCCCCACGTAGGTGGTGTACGTACACGAAGAGAATAGGTGCACGTACTCATGCTTCGTGCCCAGCCACACCCGCGCGGGTACCCGGTGGGGCTCATTTTTGTACGAAATGGCAGCCCACGTGCTGATTTGAACGCGTGTAGCGGTTGTTTACCTACGGAGGTCGTGTACCACGCGTGCACGAAACAAAGTTCGACTTGATGCGTTGGCGCGTTATTTTTAAATGAAGTTATATCGCTCAATGGCACGTACATAGAATATAAAACGATTTTTATGGAGAAAAAGGTAGTCCGCTCAACTATATACAATGGAGCCTGCCTGCCTGGGTTTGTCTCTCTTCAGAGTATCTCACACAAAGGCGGCGGTGGCCTATCTCTCTCTCTCTCACTGTTGGTCGATCCGCCACATCCGTCCGCCGCGGAAAGGGAGGATGTGCATCATTTCTCCGTTCGACGGTCTTTGAGGCAGACGTCCCGATCTGCGGTACACACCGTTCTCTCGACCAAGCTCCGACGGTAGGGGCCCTCGCCACCTGCCGTTGCGCAAGATGGGCAGATCCCCCGCCGCCGCGCCACCTAGTTACATCCCCGCGACCCCGGTATCCCTCCGCCTTGCTCCACCGCCTGTCTTCCCATGTCGCTGCATGTGGAAAATCTTGCATGTGGATCTTCCATAGTTCTTTGCCCAAAACGTAGCTCGTCCGGCGTACTTTCCATATTGCAATCTCATCCTCACACTGTTTTAGACAAACACAACCGTGTTGTTATCTACCCTTAGGACAAGGAATATGCTTCTTTTTTGTCGTCATATGTGTCATCAACTGTTATTGGCCAGTAATTGTTTCCTTTCTACCTTTTTTTTGCAAACAGGGCTATCCATTTCACCTCGTTGCTATTGCGACCTTTTGGTGAACTGCACAAATCACTTTTTTCTTAAGAATGTTTTGTGCAGTTGTACTAAAATGTCACATGGGCAACGTCTCTACATTTCAGTGCGACTGCACAAAGGGAGATTGGTTTTGCTCTATCCTCCTCATCCAACTCCGAGCCTAATCTTCTCCAACTATTTGCTTAATCTTCTCCAACTAGTTACCCTTAAGAGAGACTGCAAAGATGACCGGCTTCTATTTGTGTGTTTATTGTTTCATCAGCAGTCCTCTATTATCGTAATCACACTTAATATCTTTGGAACAGGGATGCTCGGCTCTAATTCAGTGGAACTGCACAAAATGATCGGAATGTTGCATGCTCCAGACAGCTACTTTTTTTCCCAACATGCCTTGTTGATTTAGATAGAGCTAGGGGGATGTTGCTGCCAATGAAAGCATGGATCAATTTTAATTTAACACCTTCTCACAACTTTGTCTTCATTTGTGATGTAAATATTAGCTCTGAACTGCTAATCGTTGAGATGCATTAGCAAGGAAGTTAGATTTTATTGTTTCCGAGAGAGCATCGATGGCAAGACACACGGAACAAAAGCTGAAAGCTCAGAGCATTGTACAATTTCATGTCGCTGGAAAATTATTAGTATAGTACGTCAATTATGTAAACAAATGTTGGAAGCTTGATAGCATTGCCAGAAGCCTCGTCAGCATCCACGTCCATGTGCCATGCACAAAATTACACTCCTCCATTCCTAAATATTTGTCTTTTTACAAATTTCAAATGGGCATATTTTAGAGTGTATATTCACTCATTTTGCTTCGTATGTAGTCACTTGTTGAAATCTCTAGAAAGAAAAATACTCCGGAGTATATTTAAGAACCGAGGGAGTAGTGCACAACCGCGTGGGAGACTCAGCCCAGTCGTTGCGCCGCATTAATAGTGAGTAATGAGCAGTCAAATCAGAAGCCCCACCTTTCCCACTGTAAGTTGCTCTGAAGAAGCAACCATCAATACGCTCTACTTTGAATCCGCTCATACTACTCCATCCGTCACTGTTTATAGAGCGCGCTTCAAAAAAAATCTCTGTGACCAAGGCGACTAGCGATCGGCCTGAAAAATAGCATTGGTTGTTATAGCACGGCATCTATTACTAGAGGAAATAATGCGTACACACATGCATGCAGTGCTGCCACCCCGGGTACACACATGCATGCACTTACTCCACTCCGTAGTACATCAAGAGAAAATTGTGGACTTGATTGCGGTTACCACGCCCTAATTAATTGAGCATTAAACCAAACGCGTCTAAAGTCTCTCTAGTGATGGAAATGCATGAAGAGAAATGCATCAGAATGAAGCGCGCCCTGTAAACTGTGACAGAGGGAGTAGTAGTATGAAGGTGCAAAACCAAGTACGTGTATGTCCAGTCGGTCAACGCACTTCCTCTTGGCATATCACTGACATGTGGGACCGAAGTGTGAGCAAACCGATCTCAATTGACGACAAAATGGACAACCCGCCGTTCCTTGAGAGAGACGAGGAGCGAGAACACACGGACGGGCTCGCACGGAGGCCAAGATATATTCGAGCATGGTTGATCGATATCATCATTACATGTTCGATGTTTTTTAATACTACTACTGGGCTGCTGTTTTCCGCCCTTCTCCCGAATAAATGTGTACTTTATCAGAGATTAAAAAAAAATAAGAGTACAGACGCAACACCATGCGGTTCTAGTAGTAGTACTACTTGTACTACTAAACCTTGCAATTGGCTCTTCGCCTCTTCGTGAAGTCGAACAATGATGGTACTCCGCATGTTGGGTACTACAGTGTATGCCTCTGGAAATCTGACACCGAATGAACTGATGGATGTCCACCGCCTGAGCAAGGGTAGGTTGCATTAGTCAAAAGGCGTAAGCGAGCTTCACCTTGTCCTGCAAGCTTCTCCTCGTTCTGCAAGTTGACGGGACACACCAAAAAGTAGTGCTAGTCCATACTCCCTCCTTTCCGGTTAATATGGCTTAATCTTTTATGCGGGTAAATGAGAGAGCTTTATTCATATATAAGAATTCTTAGGACAATCAGCCAAGAGACTAGTCACTAGGAAGCGAGGTACCCCGCAAAAAAAGAAGGAAGCGAGGTGTTTCATCAAGCCAGCTCTCGGCCACATTCAAAGTGCAGCAAGCACACTTCACACAAAGATGCGTCGCAAGGTTTGTTGACCTGTTTACATGCTGAATAACAAAAAAAGAGGAAATATTACCGAGCGCTCCTATTTGTAACAGGATATGAGCCAGAAGTAAGCGAGAATTGTGGAAAGTGTTCCATGCAATCAACTTCCATTATCACATGCGAGAACCCTCTAAGAGAACCAAATGTGTTGAAGATTGCTTTATCACATTTTTAAAATATAATAAGAGTGCAGACGCTCCTCCATCCGGTTCCTAGTAGTATACTACATACCTCTATAGTAGTAGTACTAGTACTAGTAAACTTTGCACTTGGTTGTTCGCCTCTTCGGGAAGTCGAACAATAATAGTACTAGTATAGTGTATGATTCTGACACCGAATTAACTGTTGCACGTCCACCGCCTGAGCGAGGGAGAGCTTGCATTAGTCAAAAGTTTCTCCTTGTCCTGCGATCCACCGCGTGCAAGCTTCTCCTTGTTCGACAAGTTGACGGGACACAGCAAAGTAATGCTAGTCCATACTGCCTCCTTTTCGGTTAATATGGCTTAATTTCAAACGATATAAATACACTGTCTGTCATTGTATATTTGTAAAAATACAATCAGTGGAGTTCATAATACGCTCATTGCGCTCAATATATAAATTTTCTGGTGTTTATACGGTCACTAGCTCACCCTAGCTGAGTATGTGTGTGCATGCACGTGTAAGTTGAGCACTTGAGCGTGACCATGTGTGTTCCGTCGTGTGCTCAGACATGCATGCATTAGGGCGTCACGCGCGTTTTTGCGTCCATGTGTACGTGTGACTGTTGCATGCATGCACGAGGTTGTAGTCCCTCACATTCACATGTTCATAAGTCAATGCTTTGTCAAAACATTGCATGCAAGGTTTAATCATTCGTTGTTCACGCATGCATTCCTGATATTAATAGTTGGTAAAGACAATTTCTTGAGGAAAACGAGCCCATGAATTGAGTACAAAGGGGACCAATAAGCCAGGACGGAGGGAGTACCAGTAGTGAACCGGAAGGAGGGAGTAGGTACTAGTAGTACTATGTAACAACGTGCAGTAACAAAATTCCTCTATGTGCATCTTGTCTACGTGTCATGAAGAAAATAGAGATAAGTACAAGTGAGACTCAGGAACGGTCATACACATAGGGGAAGTACGTGTAGGGGCCACTAAGGAGCAGTCAAATCACACAGTAAGTTAGTCGGAAGAAGCAACCATCATTTCACTCTTCAATGACACGTACGCAATATAAATTGGTTGATATGGAGAGAGAAAAAGAAAACCACTATATATACACTAGAAGGAGCCTAAGCTACAAGACTGCTTGCTTGGGTTGCTCTCTTCACAAGCATAGAATGACGATGGACACATCGCTGGTCACATATCCGGCCTAATCCCGCCGCTGGGGGAAGGGAACAATGTTCTGCGTAGACGCAGTCGACATCGATGAGGGAGAAAACCCACAGTCGGTGCGTCCCAATCGGGGGTCCCTACGGTATGGGCTGATGCCGCATCCCAACCGCCAATCTAGCTACAGCCCAATGTCCCAGGTAGTTCATCTTCCTTTTGGAGCCGGTTTGCTCCACTACCGCAGCTCCCCACGTAGCTCCATCTCCATGTCAATATTTCTCTACTTCTACCGGCTTCTATTTGTGATGAGTTTATGTCTCATGAACTAGTGCCAGTACTATTATTATAATCACACTTCTTCAATATGTTTGCCATCAGGGATGCTCAGCTCGATTTTAGTGGAACTGCACAAAAGCATCGTATGATCCAAGGGTGCCAGCCGTCTTTCCTTCGACAGGTTCTACCTAGCCAGGAAATTAAATCTTGTTTAGGGTTTAGGGTTTAAGTCGTAGTGACCCCATCAGTAGTTTTTCTTTTGTACACGCTCTCACAACTTTTGTCTTTAGTTGTGAAGTAAATATTGGCTATGATATGTGAATCATTGAGATGCATCAGCATGCGTGTTAGTTTTCCTTTGTATTTGATGGAATGTTGTAATGGGGCAACCTTGGAGTAGGAATGAAAATGGAGTGGAAAGTTTCTGTTTTTTTTGAGAAAAAATGGAAACGGAGAGAAAACAACGTTTTGTTGCGTTGGATCGCGCCATCGTGCAAAATCAACATTTAAATCACGTCTGCCGTGTTCGTGTCTCACCCTCCTCCACAGCTCCACCCCACATGGTCGCTCGGCATGCCACTCACTGCAAACCAAGTATACGATAACTTTTCGGCCTGCTTGTCGATGGATCGCACCATGGAGTACTAGCACTTCTAGAAGAGATTGACGAGTTGGGGGAAGAAAGCTAGCTGTAGCACGGACTCCCAAGAACTTTTTACATGCATGTTGCGGCCGGCTATTGCAACCTTTGAACGCGGAGCAGTCGCATGCACCGGGAAGCGGCGCGAGCGATGCTCTCTCGGTCGGCGTGCCGCTTCAATGCCGGTGCTAGTGAGAGGTCATGTCTGCTCTGGCCGGGCATGAATGCGGCACTGACCGTTTTGGGCTGGAAGCACGCGCGGTGATGAAGAGGGTTCGGGTTGGTCAGGAGCGGGCGTGGCAGCGGTCCGGACGCCCGCAAACAAGAGATGTTGTATGTTAATATTGCCGCGTATATAATTAACAACGTAAATAATGTGCCAGTTGGACAAATATGATTGGAGAAGGAGATGGAGATGGAGATGGAATTTTACGTAAACACGGATAGGCATGTCTATGTCTATGTGTGTGTGCGCAACGAATCTCGCGACCTGGAAGCGGGGGCGTGTTTTTGATCGAGTTTTCTTTCTTAGTACGTTAAAAAAAATTGTCCGCCAGTTTTCATTTCTTTTTTTCGGGAACGCGTGTATTCTATTTAAAACCACTGCTATGGAGAGATTTTTTTACTCCATTGTATATATAGCCTCTTGTTTGATAGGGTTTCTCGCCTTTCGCTCTCTCACCCTCTCCATATGAAAACAAGATGACAATGTCCACTCTATCTCTCTCATCACCTGTGGTCACAGATCCGGCTGAATCCCGTCCACTGCGGGAGGTGAGGAGGTGCAGCGTTGACGTTGTCGCCGTCGGCGATGGAGGAAGCCGATGCACACCGTCCTCTCGGAGCCGGCGCTAGCCCGGACGAAGGTCCTCCGCGCCCTTGTTTTCTTCCATTGTGTGGGCAGATCCTGCCCGGTCTCCTAAGCGACATCTCGCCCACTTGAGGTATAACTTCTTGTACTGGTCCAGCTCCCCAGGTTGCTGCATGCGGGTTTTCTTCTATGCGGCTACTCCCCAGCTCCCCATGTATAGTAGCTAGGTTTCGTCGGCTGGTCCAACATCACCTACTATTATAGAGGAATGCCACTCGAAAAGTTGTCATGGTTTATGCCTCGGTAGAGGTATACATGTTGTTTTGACAAAAAGTACATGGTGGTTGTGTGGTCATTGTCCATATGCTCCTATTGTTGCTGCTAATCTAATACTATCACTGGTTAAATGAAGAAATGTTTTTTTCACGAGTATCCTGGTTTAGTTCCCATCAAGATAATCATGATCCTTCTGTTTGTTGGTGTACTTTTCACTAATTCTTATTGACAATTGATATGTCGTTGTTAATCTTGTACCACTGCTAAAACAAAGTAACAACACTATATCCCTTTTTTATATTTTTGCAAACAGCGATGCGTAACTCCATACCCGGGCATGTCTTCCTCAATTTTAGTGGAACTACACAATATTGGATGGCCATTGTTGTTCCGCCGCGCTGTCCTCTGCCACGTGGTTCTTCCTTCCTCGAGCTTGATTACTGAGAATAAATAGACCACAGTGAGGATTTGTCAAACTTCATAGGTGCCTCACCCAAACTTGATGCCAAATGGATGATGCATCACCACGATGACCTATCGATGCTCATGGTTGCGCCTCATGGTTTCATAGGCTAGTGAAGCTGATCTATTTTCCACGAAAAACAAGCTATCTTCCATCAGTGCTCTTTGCTTGTTACAATTTTATCACACAATTGGCTATGAACCAAATGTTTCCTCGAAGAAGGATCGACGTTGGTACTAAGAGCATAAGTTTTGTATCGATTTCTAAGCCTTCTCACAACTTTGTCTTCAGCTCCCCTATAATTTTATTTTTCCAGCTATTAACTTTGATTAAAAATTGTGCGGACTAAAAACCCGGATGGACGTAGTAGCCCTCCATTTCTATTTACTCTGCATATTAGATTTGACTGAAGTCAAACTTTGTAAAGTTTGACCAAGTTTAGGTCGAACACAACAAACCATAATTATTGAGAGAGGGCAAATTGTACATACTCTCAAACCTTTCTTATAATTGAAATTAAAATTCTTTATTTGTACACACTCTCACATGCTTTCGCTAATTTGGCGCATGTGTGGTTGTTCACTTAAGGGAGGGTAGTGTACCGCACATGAAGGACAGGAAGTGCGACCAGGACGCGTGGATCGTTAGTTCATCGGAAGTAGTAGTTTTCTTCACTGGTACATTAAATTAAGAGTTTTGTTTCGTACTTATACAATTTAAAATGATTGTTATGGAGACAATAAGAAAACCACTCCACTATATATTAGTAGCATACACGAGTACTATATGGACGCAGCTTCATTGACTTAGTGCACCTGCCTTTGGGTGTATGACAGGTGGGCCCAAAATGTGGCTTGCCCACCTGTCATACAGCCAAAGGCAGGTGTAGTTAAGGCACCGGAGCTCAATCCGTAATACAGTATATATGTAGTACACTATATAAGCTGGAGCCTTAGCGCTTGTTCGCCAGGGTTTGCACTCTCCACACTCTAGTCAGACTATATATATATATATATATATATATATATATATATATATATATATATATATATATATATATATATATATATACACACACACACACATGGAGGCTCATGCCTTTGCTAGGGTTTGCTATATTCACAGTCTCTCACCCTCTTCACCAGATCTAAACAATACTGCGTTGGCCTTTGTCTCTCTCTCCCCCCTCACATCTGGTGAAGGAGGCGTCCGGATCCCATCGCACCGGGAAGGGGAGCAGGTGCAGCGTTCACTCTATCGCCTTCGGCGAGGGAGGCAATCCACTCTCGGCTGCCCTGTTCTCTTTCACCCAGCGCCTGTGCGGGAGGGCCACCGACCCCTTCTTCCTTGCTGCAGTACGTAGTGTGGGCAGATCCGGCCTCCCGCCGCATGCCTTGCCACATCCCGACAACCCTAAGGTATAAGATTCTTTGAAACCGTCACTGCTCTAGCTACATGCGGATCTTTTTCAATTTTGTAGTTGAATCTAGGTCTTGGTTCAAAGATAAAAGAAGGGTGCGGTGGGGTGGGGCATGAATCTAGGACGTGGTTCAATGAGGAAAGGAGGGAGGGAAAGTAGTATAGACTAGCTATCCAGCCGCTTTGTTGGTCGAAAAGGGAAAAAGGGGGTAACCCAGTACACACATATGTAATTAACCGATCTCTTTGTTGAAAAGGGAAAGAAACTGGGGGTCAGGTAGTTTGTGTAGGACTAGATTTTCTGCCCTCACATAGGAATAAGGTTTAAAGGGAACAAATATGGGACCAACACAGATATGCTGCTTGGCTACATACTCTGCATCACCCATTTATACGTGTGGACGCACATGGTGTTGGCATGTCCCATGTCCCATGTCCCATGTCCCATACAACTATTTTGCTGTTGTTAATCTAAGAATGTTGCTGGAAAATTGAAGCAATGCCACTGTTAAAAGTAAATTACATTTTTAACAAATGTTGTTTTAAGAGAATGTCTCTGTTAATATGAATCAATGCAACCATTTTAGAAATGCTACTGTCCTACTTTGTTTTCCATCAAGATAAGTTAGATGCTTCTTTTTGTCGCCATTTGTTTCATCCTCCTTTATTGGCCAGTAATTGCTTCCTTTTTTTGCCTCTGTTAAAATAGGGATATCTATTCAACTTGTTGGTATAGCAAACTTAAATATCACACCGGCGACTTTGCTTGATTTCAGTGCAACTACACAAAACGAGATTGGATTTCCTATTCGTGTTGGCAGATTCGTACGTGATCTTGTGTGCATCATGACAGGTTGGTACTTGCCTTCATCCACATGATCGTGCAGTGTGTTTTGAGATGCTGTGCTACTTGTATTGGTACTATTTTAAATAAATGGTGTATTGAAGCTATTGTATTGCTCTCTTTTCCCATTAAATAGTGAACAAAAATGGTACCAACCCAGACATGATGCTTGTTGCTTTGTTGCAACAAACTCTGCATCACCCCCTTTATAAGTAGATGGAAGCACATGGTGTTGTTGCGCCCACTCTCCCCTGGAACTGTTTATGCTTTTTGTTAATCTAATGCCACTGGTAAACTTAAGCAATGCCACTCTCAGAATTAACTACTGAATCTTAGTTCAAATCTGCAACACTTGTTAGGGATTGGCAGAATTACCATTTTTGTGGCCGCATGTTTCATCCTCCTTTATTGGCCAATAATTGATTCCTTTTTTGCCTCTGTTGAAACAGGGATATCTATTCAACTTGCTGCTATTGCGACATTTTGCTGCGCTACGTGAAACACTTTTGTTTTAAGAGTGCTTTGTGCGGTTCAACTTGAATGTCACACCGGCGACTTTGCTTAATTTTGGTGGAACTACACAAAAGGAGATCATGGATTTTCATATATGTGTTGGGATTTCTTTCAAGTCCTCCTTGCGAGTTGTTTCAAATCTTGGTCAAGAAAGGTCAGTACCGACTTTCATCCACATGATGTTGCAGTGTGCTTTGAGATGTTGTGCTACTTGTATTGGTCCTGTTTTGGATAAATGTTAAATTGAAGCTATTGAACTGATGTCTTTTACCATTAAGTGCGCAAAAATTGTTCCAACCCGGACATGATGCTTGTTTCTTTGTTACAACAAAACTCTGCATCACCCCCTTTATAAGTAGGTGGAAGCACATGGTGTTGTTGCGCCCACTCTCCTCTGGAACTGTTTATGTTTTTTGTTAATCTAATGCCGCTGGTAAAATTAAGCAATGCCACTCTCAGAATTAACTACTGAATCTTAGTTCAAAACTGTAACACTTGTTAGGGATTGGCGGGATTACCATTTTTGTGGCCGCATGTTTCATCCTCCTTTATTGGCCAGTAATTGATTCCTTTTTTGCCTCTGTTAAAACAGGGATATCTATTCAACTTGTTGCTATTGCGACATTTTGCTTTGCTTAATTTTGGTAGAACTGCACAAAATGAGACCGGATTTCCATATATGTGTTGAGTCTCTCTCAGGTCTTCCTCACGAGTTGTTTCAAATCTTGGTCTTGAAAGGTCAGTACCTACTTCCAGTACCGACTTTCCTCAGAATTAACTACTGAATCTTAGTTCAAAACTGCAACACTTGGTAGGGATCGGCGGGAGTACCATTTTTGTTAGGGATCGGCCGGAGTACATGTTTAAGAAATGTATTGTTCAGATAATGTCACTGTTATTATATATCAGATACAGTGTTTTACAAATGGTACTATCCTGCTTTGTAGTTCTTTCTACATGTTTAACCAAGGTATTGTTAAGATAATGTCTCTGTTAAAATGAATCAGTCGCATTGTTTTAGGAATGGTACTTTTCTGCTTTGTCATTCTTTATACATGTTGAAACAAGGCATTGTTAAGATAATGTCTCAGTTAATATGAAAGAATCACACTGATTGAGAATTGCTACTCTCCTGCTTTGTTTCCCATTAAGACAAGGTAGATCAGTAGATGTTTTTCTTCTTGGAGTACAAGTCATCAACCGTTATTTCTCAGTAATTGTTTCCCTTATACCTATTGTTGCTTACAGGGATATCAAAATTAAAGCTCGGTTTTATTCTGAATTTGATTTTAGTTGAACTGCACAAAAGGAGCCAATGTGTCTAAGGAAAACTGCTGCATTAGTGGGTCCAGTTGGTCTTACCACTTTGCAGAAAGAAGTTGTCACTATTTGCGCTACATTACAGAAGGAATGATCGAGAAGCTTTACAGAGTATTAGTAGACACTGGTGACATGACTAGTCTACAGAGAGCATAGGAAACTCTACAACACGTGGAGTGCGCTGGGCAAAAAGTGCCCAAACAAGTACAAGAAGCCAGGATAGGACTCCAAGTCTGTCAATGTCATTCTAAGCAACAATGATGGGGCATCTGGGTATGGTAATCTATTTACCGTGCTTTCAGTTTGTTAGTCCACCGATTGGTGGGTTGACACTGGGGCCAATATTCATGTGTGTGCTGATGTTTCTTTGTTTTCTTGCAGCATATAAATATGAAATCCACAGGGATGCTCAGCTTGATTTTGTTCAGATGGTTCGTGTCCTCCATAATACTTCAACCTGCACAATACACCGAATGGTTCTCTAATCATTCGTTGTCACCTTGAGCCACTGGACTATCACGTGACAAACTGATGACAAACCCTACCTGTTCCACAATCATAGGCATTACATATTAATGGGAAAACCTTGTCAAAGTTTAATCATTGATGTTAGCAAGAAGACATGAGTTCAATATATTGGAATTGGAAAACATTGTCAAATTTTTCTCATTGATGTTAGCCAGAAGACATGCATTTGATATTTTTGAGTGGGACGCCCTTTGCTGTGAGCAGCGTCGATCATTTTTTCCTATTCCTGTCGTCAGTTCAGAAATATTTACTCTGCTAAGATGCATAGTCACATGAATGTTAACTTATGTAAGGTATTTTAAGAGTTTGTTCTGAATGTTGTCTATGTAATGCCAGGCCTTGTGAGTTTGATTGCAAAGTTGAGCTTGGAATGCTGTGGCATGCGGCATCATGAGATGTTCACCGTGCCTCCTGAGAATAATGCTTCATATTGTTTTGCATGTTGAGCTAATGCATGTGATTTGCATGTTATGAAGATCATCCTCTTATGTTGTTTCTGTGCTTAAGAAGTTCATTGTCTTATGTTTCATTCATATCCCATACGACAACTCGGGTAGGTTAGAGGTGAAACCATATGATCTTCCGACCAACTCATCATCTTAGGTCGTGATTGGATTGTCGTTTTCCAACCAAAACCGCTTGTAAAACTGACACTTGTAAATAAAAGCATATGGTCTCGGGCGAAGCGCTTGGTTGGTCGATTTCGACTAGTAAAATATACACTGGTCTCTCAAATTACACACGTAACATGCCAGTTTTCGTTACAGACCTCGGGCCCTCGGTTTCATTACGCCTGTATTTTACGCGTTGTTTCCGTTGACGAGTAAATTACACTTGTATCTTAATACAGGTGTGAAATAAACCAGAGTTCCCAAGCGCGACCTTACCGTTTCATGCCGTCTCAGTCTCTCAAAGGTGCTCATAGGTGTCCGATGATCCTGGCTTCCTGAATGAGCAGCGGGAGCTGTATCAGACCATCTGTAGGGCCCGCGAGACCCTCTCCGTCGTCCTTCGAGTTGTTGCGCTTGCCGTGGCGCCGAGCATTGTCAACATGGTCAACGAACATGAGGATTCAGGAGATGACTTTGTTTTGACTGGATGATAGTAGGGACCCACTAGGGCCATAACCGTACGTACGCAAGTGCCTCCTTATTATGTACAACTACATTTTTTTTGCTTCCTCCTAGTTTCCTGACATCACGGTCCCACACCATTGTCAACCTATTTAGTCAATAAACGAGAGAATTGCACAAGGAGCGGCCGACAGCTGGCACCAAGCAGCTCGAGCAGTATTTGTGTTTTTGAGGTGTGAGCACTGCAGAGTTTTTCTTGAGCGATGTTTTCGTTGTTGTTCAGAGGAGAGCATGGTATTAACTAGGCAGGTTATGGCCCGTCTAGCCCAGGCCAGATATTATTATTATTCAAGCTGAAAATGGCTGGCCCATCTATACTTTTTTTTGAGGAATACCCAGGCAAGGTCAACTTGTTATTCCAAGAAAATGGGCTTTAAGAAATAATAAATGGGTTGTAATTATAAAAACTGGGCAGTAACTATAAAAAAATGCACCAAACACGTAATTACTTTATAAAATATTATTTTTGGACTTTGAAAATTTTAATTTCATTAATTGTTGCACGCGCAATGTTTCGTTGGATTTTTACATAATAGAAATTTATATTGAAATTGTATTTAATCTGACTAGAAATTTCGGGATAAAAATATTTTGGATCCCATCAAAATGTGGGAAATTTTATTGAATTCTGTTTTGAACGGTTGGTTGAAATTATTAATCGTTGTCCTAGCTAGAAAATGGGTTGTACTTTTAACAAACTGTAAATGGGATGTATTAAATTCCATTAGAATTCAAAATTGGGTTCTACATTCTTACAAATCACAAATGGGCTATAAGTTCTCTGCCACACACTTGTGGGCCTACTAATTTGACGCGTCCCCTAAAAAAAATAAGTAAGTTGACGCGTATGCAAGGCTTTGTCAACTTATAGTCAACACACGGTTCGAGCAGCAGTGGCCGTTGGATGTCCATCCAATGGATGTCGTGCTTCTTCTTCAAACTCGGATGTTCTAGCTTCAGCTGCCCAAAAAATGATTCATCCCCCTGACATCTGGGGTGCACCGTTTCAGAGGCTGACCTATGGGCCTACTAAGTTGACACAGACCAAGGGCTTTGTCAACTTAGTCAATATAAACGATTCTAGCTACAGTGACCGTACGATGTCCATCCAACGGCCGTCGTGCTTCTTCAACCTCTGGTCTTCTTGCTCCAGACACCCAAAGCAGCGCCAGTCGTGCCGCCTGCTCCTGCCTCCCGTGGCCGGCTATGCTGCCGCAGAGGCCTCACCGCCCCCTACTACTCCCACCGCTGGCCAGGCCATCCCTCTGCTCTTCCTGCTCCAGCCGCTCAAACAAGCACCGGCGGGACTGCCTGCTCCCTCCTCCCCCGCTGCCGGTGTCTTTGCCGCAGCAGCCTCACCGTCCCACCGTACTCCCATCGCTGGCCTAGCCATCCCTCTACTCACCCACACCTGCTGTTATTCTCCGGCGACGGCAGATGAACCAGTAAACCCTCGTACTCTCCTTCGAATGGGAAACAACTGCCGAGTCTTCCCTGGCTCCGTGTCGTTCCCTTCCTAGGCCTCGCCGTCGTCCACCACCGTGGTGCTCTCAGCGCGGCATGGTCAACGTGGTCAAGGAATGACTTCCATCGGAAGAGTACTATACGTGGAGAGGCTGACAGCTGGGTCCACGGCCGCAACAAGGAATTGCCTCCTTATTACGCGGAAATTAATGATTCCTCCACCTGACAGCACAGACCCACCGGACGGGCCACCGTATTTCGCGAAAAAAACGTATCTCCCCTGACTGCTGGGACCCACCAGCTACATCTTTGTACGCAAGGAAGTGCGTCCATATTACGGAAAAAAATGATTCGCCCCCCTGATTGCTGGGACCCACTAGCTACATCTTCGCACGCAAGGAAGTGCCTGACAGTCGGGACCCACCTGGTCGAAGCGTATGTAGCGTTGTCATTCTAGTCGCGAACGTGTACGTACATACGATCGGTCTGTCTGCAGGCTGCAGCGATGAACCGTGGCCGTGTAAGGAAGGGCACGTGTCATAGTAGAGGCGCGCATGTGTTGTAGTAGAGGCGCGCACGTAGCATGTACACGTACGTACAGCGGCCAGGGTGCAAGAAAGTAAATACGGCCACGTACGTACATACGGGCGGGGTCTCGAACACCTACTAGCGCATACGTACGGTCAGAGATCGTGTACATGTCTGGGTCGGAACGGAGAAACTGCGTCATCGTCGTTTTCATGGGGAGGCAACCGGCTGGGTCGGAACGGAATGCGTCTTTGTGTTCATTGGGAGCCAACCAACTTGGATGGAGCAGCCTATGGAAACGAGGCCTGGCGTACCGCAGAACGGAGGAAACGGCCTTGTGTTCGACCGGCCAAGGTCGAAACGGGATCCTGTTCATTGGGAGGCGTCTGGCATACCACAAAACAGAGGAAACAGACTTCTCTTGGACCTCCTACGGTCGAAACGGGTCATGTTGATCGGGAGGGGTGTGGCGTACCGCAAAACGGAGGAAACGGACTTGTGTTGGAGCGCTACGGTCGAAACGGGGGTCCTGCTCATCAGGAGGGGTGTGGCGTACCACAAAATGGGACTCCACGGGATACTGTTCATCTCCACCGCCGACCTCCTCCAGCCTCCACGGGCTACTGTTCATCCACCGTCGACCTCCTCCAACCTCCACCTACGACTGTTCATCCACGGGCTCCTGTTCATCCAGCCTCCACCGTGCACTCCTCCACCGGCTATTGTTAAACCAGCCCTCTCCACGGGGTCATGTTCAACCACCCCTCCACGGGCTACTATTCATCCAGCCCTCCATCGGCTACTATTCAACCAGCCCTCCACGGGGTATTCTTGTTCATCCAGCCCTCCACTGGCTCGATCGATCGGGGTCCTGTTCATCCAGCGGCAACACCACGGGTTCCTGTTCATCCAAACCCCCATCGGGAACTGTTCATCCAACCCCCACCCCCCCCCCCCAACAATGCTCACTGTTCATCCAGAGGCAGCAGGTTTGATCAGCTTTAGTTAGCAGCAGTAGCGAAGAAATCGCTCGATCGGGTTCAGTTAACAGCCATCGATCCTCGGGTTCAGTAACGCGTCGCCTGCAGTGCAATCGCTCGGGTTCAGTAGGCGAACACCTCGCTCGGGTTCAGTTAGAACCCAACGCCTCGCACTCACGCGCGTACGTGTATGAAAGTAACACGCATCGCTCGGCCCCCGACCACCCACCGTAATTGGGAAATCCCCGATATTTTCCTCGCCCTCGCTTCTACCATGTTTTTTTCCGTCATGGACGACCCAAAGAATGTCATGCAGCTGCGTCTCCGGCCCGCCCAGGACGAAAAGCCCATTTTCTGTCATGACTTTTTGTCATAGAAGTAGGAGTCCACCACATCTATGATGATACCGGGTTTTGTCACAATTATTGTCATAGAAGTGTCATAAGCATGACAGGAAAAAAATTCGTTCGGCCCAAAATGTCATGGATGTTTATTTTGGTAGTGCACACCCTCGCTCGTTGTGCCTCTGTGCCTACCGCGGACACTCTCGATATGTCTTTCTCTCCCTCCCCCCTCCCCACCCCCCATCAATGACAGCAGAAGGGTGACAACTTGATCTGATCTTAATCTATCAATTGATTTCTCTCTCAAATATTGTGTCGCTGTGCCTTGCTCAGACACACTCGATACGTCTTTCTCTCCGTAGCCCCCTCGATATGTAGACTTCTCGAGCGCACGGCTGTAATGACGATGACGCTGAACCCAGTGTGCCTTGTTTTTACCGACCTCATGTGATAGTTTTCACCCTGTTTATGTTAATTAACAAGGCAACCTTTTCTTTGTTACTACTAGTGAATCTGAAATCATTCGGGGCAGACATAAAATATATCACTTCAACCCAATTATCGCAGTAACTATTTTTAAGGAAACTAGCTAGATGCCCGTGCATTGCACGGAACAACAAGATGAATTTGTATGAGTAGTTTATCTTGTGAGAGAAAAGGATGAACGAGGAAAGGCCTTATTTGCAAACGTGGAGAGGGGTGTGGGTATCTTTTTGTAAAATTACCATAGTTTCCTTCCTATCCGTTAGATATAAATCCGACGGCCTATATTGTAGGATGGCACGCACACCATCATCACCAACTCTGTTTTCTACTCCCTCTGTTCCTAAATATTTGTCTTTTTAGAGATTTCAACAAATGACTACATACGAAGCAAAATGAGTGAATCTACACTCTAAAATATGTCTACATACACATCCATATGTGGTAGTCCATTTGAAATCTGAAAAAGACAAATATTTAGGAACGGAGGGAGTATAAGAGTAGACATGGAGATATATCTCCAGCATGGTCCACAACGAAAATGTGCTGGACTGGTTAGAGTCGGATGCTCGCAACGTGATGGCCTGAGTTCGAATTATGTCTTTAACTTTAGATTTTTATATTATATATTATTTAATATATATACTTCTTTCGCTACTGTACTGACAGTGGAACCCACAGAGTACTTAGAATACAAGATTAAGGATGGACTTGTTTCTTTTAACTTTCTGCATGAAGTTGTAGCCACCATGCAAGTCACGTGTACACTGTACATGCAATTAACTTTTTATAGAGGGAGAATCATACACGCAATTAACTCAAATGGATTGGATGTGACTTCATTATTTCCAGCATAAGAGCATCTCCAACAGCAGCCGGCAAATTTCCTCCCGCTTCCTTCCACGGAGGATGACATCAAACGCCAGCGGCATACATTTTCACAAATCTAACCAACCAGAGGAAATTTGTGCAAACACGGACTGATTTCATATAAGCATGAAGGATTTCGTATAAAAAGCCGGATCTTCATATAAACAAGATGGATTTCATTATATTTACATGAACTAAGCGGTGCTAATCCAGCTCTTGTGGTATAATTAATACAGTACCTAATCTAAATGGCCGCCCACGGATCCCTTTGTCTTCCTCATGTCCGGCAGACACTTGCGGGGTCGACGAAGGTCCTCAGAAGAGACGAAGCAGCAAAGAAACCACCTGAATACGCAGTCGTCGCCTCGGCGGTGGCCTTCATGGGACCCAAGTGGCGGCGACCTCCCGTGTTCTACTTCTCCTCGATGATGGCGGCGCACACGGACAAGTTGGCCACCGAATCGTCGCTCTCCATGCACCCGACTCCTGTCTCTGTTTGCATGGCGCTGCCGCAAGCACGGGAGGCGCGCCCACTGACATGGGAGGCGTGGCCACTGCAAACACTCGTGGCACGGTACGACGTGGCAGCGATGACGCCCGTGCCGCTGTGCTCGCCGTCGTGCCGGCGTGGAGCAACTCGCCACTCCTCATCAAGCTGAACTGGAGTGGCGAGTTGCTGAACCACGCGCCGTCTTGGGGCGGCAACTGGCTCCGTCGGGCCAAGCAAGGTTGGTGAAGCACCGAGCAGCCTCGCCCGTATTCGGAGGGCTCGGCGGGCCACCCAGCTGGGTAGTATGCCGAAGAACGGCTCCTCGAAAGCCATCGGAAGAGTGGATAGAATGGTGAAGGAGGAGATGGGGGAGCGGCGGAGGGGTGCGATTCTTGCCCGCTGTCTGTCTGGCCTCGTTTAAATAGAGGGCAGACGGTAGAAGCTTGGCCGGCGTCTGGCCTCATTTAAACTGGGGGCGGATGAGAAGAGCTCGGCCGGCGTTGCGTTTAATTTCGGCCCGCTCATGAACGGACATGTGGCCGGAGTAGGTTTCTCGGTTTGCATGCGGGTTTAACGGAGGTGTTTGATGGAGGCGAGGAGGCGTGTTCAGTCGGGCGTGTAGCGGTGGGCGCGGTACTATTTGATTTGACAGCGGGCGGCGCAGTTCCCAATATGGCTTTAATGTAGACGAGGGAGAGGGTAGCCGTTCCTGAAATGTTGAACGGCCAATGATGCATCCTCCTTCAATTAGCATCGTGAATGCATGAGGGAAGTAATGGGAGGAGGACCAGGAAAAGAGGCAGCACGATGTGAATGCAACGCAGTTTGCACTCATATAAAGGAGCCCCTCAATTCCAATGCATCTACCACATCGTACGCACCTAAGCATTTGCCTAAGCACCTGCACTAAGTGCAAAAGTGCTCACTCTAGACCCATGGCAGCGATGCACGCGAGCGGCCAGCGGCTGTGCCAGATGGTCCACGACGCCGGCTAGCGGCATGGCGCTGAGGATCGTCTCCAGACGGAGTTGGCGACCGGCTGGTGGATGGCCATCGTTGACGCCAACTATGACTCTCAGTTGGACCAGATGATCGTTGCCACTACCAACAAGTTCACCGTCGTCAAGAAGCCCGTGGACGGCATCGCCGTACTCCTCCACCCCTGTAACATCCCAAATTTTCCTATTTGGAATGTTTTACAATTATAGCTAAGCATCCTATGCATCCTGTTTGAATTTGATTGCCATTTGAATTTTCAGAGCAAGTTGAGTTTTGAATTTGAATTTCAAACTTTGGCATGTGGAAAACAATTCAAAAACTAAGCCTGATAAATACTTGATCAAAAGTATGAGAGGAGCAAACATGACACTCCAAAAATATCAGAGGAAACAATGCCAAAAGAATTGGATTCAAATCTGAAATTTATTTGAATTTGAAAAAAATGGATTTTTATAAAGTTTGGATTTTGCCTTTGGAAAAATGTTCAAATGAAAGGGAATATTCCCCTGATCATTTTGGTATATATATACCCTATATAAATTATTTATAGTTTAGGTTTTATTTTTGTTTTTGTTTTAATTAAAAAAATAAAAGAAAACCCCGGGCGCCACCGAACCACCCAGCCCAGCCAGCGCCGCCTCACCCCTCAGCCCTGCCTGCCCAAGTCACCGCCCACTAGGCCAACAGCCAGCAGCCCACCGACCGCACCTCGCCTCGCCCGAACCCTCTAGGCATCGGCCACCCGACCCCTCCCTCTCTCTCTCATCGACTCGTGGGCCCGCCCGTCTTCTTCCCCTCGCCCACGCCACGCCACTGGCCGAGATCCACCGGATCCAAGGATCCGGATCCCCGACCACCCGATGCCCTTCCAAGCATCCCGACCCCAGTGCTATAAAGCCGACCCCTCCGCACCCCATTCCCCCCTAGCCTCGCGGACCCCTCTCCCTCTCTCTCCCGAGCTCACTGGAGTCCCGAGCTCGCCACCGCCAAAGTCGCCACGACGCCACCTCGTCCACCCCGACCTCCCCAACACCACCAACCCCTCCCGACCTCGTCCAGCTCCCGACGACTCATGAAGCTCGCCGGCCTTGGACGCCTGACGACTATCGCCGCCGCCCGCCGCCGCCGAGTCCGTAAGCCCCAAGATCCCCTCCCCGCTCGATCTTAGATCGACGGCCCGATTAGACGCTACCAAACGTTAGGTTTTAGTTAGAAAACCGCCGCCCGATCGGTTTTTATTTTTAGTTTAGGTTTTATTTTTAGGCCGGTTCTTTTAGTTAAACCCTAGAGCCCGTTTAGCCTATCTAACGCCTAGTGCACAGTTTAGGCCCATTAGGCCTTTTTTCTTTTTTATTTTGATTTTCTGTTTTAGCGAATTGTTTCAAATTTCAAAATGTATATCTTTTATTCTGTTTAATATTTTTGAGTGATTCTTTTTTGTTGGATTGCAAATTTTATGTAGTTTCTGAAAATATATATTTAGCTATGTTAAAAATAATTAAAAATGCTTTAATATTGTTTTAGTCAGAATAGCAAATCTGCTATAACCTTAGTTAGAAAAATTATTTTTGCATGATTCTTTTTGTCACCACTTTATTTTGACATTGCCAAACCCTAGAAATTAACTTTGGTATTTTAGGATTAATAAATAATTAGTTCTAGACAGAACCCTATTAATCCTAATTAATTGACTAGTTCTGTTTTCCTAATTAATTAATTAGTAAATTAATTTATTTTTAACTTGTGATTAGTTATTCTAGGTTAGTTTCTGTCACTCCATTAGATGAACTTTTATTTATAATTAATAAAAGTTTTAAATTAATTTTCTTAATAGAAATTGGATTAGGCCTAAAATGAGTTTTATAATAGCTTTTAATTAATTCTTTTTGCTCCTAGTTATTTAGTGAATCCTTTTCTGTTAAGTTAACCTAAAACCATGATTAGGTTATATTAAGGAATTTTTGTTATATAAAAACTATTTTTGCTATTGTTTGGTGTAGGGAAAAACTTTGAGTTGATTTCTTTGAGTTTTCCCTTTTGATTTGGTTTTGATTGTTTTATTGAGTTATGTTACTTTGTGTGATCCTTTCTGCATTATGCTTATTGTGCTATTGTTTGTCTCGGTAGAGTTTCCGAGTCTGAAGCCTGCTACTACGACTCTTTAGCTTACGAGGATCATCAGCAAGGCAAGTTTTGATCATGTTATTTCTATACCTATGTTTTTGTGCATTAGTAGTTGTCACCACCCCACCATTGCATGCAGTAGTGAAATCTTGAAGTCATTAAACTTGAGTAGTATCATGTGGTAGGATGAACCAATTCCCTTGTTACCATGACCCCGGGACGTAGTAGTTATTTTGCTATGCTCGTAGACGGGATTTGGGATGAGTGAAATTCATAAGCAAGATGTGAGAGTCAATGATGATGACAACCCATGGACTACAATGATCAAGATGGACTTCGAAAATCACTACTGGGTGGAGGATTTGTTGACGGGCACCTGGAGCACCAGTGGTGGCGGGATGCATGGAGAAGCGCCATGACATCTGCGGAAAGCTTCACCCAGCCACGAAGAGAAGGATGGATGCCCCATGACCGGAAGCTTACTGTGCAGCCGCAAGCCATTATGGGCTCGGCTGGGTTGACCCTAGTAGTGACGCTGGCTGGGCGGTACTACGAGAAGTAGACGAACGGTAGGATTGGATGGGTACGGCAAGGGCGGAAGAACTCTTTGGAAGACCTGTTTCATTCGTCCGTCTTCAAACACCATGAAGTGCGAAGACTTTAAAGGAGGAATGATTCTTGCGGAAAGTCATAAACCTCTGCAGAGAGTTATAACCTAATCGATTAGCCGTGTCCCGATTCACGGACATTTGAGCCTCTGGACCTTGGAAGTATTCGGATATCTCAACACTTAAAACTAATGAATTAATTTGAGGGTTTATGACTTAATGATAATTTGGGAACGAGATATTGGTTGGCGGAACCATCTCAATAACTACCAACAATTTGTAGTAATTTGCAAATAAGTCCACTGTAGTAGGATAAAATTGGCTTTACGCAAAATGATGAAACTTAGAGCTCCACAGCCAAAATGCATATAGTGTTAGTAACTTTATTATTGTTATTCTTCTTGACTTGCCACTTATTCCAAAAGCTGACCTACATGGCTGCAACGTATTATGTTGCGTAGATATATTCGATCAGAGTGAGGCTACGCTCCGCGCTTGGCGATTGCCCTTTGGAGTCGGATGGACTCGCTTATCTTCGACGCTTCCGCAGCATTTATAGTTTATTTTCTCATGAGTTGGCCTTGAGCCGAATTTATTCCCTTGTAATAAAGACTCTATATGAGAATCGATTAATGATATTCAGGTTTGATTGAACTTTGATTACTTTATCGATGTACCGTGAGTACCAAATGATTTTGGGATGGTACGCATACGTAGATTTGACCGATTTTGGGTCAGGTCGCTCACAGATGGTATCGAGCACACGCTGACCGTGGGATCGTAACCCTAGGATCGGAAAGCCATAGCGAGACCATTTACTTTGAACCCTTTTTCATTCTATAATTCTTCCCTGATCTATTCGACTCTTCTCCCTTTGCAACATTCTAGATGGCCGTCGAGTTCACCCCAGTTTTGCTACGGAGTTCGCCACCCGATGAGACGATGCCCTTCGAAGGAAGCTGGTCCAGATGGTGAAGCTGCTGAAGATTGCTCGCCCTCGATCACCGGAAACCCACTAATGCACTTCCGACGGACACCCGCTCAGGATTGAGGTGCATATCCTGTGGAGAACCTTTGGAGGACACACGGAGCCTATCAACTTTGAGTTCACCGAGTTCAACTGGATCATCGGAAGGGGCGTGGCGATCTACCGAGCACTTGGACATCTCCGAGAGGAGTACAGGCCGAGCTCGATCACTCGAGACCTCGCCATGGTTTCTCGCAGGGCAAGGAATGGAGATATCATCCGTACCATCGAGGACGATTCCACTCTCTCTACATCCAGACTTGGAGTGTCTTCTCAGGAAACGGGAGATTCAGGCTCGCCGTAACTCGAAGACACACCGGAAGCTTTTGTTCCGCGAACTGGAACTGGAGGAGAAGGCACGCGCAGACTTCCTTGGCCATGAGGAAGAAATCACGGACTTCATGGAGATAGTCGACGACCTGAAGATGAAGCTTGCCGCGATTGAGGAGAAGATGGACTTGGGAGAGGACCTTTACCCGAGTGGAGATGAAGCACCCTCGTGAGCAATGATCAGGATTTCAAGGAGTACCACCAAGGAAACCCCAAGAGGAGGCGCCACTGATGAAGACTTTTTAGTCGACCACCATGTTATCTTTTACTTTTTTTGATCAGTTAGGCCGATGTTTTTCCTTCGATTAGTCTTGAGCTTTTGTAATCGAGTTTGAACCATGTTTGAGTGGAATGAATAAATGATTGGTGTGTTTTGTTTGTGCATTCATATGGGTAGTGTATTTCTCATAGACCATTGTTCTATTCTAATCTTCTCACCCACTCCAAAAACACCAGATGCCTCCGAGACGTGACACTGGTTTCCCGCCGGAGCTCACCCAGCTGCTCCAGCAGCAGAATGCACTGATGCAGCTCCTGATTCAGAATCAGAACAACACCGCCAACAATCCACCGCCCCCACCACCACCCACTGTGGACAACTTGACTCGATTTCTGAGGTTGAATCCGCCAGTGTTCTCTAGTAGCACTGAGCCGATTGTGGCTGACGACTGGCTCCGCAAGATTGGAAGAGAGCTAGTCACCGTTGGATGCCACGATGTTTGAGAAGGTGCGCTTTGCAGCGCATCAACCGGATGGACCTGCAGCTTCTTGGTGGGAGAATTACACCGCCACTTTTCCCTTGGGTGGCATCACTTGGGATCAATTCCAGCAGGCCTTCAGACCGCTCATGTCTCATCTGGAGCCATGAGTCGAAGAAGCGTGAGTTCCGCAACTTACGCCAGGAAATCGTCTTGTGGCACAAGACGTGGAGGAATTCAGCAAGCTTGCTCGCTATGCCCCGATGATGTGGCCACCGATGCCGCCAAGCGGGAGAAGTTCCTTGAGGGACTCAATGATGAATTGAGCATGCAGCTTATTGTGGCTACTTTCAACAACTACCGGAGCTGGTAGACAAGGCCACCATCCCGAAGGCAAGCAGCAGCAGATAGAAGCCGCAAGCGGAAGTACAGCCAGGGAAGCACAACTCAGAGCTCAGCAGAAGCCCCGCTATGCACCGTACTCGGAGGGCACACCCATCACAACCATGGAGGTCATAACCATGGTGGAAATGGAAACAACCGCAGCCAGACAACAAGTCAGGCCATGGCAATGGCAATGGCAATGGTAATGGCAATCAGCACCGTTCTGCCCGGCTCAAGGATCTGAGCCACATCACCGCTTCAAGTGCCGGAAGACAGGCACTACGCCACCGACTGCCCGGAGGCCAAGCGGAGGAACGGAATGGCAATGGAGGCTCAGCGAAGAAGCCCAATCCTTTCCCTCGTGCTCAAGTGAATCACATCGACGTGGAGAACGTCTATGATCAGCCGATAATCGTGGTTGGTAAGTTTTATTGAATTCACGCTCAGTTTTGGTTCTCTTTGATTCGGTGCAACGATTCATTCATATCAAGGGTAGTTGTGGATAAGTACGGATTACGACTAGAACCCTTAGAAGCCCCCTCCCGCCGGTTCCCGCAGGAGGAGAAATGATGGCAGGTTTAAGTTGCCCCGCAACCCTCAACATCGAACCACAAATTTCCGTGGAACTCATAGTGTTGGAAACTCAGACCTTGGATGTAATCCTAGGCATGGATTGGTTGTCAAAGTATGAAGGAACATTGATCGTGTGCCGAAGTCTATTCTCGCTCACCACCCCGGAGCGTAAGAGGATCAAGTATGTAGCCCGCACAGCCGGATGAAGAATCAGTGCATTCCCTCACGGAGTTGTTCAGAGGAAGTGCCAGAGTGCAAGAATTTCCCGATGTGTTCCGGAGGAATTACCAGAATGCCACCGACGAGACATTGAGTTTCGATTGAGTTATTGCGGCACAGCCCCAATATCCAAGAGACCTTATCGGATGCCACCGAATGAGTTGAAAGAGATCAAGGATCAAATAAATGAGTTATTGGAGAAAGGATATATTCGTCCAAGCTCATCACCTTGGGGAGCCCCAGTTCTTTTGGTAGAGAAGAAGGATGGAAGCTTGAGGATGGTTGTGGATTATCGTGCATTGAACGAAGTAACCATCAAGAACAAGTACCCTCTGCCGATGATCAATGACTTGTTTGATCAGCTTGTTGGAGCCAAGGTATTCTCTAAGATCGATCTTGATCGTGGTATCATCGCTTGAAAATTCGTGAAAAGGATATACCCAAAACAGCATTCACCACGGTATGGTTTATACGAGTATACCGTCATGTCATTTGATTGACTAATGCTCCTGCATACTTCATGAATTTGATGAACAAGGTGTTCATGGAGTATTTGGACAAGTTTGTCGTGGTGTTCATCGATGACATATTGATATTCTCCAAGAGCGAGGAAGAGCATAAGGAACATTTGCGTCTAGTTCGAGAAACTTGAGAACATCAATTGTATGCCAAATTCAGCAAATGTGAATTTTGGCTAAAGGAAGTTGGATTCCTCGGACATGTTATTTCAGGAGAAGGAATAGCAGTTGATCCCGCCAAGGTTGAATCACCACCGATTGGCGATCACCTACCTCGACCAAGGAGATCCGCAGTTTTCTCGGACTCGCAGGATATTATCGGAGGTTCATTGAGAACTTCTCGAAGATTGCCAAGCCCATGACTGAGCTGTTGAAGAAGGAAGCCAAGTATGTTTGGACCGAGGAATGTGAAGCCAGTTTTCAGGAGTTGAAGAAACGGTTGGTCACAGCTCCAGTGTTGATATTGCCGGACATACATAAGGAGTACCAGGTCTATTGTGACGCTTCTCGTCAAGGACTCGGAGGAGTATTGATGCAGGAAGGCAAGGTTGTAGCTTATGCCTCCAGACAGCTACGGCCTCATGAGATGAATTATGCCACGCATGATTTGGAGTTAGCAGCTGTAGTGCATGCACTCAAGACCTGGAGACATTTCCTCATCGGAAACCGTTGTGATGTCTATACAGATCACAAGAGTTTGAAATATATCTTCACGCAGAAGGAATTGAACCTCGTGCGGAGGAGATGGCTAGAGTTGATAAAGGACTATGACATGAGATTGCATTACCACCCGGTAAAGCCAATGTTGTAGCAGATGCTTTGAGCCGTAAGAGTTATGTGAACACTCTTACAGCAGGAGGATTACCCGGTGAGTTAGTCGATGACCTCGGAGATCTCCGATCGGAGATAGTTCCAAAGGATTTGTTGCAACCACGAAGTTCAGTCCACCTTGACCGAAAGGATTCGTGAAGCCCGTAAGTCGGACAAGGAAATCGATGAGATTAAGCAAAAGATGGAGGAAGGAAAAGCTAAAGGATTCCGTAAGGATGAACACGGAACTATGTGGTTTGAGGATCGATTCGTGCCCCAATGATCCCGAACTCAGAAGCTAATTCTTCAGAGGCTCATGATTCCCGTACTCGATTCACCCCGCAACACCAAGATGTACCGGATTTGAAGCAAAGTTTCGTGGATGGTATGAAGAAGGACATTGCCGAGCACGTGGCGAATGCGATGTTTGCCAACGTGTAAAGGCGAACATCGAAGCCAGCAGGGTTACTTCAACCTTTGCCGATTCCCGATTGGAAATGGGAGAAACTTGGTATGGATTTCATCACAGATTACCCAGACCCGCTCAGGTTATGATTCTATCTGGGTAGTAGTTGATCGTTTGACTAAGGTAGCTCACTTCATTCCGTGAAGACTACCTATACCAGTGCCAAGTTGGCCAAGATATACATGACCAGGATCGTATGTCTGCATGGAGTTCCGAGGAAAATCGTGTCAGATAGAGGAACGCAGTTTACCTCAAAGTTTTGGAAGCAATTGCATGAAACTTTGGGTACAAGGCTGGAATTCAGTACAGCTTTTCATCCGCAGACAGATGGATGACCGAGAGAGTCAATCAGATTCGGAAGACATGTTGAGAGCTTGTGTGCTAGACTATGGGTCTAGCTGGGATGATAATTTGCCATCGCAGAGTTCTCGTACAACAACAGCTTATCAATCCAGTTTGAAGATGGCCCTTTCAAGCTCTATACGGAAGGAGGTGCAGGACACCATTGTTGTGGGATAGTGTTGGAGATCGATCACTTTTCGGTTCCGATCTTATCAAGGATTCCGAAGAGAAAGTCAAGCTGATTCGAGACCGGCTCAAGATAGCACAATCGCATGACGTAAGAGTTATGCCGACGATGGCGCAAGGAGGTGACTTACGAAGTGGGAGACCGAGCATACTTCGTGTGTCTCACTTCGTGGAATCAAGAGGTTTGGAGTCAAGGAAAGTTAGCACCCGATTCATTGGCCCTACAAAATCCTCGAACGTCGTGGAGAAGTTGCATACAAGCTGGAATTGCGGAAGGATTGTCCGAGTTCATGATGTTTTCCACGTTTCTCGCTTGAAGAAGTGCCATGCCGACATGGCCGATGTTCCGTTGAGAGACACAAAGGTGCCCTAGAGGCCATACAGCTTGACGGTGATTTGACTTACAAGGAGAAACCCGTCAAAATTCTCGAGACTGCAAGCAGAGTCACCCGCAGCAAAGTCATCAAGTTTTGCAAGGTGCTGTGGAGTCACCACACCGAGGAAGAAGCCACACAGGAACGCCAAGAAGATCTTCGTCGAGACCATCCGCACCTATTTGCTAGCCAACCCGAATCTCGAGGGCTAGATTCATCTTAAGGTGGTAGCGTTTGTAACATCCCAAATTTTCCTATTTGGAATGTTTTACAATTATAGCTAAGCATCCTATGCATCCTGTTTGAATTTGATTGCCATTTGAATTTTCAGAGCAAGTTGAGTTTTGAATTTGAATTTCAAACTTTGGCATGTGGAAAACAATTCAAAAACTAAGCCTGATAAATACTTGATCAAAAGTATGAGAGGAGCAAACATGACACTCCAAAAATATCAGAGGAAACAATGCCAAAAGAATTGGATTCAAATCTGAAATTTATTTGAATTTGAAAAAATGGATTTTTATAAAGTTTGGATTTTGCCTTTGGAAAATGTTCAAATGAAAGGGAATATTCCCCTGATCATTTTGGTATATATATACCCTATATAAATTATTTATAGTTTAGGTTTTATTTTTGTTTTTGTTTTAATTAAAAAAATAAAAGAAAACCCCGGGGGCGCCAGCCAGGCCACCCCAGGCCCAGCCAGCGCCGCCTCACCCCTCAGCCCCGCGTCTGGCCCAAGTCAGCCGGCCCACTAGGCCAACAGGCCAGCCCAGCCGACCGCACCCCTCGCCCCTCGCCCGAACCCTCTAGGCATCGGCCACCCGACCCCCTCCCCCTCTCTCTCTCACTGACTCGTGGGCCCCGCCCCGTCTTCTTCCCCCTCGCCCACGCCACGCCACTCGCCGGAGATCCACCGGATCCCGAAGGATCCGGGATCCCCCGACCACCCCGATGCCCTTCCGAAGCATCCCGACCCCTGGCTATAAAGCCGACCCTCCGCACCCCATTCCCCCCTAGCCTCGCGGACCCCTCTCCTCTCTCTCCCGAGCTCACCGGAGTCCGAGCTCGCCACCGCCAAAGTCGCCACGACGCCACCACAGTCCACCCCGACCTCCCAACACCACCGAACCCCTCCCGACCTCGTCTGCAGCTCCCGACGACTCGCCAAGCTCGCCGACGCCTGGACGCCTGACGACTATCGCCGCCCGCGCCGCCACGCCGTCCGTAAGCCCCCAGCATCCCCTCCCGCTCGATCTTAGATCGACGGCCCCGATTAGACGCCCAAACGTTAGGTTGTAGTTAGAAACCGCCGCCCGATCGGTTTTATTTTTAGTTTAGGTTTTATTTTTAGGCCGGTTCTTTTAGTTAAACCCTAGAGCCCGTTTAGCCTATCTAACGCCTAGTGCAGTTTAGGCCCATTAGGCCTTTTTCTTTTATTTTGATTTTCTGTTTTAGCGAATTGTTTCAAATTTCAAAATGTATATCTTTTATTCTGTTTAATATTTTGAGTGATTCTTTTTTGTTGGATTGCAAATTTTATGTAGTTTCTGAAAATATATATTTAGCTATGTTAAAAATAATTAAAATGCTTTAATATTGTTTTAGTCAGAATAGCAAATCTGCTATAACCTTAGTTAGAAAAATTATTTTGCATGATTCTTTTGTCACCACTTTATTTTGACATTGCCAAACCCTAGAAATTAACTTTGGTATTTTAGGATTAATAAATAATTAGTTCTAGACAGAACCCTATTAATCCTAATTAATTGACTAGTTCCTGTTTTCCTAATTAATTAATTAGTAAATTAATTTATTTTTAACTTGTGATTAGTTATTCTAGGTTAGTTTCTGTCACTCCATTAGATGAACTTTTATTTATAATTAATAAAAGTTTTAAATTAATTTTCTTAATAGAAATTGGATTAGGCCTAAAATGAGTTTTATAATAGCTTTTAATTAATTCTTTTTGCTCCTAGTTATTTAGTGAATCCTTTTCTGTTAAGTTAACCTAAAACCATGATTAGGTTATATTAAGGAATTTTGTTATATAAAACTATTTTTGCTATTGTTTGGTGTAGGGAAAAACTTTGAGTTGATTTCTTTGAGTTTTCCCTTTTGATTTGGTTTTGATTGTTTTATTGAGTTATGTTACTTTGTGTGATCCTTTCTGCATTATGCTTATTGTGCTATTGTTTGTCTCGGTAGAGTTTCCGGAGTGTGAAGCCTGCTACTACGACTCTTTAGCTTACGAGGATCATCAGCAAGGCAAGTTTTGATCATGTTATTTCTATACCTATGTTTTTGTGCATTAGTAGTTGTCACCACCCCACCATTGCATGCAGTAGTGAAATATTGAAGTCATTAAACTTGAGTAGTATCATGTGGTAGGATGAACCAATCCCCTTGTTACCATGACCCCGGGACGTAGTAGTTATTTTGCTATGCTCAGAGACGGATTTGGGATGAGTGAAATTCATAAGCAAGATGTGAGAGTCAATGATGATGACAACCCATGGACTACAATGATCAAGATGGACTTGGAAAATCACTCTTGGGTGGAGGATTTGGTTGACGGGCACCTGGAGCACCCAAAGGTGGCGGGATGCATGGAGAAGCGCCATGACATCCTGCGGAAAGCTTCACCCAGCCACGAAGAGAAGGATGGATGCCCCATGACCGAAGCTTACTCTGCAGCCGCAAGCCATTATGGGCTCTGGCTGGGTTGACCCTAGTAGTGACGCTGGCTGGACGGTACTACGAGAAGTAGACGAACGGTAGGATTGGATGGGTACCGGCAGTGGCCAGAAGAACTCTTTGGAAGACCCTGTTTCATTCGTCCCGTCTTCAAACACCATGAAGTGCGAAGACTTTAAAGGAGGGAATGATTCTTGCGGGGAAAGTGCGCAAACCTCTGCAGAGAGTTATAACCTAATCGATTAGCCGTGTCCCCGGTTACGGACATTTGAGCCTCTGGACCTTGGAAGTATTCGGATATCTCAACACTTAAAACTAATGAATTAATTTGAGGGTTTATGACTTAATGATAATTTGGGAACGAGATATTGGTTGGCGGAACCATCTCAATAACTACCAACAATTTGTAGTAATTTGCAAATAAGTCCACTGTAGTAGGATAAAATTGGCTTTACGCAAAATGATGAAACTTAGAGCTCCACAGCCAAAATGCATATAGTGTTAGTAACTTTATTATTGTTATTCTTCTTGACTTGCCAGCTTATTCCAAAAGCTGACCTACATGGCTGCAACGTATTATGTTGCAGAGATATATTCGATCAGAGTGAGGCTACGCTCGCGCTTGGCGATTGCCCTTTGGAGTCGGATGGACTCGCTTATCTTCGACGCTTCCGCAGCATTTATAGTTTATTTTCTCATGAGTTGGCCTTGAGCCGAATTTATTCCCTTGTAATAAAGACTCTATATGAGAATCGATTAATGATATTCAGGTGTGATTGAACTTTGATTACTTTATCGATGTACTGTGAGTACCAGCATGATCTTGGGATGGTACAGACACAGAGATTTAACCGATTTTGGGTCAGGTCGCTACAACCCCGCGCGCCTGGGCTCCTCATTGTCTGCCAGCCTAATCGGCCTCTATGGCCGAAACCTCTTTCAAGCACTGGTGGCCCTGCGACTGCCCGCCAACGCAACGAAGAATGTCCACCTGGAGGTCGCGCTCGCCGCGAGGCGCCTTGCCCTGCAAGAATTCATCAACCTACACATCCACGTGTACGAGAAAATTGTTTACATAGGTATCTACGAGGCCAGTGAGGACGCTACGGCATTGGTCTTCCTCAACTGGCTGGAAGCCTTGGATGCCTTTGCTGAGAAGCACCTTGACCTTGCCACAAAAGCTGCCGCTCCTTAGCCGCCGCTCAGTGTCCCAGCACACTGAGTTGAGGAGGAGGATGTTGTACGTTGATGGATGCATATTTCTTCTTGCCTCCTGTAATCACCACTGCGATCGCATCATCGTGGCCTTATTGCGCTATTGCATTCTCATTCCAGTCAATAAAGACATGTGTGATCCCTTTGCTTAATTATATGCATCACTGTAACTAGTACTCCATCCGTTAATTTATAAGTTGTGCTTACCTTTTCCATCAACTTCGTGCAACGCACGGGCATCTTGCTAGAAACACTAGAACATGTCAGACCGCATATGGCCAAACCGATGATGCGCCAACCTAGCTACTACCTTGCTTATCTGGCGGAAAAAGCCCCTCCCTAGCGTTTCCAATCGTTATTTCTATCTATCGATCGTGCAAGGTGCAGAACCAAATGTTACAATTTATACATGTTTCTCTACTCCTACTCCTATAAAAGACTCAGTTTGTGATGGTGGTGTGTCTGTCATCCATCGTTTTTGACCATTAGATCTGCATCTAACGGCTGTGAGGTAAGTTGTGGCATTTTTGCAACAATAGCCCACTTCTCTACTCCAATTTGCAAAAAGAAACCTTATTATCTTAAAAGCAACCATATCCCTCCCTCACCTCATCAAAACATCCTGAGAAATATATTTTGAGTGAAAAGTAATATATTTTTAGTGGTATATATGTATATCAAAACAAGAGTGTTTTCTTTCAAGTTTGTGAACAAGTACTAGTATTCTAGTACTACTTTGGATCCGTCACAACGCACGGGCACATTGGTAGTAAAAGGAAAAGGCATGCCGCGTTCGCGTCGCACCCCCACACGCCCGGGAATCGGGAGTACTCCACGACCCGTCCGGCACGCCACATAGCTAGGGAAGGTGTGTTGCCTAGCATTTTCACTTTCATGTGGGACCGCAGTTGAGCAAACCGACTATTGGCAAACCGCACCCCGCCCGTCGTGTTGGAAAACCGAAACAAGGAGGGGAAGATATAGTTGTAGCACGGAAGCCAAGAAATTTGGTGTCTGATGGAGCTCGTTGATAGAGTAGGAGCATTCTGTACTACTACTCCTACTAGTACGAAGTTTGTACTACAACTAGTACTACCACTATACAACTAGGTACGTGCACGGCACAGCATGTAGGAACAAAAAACGGTAAGATCTTGTTTTGGGTGATTTAAATTTTTCCACTCAACGTAGTATGAATAATATGACGTGGGGGGCACCCATGAAGCTTATGTGGCTTGGTTGCATGGCTAGGAAAGGCTAGAGAAAAATAAATAGATAATGTGTTTAGAGTGCACTCCACTAAATAGATATACTTTGGATCCATTGCAACGCACGGGCCGGCACATTAGTAGTAAGAAACAAATTCCGGATTTGGCATGAGTTCGTACTGTGGGAGCACCACAAGGCCTGCGGCAGGAGTTACATTTCCTTCTCGGGGCCCACGGGACTGAGCTTCAGTGGCTTAGTGCACCGGCCTATGAGTCAATGACATGTGGAGCTTAAATGCGGCTGGCCCACATGTCATTATCATGGTGGTGGCGTGGTTTGCCACTCACTTGTTCGAGATGAACCGGCTGGTGGTGGCGTGGCCATGGCGAGGGTGCCACAGCTGGGCGTCGGGGCGTTACGAGGCGTAGATGACCACACCGGCGGGTACTACCTGTAGTACAGAAGTACACTGGCGAGTACTACCTGTAGTACAAAAGTACTTGAGGATTGATGGTCGGGACGAAATGTGTCACAACTGCTGGATGAAAATTTGATGGTGCGAGAGTACGGATCGGAGCACAGGAGCAGAGCAGGAAAACCGCGTCCAATCGGGTGTGGCTGTGGTAGAAACTTGATGGTCGCCGTAGTTTAGATGGCCCGCATGTCATGCACACAAAGGCAGAGGAGCGATGGGGCCAAGAGGGATGAGGCACATGTCGGGGGACGTCGTGCCGTGGGTTGGAGCGGCGTCGTGGGAATCGCGTGTGGAAGTGGTAAAAACGTGATGGTCGCTGTGGTTCAACTTCCATGGACAAGCTATCATGTCTGCTGACACATGCATTGCATACCGCTCACTGCAAGGAGCAGTATTAGAGAGAACTTGTTCCAAAGATACCATTTTTCCGATAAAATTCTTGAGATATCATTAGTTTTCACACATGGGATTACTCCTGCAAGGGTCAATCAGCACATGTGTTTTGTAAAAAAATGCATCTTGATGTACCCTGCAATGCACGGGCATCTTGCTAGTTATAGAAGAAGCCCACACAGGCATCTTACCGCAGGGTGTGCCACCGATCCAAACTCATTTTTTTCAGACGCTTAGGTGCACCGGATGCCGTGCCACGCTACAAAATGTAAAAAATAGCTCCAATTTTTTTAAAACCTGTTATCTTCAAACCAGCCACACCCGTCCCTCACCTCATCAAAGCAGCCAGAGGAATATATTTTGAGTGAAGCATGATTTATTTTTACTGATATATGTATATAAAAACTGGAGTGTTTATATTTCAAGCCCGTGAACAAGTATTATTCTACTACTTTGGATCCATTGAAACGCACGGGCCGACACATTGGTAGTAGTAGTCTCTATCTCTACTCTTATAAAAAACAGAGTTGTTGATGATGGTGTGCCTGCCATCCTGCAATATAGGCCGTCCGATTTATATCTGATGGATAGGAAGGAAACTATGGCAATTTTGCAAAAAGATACCCACACCCCTCTCCACATTTGCAAATAAGGCCTTCCCTCGTCCATCCTTTTCTCCCACAAGATAAACTACTCATACAAATGCATCTTGATGTTCCGTGCAACGCACGGGCATCTTGCTAGTCTACTACTCTTACAAAAAAAACTGAGTTGGCGATGATGGTGTGCCTGCCATCCTGCAATATAGGCCGTCCGATTTATATCTGACGGATAGGAAGGAAACTATGGCAATTTTGCAAAAAGATACCCACACCCCTCTCCACATTTGCGAATAAGGCCTTCCCTCGTTCATCCTTTTCTCCCACAAGATAAACTACTCATACAAATGCATCTTGATGTTCCGTGCAACGCACGGGCATCTTGCTAGTCTACTACTCTTATAAAAAACAGAGTTGTTGATGATGGTGTGCCTGCCATCCTGCAATATAGGTCGTCCGATTTATATCCAACGGATAGGAAGAAAACTATGGCAATTTTCCAAAAAGATACCCACACACCTCTCCACATTTTCAAATAAGGCCTTCCCTCGTTCATCCTTTTCTCTCACAAGATAAACTACTTATACAAATGCATCTTGATGTTTCGTGCAACGCACGAGGATGCTTCCTTGGGGGTCTCTCCAGCGCGGCGTGGCCATAGTTGCAAGTTGACGCCCCTTGAGATGCCGACGTTGAGGGGCACTCAGATTTTGTCCGATGAGCAGGTAAGTGATGAGTTTGATCACATACTAAATGCATTCTAAAGACTACTTCCGTGTCCATTTCCTAATTCTCCCGCTGCCCACTGTTTCATACGTTAGGCTTAGTGCCAGTGGATATTGGCTTGCATATGTATGCGGGGGTATCAACATCAATTTGCACAACATTTACAATGGTGACAGCGTTCTCGTAGAACCTTTGTCCAACATTGGGATCAGCCATGCAACGGGCCATCGCCTGAATTGGTACGATGGAACCACGGTGAGATTGAAGAAGATAGCAATCATGGAAGCCCCGATAAGGTCGTCCCCCAACCAAAATTACACTCTCATCGCGGTGTTCGACATCGCGATTGCTTTCATGAACCTTGCACATGGCGTTCAAAGGTGGACCATGCTGTCTACGGCCGATTTGTTGCCATACGAGTATGAAGACGTTGTGCTCCTTTCTAACCGCATCTTCGTGGTGACAAACCAGGGTAATTGTTTCATATGGGACACATCCTACGGTATACTCCCTCTCTTCCAGTTTATTTGTTTTGAATTTTTTCATTTTATAAGTTTCAAATTCAAATTTAGAGCTCCCCATCACATGGTGAGATTACAATGTCCATTAAATCATTGCATGCATGTACTAGTAAGAAAGAAATCTCGAGTTTGGCATGAGTTCGTGCAAACGTAGAACCACAAGGCCTGGCGCAGGAGTTACATTTCCCTCTCGGGGCCCTCGGGACTGAGCTTCAGCGCCTTACTACACCTGCCTTTGAGTCAATAACATGTGGACCCGATAGGTGGCTGATCCACATGTAATGCTCCCGAAGGCAGAGGGGCATTGAGGCCGAGAGGGGTGAGCCATAGGTCGGGGGACGTGTGGTGTCCTGGGTTCAAGCGGCATCGTGGGAATCGCGTGTGGCTGTGGTAAAAACTTGATGCTCGCCGCATTTCAGGTGGCCCACATGTCATGCACATAGAGGCAAAGGGGTGGTGCGGCCGAGAGGGGTGAGGCGCACGTCGGGGGACGTGGTGATGTGGGTTGGAGCAGCGTCGTGGGAATCGCGAGTGGCAGTGGATGAAACGTGATGGTCGCCGTAGATGAACTTCTGTGGACAAGATGTCATGTCTACGGACACATGCATTGCATACCGATCCCTGCAAGGAGTAGTAGAGAAAGCTAGGCGGATAAATAGTTCCTTATAGTCAAGCGGACCCACGCTACTTGTTCCAAAGACCTGCACACCATGGAAATAGTCCATCTATATCAATATACACAGAGAGGAAATGTTTTTTTAGAGAGGAAATAGTTCATCCATCCATAATGCCCTGCTGCTGGTGCAACTTCTTCTTCTTCTTCTTCTTCTTCTTCTTCTTCTTCTTCTTCTTCTTCTTCTTCTTCTTCTTCTTCTTCTTCTTCTTCTTCTTCTCAATTTCTATGGGAGACGGCTTCACAACAAGCTCTCTAGACCTTGCAGCTATCTCGAAACTCACACGGGCATCGAGGGCAGCATATTTTATCCACTCGTACTGTTGGGGAACATAGTAATTTCAAAAAAAATCCTACGCACATGCAAGATCATGGTGATGCATAGCAATGAGAAGGGAGAGTGTTGTCCATGTACCCTCGTAGACCAAAAGCGGAAGCGTTATAACAACGCGGTTGATGTAGTTGTACGTCTTCATGATCCGACCGATCCAAGTACCGAACACACGGCACCTCCGAGTTCAGCACACGTTCAGTTCGGTGACGTCCCACGAACTCGATCCAGCAGAGCTTTGAGGGAGAGTTCCGTCAGCACGATGGCGTGATGACAGTGATGATGATGCTACTGACGTAGGGCTTCGCCTAAGCACCGCTACGATATGACCGAGGTGGATTATGGTGGAGGGAGGCACCGCACACGGCTAAAAGATCAATGATCAACTTGTGTGTCTCCATGGGGTGCCCCCTCCCCCGTATATAAAGGAGTGGAGGAGGGGAGGGGCCGGCCCTCTCTATGGCGCGCCCTAGGGGAGTCCTACTCCCACTAGGAGTAGGATCCCCCCTTCCCTAGTTGGAGTAGGAGAGGAAGGGAAGGAGGAATAGAGAGAAGGAAAAGGGCCCCCCCCAAACCTATTCCAATTCGGACTCCTGCCCAAGGGGGGCGCACCAGCCCCTTATGGGCTGGTGTGCTTCCTTTCTTATGGCCCATAAGTCCCATAACTTCTCCCGGGGGGTTCCGATAAACTCCCGGTACTCCGATAAATGTCCGAGCTCACCCGGAACCCTTCCGATGTCCAAACATAGCCTTCCAATATATCGATCTGTATGTCTCGACCATTTCGAGACTCCTCGTCATGTCTGTGATCTCATCTGGGACTCCGAACAACCTTTGGTACATCAAATCACATAAACTCATAATGTCGATTGTCACCTAACGTCAAGCGTGCGGACCCTACGGGTTCGAGAACTATGTAGACATGACCGAGACACGTCTCCGGTCAATAACCAATAGCGGAACCTGGATGCCCATATTGCCTCCTACATATTCTACGAAGATCTTTATCGGTCAAACCGCATAACAACATACGTTGTTCCCTTTGTCATCGGTATGTTACTTTCCCGAGATTCGATCGTCGGTATCTCAATACCTAGTTCAATCTCGTTACCGACAAGTCTCTTTACTCGTTTCGTAATACATCATCCCGCAACTAACTCATTAGTTGCATTGCTTGCAAGTCTTATAGTGATGTGCATACCGAGAGGTCCCAGAGATACCTCTCCGACAATCGGAGTGACAAATCCTAATCTCGATCTATGCCAACTCAACAAGTACCATCGGAGACACCTGTAGAGCACCTTTATAATGACCCAGTTACGTTGTGACGTTTGGTAGCACACAAAGTGTTCCTCCGGTATTCGGGAGTTGCATAATCTCATAGTCATAGGAACATGTATAAGTCATGAAGAAAGCACTAGCAATATACTAAACGATCAAATGCTAAGCTAATGGAATGGGTCAAGTCAATCACATCATTCTCTAATGATGTGATCCCGTTAATCAAATGACAACTCATGTCTATGGCTAGGAAACTTAACCATCTTTGATTCAACGAGCTAGTCAAGTAGAGGCATACTAGTGACACTCTGTTTGTCTATGTATTCACACATGTACTAAGTTTCTGGTTAATACAATTCTAGCGTGAATGATAAACATTTATCATGATATAAGGAAATATAAATAACAACTTTATTATTGCCTCTAGGGCATATTTCCTTCACGTACGTCAAGGGATAATTCTCCCATCCATACGACCTTAATGCCAGTGTCTCATCACCCTTCTGAAGATTTGTTCCGAGCACAAAATTTGCTACGTCGAATAGGGATGGTGTTGGTTTATCACAATCTTCTATAGGAATTTTTATTTTGGTTTGTACATCAACGATGCTTTTCAAATCAAGGTTGTACCGCTCCAACTTTTGTTTGTCCCCTGCGATGGCTGCCCCACAGACATACATGTCCCCCCAAGACAAGAAATCATGGAGCCCACCTGTTATGGAGGGTGCATGTATGATGTGGTACACCAAGACATCATCTTCGAGGCACAACTGAAGGACGGTGGCGCGTTGGATCTTCCAAGTGGCACGCTCCGTTTACTCTGCGTCGAGACCAATGACCTTCATCTCCACCTTTTGGAGGGAGTTGGATACATTGTTGATCCACATCCGAACAACCCTTGGGTGGTCGGTGACGGTGGCAACTATACTCAACAAGCCTTCGTCAAGGACATGTTGGACGCTAAAAACCTGCATCTCGATCTCTTTCGCCATTTGGAAGCGCTGGACCGGAGGGCTATGGTTTGGAGAATTAGGATTAGATGGCTAGTCTAACTGAAGAAGATGATTATTTAAAGGGGCTTCGGAATTACTCCAGGAGTATGTGAAGAGGTTAAAACAATGTGAATGCAGTGTGGTTTGGATGCAAATGAAGATGAAGGAGAGGTGAAGAAGCCGAGGAAAATCTGTTCCCGATGGAGAAGTAAATGGGAGAAGTGGCCTATAGGCAGTTGATTAGACGGCTAGGTAGACTAAAAGAAAAGGCTATGCGGGTAGACTGAGGAGTGCTACCTATCCGTGTACGTGCCCATCCTTCTAGCGCTACATGTGCCACTGGCTAGTTGAGGTCACTCTTTCGAATCACCGTGGCGAGACATTTTATGATTCCTTTTTATTTCTGCACCCCTCCTGATAGGTGGGACCTATGCAAACAGATATAAAAAATGTGTCATAGCTGGTTCGGATGGATATTGGCGTGTGCGTGGGAGACACAACATTCTCTGGTTAAGGAATATGTGGTTATCCTCAAAAAGGAAAAAGCCTTCTTCGCGCTTCCGCATGCACGAGATTTTGGTTCTCCTCGCAATATGGATGATACCTAGAGGATGAAGTGAACCCAGAGGCATGCTAGCACGTGAGACCTATTTTCGCTATACAGTACTACTCATGTTCCTACTACTCCTACTACTAGTAGTAGTACAACTGTGGTACACTTGATGGTCAAAATATTATTCATACGGTCCTCACAATGAAGTGACAAGACTCTGCGCCCGAGGCGACACTAGTCCAGGCGGCGTGTTCGGGTTACCAAAGTCAGCCTCACCTTGTGCACTGTGTAGTCACTGTCACCACCGCTGTATAGTATGCCTCGCCTCGTCTCCCTCTTCCCTAGCACCACTCCATCTCCATCTCTATCTCGCCGGAGATCCTGAGGTCACTCTTCATCATGCCCCCACGTACCCACGCCTCGCTCGCCTCCCCCAGTACCACTATTCCCTCGCTAGCTGCTCCAACACTGAGAGCCTTCTCCCCCATAAATCAAGCCCCCAAAAACCCACCTTCCAAACTCCACCATGGCCGAACGCGAACCACGCAGCATCCATATGAGCCGCGATTGGAGCAATCTCCCCAGTGACATCCTCGACATTTGTTGTTCGTGTATGGATATGTTGAGGGCCCTGCGGCTGGCTGCATGCTCGAGGGACATGCACACGGCCAATGTCGAAGCGAGGCCTAAGCTTTTCAAGACACCCTGCTTGCTGCTGTCTGGTCATGCGAGATTTTCTCACCATGATACGAAGGCGTACATGATGCCCCTTGACTTCAATCCGACCTCCATTAGTTGAAACTTCTTTGCAGGTATGTAGTGGGTCGCCATACATCATTTCCCTCGACTTTGATCCAATCACCATCGCCCGAAACTTCTTGGCAGGTATGTACTGGGTCAGCATGAGCTCCCACTGGATGGCTGCCGTCAGACAAGACCGGAAAAAGTTGGTGCTCGTGAACTTCCACACCTCCCATGAGATTATCCTTCCTATGTTGGATTATATAGGGTTTTACCGTCGCGATCCAAGTCATCTAAATTATGAAGTCAGTTGGACGCACCTTGTTTTGCAGAAGATTGTAATCTGCCAAGTGCCCACACGAGATGCGAATTACGCAGACTTCAAGCTAATTGCCTTGTTCGACCGCGGACTCGCCTATCTTTCCACTGGTGCCTTCTTTAGCTGGAGACAACTCACCTCACAGTGGATCGTCAAAGTTGATACACACTTTTGTGATGCTATTGAACACAATGGCATCATCTACGCGATTGACAAAGCAGATGGCACCACGTATTGTGACAGCCTGGTTTTTGCCCTCTTCTCCTTTGCTTGATTTTCAATTGAGTTGGTTTTGAATTTGGAGTTTTGAATCATTTCATTTGGACTTAACCACTTGGGTACCCCTTGATTTTCACCCAAGTGTTCCCTCTCCTTCTCACAACCATCATTTCACCCCTGGCCAACTCAATAATATTGCTTGGAATATTTTTCTTAAATGAAAAATATTCATTTTGGCCTCCCAAAACCCTAGCTAAACCTTTGAGCTCCAAAGCAACCCTAATTTTTCTTGCCCCAAAAATCCTGAGAAAAATCCTAAATATTCTTTGGACCCTAGGGCACCTTTCTGAGCAAAAATATTTCACCACTTTTTGGAATATTTTGGCTACAGAAAATAAAGTCACTTCTTGGCTGAAATGGTAGTTTCTACAGCAACAACCTTTTTACTAGCTCCATTGTAGCTGGTTTTCCCTGTGCTTATTTACCTTAGTAAGAGATAGTAAAACCCCAAAGCTCAGCTCTTGAACCCCAGTGGTTTGACCACAGTAACTCTCCAAAGTTATTGTCCAGTAACTTGTCAGCAGCACAACTTTACTTCTATTGCACCTGGATACTAACCAAACCGTGGTAACATCTCAGTTTACTAAGGACTACATGCCAGACATCTTTGTTAGTGCGTAGGGTGGCCTGATGTCACTGTTCACGCGGTGACCGCGTTCGTCCGAGCGTGCTGGCATGCAATACCCAGCGCCTCTATTGAGCGCGTGCTCGCTGCCCAGCCGGCCAGAGCGTGCCACACCTCGCCACCATCCTCGTATCCACCTCCATAACTCCCCTCTGCCACTCGCCGAAGCCAGAGCTCGCCATAGCAAGCACGGGCACGGTCCAGCCAACGGCACAGTGCGTGTGCACTGTGTTCGTCTCTTTCCCCTCGCTCCTGTGCTCGTCCGCGCCCGCGCACAGTGCATGCGTGACTGCCGTCGCCTTCTCCATCGCTCTCTGGCACCGTTCATCGCCGGGCGCCAGGGACAGGTGTCCTCCAGCGGAGCCCGAGGCCTCCTCGCCGCCCCACCTATAAAAGCAGCCCCTCCGCAGCCTCCCAGAGCACCTCAGCCACTCCCACTCCCTCCTAGAGCCAGTAGAAGCTGTAGCCCGGCCGGGCAGGTCGCGGGCTGCCGTCCTAGAGCCGAGCTCGCCGGCGATCCCCTCTGGATCATTCCCGCAGCTCCGGCCCCTCCCAAGCCAAGGCGACCCCGTCAGGGCCTCCGCCTCTCCTCCGTGAAGCCAACCCAACCCCTGGAGCCCCTGGAGCCGCCCCAAGCCGCCGTCTTCTTCAACTCCGGCAACCTTCACCCTCTGCCACCGCTGGAGAGGTCAAATCCGACGCCGTCCGGTCACCGTTAGCTACGCTACGGGTACGGGCAGGTGCACAATCATCTTCTCCGTCGATCCCTCCCTCTCGTTTGTCTCCAAGAAGCCTCAACACCGGCGTGAGCTCCGGCGAAGCGCCGCCTCCCTCTGTTTCTCTCTCCCCTCCCTCCGGCCTGACTAGCGGGGCCTGCTAGTCAGCCACTCATTACGCGCGCGAAGCGGTATGAGTGGTGGCGCCCCGGGAGTTTATGCTTTCGACGTCACCCCCTTTGTTTAATTATTTCAAATTCATTTAAATTCCACGAAACTTCAAATGGCCATAACTTTTTATCTATAAGTCCAAATGCATTGATTCTTTTTGCATTGTGTTATGTGTCCAAAAATCTAACAGCGCCCAAAATATGGGATTTTTCCTTGCTGTCTAGATTTTCTGGTAATTTTCAGAAGGTTTCTTGATATTTCCTTTTTGTGATTTTGAATAATTTCAGAAGAGCCAGCTTGTCTTGAGGATCACCAGGAGCTTTGTGAACCTCATCAGCACTAAGGCAAGCCACAGTAACATTTTCATGATGCCACTTCAATATTTTTTATTTTCCCTACTTGAACTTATGAATATTGATGCATTTAAATTGGTTATATAATGATTATATTCTGTTAAATACTTGTTATGTTAAAATACTTGAACTACAGAATGTCTGAATTGAATTTTGTTGGTAAGTTAAGGAGAACCTAGTTGCAAATGATGAATAAATGATATGGTCATAGAATTTGATAATTAGTTTAATTATTATTTTTGAATGATGAAAAATGATGAGATTGCTAGTAATGATTCTGGTATAAGTGAGGTGTGATCTTAACCAGAGTAGTAGCATGAGTAGATGATGGCTCCGTAGGAGCGTGGTTGATTCAGTTGTTTGCATGGTTATGTGATGCATATGTTAAGTGATGCAAAGTATGGCATGATGACACCGGTTATCTTCCACTTTAAGTTGCACCTGATTAATAACTCAACTTGAATATGTTGTTGACCGGGTCATGGTGCCGCTGAAACGAGCCTTTCCCAGTGCAACCACATTTGCCGGTATGGGACGGCCTTAATACGTTTCATTGTCGTGCCTCTGGTCGGTGCCTCCATTTAGGGAAGGTTATGGGCGTGATGTACCCTGGCCCGGTAGGCAAGCATAACCTTGTGAGCTCGTTGTTAAGTTAATTTTGGTACCGGATCCCAGAGTTGATCGTGGCCACGGCGGTGGTTGAGTTGTCTGGAGGTAGACACGGGGCCACCCAGGACTAGCCCGGTGGGGTCTAAGTCGAAAGGGCCGGGAGAGTGTCATGACAATGAAATGGTTTCTTCGGAACGCTGTTGGTCCACCCGAATGGGGAGTGGGAGGGCATGGGTTCCGTAGTGTGGGTATAGTGTACTAACCTCTGCAGAGTGTTTTTAATCTATCGATAGCCGAAGAGGCTAGCAATGCACGGTACCGAAGAGGCTAGCAATGATGGAAGGGTGAGAGTGCGTATAATCCATGGACTCAACATTAGTCATAAAGAACTCACATACTTATTGCAAAAATCTACAAGCCATCAAAAACCAAAGCACTACGTGCATGCTCCTAGGGGGATAGATTGGTAGGAGAAGACCATCGCTCGTCCCCGACCGCCACTCATAAGGAGGACAATCAAATAACACCTCATGTTTCAAATTTGTTACATAATGTTTACCATGCGTGCATGCTACGGGACTTGCAAACTTCAACACAAGCATTTCTCAAATTCACAACTACTCAACTAGCACAACTTTAATATCACTACCTCCATATCTCAAAACAATCATCAAGGATCAAACTTTTCATAGTATTCAACACACTCATAAGAATTCTTACAGATCTTTTATGCTTAGCATATTAGGATTATTTAAGAAAATTACCATGCTATTTAAGACTCTCAAAATAATCTAAGTGAAGCATGAGAGTTCATATATTTCTTCAAAATAAAACCACCATTGTGTTCTAAAAGATATAAGTGAAGCACTAGAGCAAATGACAAACTACTCCGAAAGATATAAGTGAAGATCAATGAGTAGTCGAATAATTATGCAACTATGTGAAGACTCTCTAACATTTAAGAATTTCATATCTTGGTATTTTATTCAAACAGCAAGCAAAGCTAAAGAAAATAAAACGACGCTCCAAGCAAAACACATATCATGTGGTGAATAAAAATATAGCTCCAAGTAAAGTTACCGATGAACGAAGACGAAAGAGGGGATGCCACCCGGGGCATCCCCAAGCTTAGGCTCTTGATTATCCTTTAATATTAACTTGGGGTTCCTTGGGCATCCCCGAGCTTAGGATCTTGCCACTCCTTATTCCATAGTCCATCGAATCTTTACCCAAAACTTGAAAACTTCACAACACAAAACTTAACAGAAAACTCATAAGCTCTATTAGCGAAAGAAAACAAAACACCACTTCATGGTACTGTAATGAACTCATTATTTATTTATATTGGTGTTAAACCTACTATATTCTGACTTCTCTATGGTTTATAAACTATTTTACTAGCCATAGATTCATCAAAATAAGCAAACAACACACGAAAAACAGAATCTGTCAAAAACAGAACAGTCTGTAGTAATCTGTATCAAACGCATACTTCTGGAACTCCAAAAATTCTAAGCTAAATTGGTGGACCTGAGGAATTTGTCTAGTAATCATCTGCAAAAAGAATCAACTAAATATCACTCTCCAGTAAAAAGTTGAAGCTAATCTCATGAGCGCTAAAGTTTCTGTTTTTTACAACATGATCATAAAGACTTCACCCAAGTCTTCCCAAAGGTTCTACTTGGCACAAACACTAATTAAAACACAAAACCACACCTAAACAGAAGCTATATGGATTATTTATTACTAAACAGAACCAAAAAGCAAGAAACTAAAATAAAATTGGGTTGCCTCCCAACAAGCGCTATCGTTTAACGCCCCTAGCTAGGCATGATGATTTCAACGATGCTCACATAAAAGATAAGAATTGAAACATAAAAAGAGCATAATGAAGAATATGACTAGCACATTTAATTCTAACCAACTTCCTATGCATAGGGATTTTGTGAGCAAACAACTTATGGGAACAATAATCAACTAGCATAGGAAGGCAAAACAAGCATAACTTCAAAACTTTAAGCACATGGAGAGGAAACTTGATATTATTGCAATTCCTACAAGAATATATTCCTCCCTCATAATAATGTTCATTAGCATAATGAATGAATTCAACAAAAGCATTCTTTTCATGATCTACTTGCATAGAAATTTTACTACTCTCCACATAAGCAAAATTCTTCTCATTCGGAATAGTGGGAGTATCATAAGAGACTTGAGTACTATAAATTGTTTCCACATTAAAAGAGTAATGTTGAGAAAAAGGGTAATCATAATCATGACAAGTTTTATAAATATAATCATCACTACTTCTTATAGCATAAGTTTCATCACAATAATCATCATAGATAGGAGGCATGCTTTCATCATAATAACTTTGCATATCAAAACTTGGGATACTAAAAGTATCACCATTATTAAACATAGCATCCCCAAGCTTGGGACAAACATTAATTGTAGCAAATATATTCTAAAATATGTCATCCTCATTAAACATAGCTTCCCCAAGCTTGGGCCTTTTCATATCATAAGCATAATCACTCTCATCATTAATAGTATGGATAGCACCAATAATATAGCAATTATCATATTCTTCCAAGCAAGTGCCAAAAAGAATTTCAAGATCATAAGAAGTATCGTTATCTTCCCAATCATAATCATCACAACAAGCAATAGGCATAACAAGATCATCAAGTGCATCATCTTCCACAATTTTTTTTGATTCATTTTCATGAGGCAAAACAAAAATAGGAGCAACATAATTTGGGAGAGATACCTTTTTACCTCTCTTCCTTTTTCTTTTCTTCCTCTTCACCACATCATGTGTGGGTTCAATCCTCTTTTTGGAGCTCCTTATTAATGAGATTGGTTGAATAGAAGGCTCCTCCTCGTTACCTGATTCATCATAAGAAATAATAGGAGGATATTGGGAAGTCTCTTCCCTTTCATTAGCATTCTTTTCATCTTCTATTTGTTTTCTTTTCCTTATGTAATTGGCACTATAAGGATTTTCAATACAATTCACCACACAATACATATAAATTTTCTCTAGATCAAAATGAAGAACTTTATCAAGGGCAAATTTTGGAATATCCTTAGTTATACATTTAATTTCTTCATAGCCCAAGAGCAAACTAAGTTCATTATGATGTGCAAGGGAAATCAAGTCATCACAATTTTTGGACACGATATTGTCGGCGTTCTGGGGACGGGGGTCCCCAGACTTGCCTGCCTGCGGCCTGCGGCGTGACTCAAGTGGGGGCCTAGCGCGGCCCAGCTTCATCAGCTCAAGCTCAAGACCCTCGCAAGGGGCCAAGCCTCGCGGGGCGGACGACAGTAACCTTCCTCAGGAGCAGCCTCGTCAGGAAGGCTGACTAGGAGGCGGAGAGATCAAGGCAGGGTACCTCACGAGGGTGCCTCGTGACGCAAGCCATGACGATCGAGATCAGGCGGGAGCCAGCCTATGCAGTGTCCTCGTTTCCCCTTTGGTGCAAGGAGGCAAGCACAGGCCAAGGCATCAGGCAAAGGTTACCGCTTCGGTGCAACCAGACCAAGACCAGCAGAGCGGCAGGGCGGAGGTCATCGTGGAGCCCAGGACGGCATCACTGTCAGAGCCTTTGGCAGCCGAAGACCAACTTTAGTCAGGATAAGTGTCCTAGATGTTCCCCTTCAAAATGGCCAATTGTTGGCGCCCTTTCCGCTCATTATTTGGGAAGAGGTCCAGGGCCTCCCTCTATAAATAGGACTAGCCACCGTAGAGAGGGGGGATGGGTCGAACCTACCAGAGAGAGAGAGAAGCGGCTGGACTTACCCAAGCAGTTCATCGCTCCAGCTCAAGAACAGCCCCTCGCAAGGCTGTTCTTCCTTTGTACTGTTCTTCATCAGCCCCGGAGGCAATTCACCACACCACACACTGGAGTAGGGTATTACACCACAACGGTGGCCCGAACCAGTATAAATCTTGTGTCTCTTGCGCTGTTCATCGTTCCTAGTTTAGATCCATTGCACACCATTAACGCGTGAGCTGGTAGGGGAAAGATCTCCGTGCACACCCCTGTTCGAACCTCAAGGGTCCGCCGAACCCGAATCCGGCATTTGGCGCGCCGTAGGTAGAAGTGCGCGGAATCTTTCTTCCGCTAGTCGTGTGTGATGATCTTCAGTCGTGTCCATGGCTGACGCTCGCCGAGCCCGCACCGAGCGTCGGGCTGCTCGCGCCGCTCGAGTCGCCCGGACGGCTCCCATCGGCGGATGCCCCCGCCGTTCCTTGTCGCCTGCCGCCAACGCCCCCACCGGCCCGGCGGGGAACGAGCAGCAGGCCTGTTGGGTGGAGCGGCGCGACCTCTACCTCGCCCATCGCGCCGGGTCGGCGCCTCCGGTCGTCGCAGCTCTCCTGGGCGGCTCACTGGCGCCACCTTCGAGCCGCCACGTCAAGCCATTCACCTACCAGATCGCTACCGCCTCCAAGCGCCAGGGAGCCCCGCCGGGATGGGTGGCGCCTGAGGCCGGCCTGCTCTTCAACTCGGACAATCACCCCTCCAACCCCGCCGGTTCGGGTGCGCTTCCGATGCTGTGCACCCCCACCATCTGCGAAGTGGCTATCACCAGGACCCTCATCGACGGCGGAGCCGGCCTCAGCATGCTCTCTGCGGAGGCCTTCAGCCTCCTCCATGTGCCACCAGAGCAGCTCCAGCCCAGCAGGCCTTTTTCAGGAGTCGGAGCCGGTTCCACCGCCTCCCTGGGACAAATTCGCCTCCCGGTGACCTTCGGCACCCGCGACAACTTCCGCATAGAGCTGATCGACTTCGACATCGCCCCCATCGGCCTCCCCTACAACGCCATCCTCGGCTACCCGGCCTTGGCCCGGTTCATGGCAGCAACTCACCCGGCGTACAACCTCATGAAGATGCCCGGGAGCAGCGGCGTCCTTACCGTGTCAGGAAACACCGGAGATGCACTGCAGGCGCTCAAGCTTGTTTTCAAGGCGGCTGCAGCGGCACGGCCCGCCAGCGCTGACGCCCCCGAGCCCAAGGGGGGCGCGTCGTCCAAGAAGAAGCAGCTATTCACTCAAAACAAGGCGGAAACCAAGCAGGTACCAGCCAATGAGGACGGGTCCACTGACGCCACCTTCACTATAGGTGCAAACCTCGAACCCAAGCAGGAGGAGGCCTTGATGAAGTTCTTGCGCGCAAAGAAGAAGGTGTTCGCGTGGGGACCTGATCAGCTGGCGGGGGTCCCGAGGGGCGTGATTGAGCATCACCTCAACGTGTGCCCCAACGTGCGCCCCGTGAAGCAGAAGGCGGGGCGACAGTCCATAGAGAAACAAGCTTTTATCGTCCAAGAGACCCGCAAGCTAGAGGCAGCAGGGGTTATTCACGAGGTCCGCTACCCGGATTGGCTGGCCAACCCAGTTGTCGTGCCAAAAAAAGGGGGGAAAGGAACGTATGTGTGTCGACTTCACCAACCTCAACAAGGCCTACCCACAGGATCCATTTCCGCTTCCTCGCATTGACCAGATCGTCGACTCCACCGCTGAGTGTGACCTGCTTTGCTTCCTGGATGCCTTCTCAGGCTATCACCAGATCAAGATGGCGGTAGAAGACATGGAAAAAATGGCTTTCCTGACCCTGTGCAGAGTGTACTGCTATACCTGCATGCCGTTTGGGTTGCGCAACGCAGGCGCGACCTTTCAGCGGCTGATGCACATCGCCCTGGGCCAACAGCTCGGGAGGAATGCTGAGGCGTACGTCGATGACATTGTAGTGAAGTCTCGGGAGGCGAAAACCCTGATACAGGACTTGGAAGAAACCTTCACGAGCCTTGATAAAGTGGACCTGCGGCTCAACCCGGAGAAGTGTGTATTTGGAGTCCCCTCGGGCAAGCTCCTGGGTTTCCTCGTGTCCCATAGGGGCATCGAGGCCAACCCGGAAAAGGTCAAAGCAGTCGAAGACATGAGCCCGCCAAAGCCCTCAGGGAAATGCAGAAACTCACCGAGCGCGTGACCGCGCTAGGACGCTTCATCTCCAAGATGGGGGAACGAGCACTGCCATTCTTCAAGCTGATGAAGAAGAAGGGCCCCTTTGAATGGACTGAAGAGGCCGACAAGTCATTCCAAGAACTCAAGAGGTACCTTACCAGCCCTCCGGTGATGGTAGCTCCGCGTCCTCGGGGCCTCTCGGTGCTCTACCTCGCCACCCCTACTCCGCCAACAGCCCGCCTGGTAGCGGTCGGGGAGGAGCATCAGGCCAAGGCATAGCGCCCTCCCCGGCAGGAGCGGCGGCCAAGAGAGCCTCACAAAGACCGCGGCCGCAGCCGAAGGGGATCAGCCGCAGCAGGAAAGCGCGCCCGGAGCAGAAGAGGCCCCACCAAGCGACCAAGCGCTGGGGGCTCTACCGCCTCGGGAGGCAACCCAACCTTCGGAGGTAGCGAGCAGCGCCAGTGCTCACAGCCTCGTCGAGCACCCTGTATACTTCGTTAGCACGGTGCTACGGGACGCGAGGGAAGGTTATGGGTGTGCTGTACCCTGGCCCGGTAGGCAAGCATAACCTTGTGAGCCCGTTGTTAAGTTAATTTTGGTATCGGATCCCAGAGTGGATCGTGGCCACGACGGTGGTCGAGGTATCTAGAGGTAGACACGGGGCCACCCAGGACTAGCCCGGTGGGGTCTGAGTCTAAAGGGCCGGGAGAGTGTCATGACAATGAAATGGTTTTGTCGGAACGTTGTTGGTCCACCCGAATGGGAGTGCGAGGCCACGGGTTTCGTAGTGTGGGCACAGTGTACTAACCTCTGCAGAGTGTTTTTAATCTATCGATAGCCGAGTCCATGGTTACGGACACGCTCGAAAGTAGGGTACACCATGGGTCAACACTTAATAAAATATGCACACTAAGTTTGTACTGAGGATGGCAGTGAGGCCATCGTGTTGAGTTTGGCCATGAGTTGGTCGGATTGTGATCGCCGTAAAGATCACGGGCCAAGAGTTGGTCGGGTTATGATCGCCGTAAGGATCATAGGCCATGGATTGGTCGGGTAGTGATCTCCGAAAGGATCACATGTGTGTTTTAGAGATTATCATGTTTGTGGTCTTGAAATGATCACGTCCAGTAAGCACATCCGTGGAACAAGTACCAGTTGAGCATAGCCACAGCATGTTAGATGTATGGTTGCATTGTTGATTAAATGGTTAAATATCATGATGTTGTTTGTCATTATGTTTATGCTTATTGTGAGCTTGCAAGTACATACAATGTACTGACCTGGCGTGTGATGCCAGATTTCAGGAAAGTCTCGTTGGGAAGGAATGCTGTCCGAGTATAGACCGTGTCCACATCGGTGTCCTTGTGCTATGGAGTCCCGCTACGACGTTGTTCCACTGCCGAGTAGTTATCATGATCGAGGCCCCTTTATGTTCACTAAATAATGTACATATTGTTCAGCCGCACCGTGTGTGCCGCTTGGCCTCGCTAACTGTTGTAATATAAACTATGCTCCGCTAGCATGAATAAAGCGGTTGTTTTTCTGTGCCATGTTGTGTGTTACCAGAAGACAAGGTTTCTGGGCTGGCAATGCAAGGTAATCCGGTCGGTCTGAGCCGGGGTGCCACAACGCTTGGTGTTGAGGATATAGCTACTGAGTGTAAACCGGCCAGGAGGGCCCGGTTCACCCTCGACTATGCTGAAGCCCATGAAGATCCAGAAGATGGCGTTTTACTAACGAAGCTTAGAAGCCCACAGCCCAAAGGCGGATTAGGGCCCATAGTGGTAAACTGCCATGACTATGTAAACTTGTAATCTAAGTTAGGAAAGGAGAGACCGAGCCGGACACTTTGGATGAGTCGGCCTCGGGGCTCAGAGGCCGCCAAAGGCCAACTCGTAGATAAAGGGACGACCCGGCAGTGGTTCAGGGACAACAAACAACAACTCGAGACTCAGGCAAGCGTATTTCGCTCCCTGGTCATCGAAACCCAATCAATCCCATCACAACTAGACGTAGGCTTTTACCTTCATCGAAGGCGCCGAACTAGTATAAACTCCCGTGTCCCTTGTCCGGTTTAACCCCTTCAAGCTAACCCGTTGCGATGGCTCCGCGACTAAGTCATTTCATAAGGACATCTGACGTGTTAATTCCACGACAGTTGGCGCCCACCGTCGGGCTATCACACGATGGTGTCGAGTTCTTGAAGGGCTGCTCTGAAGGACTTAAGGGGTACGTGATCGGCCGGATGACCAAAAGTCGTCGCGGCAAGCTCTACATCGACGATGAAGGATGGGGCCCCGAGGCCGGCTCGATCAAGTAAGGGTACCGGGTCTCCTTCAGCGGAATTCATGTCTTCATCGGCAAGATCGGCGAACCGGGCCCTGAGCCGGACATCTGCACCGACCTCGTCGAGATGGCTCAGAGTACGAGTCTAGCCCGGGTTAAGCCCGCCATGAAGCGTGCATTCGTAGGATGTGTCCATGGGATCGGATCTGAACCGGTGTCTGAAGGTGAGACGGCCGTATACTCCGACGGCGAGTCATCCACTGGCGAAACTGAGTCCTTGTACCAGATTCATAGCGGTGTGTTCGAAGGATATTCCGATGGCAACAGTATTCCGGACCACTTTGAACCGCCAAGTCGGGTTGCTGTTTACATGGCCGGAACACAGCCCACGTTGCAGTCTTCATCCACCGCAGCGACGAACACCGGATCAGCAGCCGCTGCAGGAGTCCCGGCGCGCCGTCCGGTGCAAATCCTCTCCGGTTTGATGGACGCCTGGGCGACCTTGTTGACCGCAACAGTCACCCCGGAGACGCGGGATCAGCACAATGCGGACGTTGCGAAACTAAAGGACCAAATAGCACAGGCTAAGGAGGACCTGGCAGCTGAGGATGCTAGGATGGCTGAGGAACGGACCGCTTTGGATGCTCAATCACAGCGGATACAGGCACAGAATTACCAGCTCATGTTGGATCGGACCGCATCAGAGGATGTAATGCGAAGGAAGTACCGGTCATGTCTGCCGCCGGTTTACGAAGGGTTAAATCTCTTTCAGACGCCAGGCGCTGGGCCGAGCAATCCGGTAGCTGCAAACCGGACGGAGGCGCCTAGGACAGTTCTGGATCAACTACGGATAACGGAGCCACCCCGACGAACAGATAACCCGCCGCAATACGTGTCTACACCACCGGGTCACTTCTCGAGCCCTCTGGATAACATGATTGCCGCAGCTTCATGCCCGGCGGCCATTCCGATGGAAGGTGATTCAATACCAGCAGTTGAAACGCGGCGGGCGAGAGATCTTCTCCAAACCGCCGTGGTGCAGCAGCAGGCTTATTCATATAGTCGGGATAGAATTCATTCAACCCCTCGTCCGATCCCCGCTATAGCAGGCGATGGATGAACCGGAGGTGTCTAGCAGCGCTGCATCGTAATGCTCAAGATGTGGTGGATCATGGCAGGCACGAAGGATGCCGCTTTGGGTTGTTATCAACCCGCCCACGTTCAGCCAGCAGCGTCAGTTGAACGAGGCACCGGGCTTGCCTTCAGTTCCTGGGGAGTGTCGTGCCTTATTCCGGCTCTCTGTAATGTGTGTTTGCCCAAAGATTTCAAGGGTCCACGCAAAGTGCCTAACTACACGGCGGATCAGCCACCTGAGGCGTGGGTCGAGAGTTATGAGATGGCAATGTACATGCTAGATGTAGATGAAGCAGCTTGTGCAAAGTACTTCACAATGATATTGGAGGGAACAGCCCGTACTTGGTTGAAAAATCTGCCAGCTAATTCCATCGAGTCATGGGATCAGTTGAAGGCCCGGTTTATAGCCAATTTCAAAGACACGTGCAAGCAGCCCATGTCCATTGTGGATCTGGATGCTTGTGTTCAAGGAGAGAACGAGTCCACGACTCATTGGGTGTGCCGGGTTTCAGAAGTTTTACACTCGTCCGACCGGATTAACGCTGGTCAAGCGATTATCACACTGGAGTGCAATTGCCGGTTTAAGTCACTGAAGATGAAGTTGGGACGGCTCAAGCGCCACTGCAGCGACATGGGAACCCTCATGGCAGCCTTGGTAAAGTATGCCGATTCTGATAATACCAAGGATCCCGATTCTAATAATGAGAAACCGGAGAAGGGAAAAAGAATGGCGGTGCGAAGGACAGCAAAGACAACCAAGGAGGCCATGGGAATAATGGTAAGCGTAAGCGGATTCAGATTTTGTGGCTAACGCTAATGTGCAGCACCGAAAGGTAAACCGCCCCAATAGCGGTGGGGTAATGAATCTGGGCGTTTGTTGAATCAGCCCGTCCAAGCATGGGACCAAGGAGGCTCTCGCAACGCATCTCGGAAGGATTGTCATATTATGAAGGAGTTCAAGAACTCGATCTTTTCCAAGATGATCGTGGTCCGCCAGGCGGTTCAGTCCAGGTTTCGATGGTGGCGGCGGTTCAAACACTGGGTTTCAGAGTAATTATGGCAACCAGAACAACCAAGGTGGTAATAACCAGCAGAATAATCAAGGGAATCAGCAGCAGTCGGGTTACCAGAGTCACCCAAAGCAGTTGAATGGTGGGCAGTATCATGTGTTCACCATTAGTCTGTGCAAGCATGATCAGAAGCTTCACAAGAGGGCAGTCAATGCTGTTGAACCGGCAGTTCCACGTTATCTGCGGTGGTCGGAACAGCCTATTGTGTGGAGTAGGGAGGATCATCCGCCCCGGGTTGACAATCCTAGTCAACTAGCTCTGGTGGTGGCGCCTCAGGTGGGAGGTTAAAGTTCACCAAAGTACTCATGGATGGAGGAAGCAGTATCAATATTCTGTATTATGAGACATTCCGTCGCATGGGGTTGACAGATAAGAATCTTAAACAGTCCAACACTATTTTTCATGGTGTGGTGCCAGGTAAATCGGCGTATCCCGTAGGGAAGATCGCTTTGGAAGTTGTGTTTGGTGATGAGCATGACTCTAGGTCTGAGACATTGACCTTTGAGGTAGTAAGAATCCAGAGCCCGTATCATGCGCTGTTTGGGCGGCCGGCTTATGCAAAATTCATGGCAAGGCCTTATTATATTTATTTGCAGCTTAAGATGCCGGGTCATAAAGGGACTATCACGGTTCATGGAAGTCGAAAAATCGCGTTGGATTGCGAGGAAGGCGATGCAGCTTATGCTGAGGCGGTTTGTGCTACAGAAGAGCTAAAGTTTTATAAGGAGAATGTTGATCCGACAGATATGACCCCTCTGAAGAAGCCCACCACTGAGCATGACCCAACCCTGCATTTCAAACCGGCTGACGAGACTAAGCTTGTTGACTTCGTACCTGGCGATTCGTCCAAGCAGTTCAGCATCAGCACCAATCTGGATCCAAAATAGGAAAGAAAGCTCATCGAGTTCAACCGTGAGAACCAGGACATTTTTGCATGGAAGCCTTCTGACATGCCAGGTGTACCGAGGGAACTCGCCGAGCACACTCTTAATATTGATCCGAAGTTTAAACCAGTCAAGCAATTTCTTCGTCGCTTTAATGAAGAAAGACGCAAGGCAATTGGTGAAGAGGTAGCCCGGTTGTTGGCTGCTGGTTTTATTGTCGAAGTGTTTCATCCTGAATGGTTGGCTAATCCGGTGTTGGTTCTTAAGAAAAACGGCACTTGGCGTATGTGTGTGGATTACACGGACTTGAATAAGGCTTGCCCGGCTGATCCCTTTGCTCTCCCACGTATTGATTAGATCATTGATGTGACGGCGGGTTGTGAGCGCCTGAGTTTTTTGGATGCTTATTCAAGATATCATCAGATCAAGATGGCAGTTAAGGACCAGGAGAAGACGGCCTTCATCACTCCTTTTGGAGCCTTCTGCTATGTTTCTATGCCCTTTGGGCTCAAGAGTGCTCAGGCAACTTATCAGCGTTGTGTGCAAAATTGTCTTCACATGCAGATTGGGCGTAATGTTCATGCTTATGTGGATGACATTGTGGTAAAATCCAGGAAGAAGGAAACACTGATCGATGACCTCAAGGAGACGTTTGACAATCTTCGGATTTACAAGATGATGCTTAATCCGGATAAATGTGTCTTTGGTGTTCCGGCAGGCAAGCTTCTCAGGTTTTTGGTATCCAACAGGGGCATTGAGGCCAACCCAGAAAAAATTAAGGCAATCACATCCCTGGCTAAACCGAAGTGTATCAATGATGTTCAGCGTCTCGCAGGTCGGATCGCAGCCCTTAGCCGGTTTATCAGCCATTTGGGAGAGAAGGCAATTCCTTTGTATTAGATGTTGAAAAAGACGGATGATTTCGTCTGGAGTGACGCAGCCAATACGGCCTTTGAGGAGCTAAAGCGGCAGTTGGTTGAACCGCCGGTTCTTGCAGCCCCAGTTGATCATGAGCCTTTGTTGTTATACGTGGCTGCTAATGCCCAAGTGGTCAGTGTGGCTATTGTGGTTGAGCGTAAAGAAGCTGGGAAGGAATATCCGGTTCAACGACCTGTATACTACATCAGCGAAGTCCTGATCGAGTCAAAACAACGCTATCCACATTGGCAGAAGTTGGTGTACGGGGTTTTTATGGCCAGTCGAAAACTCAAGCAATATTTTCAAGGCCATCCAGTCACAGTGGTTAGTTCTGCTCCTTTGGGCGATATAATTCAAAACAGGGAAGCCACTGGCCGGGTTGCAAAGTGGGCAATCGAGCTTGGGCCATACGGTTTAAAGTATGTACCTCGAACAGCCATCAAGTCTCAGGCTCTTGTGTATTTTATCAATGACTGGACCAAGCTGCAAGCACCGGAAGATAAACCGGATAATACGTACTGGACCATTCATTTTGATGGATCCAGGCAGTTGGAAGGCTCGGGGGCTGGAGTTGTCCTTACTTCCCCTCGAGGGGATAATTTTTTTATGTCCTCCGCTTGATGTTTCCTTGTACTAACAATGCAGATGAGTACGAAGCTTTACTCCATGGTCTCCGTGTGGCCAAAGAGATGAACTTAAGTCGAGTTTGTTGTTTCGGAGATTCTGATCTGGTGGCTCAGCAAGTTTCTGGTACTTGGGATTCTAAGGATCCACTCATGGCGGCTTACAGGCGTGAGGTGGATATTGTGGCGGGTCATTTCAAAGGGTATCAGGTTGAGCATATCGATCGGCGCAAGAACGAAGCAGCAGACGCTTTGAGCCGGCTTGGATCACAGCGTAAACCGGTACCTCCTAACACCTTTTTAGATATCGTGCATAACCCGTCTGTTAAGGTGCCTACAGAAGAAGATTTGGCTGTCCCGGATCCGGAGGCTCAGTTGGTAGCCGCTTTACATGTTATACCAGATTGGACGGTTCCATATCTGGCGTATATGAGCCGGGGCAAGCTACCAGATGATAAAGTCCTGGCTCGACAGATAGTCCGGCGGTCCAAGTCAATGGTTATTCACAATGGTGAGTTACACCGCTATAGCGTTTCGGGCATATTTCAGCGTTGTGTTTCTCCGGAAGAAGGCCAAGAGATCCTACGGGAAATTCATGAAGGGGATTGTGGTCATCATGCCAGTTCAAAGTCCCTGGTTGCAAAACCTTTTCGTCATGGGTTTTACTAGTTGACAGCTCATGCTGATGCGGAGGATCTGGTAAAGCGATGTGATGCTTGTCAAAAAAATTCACGCAGAGCTCATATTCCGGCTCAGGAACTACGGATGATTCCTATTACTTGGCCTTTTGCTACTTGGGGCTTGATATGGTGGGACCCTTTAAACGCTCCTCAGACAAGAAGACCCACCTGTTGGTGGCAGTTGATAAATTCACCAAGTGGGTTGAAGCGAGCTCATTAGCAAGTGTGATGCAGCTATGGCGGTTCAATTTCTCAAAAGATTATCTTCCGCTTTGGCTTTCCACACAATCATCATGGATAATGGTACCAACCTTTCCAAAGGTGAGATGGAGGATTTCTGTCAGAGAGAGCACATCCGGCTTGACCTAGCATCTGTGGCACACCCTCAATCCAATGGTCAAGCGGAGCGAGTTAATCAAGAAATTTTAAAGGGTCTTAAACCCCGGCTCATGATTCCCTTGCAGCGGACGCCGGGTTGTTGGGTGGAAGAATTACCTTCTGTGTTGTGGAGTATCGACACCACCCCCAATCGATCAACAGGTTACACGCGTTTCTTTATGGTATACAGGGCAGAGGCGGTTCTCCCAAGTGATATACGTCATGACTCGCCCCGGGTTGCTAATTATGTTGAAGCGGACAACAAGCAGGCTCGCCAAGAGGCACTGGACCTGTTAGATGAAAAACGGGATCTGGCTCTGGCTCGATCGGTGGTTTATCAACAAGATCTACAACGTTATCATAGCCGTCGGGTTAGGACAAGAACCTTTCAAGAAGGTGACTTGGTGCACCGGCTCATCCAGGATCAGACCGACATGCACAAGTTATCCCCGCCTTGGGAAGGACCCTTTGTGGTCAGCAAGAATCTGCACAACGGATCATACTACCTCATTGACGTTCAAGACAACTCACGCAACTCTGAGGAGGAGATCCGGCGGCCATGGAACATAGCTCTCCTCCGGCCTTATTACACTTGAGCCATAGGCTCTTCTTATGTATATATTTCGACAATGTATATATTATGATCAATAAATAAATTAGCATCCTTGCTCTAAGCGGGGCCTCTGCTATTTTTTCTCAAATATCCTTTGAGTTACATGGGGGCTTCAGCTAACAAAGCGGAGTACTACCTGTTAAACCGGCTATCAAGCCACAAAGCTTGGGAGCTTCACACCCACGGGGCCAAAGAGAGTCTGGATGCTATGCACAACTCAAACATAGGCACCCAATGAGCACAACTCATCATGTTACTTGGGGGCTTCTTGTGTCAAATACCAAGGAGTTTGAATGGACCCTTGTAGCTGGGTATCGACCCACGGCTTGGAAGCCTGGTATATTTACCTAAAACCCCGGGTTAACCTGCCTTCATCAAGTAAGACACTCCTATCCAGGTCATCTCAGCACGGCCCTCTAACGCTTGATGCTTATTCTCATTGAGACCCTGAACTTGTCAAAGTTAAAAAGGTGATTGGTTACTTGGAGGTCCATCTTAAAAGGCTTTGATCAAATGGTTCAACTCAGCGGCCTGGCAGCCCACAAAAAGCCTCGAATTTGGGCCTGGCAGCCCTCAAAAAGCCTTGACTACACGGTTTTATTTGCGTTTTGCTGAATTTTATCTTAAACCGATTTTCTTGGCCTGGTCAGTCATTTTATTAGCCAGGTATTCTTTAAACAGGCTTGGTTTGCAACTACTCGTTGACATACCTTATTCTTAAACCGGAGTTTGTTAACCCGGCCTGGCGTTGACTACCAGTCACCAGCTTCGGTCATCTGGTGTGTATCATCACCCTGTATGACTTACTATACAACATCAGTACATGATGGGGTTGTACAAAGAATTTCAGATTCGGGTTTTCACCCTTACTACAATCAAAGTTAACCAGCCAACTAAACAGGGATATTACATCACAGGACCCTGTTTTCTTTTTATGCACACACAGGAGTTGCATATTATGATGGCAGCATATCTAAACCAAACTTGCCATTGACATGGCGGATCACATAAAGTATATCCTCCTGCACGATGGCAGCAAATCAAAATAGTTTTTGCTACCCTATTACAAGGCATTAAGAGGCCCAAAATATGGAATTGTTTCACAACGGACAGTTTCTGACGTATCAACCGACTTGACGGATTAAGCTTCATCGCCGGGTTGATGTGAAGTAGATGGGTCATCTGGCGTCGGTTCAGCCTACTCTTCCCCATCCAATGGCTGGAAGTCATTGGTGGTCCAGTCAATCCGGGTTAAAGCCTGAAAGACAGCCTCTTCACTTATAAGCTCAGCCGGATCAACATCAGGGGCGTAAGTGTGCTTACGGATTGGTGGAACCAAGTTCTGCACTTCAGGAATAACAGCTTCAACCCGTTTGTTGTTTGCGTCGTAGAAGGATCGGTGAACCGTCGGGTTAGCCTCTTCTGCCAACTGACTCGCCAGAGGATGCATCTCTCTTGTTACCCGTTTGAGGGCGTCGTTGTCAAATACTTACGCCGCTTTCCTGCAGCCTCGGGAAGCCCTTGGCTATATCACCGGATCAAGATCAGCTATCCATGCCTTGGCTCGAGTCAGTGCTAGTAAAGCGCTAGCCCGGGCAGCGGATCGTTTCAACTCTTTTATCTGCGCTGGCGTCATAGATAGCCGGTCCAGCGTGTCCTTGATCAGTGTTGGAGCCGCATTGTCATAAGAAGTGGCGCAGATAACCCGTTGGACGCCGGTATATAGCTGTTCAATCAACGTACACGCGGCCTTGAGTTTCTTCCGCATATCAGAACCCAGATGAGCAATGCGCCTACCTATAGCGGTTTAAGAAGTTCATGTTAAACCGGCAAAAATTTCAATGCGGAATATTCATAAAGCCTTGGTAAACAGTACTTACCAAATATTGCAGAGGTCATGGCATTGATTTGGCGCTTTAATCCGGTAAGCTCTTCCGTCACCGGTTTAAGAGCTGATTCAGCGTCTTCCGCCCGCTTCAGCAATCCAGCCTTTTCAGTATCCCAGTTGGCCTGTTCAGACTTGAACCATTCCTTGAGCTGCTCCATGGTAGTTAAGGCGGTTTTCAACTCATCCTTGGTCTTGGTGGTTTCTGCTTGTTGGGATTTCAGATTTTCTTGAAGGTCAGCAATTTGTGAGACTTGTTGGCTTATCTCACTCTGCAACAGTAAGAGAGCATGTTAATATCTTTGTTAAAGTCCCAAGCATATAACCAGTTATACACTTGGCTCTTGGGGGCTAATGCGGATCATTTTTATGCTGATTATTGAAGTCCAAAGGATTAATACAAGTTTTAATCATGGCACTTGGGGGCTAATGTGTGTTTGATCAGAAATACACAAGGAAATCTCATAAAGTACAGTATGGGATATGCAAAGTCTCGGTTTGACTTTCTAAAGACAAACCGGCCCTTGGGGGCTACAATGCAATGAAGGTACAGAGCAAAGAGCAAAATTGTTTACCTGATAGTGTTCCTTCATCAGATTCACTAAACCGGCTTCATAATCACGGCTTGTGTAAAGCCGGTTCAAGAAGCCGGAGTGGAGCTCTTGAGCAGAAAGATCGACATAAGCTGACCAATCAGTTTTCTCCTTCCCCTTGCTCATAGCAGCAAATTCATCCTTGGCAGTGTGCTTTGATAAAGCAACCGGATTACCAGGGGCGGTATATGCAGTACCAGCAACAACAACGTCATCATCTTTGGCCGGACTGGATGAGTTGACATTCTTAACAGGGCTTGGCGCCTTAGTAGCAGGGCTTGGCGGATCAGCAGTTGAGCCCCGCTATTCCACTGTTGGACCTGGAGGAGCAGGAGGATGTGAAGTATCAACCTCTACATTCGGTTCAACCTCTGGCGGGTTAGCATCAGCATCTTGTTCTTTCCCAGCAGAGCTGTCTATAGCAACTTCAGGGTCTTTGCCATGATGCTCTGGAGTCTTCTCTGGATCAACATCAACAATAGGGTCGCTGGTCTTGGCCTTCTTACTTAATCGAGCCTTGGCACTACAACATCAAAGGTTAGAATATGGTAAATCGACAAATAAAAGAAACAAATTAAGGAGTAATATACTTACCCAGCGACGAGTTTGAGAGGAGGCAGCTGAGTGGTTGATGAACCGCCAGACGAGTTGGAAGAAGCACGTAATTGGTCGACGGATTGAGAGGGCATCGGAAGAAACCTTTCAAAGGATAACGCTTTTCAGGAGAACAAGTCACCTCTGGACGACGTTTTCGGGTTGGCGTATCAGCTAAACCAGACGACGTGATTTGTTGACCGCTATGCCGGGTTGTGCGACGTTCTTCAACTCGCTGTGTCTCCAAAGAAAATTTTGGATCCAAATGAGCAAGGGGGTGAGATTGTTTTACTTTCCGGACTATGCGGCGAATTCTTTGAACTGGTACAAGATCTGAATCGGAAGAAAGAAGGATTACCTCAACATGTTCTGCACGGCTGGCCTCAGCATCATCCTTGGAATAGTAATTGTCAATAAGATGGACGAAAAAGGAACCAAGTGAGTCAAGTTCTACCTCAGCGTCGGATTCTTCATCTTCTGGCGGATCAGAAGACTCGGTGGTTTTCTTCTTGCCAGCTTTCTTGGTGGCCTTGGTCTTTGCACGAGGAGCCCGGGCCGGTTTAGTCCGTTTCCAAAAGGAGCTGTTAGCCTGAAATTAAGACAAGGAAAGGTTAGTACATAGTCAATACGGAAGCAAATCAGTAAAGTATTTAGATGAACTTTACCGCTGGCGGTTTATTGGAGACATAAAACGGAGCCAACCGGTTTGGCTACATGCGAGATCGGTTCATCAAGCATTTTCTTCACCGATTCAAGAACTTCAAGCTCGGTTATTACTATTTCGTGATATCGTTGAGGGTCTTTGACATCACCAAGATATTCATGCATCAATCCGGGCGGCGGCTTAAAGGTAAAATGCCCCAAGAAACCCAAAGAGCGACAAGATCAATGCCGCTTAAACCGTTGGCCATCAGAGCCCAGAGCTTGGTGAGTTGAGGTGCAAAATTCTTCCGTTCTGCGGCGGTCAAGCGTAAAGGTAATGGGTGGCCGTTGCTAAGCCGGTGAGGGCGATAACCCGGCAAAGGATTTTATCCATCAGGGGCAGTGTTCCGGCAGTAAAACCAAGTCTGATTCCAATCTTTGGGATGGCTGTGATGTTTTGCATGAGGGAAGTCAACTTCTTTTCTTTTCTGAATTGAAACGCCGCCAAGCTCTGTGTTGGGACCATCTGAGAATTCCGTACGGCGGTTCAAATGAAAGAAGTCCCGAAATAGCTCCACGGTTGGCTCTTCTTGAAGATAGACTTCGCAGAATACTTGAAAGTTGCATATATTGGACATAGAGTTCGGACCAATATCTTGCGGATGGAGTTGGAAGCTTGCGAGGACATCCCGGAAAATTTTTGATCCGGGCGGACTGAATCCCCGGTCTAAGTGTTGCATAAAAACAATCACCTCTCCTTCTTGAGGTTCGGTGGACATTCGATTTGAACTCGCCAGTGGAGAACACTTTTGAGGCTAAAACACCGGTGGTGACATAACCGTTGATTTGTGTTTCCGTGATCCGGGACGGAACCCAATTGCAAGCATAGAATTGTTTCGCCATTCCGGAAGGGGGAACTGAAAGGAAAAACAAGTGCCGGTTTAAGAATTTACGGTTTAAGGTGTACAATTCAGTGTTAAACCGGAGAAAAATACTATGTAAGGTTCACTTGGCGGTTTAAGAGAGGGCTAATGATATATGGCGGATTGGCTGTCAAAAGTTAAACCGCCCAGAGGCAGAAGGGCCAAGATTCAAAATTTCTACTAAGTGTTGACAGAAACAGGTTTCACACGATGCTCAAATTTATTTGGATCTACCGCACATCTGTAAGGCAGTTTTTCTGTGATCTCTAAGGGCGTTAAGCAGAACAGGGAAGGTCGTATATTCTACAGAAGAAAAGGAAGATCTGCTAAGCATTAAAAATGGATGCGGAATAACCACCGCATGAGATCTATACTGCTATTGGATCAAAACTACCGCGGCAGAAGGAAGGACAAAGAGGAAGGATGAAGAACTGTACAGATGAGCTCGCGAACCCTAAACAGAGATCTAAAGATGAAGGAAAGAGGAAACTTACCACTCATGGATTTATTGCGGAGGGGCGACGAGTTCGATCTGTTTCGGAGTTGATCTGCGACCTTTGTCAATGCAGTTCTCAAGGGTCGCGGACGGCGGCGGAGCTTCAGAGCTTGGGTGTCGGTGTCAAAACCGGCGGATCTCGGGTAGGGGGTCCCGAACTGTGCGTCTAGGCGGATGGTAACAGGAGACAAGGGACACGATGTTTTAACCAGGTTCGGGCCCTCTTGATGGAGGTAAAACCCTACATCCTACTCGATTGATATTGATATTGTGGATGTTTACAAGAGTAGATCTACCACGAGATCAAAGAGGCTAAACCCTAGAAGCTAGCCTATGGTATGATTGTAAGGGTTGTTGTTGATGTGTCCTACGGACTAGAGCCATCCGGTTTATATAGACACCGGAGAGGGCTATGGTTACATAGAGTCGGTTACAATGGTAGGAGATCTACATATCCGTATCGCCAAGCTTGCCTTCCACGCCAAGGAAAGTCCCATCCAGACACGGGGCGAAGTCTTCAATCTTGTATCTTCATAGTCTTGGAGTCCGGTCGATGATGATAGTCCGGCCAATGATAGTTCGGCTGATGATGGTAGTCCGGCTATCCGGACACCCCCCAATCCAGGACTCCCTCAGTAGCCCCTGAACCAGGCTTCAATGACGATAAGTCTGGCGTGTATATTGCTTGGCATTGCAAGGCGGGTTCCTCCTCCGAATGATACAAGATTGTGAACACCAGGATAGTGTTCGGCTCTGGAAAATAAATTCCACGTTGCACCGTAGAGAGAATAATAATATATACACAAGTTCAATCTGCTGACGTTTTTTGTGGCATGACGTCACACCACTACCAAGCCATTACTTGAATTGTTTTTTACTTTACCACCTCAACGCATTTAGCGGCGGTTTCCTTACGTCTTGTCGAGCGAGATCGTGTTTCCCTTAATCCGGATTCTCATCAATGCGGACGTGGGTAACCCAACGCGTCATTGATGGTGGCGCTTGGGAGATAAGCGAGTTTTACCAGGCGGTGGGGGCGCGTAAGACTTCGCCCGCCCATATAAGGGATAAGGATTCACCTTCTCACCTCGCCTTCTTCCTCCTTTGCTTATCCATCTCCGCAAGACTTTCGAGCTCCAGCGCCCAAGTTCGCGCATCTCGTCTCAACCTTCTCCGACCATGTCCGGAGCGGGAGGTAAATGGTTGGCCTCCACCGTTAAGGAGGAGCACATCGCCAAACTTCGGGCGCGGATATCTTTCCGCGACATCGCACCGCTGCTCCCCAACGAGGGGCAGCTCATCCCCACCCCCAGCCCCATGAGAGGGTCGTCTTTCTTCCCCACTTCCTCCATGGATGGGCTTTCCACTACATCCCTTTGTCCGGGGCTCATGTTCTACTACGGCCTGGATTTCCATGATCTGCGCCAACTTCATCCTCAACATCTCGGCGTTTATCGTCGGGTGCGAGGCCTTCCTCTGCATCCAGCCCCACTTCGGCTTGTGGCTCAAGACCTTCAATGTCAAGCCGAAGGTAGTGAAGGGCACTCAAGCGGAGTGCGGAGGCGCCATGTTGGGCAAGATGCCCAACGTCCTTTGGTTCAAAGGGGCCTTCGTGGAATCCGTCAAGGGGTGGCAATCGGGGTGGTTCTATATCACCGAGCCGCGTGACCCTACATGGGCGGCGGCCCCCGAGTTCAGATCTGGTATTCCCACGCAGCTCACCTCCTGGAAAGAGAAGGGCTTGCTGTGGGGTAGTTCGGAGGAGCTGACGGGACTCCAAGCCTGTATCCAGAAGCTGGTGAAGAAGCTCAGGCTGGTTAACGTGGTCCAGGTCATGCTCGTCCGCCGGATTCTCCCATGCCAAGAGCGGGCATTCAATCTGTGGGAGTTCGATCCGGAACAGCACCAGGCGCTGAGCAAGCTCTTCGACACGACGTACGAAGGCGCCTGGAGGGTGCTGTTCAAGGGCGCCGAAGCCCCCGCATCCGCGACGGAAGATCGCGGATTTCGCTCCCAGCACCAAGCCAACGAGGTAAGTGATTCTACCCCTTTACGGGACACTTTGCTTTTCATAGTTTGACTCTATGCGGGTTTTAATTTCCCCTTTTCCTTTGACAGGACTGGATGAGGAAGGCGGAGCAGATTACCTGCCCGGCTCCTATGCCAGAAAACCCAGTAGACGCCCGTATAGCGGGGCTGCTGGTTCCGGCACCGCACGTGGTGCCGGAGAAGAAGGCCAAGAAGGAGGCCACGGGCGCTCGAAAGAGTGCCCGTTTTCAGTGTCCGACGACTCGGGCGGACTCCTCCCGAAAAAGAGGAGGAGAAGAGGACTCTCTCCCGGAGGAGGGAGAGAGGAAGAGAAGGCTTCCCCAGCAGGGGAGGCCAAGGGTCAACAGGGAAGGACTATTCCCGGACAGCTCCGCCAACATCAACGTTGGCGAGGAAGAATGGCCTTCAAGGGCCAGGCCTCCGCGAGATCGTAAGTATCCGGATTCCTAAATGATTTATAATTTCTTTTCTGCGTCACATAGTGTCATTCGATGCCGCATGTTGCCTGTAGTCCGCCAGTGATGATCTCCCGCTTCATCGAAGCGGTCGTTGGCTCCGTCGGATGTAGACTCCATCCCGACCGCCTCCACCCCGGGACACCGAGGGCGCCGAGATGGGATCCCAGAAGGACCCATCGGGGAGGCTCGGAGGCGCCACGGGCGTCCTCCGGACTTTGCGCCGACTCCACATCCGGAACCCGCAGTGGTTCCGAGTCCGCCGGGCCCCTTCAGCGAAGGGCAAGACCGTGTCGCAGGCGGCTTCCGTCCAACCGGAGGCGCCGAGCAATTTGTTGGAGGCGCTGCAGAGCGCTTCCATTGAGGAAGAATACCGCACTATTATGAGTGCGGTGATCCAGAAGGTGCAGCTCGCCAAGAGCAGGCTGACCGAAGCCTGCAGTAGCCTTCTATCAGGCTTTGAGGTAAGAAGTTAAAAATATGCAATGTAATACCGCATAGACAGTAGCCCCTGATGCTCGGTTCGGTGTTCGGAAAGAAAAGCCGGACTGAGGATCTAAAAAAGAAGATATACGTAGGGTTGCTAAAAAATTATGTCAATATGGGTTGCAGGCTGCGCTGCTGACCTCTGCCGACTTGATCATGGAGGTCGGTGCTGTGAAGCAGAGCTCGGCGATCCGAGCGAGAGCTCGGCGCCAGAAGCAGCTCGGGACAAAGAAGGTGAGTAACACCACTTTGAACTTGTACCTTCTGAGAAAAGGATTTAGGTTGCAACAAAAATAACAAGGATAACATGGGTGCTGCGGGGCCACGAATGAGGTGGCGACCACGAAGGAGGCCATGTCCGTGACTAACATAATCTGACCCACGGAACAGGCAGAGCGAGAAAAGCAGGAGGCGCGGTGGCGGTGGTTCAGCAAGAGCTCCGGGCTCTCATGGAAAAGCATGAGAGCTTGGGCATGACTCAAAGACTCGAGAGTCCGAGCTTGCCTCGGCTCTCGAAAGTGCCAAACCGCCAAGGCCGAGGCCCATAAGTCCCTTCAGAGATTGAGTTGATGAGGAAGATAGCGGCGGGTAAGGCATTTTTCATGCAAAGCAAGCATGTGAATGTAAATTACGTGTTACTTACCCGAATCGGAGCTCTCCGGCGTTTGCAGATCTGCCTCAAGCGTGTCGATGCCGCCGCATTCTACCGAGCCGAGGAGGGAGCTCAGCGGAGAAGGTCTTCGGTCTCGGTATCTTTGAGGCCGGCCATCCGGTGCCCCTAGCGACCAGTGAAGCAGCTGGTCGAGCTTCAAGGTGGCCGAGCAGGCCATGAAGGGCCTTATAGTCCGGGCTGTGGCTGGAGAGGCCATGCCTCGGAGCTACTTCGCCCTCGTCTGACGGCTGGTGGATCGTGCCCCGGGTGGAGGTTATCAAGCGCTCCGCTTGTATTGAAGGTGCTCGTCGGGCCCTTGCCAGCGCAAAGGTGCATTGGGGCAAGCTGGATGCGGAGAAGCTAATCAGCGACGCGCCACCAGCGGGCAAGGAACATCGTCGCCGAAATGTACTATAAGGCTGTCTGAAGGGTGCCCGCAAGATTGCGGATGAGTGCCCTGGGATGTCATTTTTAGTAAATTCGCAATGTGTTATCCTGTGCGCTGAAAACTTTGTTCATATCGCTAAGCAACGCTTGTTAATTTAAAATATTACCTTCAGGCGGCCGTTTATTAAATCTGAGAGATGGCAAGTCGTCGGCTTCAGCCCCCATGCCACGAGTCTTTGGGGATTTGGGATAAACTTGAGCGCTCTTGTTCCCATTTTGGGTCCATCTAGGGAGGCGCTCAACACAACGAACAAGGCAACCGGACTTATAGTGCTTGAACACTCTCACTTAGCCATAGAATTCTATAATTTTAAATTTCGTGAAGCCCCTAGTATTCGGAGGACCAATTGGGGCGCTATCCACGCCTTCGTCGGACATAATCCGGAACTTCGCTCGAGCGGCGTAGGTCTTTAAGGACCCGAAAGGACCTCTCAAACAGCGACCAGTCTCTCGCCTTATCATGACAGTCAGTTTTAGCTTTCTCCATCGAGGCGTTAACCCGGCTCAACCGGGGCGCAATCGCAGTGGTTCTCCCAGTGCTACCTTAGCCGATAGAACGGAACGTAAGGTGCCAAATGTTGGGGAACGTTGTAGAAAATTAAAAATTTTCTACAGTTTCACCAAGATCCATCTATGAGTTCATCTAAGCAACGAGTCAAGGGAGTGAGTTTGCATCTACATACCACTTGTAGATCGCGTGCGGAAGCTTTCGAGGGGATGGTGATGATGGAGTCGTACTCGGATCATCGATGACCAAGTGCTTAACGGACAGCACCTCCGCGTTCAATACACGTACGGTGCGGGAAACGTCTCCTCCTTCTTGATCCAGCAAGGGGAAGGAGAGGTTGAGGAAGATGGCTCAGCAGAAGACGACGACGGGCGTGATGATGGTGGAGTGACCAGATTCTCCGGCAGGCTTCGCCAAGCACACGCAGGGGAGGGGCTGCGCCTTCAAGTTGTGTATGCAGCCTCCCTCACCCCTCTATTTATAGGGAAGGAGGAGGGGCCCCCTCTAGATGCATCTAGAGGGGGGCGGCGTTATGGGGAGGGGCTTGCCCCCAAGCAGGGGCGCCCTCTAGGGTTCCCCCTCAACCCTAGGCGCAAGGGCCCAAGGGAGGGGTGCGCCCAGCCACCAGGGCTGGCTCCTCCCACGCAGCCCAGTGGCCCCGGGGGTGGCCCCTCCCTGGTCCTCCGAACCTTTCCGGTGGCCCCGGTACAATACCGATATGACCAAACTTTTCCTGTGCCCGTTTGACAACTTCCCATATATAATATTTACCTCCGGACCATTCCGAACTCCTCGTGACGTCCGGGATCTCATCCGGACTCAACAACATTCGGTAATCACATACAAGTCTTCCTAATAACCCTAGCGTCCACCGAACCTTAAGTGTAGACCCTACGGGTTCGGAGACATCTGCGACATGACCGGGACGCTCTCAAGTCAATAACCAACAGCGGGATCTGGATACCCATGTTGGCTCCCACATGCTCCTCGATGATGTCATCGGATGAACCACAATGTCGAGGATTCAAGCAACCCCGTATACTATTCCCTTTGTCAGACGGTATGTTACTTGCCCGAGACTCGATCGTCGGTATCCCAATACCTCGTTCAGTCTCGTTACCGGCAAGTCACTTTACTCGTACCGTAATGCATGATCCCGTGACCAGACACTTGGTCACTTTGAGCTCATTATGATGATGCATTACCGATTGGGCCCAGTGATACCTCTCCGCAATACGGAGTGACAAATCCTCGTCTCGATCCGTGTCAACCTTGAGACACTTTCGGAGATACCGTAATGCACCTTTATAGTCACCCGATTACGTTGTGGCGTTTGGTACATCAAAAGCACTCCTACGGTATCCGGGAGTTACACGATCTCATGGTCTAAGGAAGATATACTTGACATTGGAAAAGCTCTAGCAAAACGAACTACACGATCTTTGTGCTATGCTTAGGATTGGGTCTTGTCCATCACGTCATTCTCCTAATGACGTGATCCCGTTGTCAATGACATCTAATGTCCATAGTCGAAAACCATGACTATCTGTCCGACCAACGAGCTAGTCAACTAGAGGCTCACTAGGGACGTATTGTGGTCTATGTATTCACACGTGTATCACGATTTCCGGATGATCTGATTATAGCATGAATAAAAGACAATTATCGTGAACAAGGAAATATAATAATAATGCTTTTATTATTGCCTCTAGGGCATATTTCCAACACCAAACATGGGAGCCGGGCAAACCCAACTATTGACCCAAGACATGATTCGGAGCCGATTCATATAATGCTATAAGTTCGGGGTGCCGCACTTATGAAAGTGTTCGGACTTTATTACACCATAATGCGGAGAACATCAGCCCCTGGTGTATTTGGCCGTACCAAAATGTACGGGTGCAACATGTAAATAAATGAACATATATATATATATATATATATATATATATATATATATATATATATATATATATATAGGTAATGCAATTATAGGCAAAAAAGTGCTGCATTTTATTCGAGAAGATATGCTATGAGTGCGGAATGATACAAATAGTGCGGAAGGCAAGGGATTGGACGAATTAAAGGCGTCTCCCTCGTGGGTAGGCAGCGGAATGTTTGTATTTAACAAATTTAATGCTCGTGATGGAGACCACTGAGTGTTAAATGGGCCTTTATCCTTCCCCTGGCTGTTGCATCATGAGTTCGGCAGGGTCGGCGCCGGACATAGTTCTGTATAAAAAAGAGAAAATAAAAGAAAAAAGAGCGACACACTTGGGAGCCCCTGGTGTGGTCGAACCGCACTCTGGGTCTGTTGTGGTTGTGCCTTTCCCCCTATGCCCATGGTATCTCCAAGGCGTAATTATGTACGCGGAGAGCTTCTCTTACAATTTTGCGAGGGCTGGGGTTGAGGCCGCATTGCTACGCATGCTCGGAACGTGCCAGGTGGTCTTGGTTGATGTTGCTCCGGGCGCGTTTGGTTGTGTCCGGTCGTTTAGCGGCCGGACTCGAGAATTGCCTTAAAAGGCTGCTCTGTACTTCTGCCGCGAGAGCCGCTGTATGTTCCTCCGTTCGGAGGGAGCGTTCCGTGTTTCCATTGACCGTGATGACTCCACGAGGGCCTGGCATCTTGAGCTTAAGGTATGCATAATGCGGCACCGCGTTGAATTTTGTGAACGCGGTTCGTCCGAGTAGAGCATGATAGCCGCTGCGGAACGGGACTATGTCGAAGATTAACTCCTCGCTTCATAAATTATCCGGGGATCCGAAGACCACTTCCAGCAGTAATCGAGCTGTACAATTGGCCTCGACACCTGGTATGACACCTTTGAAGGTTGTCTTTGTAGGTTTAATCCTTGAAGGGTCTATGCCCATCTTGCGCACTGTATCCTGATAAAGCAGGTTCAGGCTACTACCGCCGTCCATCAGGACTCTCGTGAGGTGAAATCCATCGACGATTGGGTCTAAAACCAATGTGGCGAATCCGCCATGGCGGATACTGGTCGGATGGTCTCTTCGATCGAAAGTGATCGGGCAAGAGGACCATGGGTTGAATTTTGGGGCGACTGGCTCCATCGCGTATACGTCCCTTAGTGCACGCTTCTGCTCCCTCTTGGGAATATGCGTTGTGTATATCATGTTTACCGTCCGAACTTGAGGGGGGAATCCCTTTTGTCCTCTGTTGTTCGGCGGCCGGGTCTCTTCCTCGTCATCGCTGTGTAGCCCCTTGTCACTGTTTTCGGCAATTAATTTGCCTGCTTGCTTGAATACCCAACAATCTCTGTTGGTATGGTTAGCTGGCTTTTCGGGGGTTCCATGTATTTGATAGGAGCGGTCGAGTATCCGGTCCAAATTGGATGGTCCCGGAGTAGTTCTTTTGAATGGCTTCTTCCGTTGACCGGGCTTGGAGCCTCGGAATCCGGCGTTGACTGCCGTATCCTCATTGTTGTCGCCGTTAATGCGGCGTTTGTTTTTGTTTCGACGCAACCTGCCATTGCGGTCCTTGGTATCCGGACTGCCGGCGTTTGTCTTTGAGGTTATTCTCGCGAGCTAGCCAGCTATCCTCTCCCGCACAGAAGCGGGTCATGAGTGATGTGAGGGCTGCCATGGATTTCGGCTTCTCCTGTCCTAGGTGCCGGGCCAGCCACTCGTCGCGGATGTTATGTTTGAAGGCAGCGAGGGCCTCTGCATCCGGACGATCGGCGATTTGATTTTTCTTTGTTAAGAACCGTGTCGAATTGCTGGCCGATTAAATCAGCTCTGGATTATGTGGCTTAGGTCATCTGCGTCCGGTGGTCGCATTACGTGCCACTGGAAGTTGTCGAGGAATGCGGCTTCCGTGTCTTCCAAAGATCCACTTGACTCTGCGGGCAGGCTGTTAAGCCAGCGCGAGCTGGTCCTTTAAGCTTGAGCGGGAGATATTTGATGGCGTGAAGGTCGCCGCGCGGGCCATGTGTATATGGAGAAGATAATCCTCAATCCAAACCGCGGGGTCCGTTGTGCCATCGTAGGATTCGATATTAACGGGTTTAAACCCTTGAGATTTGATGATCCATTACTTCGTCGGTGAAGCATAGTGGGTGTCGGCGCCTCAGTATTGAGCAATATCGCGGCGTAGCTCGAGAGCGTTATGCTGCTGTGTTCGCCCGGCGAGTAGTTATATCCGCGCGACGGCATTCGTCGTGGGTCTTGGGCGCCCGTGATCCATAGATAGATCTGGATTGTCTTGCCTTGTCCTCCAATACATCCCGCAAGTCCGGCGCGTTCCCGTGGCTTCATGCTTTTGAGCAATGCCGGGTATGGTTTTAGTGGAGGACTTGCACGCCTCTGTCGCGACCACGAGGTGGCGGTCTGCCGTGACAGCGCTGGTGATGCAGGTTTGTATGCCTCCTCCTCTAATCGGGGAGCAGCTTGCATTTTGGGTAACTTTTGAGGGGCGTTCGAGTTCATACTCTTGACGCGAGGACCTCGGTCCATCTGTCGACCAAGGAGGTCTTGATCAGCTTGAAGCTGTTGCTGCTTTTCTTTAGGCTGTTTGCCGTGGCCATTAGCCTGCGTCTGAACGCTCTTGTTCGACGGGATCCTCGAGCACGACGAATTGGCTGTCGCCGAGGCTTGCCTCGTCTCCGGAGGAGGTAAGTAATTGTCATCCTCGACCTCTTCGCCCGCCTCCCTCTCGTGAGGGCTTGCTTCGCCTCCTCTGCTGGATCGTCTTTGGAGGGAGTTGTCTTCGGCACTTTACGGGTGTTATTATCTCCTGTGCGGAATCTCCATTCTTGCCGTGGCGGGATTTAGAACGGCGCCACGACGCCGGGCGCTTGGGCTGTTCTTTAAGGAATCGGCCTCTGCTGCTTCTTTTGCCGTCCCCATCTTTTGGGGTGTCCACCATGTATATGTCGTATGACGAGGTGGTCTTCGGTGTCTGTGGCGCTGGTTCTTGGTAGTCTCCGGCATCGTCGTCCATACCGTCAATGTCTTGGTCGTAGTCGAGTATGTCGGTTAAATCGCCGGCGGTGGCTACTGAAGTGGGTGGTAGGTGGGCTCTGAATTTCTTCGTCGTCCACGTCCCAACCGTCCCGGCCGTAGTTCGGCCAGGCTCTCCGGATAGCGAGAGATGCTTGATGAATTTATGATATCGCCAAAGGGCGAGTCTGAAAGATGTCCGCAGCGGTGAATTCCATGATCGGCGCCAATCGGATTCGGCGGGCGCAGCGCAGGAGGTTGAGTCCGGCAGAGTCCGGCACCTCGAGTCATGGGCTTTATGCGGGACAAGGTAAGTGTTCGGCTCCATCGCCGTAGAAGTTGCAGCTCGGGCGGTGTCCAGCCATCCGTCCTCGATCCGAGCGATCGGCTCCGGACTATGGGTCGGAGCGGACTTCGTGTCTTGACCTCAAAGGTGTTGTTCGGCGCAGAGTTAGGTCATGCCCATCGTGATAGCGCAGCACGCTTCGGTGTGGCTCAGATCCATCGAAGATCAAGTCCCCGCGGATATCGGCCGTGAAGTTTAGGCTTCAAACCTGACTGACGGCGGGGCATAGCTTCGATCTGCTCCAGATGGCCAGCGAGTTGGCCCGCGATCTGAAGCCGCCCGAATCTGAAGATCTGTCCGGGAGAAAAGTCTCACCCAGACTACGTCGTTATCGATTGAAGAGGCCATCACGCCTATCGGTGGCGACACGGAGGAACTCTCAATGAAAGCACCAATGTCGATGTCAAAACCGGCGATCTCGGATAGGGGTCCCGAATCTGTGCGTCTAGGCGGATGGTAACGGAGACAAGGGACACGATGTTTTACCTGTGTTCGGGCCCTCTTGATGGAGGTAAAACCCTACGTCCTGCTCAATTGATATTGATATTGTGGATGTTTACAAGAGTAGATCTACCACGAGATCAAAGAGGCTAAACCCTAGAAGCTAGCCTATGGTATGATTGTAAGGGTTGTTGTTGATGTGTCCTACAGACTAGAGCCATCCGGTTTATATAGACACCGGAGAGGGCTAGGGTTACATAGAGTCGGATACAATGGTAGGAGATCTACATATCCGTATCGCCAAGCTTGCCTTCCACGCCAAGGGAAGTCCCATCCGGACACGGGGCGAAGTCTTCAATCTTGTATCTTCATAGTCTTGGAGTCCGGTTGACGATGATAGTCCGGCCAATGATAGTTTGGCTGATGATGGTAGTCCGGCTATCCAGACACCCCCCAATCCAGGACTCCCTCATTGGGCGTCGCGAGGAAGAAGAAGGCACAGAAAGGGAAGAGAGAGAAGGTCCCTCGAGCCTTATTTATAGAGGAAAGAATAAATGGCAGGCGCGAGAGTCAAGGAGCCTGAAGCGGCGGAGTGGGTGCGCCTGTCGCCTCGATTTTCGGGATAGCCATTAAGTGAAAGGAATCTTTTTAATCTTTTTATACAGAGATGATGTCATGATGGACCGTTGTTGTGTTCAGAAGATGACGTCACGACGGTTTACAAAATTTACAGGAGAAGACAATATGGCGGTTTACGAAAATACAAGAGGACGCCTACAAGATATCTTTGAAGTATTGAAGATTGACATGAACAAATTCAAATCAATCTGGGGCCTAATGTTGAGGATATAGCTACTGAGTTCAAACCGACCAGGAGGGCCCGGTTCACCCTCGACTATGCTGAAGCCCATGAAGATCCAGAAGATGGCGTTTTACTAACGAAGCTTAGAAGCCCACAGCCCAAAGGCGGATTAGGGCCCATAGTGGTAAACCGCCATGACTATGTAAACTTGTAATATAAGTTAGGAAAGGAGAGACCGAGCCGGACACTTTGGATGAGTCGGCCTCGGGGCTCTGTAGGCCGGCCGGGCGTCAACCTGTGTAGATAAAGGGACGACCCGGCGGCGGTTCAGGGACAACAAACAACAACTCGAGACTCAGGCAAGCGTATTTCGCTCCCTGGTCATCGAAACCCAATCAATCCCATCACAACTAGACGTAGGCTTTTACCTTCATCGAAGGGGCCGAACTAGTATAAACTCCCGTGTCCCTTGTCCGGTTTAACCCCTTCAAGCTAACCCGTTGCGATGGCTCCGTGACTAAGTCCTTTCATAAGGACATCTGACGTGTTAATTCCACGACACTTGGTATCAGAGCCGCGCTGACTGTAGGCCACGCTAGACTAAGCCGAGTTAACTGGACGTTAGATGCGAGTTGTAGCTGAGTGCCGGTAATAATTGTAGCTGGTTGTTGCATTACATGCACTGATTATATTTTTCTATGCTAACCTGCTAATGGTTGTGAGTGTAGATGGCTCCGGTGCTGTATCCGTGCCAGTTGCAGCTAATGCCGTACAAGTCACCGCATCTCCTTCGTAACGTGTGGCGTCGGTTGTACCTTCACGGAGACGATCCAGCCTATCGTGTGTACCGGGAGCGCCTAGCTGACTCAGTGTATGAGTATCACGCCATGGTTACTCTGCGCGCCAGTTCCGATTCCAGCTCTTACACTCGTACCTCTCGTAGCGGCTATGCTTCTACCGCTTCTCAGGCTGTCCAGTTTGCTGCATTCGAGGTACTTGTTGAGCTTCGCTACAACGAGGTCCGGATGCAGAACCACCCAGGTTTCCATTACTATCCTTCTCTCCACAATAATGGTCATGTCTGTTTCCCTATCATTGATCCGGAGTATGATAGTGTAGCTAATCACCTTTCTCGCTACATCACTGCTAGCTATCTTCTGATCTACGAGCTGGCTCGTGAGCTGAGTCGTGCCTGTACTGCTTTAGCTTCTACTTTAGTCTCTGCTCGCTCAGCCACTGCTTCTCCATCTGTAGGATTTGCTCCCTACGTCCCTGCCAGTTCTAGATCCCCTGTTTCCCCTGTTACCCCTCTGAGTAGCTCGGGCACCGCGACTACGAGTCCACTTAGTGCTCCTGCTGAGTGGGTTTCACTCCTCGCCACTCCTGTAGCCCCGATGATCCACCCTCTACCTGCCCCTGAGGGAGAGCCCTCGAGGCAGCGTTGTCGTGTCACTTTTAACCCGGAGGTCTCCGTTAACCCCGTCAGTTCTGGATCCGAGTCCGCTTCAGGAGAGGACCCCGCAACAACACCAGCAGAGCAGTAGAGCTTCCGAGTATTCTCAATCGTCAGGATGGAGTATGGATGTAGTCGCACGAGTCATGATGTTTCGTTTCATGTATGAGGGTAGTTGGACCTGGCATGTTGTTATCATTCATGTATGATTCTATGTATAATTATGTTGGACTTTATTTTATTCACCGTTTTTTCTTCGTCTTTTCGGTTTCACTTGGATTTTTGTTGCTGGCTTCTCCCCAATTTTTGTTGAATGCTTCTCATCTCAGTTGCGTTGACTTGGGAAAAATCATATTAGGATGATGCGGGGAGGCTGCAGTAGCAACGTTCATGAGGGTTCTCCTGTTCGGCGTTCCGCACGACAGGCAGGACAATCACCCGAGCCGTACGTTCCACCACCGCCAAATCCGCCCTCCACCGAGCAAATTATGCGTATGTTCGAGGAACAAAAAAATAATGATCTGATGGAAATATTCAGAAGTATTCAAACAATGGTTGGACAGAATGGAAATCAGCCCGCCTCTCACTCCAAGTTATCTGGTTTTCAAAGGACTAAGCCTCCCAGTTTCAGTCAGGCCATTGACCCCTTGGATGCAGATGATTGGTTGAGAACTATGGAAAAGAAGCTTGAGGTTGCTCGAACTGATGAAGAGGATAAGGTTCCGCTTGTAACCCATTATCTGGAAGGCGCTGCTGCCATATGGTGGGAAAATGAAAAGGCCATAGTGACTGATAATGAAGCAATTACCTGGTCAAGATTAAAGGAGCAATTCCGGAAATATCACATCCCTGCGGTAATTATGAAGACTAAGTAGAGTGAATTTCTCGCGCTCCTCCAAGGAAGTCAGTCAGTGGGGGAATATTTGCAGAAATTCAATCACCTTCACGTTACTCTCAATACGACGTGGCCACTGAAAAAAGAAAGATGGACAGATTTCTTGGTGCATTAAACCCGCAACTTTGCTGTTCTCTTAGTGTGTTCGATTTTCCAGATTTCCAAACCCTGGTGAACAAGGCTTTCATTGCTGAAAGGGAACACAAGCTTGCATCAGATAATAAGTCTGCCCATAACAATCACAAGCGCAAGTTTGAGCCCAAAAGGGAAACGCAACCAGTGCAGAAGGTTCGTACCTGGCAGCCAACTCCGGTGGCATATCAGCCTAACTGGCAACAAAATGTTAACAAGGCCAACACCCAAGTCAAGAATGACGTGCTCAACCCAGTTCTGGAGAATCGCCTGCGAAATAATTCCTGTTACAGTTGTGGACAAACCGGACATTATGCTAAATAGTGCCCCAAGAACAACCGGACCAATGTTATGTTCAAGCCACAAGTCCATTATTTGGAGGCAGGTCCAAGTCAGCACGACGTCACGGGATACGTTCATCACATTTCCACCGACGAAGCCCAAGAAAATCCCGAAGTCGTCATTGGTATGTTCCCTGTTAATAACATACCTGCAGTAATTTTATTTGACTCTGGGGCTTCCCACTCTTTTATTTCTCGGAGTTTTGTTGCCCAAAACAAATTTCCTTGTTTGCTTTTGGGCAAGAATATGCTGGTACAAACCCCGTGATCTCTTATTAGAAGCAATCTAGTCTGCCGCAATCTGGAAGTCAGTATCAACGGAATCTGTCGTGGTTTTGTCACGGCAGATGTCCTTGTGAAAGGACTTAGTCGTGGAGCCATTGCTACGGGTTAGCTTAAAGGGGTTAAAGCGGACAAGGGACGCAAGAGAGTTTTATACTAGTTCGGCCCCTTACGCTGAAGGTAAAAGCCTACGTCTAGTTGTGATGGAATTGATGGGGTTTCGATGACCAGGGAGCGAATACGCTTTGCTTGAGTCTCAAGTTGTTGTGTCTTGTTCTGATCCGCCGCTGGGTCGTCCCCTTATATACATGGGTGACACCCGTCGATTTACAGAGTCACGAGACCAGCTCATAAACGTGTCAGGTTCGGTCTCTGCTCTTTCTATCTTACCATACAAGTTACATATCAATGTCGGTTCATGGTTGCAGGCCTTAAACCGGTTCTGGGCCATGGGCCCATATCTAACATTCCTATCTGCCTTCATGGGCTTCTAACATACTCAAATACTGATGAAGTTAACCCGGCCTGTCCTGGCCGGTTTACACTCAGTAGTAATATCCCCAAACATTAGGCCCCAGATTGATTTGAACAGGTTCATGTCAATCCTTAACAAAAACCTCGTCTTCAACATCTTCTCGTAAGTTGGTAAACCGCCATGACATCATCTTTTTGGATCTTGGCAAACCGTCGTGACGTCATCTGTCATAAAGAAACTGTTTATGATATATCCTCATTAATTGATCTCCAACAATCAAGGCGACAGCTGCGCCTCACTTCCAAATTCACGGCCCCTTGATTTTCCCGCCTGACACTTATCTCCTGCCTTTATAAACAGGACCGAAGGGTCATTTTCTTTTTCCCCCTTGTGCCTTTTCGCGTTGTCCTCCTTACGCCGCTCAGCTTCTGGAGCTCCGCCGCCGCCGTCGACCTCCGACCGTCGTCTCTGCTCCAACCTTGGCTGCTGCATCACCCTGAATGCACCAGAACCCTGCGGCGCTCTTCCGCTTCTTCCTCAGCTCCGATAAGCTCTCTGCTCTTTCCGCCACAGATCTGTTCTAGGGTTCCCAAGTTCTTCGGCGTTCATCAATGGAGATCTTTGTTCATATGATAATCCTAATGAACTACTGAATATCTGCTCTGTATAGTGGTAGCCTTTAGCCTTTGTTTTCATTTACGCATCTCAAAACAGTGGATCTTATCCGAGCCTTCGTTCATTGGTCCGGTACTGCTTCTTAGTTTTTGAATATATTTCCCTTTTCTGACATGCCTCAGATCCGAAACCACAACATAATCTTGTGAAACCTGTTTTCATTCACTTACTCATCTGTGACCTTGACTCTTCGATGCTTAGACCAGGCGGTTTAACTATACACAAAAGTTGATAGTCCGGTATATACCATTAGTCCCCTTGTTGAACCGCCAATATATTTCCACTTATCACCTCCACTGGTGTACTGACTCTAGTTTAACAATATACTTTCGTCTTGTATCATCGTATAGTTGTCCAACGTGAATCTTAAACCGGAAATTATTATATTGTAGATCTTCATTGCCATGGCCAAAGAAGTGTATGAATGCAATTGGGTCCCTTCTCGAGTAACAGAGGAACAGCTAGACAATCTTGTCAAAATGGGTGCCTTAAGCAATAAAGATGTCATTCACTGGAGGGTCCCTGGCCCGGAATGTCCTCCTACTCCCAAAGACGGAGAAGTTGTTGTTTTTGCCGACCACCTAAGCCGGGGTTTCAACCCTCCCGGTTCAAAATTCTTCCGGGATGTACTTGCCAACTTCCAACTGCGCCCACAAGATATTGGCCCTAACTCTGTTACCAACATTTGCCACTTTCAAGTGTTTGTGAGGTTTACCTTCAAGAGGAACCTTCAGTAGAGCTATTCAGGGACTGCTTTCATTTGAACCGCCGCACAGAGTTCAAAGATGGGCCTAACACAGAACTAGGTGGGATGGCGATTCAGAAAAGGAAGGAAGTGACCTTTCCTCACACCAATCTCCACAGTCACCCCAAAGATTGGAACTAGACCTGGTTTTACTGCAAGGACACGTCTCCAATTGATGAAAACCCCCTGCTGGGTTACCATCCTGAACGTCTGAGCAACACGCACCCTTTTCCTCAAAGGCTGACTGCTAAAGAAAGAAGCAAATATGCTCCTCAACTATCCAAGCTTAGGGCCTTTATGGCCAACGGTTTAACAGGAGTTGACTTTGCACGCTGCTTGATAAGCTAGAGCGTTTTGCCTTTGAGCCAACGCCCCGGTTTGATGTGTGAATATACCGGAGAATTGAATGATGCTCAGCGGCACATTGATATTCAGCTGACGGATGACGAAATCACTGAAGCTATAAAAAAGATGCTGAATGAACCGGAGGCTACCTGTGCTCAAACCCGACTCCCCCTTTCTACACCATCAACAAATCGCCAGCCGTAAGATTCGTACTATTCATTTTACCTGAAATTGCTTCTGTCCTGATGTATTCTGAAAATGTGATGTCTTTTTGGCAGGACAATGATCCGTTCTGGAACAAGAAACCTCCGCAAGACAAACCGGCGAAGCCAACTCGCCAAAAGACCAAAGTTGTGAAAAGACCAGCTAACCGGAAGAGAACCACTGCATCCTCCGATCCGCCGGTTGATGATGATGTGGGTAACTCGGATTTTGAGGTAGAACCTCACTCACTTGGTTTATTTTTCATACGCCTTATTGATGATGATTATTGCCAGGACGACGCTGAAGTCAGTCATGCCGATGTTGTAGAGGTAATCATCCTTTCCTCCGATTCAAACCCTTTGCCTTCACTAAAAATCCGTCAGGCAAACCGGAAAGTTAAATTTTCTCATCCTCTTGCTTATTTGGACCCAAACTTTCTTGTGAAGACACAACAGCACGAGGCTCGCCACACAACTCGGCATAGCGGCCAGGTAGTTACCTCCGCCGGTTTACCGAACAGTCCGGTTCGGAAACGCCGCTCAGAGGTCTCTAATTCTCTTGCCACTTCACACCCTAAAGCGCGTTGTTTTCGTCAACCTCTTAATCCGTCTGATTCCGATTATCAGGGCACTTCTCACTCATCCTCTGGCGAGTCATCAGCCACCAAGCGCCCACCTCTCAAAACCGTGCTTGGGTAAGTCATATTCCGTCTTATGTCTTTAACATATTATTTTAATATATGTTGTACTGATACTTCTTAATTTCTCTCAGAGCCAAGCCCAGACCAAGAAAAAAGGCTCTCCTGAACAAAACGGCAGTGGAAAATACCGCTGCTGAGCCGGACAAAATACCAGACCCTGAAGAGGCCAATCTTGATGATGTGTTGAACACCCACCACCACAAGACCATGACTTTGTTGCTAAACAGGCAGAGGTTGACACCACAGGTCCTGTTGATCAGCCGACCAGCCCTATCCGGACTGATAAACCGGCTAGTCCAACCAAAACTGCTAACAAACCGATGACCCCAGTACAACCGAAAAAGGAAAGGATGATGACGTCCTTATTACTGGCGTTGGCCATTCTGAACCGGGTAATCCTGTTGCTTTGTCAAAACATACTGCCAAACAGGAATTCTCTACAGTTGGCAAAGGCGAATGGAGTGCTGATTTGTTAACATATGCCGCTCTGGATGCTGAAGATCTCCATTCCGGCTATCTGAACCGACTGTACACCAGCCGCGACTATGAAGCCGGTCTAGTAAAAATGATGAAGGAAAAATATGAGGTAACTTCCTATATGCTTCACTCCTTGTATTACATGGTAGCTTTATTAATTCCAATAGCCCCCAAGTGACGATTTAAGATGTCAATTTAAACCGGGACTTTAGTTGGTTTTCAATTTGATCCTCCATTCATCTGAACTTTGCTGTAGTAGCCCCTAAGGGCCGGTTCAACTTTATAAAGTTAAATCGGGACTTTTATAGAAGAAGAAATCATGTAACAATAGTCTTTGAATAAACAACCATTAGCCCCCAAGTGCCAAGTTGAATACTTGTATTGAGCTTTGGGAATTTGAAAATTTTCTGATAGAGCAAATATGCATTAGCCCCCAAGTGCCAAGGGCATAACTTGTTATGGGCTTGGTACTTCAATATTCTTGTTACGACGGATGACTATCTCTTTGTAGGCTGAGCTGAGCAAAAGGAGAGTCAAACTGCTGACCTTCAGGAAAATCTTAAATTGCAACAAGATGAAACTTCCAAGGCAAAGGCGGAGCTGACCAGCGCTTTAGGCGCTATGGAGAAACTTAAAGAAGGCTTCAACAAAGAGCGGGCGGATTGGGCGATTGAGAAAGCCGCTTTAGCGCAAAGAGCTGAAAAAGCAGAAGCCGCTCTTAAACCGGTGGTTGATGAATTGACCAGCGTGAAGCATCAGGTGCATGCCATGGCCGCAGCTGTATTTGGTAAAATATCCTTGTTCTTGAGTTGAACAGATCTTGTTATATATCCGCCAGGTTTACTAACCCTTGCAATGATACAGAACTTCGTATCGGCCACTTGGGAACGGATGTGTGGAAGAAGTTAAAGGCCGCCTATACTTTGATAGAAACAGCTGTACCTTTGGTACTGTGGATCATCTGCCTTGCTTCCCACAACAATTAGCCCCAACTTGATCCAAGATACCCTTAAAAGGTTGTCTATGCTCCCTGCCCGGGTTGAGGAGCTGAAGAAATCTACTACTAGAACGGGTGCTTTGGCCGCACTAATCCGGGCCAAAGCCTGGGTGCCTGACTTTGATCATGTTGAAGCATCCCAAGGCTATACCAGCTTGAAGGAAGACGACACAGAATTTGATGAAGAGGATCTTCGAGCCATAAACCGGGAAGTGCGCCCTCTGGCAAGCCAATTGGTTGAAGAGGCGGATCTATCCCACTATCAAGCCCAATATGACAATCAAAACAAGCGAGTTGCTGCACCAATTCCTGAGGCTGAGAACCTTATACCGCCAATCCGTAAGCATACTTACGCTCCTGATATTAAACTGTCGCTGCTGATCAATGATGAAGCTGTGTTTCAGCGTTAACTGGAATCATTGGGCAATCGTTGATTTCTAGCCACCGGGTAGGGAGTAAGATCTTGAACGGCGCAAGATGATCCATAACCGTCCGGTCAAGCTGGTGACCAAGCATGAGCGGAGGCGGTTTAAACCATCGCATGTTGTGACATGTAGTTGATAAAAACAATGATCCTTTTGGGCCTTTGGAGCGCATTGTAATAAGCTAGTTGATATACTTTATGCGGTATGCCTTCGTGCATATTTACCTTCAATCGATGCTTGTTTGATTCATATTTATCCCAATTGTTTACGCAAATCAAGAAAGTCGAAAACGCATACAGCGGTTTACCACCAGGCGGGTCATGATACCCACATATACGAAAACAAGGGTGATAAACTTAGGTTGGAATATATACCCAAATATGGAAACATACCATACCTGCCACTGTCGGGCATGATGTTGGCTGACCAACCTTGTAGCTGGGTTGATAACCCAAACCGTGGAGGCGAAAATTGCTCCTGTTAAATTAAGATTGATTTACAATGTAAACCGTTCCGGGTTATGATAAACGCCAGTTTACTCCATAATAGGATGGTAACAGAAAATCAAACCGGGCAAACAATCTTCGGATTAAGATTGGACCGTGTTTCGTTAGTCGAACCGAACTAACAATGTCGGTCTGAAAACGGAACAAAAAATGATGTTTATCAAAAAAGAAAAACAGAATTCAAGCAAAGGTAAAGATAAAACCATTGCAAATTTGGGTTTAAGCCGATCAAGAGGCATTACCATGGTCTGACACGACCAAGCCCCCAAAAAGGCGTAGCTATGGTTTGAGTTAGTCAGGTCCCTAAATGATGATTTTTGGCATTACGCCGATCAAGAGGTGTAGCTATGGTTCGGGTTCGACCAAGCCCCCAAGTGATGTTGTGGCACTAGGCCGATTAAGAGGCGTAACTATGGTTCAGACGTGACCAAGTCCCCAAGTGATGCTATGGCATTGCGCCGATCAAGAGGCGTGGCTATGGTTCGGACACGACCAAGCCCCCAAGTGATGCTATGGCATTACGCCTATCAAAAGGTGTAGCTATGGTTCGGATACGACCAAGCCCCCAAGTGATATAATATAAAGCCTTTGAGAGGCCAAAACCAAGGGGTAAACCGGACGCCGCTTTATCAATGAAAATTCCATGTAACCACTCATGATGTAAGAAACCCAACAGATACCCCGCTTTAGCTGAGGTTCCGGTTTATTATATTAATCATAATGTATACATAAGCATAATATGTACAAAAGCAGAGCCTATAGCTCAAGTATAGTAAGGCCAAAGATGAGCAATATTCCACGGCCGGTTGGTCTCCTCCTCCGATTTACGTGAGTCTTTGCGCTCTCGAACATCGTTCAGGTAGTATGACCCGTTGTGCAGATTCTTGCTGACCGCAAAAGGTCCTTCCCAAGGTGGGATAACTTGTGCATATCCGTCTGATCCTGGATGAGCCGAAGCACCAAATCTCCCTCTTGAAAGGTTCTGGTCCTAACCCGGCGGCTATGATAGCGACGTAGATCTTGCTGATAAATCTCCGAACGGGCGGCTGCTATGTCACGCTCTTCATCTAACAGATCAAGAGCTTCTTGTCGCGCCTTCTCGTTGTCCGCTTCAACATATGCCGCCACACGAGGCGAGTCATGACGGATGTCACTAGGAAGAACCGCCTCCGCTCCATAAACCATGAAGAACGGTGTGTATCCTGTCGACCTATTGGGCGTGGTGTTGATGCTCCACAATACTGAAGGCAACTCCTCAACCCAACAACCCGGCGTCAGCTGCAGGGGAACCATAAGCCTAGGTTTGATGCCTCTCAAAATTTCTTGATTGGCCCTCTCTGCTTGACCATTGGATTGTGGGTGAGCCACTGATGATACATCAAGCCGGATGTGCTCACGTTGACAGAACTCCTTCATGGCACCCTTGGACAGGTTGGTACCATTGTCAGTGATAATGCTATGTGGAAAGCCAAACCGGAAAATCACTTTTTTGATGAATTGAACCGCTGTGGCCGCATCACACTTGCTAACGGGCTCGGCCTCTACCCACTTTGTGAACTTTTCAAGCGCCACCAGCAGGTGGGTCTTCTTGTCTTTGGATCCCTTGAAAGGCCCAACCATATCCAGCCCCCAAGTTGCAAACGGCCAAGTAATTGGAATCATCCTCAATTCTTGAGCCGGCACATGAGCACATCTTGGGAACTTCTGACAGCCATCACATCATCTGACCAAGTCCTCTGCATCAGCATGAGCAGTTAACCAATAGAAACCGTGACGAAACTCCTTGGTCACCAAAGATTTTGAATCAGCGTGGTGACCACAATCTCCTTCGTGGATTTCACACAAAATTTCACAGCCTTCCTCGGGGAGACACACAGGCGTTGGGCATACGACACCTTGCAATGATGGAACTCTCCATTGATAATGGTCATGGACTTGGACGCGGATTATCCATGCGGCTAGGTCTCATCTTAGTAACTTCGCTCCGTTCATGTCACGAGATAAGGAATCGTCAATCGGGATGACATAAGAGCGCCACCAATTGAGCTTCCGGATCGGGAATAGCCAAATCCTCTTCACCGGGAGCTTGACAGACGGATTATGCACAACATCCAAGAAGACATTAGGCGGGACGGTTTACTGGCGAGAACCCAATCGGCTCAAAGCGTCGCCGCCGTTCTTCCGTCGGTCCACGTGATCCACGATAGCCTTTGAAGTGACACGCAACAATATCCACCTCGGGGCGATATGCTGCCATGGCGGTTCCTTGGAATCCCAAGTGCCAGACACTTGTTGAGCCACCAGGTCCGAGTAACCGAAGCACTTAACTCGGCTTAGATTCATCTCCTTAGCCATCCGAAGACCATGGAGTAAAGCTTCATACTCAGCTGCATTGTTAGTACACGGAACATTAAGCGGAGAACATAACAGAGATTATCACCTCGTGGGGAAGTTAATACGACTCCAGCCCCCGAGCCTTCCAATTGTCTGGACCCATCAAAGTGAATAGTTCAATAGGTGTTATCCGGCTTCTCCTCGGGTGCTTGCAGTTCTGTCCAATCATTGATGAAATCCACAAGTGCTTGAGATTTGACCGCCGTCCGACGTACGTATTTCAATCCATGAGGCCCAAGTTCTATAGCCCACTTGGCAATCCGGCTAGTTGCTTCCCTGTTGTGGATTATATCTCCCAAAGGAGCAGAACTGACCACCGTGATGGGATGACCTTGGAAATACTGTTTAAGCTTCCGGCTTGCCATGAGAACTCCATATACCAGCTTCTGCCAATGCGGGTACCTTTGCTTGGCCTCAATAAGTACCTCGCTGATATAGTAAACCGGACGTTGAACCGGATATTCTTTGCCTGCCTCCTTGCGCTCCACCACAATAGCTATGCTGACTGCCCGAGCATTAGCTGCCACATATAACAGCAATTTCCTTGTCAATCGGAGCAGCGAGAACAGGCGGATTAGCTAGCTGCCGCTTTAAATCCTCAAATGCTTCATTAAGCGGCGTCCTCCAAGCGAAGTTATCCGTTTTCTTGACATCGATACAAAGAATCGCCTTCTCACGGGCGGTGATAAACCGGCTCAAAGCGGCAATCAGGCCTGCCAAGCGTTGAACATCATTGATGCACTTCGGTTTAGCCAAGGAGGTGATAGCTGTGATCTTTTCCGGATTAGCCTCAATGCCCCTGTTAGACACCAGAAAACCCAATAACTTGCCTGCCGGTACACCAAAAACGCACTTGGCCGGATTGAGCATCATCTTGTAAGTCCGCAGGTTATCAAAGGTTTCCTTCAAGTCATCAACTAGAGTCTCTTTCTTCCTTGACTTGACCACAATATCATCCACATAGGCATGAACATTATGGCCGATTTGCTTATGAAGACAATTCTGCACACACCGTTGATAAGTCGCCTGGGCACTCTTGATTCTAAAGGGCATAGATACATAGCAGAAGGCTCCAAAGGGGGTTATAAAGGTCGTCTTCTCCTGGTCCTTAACTGCCATATTGATCTGATGATAACCGGAATACGCATCCAGAAAGCTTAAACGCTCGCAACCCGCCGTAGCATCAATAATTTGATCAATACGGGGAAGGGCAAAAGGATCTGCTGGGCAAGCTTTGTTGAGATCTGTGTAATCCACACACATACGCCATGTGCCATTCTTCTTAAGGACCAGCACCAGATTAGCCAACCATTCAGGATGGAAAACTTCCACGATAAACCCAGCCGCCAAGAGCACAGCTACTTCTTCTCCAATAGCTTTGCGTCTTTCTTCATTGAAGCGGCGGGCTGCTTCACGGTTTGTACTTAGGATCCACATTAAGAGTGTGCTCGGCGAGTTCTCTCGGTACACACGGCATGTGTGAAGGCTTCCACGCAAAGATGTCTCAATTCTCACGGATGAACTTCGATGGCGCGCTTTCCTATTTGGGTCCAAGTTTGTCTTGATCTTGAACTGCTTGGGCGAATCGCCAGTCTGAAGTCAACAAGCTTAGTCTCAACAACGATTTGAACTTGAGGGCGGGTCGTGCTCGGTAGTTGGCTTCTTCAGCGAGTCATATCTGCGGATCAACATTATCCTTGTAAAACTTCAACTCCTCTGTGGCACAAACCCGACTCGGCATAAGCCGCATCACCTTCTTCACACTCGGAGCGATCTTGCGGCTCCCATGGACGATTATAGTTCCCTTGTGACCCGACATCTTGAGTTGAAGATAGACATAACAAGGTCGTGCCATAAACTTAGCATAAGCCGGCCGTCCAAACAGGGCGTGATAGGGGCTTCTGATCTTCACCACTTCAAAGGTTAAGGTTTCTGATCTTGAGTCATGCTCGTCCCCAAAAGACACCTCCAGAGCTATCTTGCCAATAGGATACGCTGATTTACCAGGCACCACACCATGGAACACCGTACTAGACGGTCTAAGATTTTTATCTGTTAACCCCATGTGACGGAAAGCTTCATAATATAGGATATTGATACTGCTCCCTCCGTCCATGAGTACCTTTGTGAACTTGTAACCTCCTACCTGAGGTGCCACCACCAACGCCAACTGACCCGGATTGTCAACCCGGGGTGGATGAACCTTCCTGCTCCAGACAATTGGCTGCTCGGGCCACCGTAAATAACGGGGCACCGCCGGTTCAACGGAGCTCACCGCTCTCCTATGAAGCTTCTGGTCCCGTTTGTCCAAGCTAGTGGTAAAGACATGATATTGCCCACTATTCAACTGCTTTGGATTGCTCTGGTAACCCGACTGCTGCTACTGACTATTGTAACCACCTTGGTTGCCCTGATTTCCTTGATTTGTATGTCCTCCCTGATTACTATGGAAACCTGAACTGGAATTTCCTCCGCCATAACCCGGCCCATGAGACCCGGGGCCTGAATCGTCACCCGTTCTGTGATCATAGCGGAAATCATTAGAATTTTTGAACTCTTGCATGATATAGCAGTCCTTCCAGAGGTGCGTGGCCGGCATATCCTTCGTCCCATGTTTCGGGCAGGGCTGGTTCAATAGGTAAGACAGATGGTCCGGGTTAGGATTAGGTGCCCCATTGCGCCGGGGCGGCTTACCCTTGCGCCGTTGGCCCTTATCCTGCGCACTGGCATTGGCCACAAAGTCCATGCTCTGGTCCGCTTTACGTTTTCCACCGTTTCCATGACCCGCTGGGTTGTGGTGCTGCCCCTTGGCGTTGCTGCTCTTCTTTCCCTTCCCTGTCTTCTCATCATCTGACTCGGGATCCTTGGTACTATCAGAGTTAGCATACTTTACTAAAGCAGGCATGAGGGTCCCCATGTCAGTGCAATGGCGTTTCATCCGTCCCAACTTCAACTTCAGAGGCTTAAACCGGCAATTACCTTCCAAGGTTATAACTGCGGTGTCAGCGTTGATGCGGTCCGATGAATGTAAAATTTCTGAGACCCGGCGCACCCACTAGGTTGTTGACTCTCCTTCCTCCTGTACACAGGCAGCTAGGTCCACGATCGACATGGGCTGCTTGCATGTATCTTTAAAATTTTGGATAAACCGGGTTCTCAACTCGGCCCATGATCTGATAGAATTAGCAGGTGGACTTTTTAACCAAGTACGAGCCGTCCCTTCTAGCATCATGGTGAAGTACTTCGCACAGGCTGCATCATCCACATCTAGCATCTCCATGGCCATCTCATAGCTTTCAACCCATGTCTCTGGGGGTAAATCGGCGGTGTAATTTGGCACCTTGCGGGCCCTTGAAATCCTTGGGCAGGCGTGCGTTATTGTGACGCCGGGGCGAGACACGGCACCCCCAAGAGCTAGAGGTAACTCTGACTCTCTCACCGTGGTTGGATGAACTGGAGTAGGTGGCGTGCTTCATCTTGTCTTTGCTAACTTAGCCTCCTGCGTGCGCGAGCCGGTCCACCACTTCACGAGCATCACCGGCACCTCCTGCGGGTTGTAGCCACGGGTGGTTCACGGTTCCTGCATTGCTTGACACGGCGGTTCATCCATCGCTGCTATAACTCCGGCTTGGACGGGGAGTGGAATGAATCCGATCACGGCTGTATGAATAAGCCTCCTGTTGCTCCAAGGCTGTCCGAAGAAGCTCTTTAACCCGACGCGTCTCGATAGCCGCCGGAGAATCGCCTTCAGTTGGGATAGCTTCCAGCCGTGAAGCGGCAGCAACAAGATTGTCTATTGGAGTAGAGTAGTGACACGGTGGTACTGGAACAGGCCGCGTCATGTTGTTGTGCTATCGAGGCGGACCCATCAAACGGGGCTGAACCGGCGCCCCCGCTCCAGGTGCCTCCCCCCGGTTTACTACCGGCGGGTTGCTAGTCCCTGCTCCTGGGGTGTTAAAGAGGTTCCTAGCATCATAAACCGGAGGCAGGCGAGACCGGTGTCTTCTCTTTAGGACTTCGTGCGATGCATTTTGATCCAGCATAAGCCGGTAAGCCTGTGCATCTAAAGCGGCCCGCTCCATGGCCATCCTGGCATCCTCAGCTGCCAAATCAGCCTTGGCCTGGGTAATATGATCCCTTACTTTCGTGACTTCCGCATTGTGCGCATCCTGATCAGCCGGGTTAGCCTCTGCCATTAGTGTTGCCAACGCATCAAATAGATCAGATAAGACTGAGCAGTGACGCAGAACCTCTGCCCGACGGCCGATCTTTATTCGCGTTGAAGAGTGGAGCGCCGGCTGTGTACCGGCCATGAAGATTCCAACCCGGTGTGGCAGATCAAAGGGGTCCGGAATACTATCGCCATCGGAACAGCCTCCAATCCGGCCATCTTGTAGCTGATATAACGACTCGGTCTCTCCGGTCGATGACTCGTCGCCGGAATAAACGATGGTCTCACAACTATATTCCGATATGTCCTCGTACTCTCCTCCATGGATGACTCCCACGAAGGCACGCTTCATGGCAGGCTTGACCCGGGCAGATCGCGCACGCTGAGCCGTCTCGATGAGGTCGGTGCAGATGTCCGGCTCAGGGCCCGGTTCACCGATCTTGCCAATGAAAACGTGTATGCCACCAAAGGGGACCCGTACCCGTACTCAATTGAGCCGGCCTCGGGGCCCCATCCTGCATCGTCGATGTAGAGCTTGTCACGACGAATCTTGGTCATCCGGCCCACAGCGTAACCCTTGAGTCCTTCGAAGTTGCCCTCCAAGAACTTGAAACCATCGTGCGATAGCCCCACGGTGGGCGCCAACTGTCGTGGTTTGTCATGGCAGATGTCCTTGTGAAAGGACTTAGTCATAGAGCCATCGCTACGGGTTAGCTTAAAGGGGTTAAAGCGGACAAGGGACGCAAGAGAGTTTTGTACTAGTTCGGCCCCTTACGATGAAGGTAAAAGCCTACGTCTAGTTGTGATGGAATTGATGGGGTTTCGATGACCAGGGAGCGAATACGCTTTGCCTGAGTCTCGAGTTGTTGTGTCTTGTCCTGATCCGCCGCCGGGTCGTCCCCTTATATACATGGGTGACACTCGTCGGTTTACAGAGTCCCGAGAACGGCTCATAAACGTGTCCGGTTCGGTCTCTGCTCTTTATATCTTACCATACAAGTTACATACCAATGTCGGTTCACGGTTGCAGGCCTTAAACCGGTTCTGGGCCATGGGCCCATATCTAACATTCCTATCTGCCTTCATGGGCTTCTAACATACTCAAATACTGATGAAGTTAACCCGGCCTGTCCTGGCCGGTTTACACTCAGTAGTAATATCCCCAACAGAATCCGTTTTCCAACATCTTTGATACTTATTGAGTCTGATAAATTGGATGTTATCCTGGGTATGAATTGGCTGACTCAGTACCAAGTATGCCGAAGTCAACTTGACCGGCCAAGATGGACAAACTACAAAGTTTATTGCTCGTAGGAGCATACCCTCCAAGGAAATGGTCTTTACAGCAATAACTGAAAGGGAATTAATTCCAGTGGTCAGTGAATTTCCTGATGCATTCCCAGAAGAACTGCCAGGCATACCACCTGATCGAGAGCTTGAGTTTGCAATAGAACTTGTGCCTGGAACCACGCCAATACACAAGAAATATTATCGAATGTCGTCATCCGAATTAGTGGAGCTAAAGAAACAGCTTGATGAAATGCTCCAAAAAGGGTATATCCGCCCCAGTTCATCGCCAAGGGGATCACCTGCTATTTTTGTGGACAAGAAAGATGGCAGCCTCCGTATGTGTGTGGACTACCGATAGTTGAATGATGTCATGATCAAAAACAAATACCCTCTGCCAAGAATTGATGATTTGTTTGATCAGCTCAATGGAGCCAAGGTATTCTCAAAGATTGATTTGCGGACTGGATATTATCAGCTTAAAATTAAAAAGGAGGATATTCCTAAGACCGCATTCACCACTCGCTACGGTCTCTATGAACATACAGTCATGTCCTTCGGCCTCACCAATGCCCCCGCCTTCTTCATGCACATGATGAATAAGGTATTCATGGATTTCCTCGATAAGTTCGTGGTCGTCTTCATCGATGATATACTTATTTATTCAAGAAGTGAAGAAGAGCATAAGGAACACCTCCGTGCAGTGTTACAGCGACTCCGTGAGCACTAGTTATATGCCAAATTCAGTAAATGCGAGTTTTGGCTCAAACAAGTTGGATTCCTCGGGCATGTGCTATCCGCTGAAGGTATAGCCGTGGACCCAAGCAAGGTGAAAGATGTGCTCGACTGGTTGCCACCTGCCACTGTATCTCAGATCCGGAGTTTTCTTGGATTAGCCAGATATTACCGCCGTTTCATTGAAGGGTTATCCAAGATTGCTAAACCCATGACAGAGCTTCTTAAAAAGGATAAGAAGTTTGAATGGACTTCGGATTGTGAGAAAAGTTTCACCGAGTTGAAGAAACGCTTGACAACTGCGCCAGTATTAACACTTCCTGATATCTACCGCAGTTTCGACGTATACTGTGACGCTTCCCGGCAAGGACTAGGATGCGTATGTATGCAAGATGGCAAGGTAGTGGCTTATGCCTCACGGCAGCTACGACCCCATGAAGGAAATTACCCCACTCGTGATTTGGAATTGGCCGCGGTAGTACATGCTTTAAAAATTTGGAGACACTACCTCATCGGAAAAAGGTGCCACATTTTTACCGATCACAAAAGTCTCAAATATATATTTACCCAGCCGGATTTAAATCTCCGTCAACGAAGATGGCTTGAGTTGGTCAAGGATTATGACCTTGGAATAAATTACCATCCGGGTAAGGCCAACGTGGTTGCCGATGCACTCAGTCGAAAACCCGTCAGTTTAAACGTCATGTTGGAATCTTTGCCTTCCGAACTTAAAGAGAAGATAGCTCAGCTCAACCTGGTCATAGTTGAGGCTGGCCTTGCTAATATTCTGAAGGTTACCCCTATTCTTGAGGAAGAAATCCACGAAGCCCAGTCAGGCGATGCCGATCTGCAGAAACGTCTCAAGTCTTCCGACTTCTCGAAGGATCAGTACGATACCCTCCGATTCAGGGGAAGGATTTGTGTGCCTAATCAAGCTGATCTAAAGCAAAAAAATTTGTCTGAAGCCCACGAATCCTCGTATTCAATCCACCCTGGGGGTACGAAAATGTAAGAAGACCTTCGACAAATATTTTGGTGGGATGGAATGAAGAAAGACATCGCTTATTTCGTAGCCTGTTGCGACATATGCAACAAAGTAAAGGCAGAACATCAAAAACCAGCCGGACTTCTCCAACCACTACCAGTATCACAATGGCAATGGGACGATGTCTGTATGGATTTCATCACAGGACTACCTAAGACCCGCCAGGGCAATAACGCGATCTGGTCATAGTAGACACATTAACCAAGGTGGCCCACTTCCCCGCAATCAAAACTTCATACCGAGCAGATGATCTTGCACGACTGCCCTCGGAACAGAGTTGAAATACAGTACCGCCTATCATCCTCAGACGGATGGGCAGACAGAAAGAGTAAATCAGATACTCGAAGATATGCTCCGAGCCTGTGTTTTGGCCCAAGGACCACAATGGGAAGATTGCTTGCCGTACGCCGAGTTTTCGTATAACAATGGGTTCCAGACCAGTTTAAAAATGTCATCGTATGAAGCTTTGTATGGCCGTAAGTGCCGCACTCCATTAAATTGGTCTCAAACCGGCGATAGCCGTATTTTCGGAACAGATCTCATGCTTATTTTCGGAACAGATCTCATGCTGGAAGCCAAAAAGCAAGTCAAGGAGATCCGAGACAGATTGCAATTAGCCAAGTCGCGACAGAAAAGTTATTACGATGCAAAGCACCGACATATCAGTTTTGAACCCGGAGAACATGTCTACCTTCGAGTCGCGCCTATGAAAGGAGTCAAGAGGTTTCAAACCCGTGGAAAGCTGGCAACCAGGTTTATTGGTCCATTTCCTGTTATGACACGGGTAGGTGTTGTGACATATCAGTTGGAATTGCCCCCTGAGCTGTCAGACGTACACAACGTGTTCCACGTTTCACAACTGAAACGATGCATAACACCGCCCGAGAAAAAGACCGATTTGGCAGAGATAGAACTGGCAAAGGACTTGACCTACGAAGAGAGGCCAGTGAAATTTTGGATCAGATGGAAAGGGTCACTCGCAGTAAATCACGAAAGTTTTACAAGGTCCAACGGATGCATCATACCGAGTAAGAATCAACCTGGGAATCAGAAGAATTTCTAAGGGCATGTTATCCAGAATGGTTTTCCCAAGCAACCGAATCTCGAGGACGAGGTTCATTCTAAGTGGGGGAGGTCTGTGACAGCCTGGTTTTTGCCCTCTTCTCCTTTGCTTGATTTTCAGTTGAGTTGGTTTTGAATTTGGAGTTTTGAATCATTTCATTTGGACTTAACCACTTGGGTACCCCTTGATTTTCACCCAAGTGTTCCCTCTCCTTCTCACAACCATCATTTCACCCATGGCCAACTCAAGAATATTGCTTGGAATATTTTTCTTAAATGAAAAATATTCATTTTGGCCTCCCAAAACCCTAGCTAAACCTTTGAGCTCCAAAGCAACCCTAATTTTTCTTGCGCCAAAAATCCTGAGAAAAATCCTAAATATTCTTTGGACCCTAGGGCACCTTTATGAGCAAAAATATTTCACCACTTTTTGGAATATTTTGGCTACAGAAAATAAAGTCACTTTTGGGCTGAAATGGTAGTTTCTACAGCAACTACCTTTTTACTAGCTCCATTGTAGCTGGTTTTCCCTATGCTTATTTACCTTAGTAAGAGATAGTAAAACCCCAAAGCTCAGCCCTTGAACTCCAGTGGTTTGACCACAGTAACTCTCCAAAGTTAATGTCCAGTAACTTGTCAGCAGCACAACTTTACTTCTACTGCACCTGGATACTAACCAAACCGTGGTAACATCTCAGTTTACTAAGGACTACACGCCAGACATCTTTGTTAGTGCGTAGGGTGGCCTGATGTCACGGTTCACGCGGTGACCGCATTCGTCCGAGCGTGCTGGCATGCAATACGCGCGCTCTGCGCGTCGCCAGCGCCTCTGTTGAGCGCGTGCTCGCTGCCCAGCCGGCCAGAGCGTGCCACCCCTCACCACCATCCTCGTCTCCACCTCCATAACTCCCCCCTGCCGCTCGCCGACGCCGGAGCTCGCTGCAGCGAGCACGGGCACGGTCCGGCCAACGGCACAGTGCACGCACACTGTGTTCGTCTCTTTCCCCCTCGCTCCTGTGCTCGTCCGCGCCTGTGCACAGTGCATGCGTGACCTCCGTCGCCTTCTCCGTCGCTCTCTGGCACCGTTCGTCGCCGGGTGCCGGGGACATGTGTCCTCCGGCGGAGCCCGAGCCCTCCTCGCCACCCCGCCTATAAAATCAGCCCCACCGCAGCCTACCGGAGCACCTCAGCCACTCCCACTCCCTCCTAGAGCCAGTAGAAGCCGTAGCCCGGCCGGGCAGGCCGCGGGCTGCTGTCCCGGAGCCGAGCTCGCCGGCGATCCCCTCCGGATCGTTCCCGCAGCTCCAGCCCCTCCCAAGCCAAGGCGACCCCGTCAGGGCCTCCGCCTCTCCTCCGTGAAGCCAACCAAACCCCCTGGAGCCCTTGGACCCGCCCCAAGCCGCCGTCTTCTTCAACTCCGGCAACCTTCACCCTCTGCCGCCGCTGGAGAGGTCAAATCCGACGCCGTCGGTCACCGTTAGCTACGCTACGGGTACATGCACGTGCGCAATCATCTTCTCCATCGGTCCCTCCCTCTCGTTTGTCTCCAAGAAGCCTCAACGCCGACGTGAGCTCCAGCGAAGCGCCGCCTCCCTCTGTTTCTCTCTCCCCTCCCTCCGGTCTGAATAGCAGGGCCCGCTAGTCAGCCACTCATTACGTGCGCGAAGCGGTATGAGTGGTGGCGCCCCGGGAGTTTACGCTTTCGACGTCACCCCCTCTGTTTAATTATTTCAAATTCATTTAAATTCCAGGAAACTTCAAATGGCCATAACTTTTTATCTATAAGTCCAAATGCATTGATTCTTTTTGCATTGTGTTCTGTGTCCAAAAATCTAACATCACCCAAAAGATGGGATTTTTCCTTGCTGTCTAGATTTTCTGGTAATTTTCAGAAGGTTTCTTGTTATTTTCTTTTTGTGGTTTTGAATATTTTCAGAAGAGCCAACTTGTCTTGAGGATCACCAGGAGCTTTGTGAACCTCATCAGCACTAAGGCAAGCCATAGTAACATTTTCATGATGCCACTTCAATATTTGTGATTTTCCCTACTTGAACTTATGAATATTGATGCATTTAAATTGGTTATATAATGATTATATTCTGTTAAATACTTGTTATGTTAAAATACTTGAACTACAGAATGTTTGAATTGATTTTTTTTGGTAAGTTAAGGAGAACCTAGTTGCAAATGATGAATAAATGATATGGTCATAGAGTTTGATAATTAGTTTAATTATTATTTTTGCATGATGAAAAATGATGAGATTGCTAGTAATGATTCTGGTATAAGTGAGGTGTGATCTTAACCAGAGTAGTAGCATGAATAGATGATGGCTCCGTAGGAGCGTGGTTGATTCGGTTGTTTGCATGGTTATGTGATGCATATGTTAAGTGATGCAAAGTATGGCATGATGACACCGGTTATCTTCCACTTTAAGTTGAACCTGATTAATAACTCAACTTGAATATGTTGTTGACCGGGTCATGGTGCCGCTGAAACGAGTCTTTCCCAGCGCAACCAACTTTGCCGGTATGGGACGGCCTTAATGCATTTCATTGTCATGCCTCTGGTCGGTGCCTCCATTTAGGGAAGGTTATGGGCGTGCTGTACCCTGGCCCGGTAGGCAAGCATAACCTTGTGAGCCCGTTGTTAAGTTAATTTTGGTACCGGATCCCAGAGTGGACCGTGGCCACGACGGTGGTCGAGGTGTCTGTAGGTAGACACGGGGCCACCCAGGACTAGCCCGGTGGGGTCTAAGTCGAAAGGGCCGGGAGAGTGTCATGACAATGAAATGGTTTCGTCGGAACGCTGTTGGTCCACCCGAATGGGAGTGCGAGGCCATGGGTTCCGTAGTGTGGGTACAGTGTACTAACCTCTGCAGAGTGTTTTTAATCTATCGATAGCCGAGTCCACGGTTACGGACACGCTCGAAAGTAGGGTACACCATGGGTCAACACTTAATAAAATATGCACACTAAGTTTGTACTGAGGATGGCAGTGAGGCCATCGTGTTGAGTTTGGCCATGAGTTGGTCGGGTTGTGATCGTCGTAAAGATCACGGGCCAAGAGTTGGTCGGGTTATGATCGCCGTAAGGATCATAGGTCATGGATTGGTCGGGTAGTGATCGCCGAAAGGATCACATGTGTGTTGTAGAGATTATCATGTTTGTGGTCTGGAAATGATCACGTCCGATAAGCACGTCTGTGGAACAAGTACCAGTTGAGCATAGCCATAGCATTTTAGATGTATGGTTGCATTGTTGATTAAATGGTTAAATCATGATGTTGTTTGTCATTATGTTTATGCTTATTGTGAGCTTGCAAGTACATTCAATGTACTGACCTGGCGTGTCATGCCAGATTTCAGGAAAGTCTCGTTGGGAAGGAGTGATGTCCGAGTCTAGACCGTGTCCACATCGGTGTCCTTGTGCTATGGAGTCCGACTACGATGTTGTTCCGCTGCCGAGTAGTTCTCATGATCGAGGCCCCTTTATGTTCACTAAATAATGTACATATTGTTCAGCCGCACCGTGTGTGCCGCTTGGCCTCGATAACTGTTGTAATATAAACTATGCTCCGCTAGCATGAATAAAGCGGTTGTTTTTCTGTGCATGTTGTTGTGTGTTGCCAGAAGACAAGGTCTCTGGGCTGGCAATGTAAGGTAAACCGGTCGCTCTGAGCCGGGGTGCCACACGTATTGCTGGGACGACACGTGTAAGTTGTTTCCGTCTGATCTTAATGATGATGCCATGACACTGTTTGAACTTTTTGGGATGATTGGCATATCCCTGTTTGAGCAGAATTTGAGTAGAACTATGGCAATGTATTAGAGACGCCGTAAACCAGCTATATTTGGAATGAGTTAATTCATGCGATTGTGACCATGTCATCATAGCCAATTTGTACCCCTGAATAATCAAACGGTTCGGAAGATATGGATATTCTCCTTATTTTATAGTAATCTATATACTACTCCCTCCGTCCCAAAATAAGTGTCTTAAGCTTAGTACAATTTTGTACTAAAGCTAGTACAAAGTTAAGACAATTATTTTGGGACAGAGTGATACTAAATATGAGTGTGTATCAATGGCCATGTTAGTTTCCTCATTTTCATGATGTAGAAACATGCATCACACTGTTGGTTTCATCTAACCATACATTAGGGAAGTAAATGTGCATATGGAGAACTCTATATTTGGAAGTAGTGAAATCATGTAATGCTTACCATGTGTACATACCTATATTCACCCTTCAGCAATCAATGGCTGGAATAATATCCTCACAAAATATTTGCCCACAGAACATGAGTATATAACAATGCATGGTCTGTTAGTTTCCTTGAAGAATTTGTTTGTGAGGACAGAACATGATTACATAACATGCATGGCATGGTAGTTTCCTGTGAAGAATTGATTGCGAGATAACATGAGTATAACCATGCATGGCACTTATATATTTTTGAACCCAGTATATATTTCCCTGTATTTTCCTCCCAGTTCCAACAGGGACATGTCAATGTTATTTCTTGCATTATCCTACTCATACTCTGAACAATGCTGATCTTATATTAACAATGCCTGTCCTTTTTGGTATGATGCAGTGTCCCTGCAGTTACTGCCCTTTGTAATCACACCACCTTTGCCAAAAACAGGGAAGCACAAGTGGTTTCTCGCTCGATCAGGCGACGGCAAAATACTGATGATCATTCAGACACATGAGCCAGAAAAGTTATATTGCAAAAATCCCACTGTGTACAAGCACCGTGAAATACGTGAGTATCCAGACAGTGGTTGTTACGTCTATGAGCAGGATACCAGCTTGTTGGGGCCTTCAGGATTTTTGAGTTGGAGGCGGGTAAACAGCCTTGGTTCACACTCTTTGTTTCTCGGACTCAATTATCCGAATAACCAGGAGATCACCGTTGGCAAGGACCTTGATGGCAGAGAGGCTCTATTTGCTATGGAAAAATGTGTCTACACGGCGAGCCCTAGGACTTCGGGAGCAAACTCCCCTGATTGTCAATGATACAGCCTGCAGCCAAAAGAAGGTGAGAATGACAAAGGCATATGGATTAACTTTGATCCTTGGATGTCTCAAGTCCGACAGGCAATGATGTGGTTCAAGCCTTCATGTTGATAGGTAATTGGGATATTGCATCGAAAGGGTGGAGTACTGGTGTCTCTGGATCACTGGTCGCTGAAGCGGGGCTGCAAATTATGATGGTGTTGGATCATCCCTCTTGGAATGACTTGTTGTCTTTGCTGCTTGTTCTGGATGGGTAGTTCTCTTTTTTGCTATGCATATTCCTTGTCATTTGGTCATCCTCGTCTATGTCACTCTTACTATGTAATAGTTGCCTCTATTTAGAATTTCATTCTCGTCTGGATCACGAGAGTCTGAGCACTGCAGATGGGTGCGTTTTGGTGGTGTAGCAAGACTTCTTATGAACTATCATGTCTTGCTGTTTATGTTAGTAGTAGTCACTAGTCAGTGTTTGAATGTTGTATATATCATTGTTTTGAACTCTTTGTTGTCTCGAACTGCTGGTGGGCTAAATGAGGGCATCACCATTCTCCAGTGTTCAAAGTATATCTCCTTTTTTCAAGTTATAATTTGAGCTCAGTGTCTTTTCGATGATGTACACTTGTTTGGGCCAGTGAGGTGTTGTTGAATATGGGCCGAGTAGTAACGCAATGCCAAACAGGTCAATTATGACTCTCGGGCCGGGCTCTCAAAAGATCCTAAAAAAGGCCGGGCTCTCAAAAAAAGAAAGAATAAGGACTCTTAGGCCGACATGTGGGTGCCACCGGTGTTTTCGTGCGCTTGCGCGCCGAGAGCATATTGGCGTGTTTTCGAAATTCATGTTACATTTTCATCCCCAATCTCCCGCCCCTCCCCCACCTCTGGAATCTCGATTCCTACTCCAGTTCCCCCAAATCCCCCTCCTATGCTCCCTGTACTCAAATGCACTATCATGTCGCCGGTCAACGCGGATCTCCAAGCCGGAGATCCTAAGGTCCGTCTAAAGGAAATATGCCCTAGAGGCAATAATAAAGTTATTATTTATTTCCCTATTTCATGATAAATGTTTATTATTCATGCTAGAATTGTATTAACCGGAAATTTAGTACATGTGTGAATACATAGACAAACAGAGTATCCCTAGTATGCCTCTACTTAACTAGCTCGTTAATAAAAGATGGTTAATTTTCCTAGCCATAGACATGTGTTGTCATTTGATGAATGGGATCACATCATTATGTGATGGACAAGACCCATTCGTTAGCTTAGCATTATGATCGTTTCAGTTTCATTGCTACTGCTTTCTTCATGACTTATACATGTTCCTCAGACTATTACATTATGCAACTCCCGAATACCGGAGGAACACCTTGTGTGCTATCAAACGTCACAACGTAACAGAGTGATTATAAAGATGCTCTATAGGTGTCTCCGAAGGTGTTTGTTGGGTTGGCATAGATCGAGATTAGGATTTGTCACTCCATGTATCAGAGAGGTATCTCTAGGCCCTCTCGGTAATGCACATCACTATAAGCCTTGCAAGCAATGTGACTAATGAGTTAGTTGTGGGATGATGCATTACAGAATGAGTAAAGAGACTTGCCAGTAACGAGATTGAACTAGGTATGATGATACCGACGATCGAATCTCGGGCAAGTAACATACGGATGACAAAGGGAACAACGTATGTTGTTATGCGGTTTGACCGATAAAGATCTTCGTAGAATATGTAGGAGCCAATATGAGCGTCCAGGTTCCGCTATTGGTTATTGACTAGAGATGTGTTTCGGTCATGTCTACATAGTTCTCGAACCCGTAGGGTCCGCACGCTTAACGTTCAATGATGATTCGTATAATGAGTTATGTGATTTGATGTACCGAAGGTTGTTCGAAGTCTCAGATGAGACTACGGACATGACGAGGAGTCTCGAAATGGTCGAGAGGTAAATATTCATATATTATAAGGTTGCATTCGGACATCGGAATGGTTCCGAGTGATTCGGACATTTTTTCGGAGTACCGGGAGGTTACCGGAACCCCCCGGGGAAAGAGATGGGCCTTATGGGCCATAGGAGGGAGGCTAACCAGCCCACAAGGGGCTGGTGCGCCCCCGCAAGGGAGGAGGCCGAATTGGACTTGGGAAGGGGGCGCCACCCCCTTTCCTTCTCCTACTCCCTCTCCTTCCCCTTTTCCCCCTCCGGTTGATGGAAAAAAGGGTGGGGCCGAATCCTACTAGGACTAGAGTCCTAGTAGGACTCCCCTTTCCCTGGCGCGCCCCTTGTTGGCTGGCCTCCTCCTGCCCTCCTTTATATACAGGGGCAGGGGGCACCCCAAAGACAACAGACAATCTCTTAGCCGTGTGCGGTGCCCCCCTCCATAGTTTTACACCTCGGTCATATTGTCGTAGTGCTTAGGCGAAGCCCTGGGCTGGTAACTTCATCATCACCGTCACCACGCCGTCGTGCTGACGAAACTCTCCCTTGGCCTCAGCTGGATCAAGTTCGAGGGACGTCACCGAGCTGAACGTGTGCAGATCGCGGAGGTGTCGTGCGTTCGGTACTTGATCGGTTGGATCGCGAAGATGTTCGACTACATCAACCACGTTACTTAGCGCTTCCACTTTCGGTCTACGAGGGTACGTGGACACACTCTCCCCGCTCGTTGCTATGCTTCTCCTAGATAGATCTTGCGTGATCGTAGGCAAATTTTTTGAAATACTACGTTCCCCAACACCGTCCTGCCTTCGGGTGCTACGTGCTATCGCTCAACAGTGGCATGGTGGCGCTTGACGACCAGTTTGTCGGCAAAGTGCTGATAATAACCATCAACGACGACCGGCCTCCCGTCTCGCTGGACGACCTTATCAAAGCTCTTGGCATTGCGCACGACATCCAAATAAGTGACTTGCTCGTCGAAGTCTGCCCGCCACCGGCTGACTTCTTCGGCAGGCTTCGGACAACTTTCGACTGCAGTCGTGTGTTCGGATCTTCCCGACATTTGTTCTGCGATGGCGCACTGGTGAGCTTTGATCGGTGGAACCCAGATGGGGCTCGGTTCCCTCCGAGCTTTAGTTTTTAACAAAGCTTACCTTCCACGGCATGCCTCGACGTGCTTGGAGCAGCGAGTCCATGAATGAGCTTCTCAAGGACCTTGGAGGTGCGCTCGTAAGTATGTTTGTTCCTCCAAACAGCTGGGCTCTGACGGTTATGGCATGGATGAAGAAGCCGTCCACCATACCGAAGGTGATTGGTGTTTAGATACCGATGCAGGAACCGGGGTTGTACTATTCGTCGCCACCAAGGCCGTCGTGGACCACGTTAGGGATGTACCTGTATCGAGTGTTCATGCATGTCGAAGAGGTGGTCAATCCATCATTCGAAGTCCTGCCGCCGCCGCTGGTGCCAGGGTTTATCAACGACGTCCATTACAGGAGTCAACGTCAGACTTCCCCCGTGTTGCTCGGAACGATGGATGGCACAGGGCCTACTCCATCACGCGGCAGAGGCCACTGCTTCTTTGGGAGAAGAGGCAGGGCTGGTTGCCTGGATGTGCTTTAATTTGAGGTAACAACTGAATCTTGTCAGATACTAGTTAAACCCGAGCTATGGGTGTGAAGCACTGATGTGCTAGTACATTTGATTGTGACCTATTATATTTTTGTACCTGAACATTTTTTAGAAAGGGTTGTACGTCAACTGAATGTGCTAGCAGAACTTATTGTGTTGTCTGTCTGTTTTCTTTGCACGTCATTCAGGATATTTCCCCGTCATTGATAAAGACGACAAACCATTATGTATGAGTTTGTTGGTTTCAACATAGCCCTACCCGTAGTGATCCACTGCTTCCACCCTGATTGTGCCGCCTGCGTGAAATTTTTGTAAGCAAGCTCAGTGTGCTATGATGTTCTATATGATTGTGTCAACTATGTAAGTTTTTACTGAGCATCAGCAATGCATATGGCTGAAAGATGTATTTACGAGCATCGACCGATGGTCTCTCTCTCTCTCTCACACACACACACACACGCACAAGTGGGACCCATTGACTTATTTCTTTGCTCGTGACAACTTTTAATTAGGTTCCACTATACTCTAACTTTTTTCTTAAGTTATTAATTGAGCTCAGTGACTTCAAAAAGCTGTACAGAAGTCTTGTTTGGGCCTTTCCGGCGTCTCTGAATGTGGGCTGAGTAACCATGTAAAGTTGTACTATACTACACATGCCTTTTTTTTGAACATCAGCAATGCAACTCGGCCGACAGTTGTACACAATATCCGGGTCAACTTGTTATTCTCCGCCCCGCTGGGCTACAAATCTTTCCTAGGAGGGATGCATTAGGCTTAACAAGAAAATGGGCTTTAAAAAAATAAATGGGATATAATTATAAAAATTTGGCAATAACTACAAAAAATGCACCAAACACGTAATTAGTTTAAAAAATATTTTTGGATTTTGAAAATTTTAATTTCATTACTTGTTGCGTGCGCAATATTTCGTTGGATTTTTACGTAATACAAAATTATTTTGAAATTATATTTAATCTGACTAGAAATTTCAGGATAAAAATATTTTGGATCCCATCAAAATGTGGGAAATTTTATCGAATTCTGTTTTGAGCGGTTGGTTGAAATTATTAATCGTTGTCCTAGCTAGAAAATGGGTTGTACTTTTAACAAACTGTAAATGGGTTGTAGTAAATTCAATTAGAATTCAAAAATGGGCTGCACATTCTTACAAATCGCAAATGGGCTATATGTTCTCTGCCACACACTTGTGGGCCTACTAAGTCCACACGTCCCCTAAAAAAACTAAGTTGACGCGTATGCAAGGCTTTGTCAACTTATAGTCAACACACGGTTCTAGCAGCAGTGGCCGTTGGATGTCCATCCAACGGATGTCGTGCTTCTTCTTCAACCTCGGATATTCTTGCTTCAGCCGCCCAAAAAATGATCCCTCCCCCTGACATCTGGGGCGCATCCTTTCGGAGGCTGGCCTGTGGGCCTACTAAGTTGACATGTACCAAGGGCTTTGTCAACTTAGTCAATATAAATGTTTCTAGCTGCAGTGACCGTACGATGCCCATCCAATGGTCGTCGTGCTTCTTCAACCTCTGCTCTTCTTGCTCCAGCCGCCCAAACCAGCGCCGGCCGTGCTGCCTGCTCCTGCCTCACATGTCCGCCTGTGCTGCCACCGTTGGCCATGCCATCCCTCTATACTCACCCACACCTCCTGTTATTCTCCAGCGACGACAGCCTCACACCGCAGCCGAAGCAGTCAACCCACATACTCCCCTCCGCATGGGCATCCACTGCCACGTCTTCCCCGGCTTCGCGTCGTTCCCTTCCTATGCCTCGCCATCGTCCACCGCCTTGGTGCTCTCGGCGCGGCATGGTCAACGTGGTCAATGAAGGACAACCATCGGAAGAGGACTTTAGGCGGTGAGGCTGACTGCTGGACCCACCAGCTACATCTTCGAACACAAGAAAGTGCCTCCTTATTACTCACAAAATAAAAATGATTCCTCCCCCTGACAGCTGGGACCGACCAGCTATATCTTCGCACGCAAGGAAGTGCGTCCTTATCCTCCCCGGCCGCTGGGACCCACCTGGTCAATGCGTATGTAGCGTTGTCTGTCTGGTCGCAAACATGTACGTACATACTGAGGGAGTCCTGGATAAGGGGGTCCCAGGGCATCCGGGCTATGTGACATGGGCCGGACTGATGGGCCATGAAGATACAAGATAGAAGGCCTTCCCCCGTGTCCGGATGGGACTCTCCTTTGCGTGGATGTCAAGCTTGGCGTCCGGACGAGTAGTTTCCTTTCTCTGTAAACCGACTCTGCACAACCCTAGGCCCCTCCGTGTCTATATAAACCGGAGGGTTTGGTCCGTAGAGGCTATCACAAATCATATAGGCTAGACATATAGGGTTTAGCCATTACGATCTCAAGGTAGATCGACTCTTGTAACCCCTATACTCATCAAAGTCAATCAAGCAGGAAGTAGGGTATTACCTCCATTAAGAGGGTCCGGACCTGGGTAAACATCGTGTTCCCTGCCTCTTGTTACCTTCGATCCTCAGACGCACAGTTCGGACCCCCTACCCGAGATCGGCCGGTTTTGACACTGACATTGGTGCTTTCGTTGAGAGTTCCACCGTGCCGTCGACAGAAGGTTCAATGGCTCGATCGATCATCTACAACGATGCTGTTTCGGGGGAGACTTTTCTCCCCGGACAAATTTTCGTGTTCGGCGGCTTCGCACTGCATGCCAACTCAATTGGCCACCTTGAACAGATCGACAGCTACGCCCCTAGTCATCAGATCAGTTTTGGAAACCTAAACTATGTCGCCGATATCCGAGGAGGCTTGATCTTCGAAGGGTTTGCGGCCCCGATCACTGCCCTGGCCTTAGATCCGGAGCAAACCACCAGGTCTGAAGATGGGAGTTTGGAGCCCACCGGACTCTCCGCTGCTAACTGCATTATCAAGGATCCGGAGGCGATTGTGTCCACAGCAAACTCGGAATCAGACCGGGTTCCCCTTATCATTGAAAGGCCGGACTCACCCCCATACTCCAGATCCAAACTCTTGAAGTCCACGCCAAACAAGCATGGCCAGGAGGCCTTCGCCCCAGGTAGCCCCGCGGACTCTCGTTCCCCCATCCAAACCTCGCTCTTAAACGAGGCTCTGGACTTAATGTGATCCCTCGCCATCGCAGAGGAATCACTTCCGAACTACGCTTAACCCGGACTAGGGGCTGGAAGCGGGGAATTTTATGTTCCACCCACCACCCACTTCATATCCATTGTCGAGGACTTAACCGACATGCTGGACTACGCCTCCGAAGACATTGGCAGCACAAACGACGATGCCGGAGATGAACAAGGCCAAGACCCGCCGTTTTCCGGACGTTGGACGGCCACCTCCATATATGACGTGTATATGGTGGACACACCCAAAGAGGATGACGATGACGGTAGGAAGGATCCGGTTGAGGACAAGCCTGCTGAGGCACCTCCAAAGCGTCGACGTCAGCGGCGCCGCCCAAAATCGCGTCACAAAAAAGACAGTAATATCGGCACCAGAGACAATAACACTCCGGAGAACGCCGAAGACCCTGAAGCCCCCGTCGGGCCAACATCCGAACAGGATGATTGGGAGGTGGGGCAAGTCAACCCGACAAGCCAGTCGGCAATGAGGATTCAGAGGATAGTAATTATCTACCACTCTCCGAGGATGACGTGAGCCTCGGCGATGAAGATTTCATCGTGCCAGAGGAACCCCTCGAGCAAGAGCGCTTCAAGCGCCAGCTAATCGCAACAGTGAGAAGCATAAAAAAGAAGCAGCAGCAGCAGCTTCAAGCCGAACATGATACGCTCAACGACAGATGGACTAAAGTCCTGGCAGCCTAAGAATAAGGCCTCGAACACCTAACAAAGAGCTACCCGAAGCGCAAGCTACTACCACAATTTGACGAAGAGGCTCTTGAGCCAATACCGCCAAAGTATAAAGCTGCTGGCGGACTTGACCGACCACCACGTGGGCGGGACAGAGCGGCCACTTACACCGAACACCAGCCCGCACCTCCCCGTCGTAGAGGCAAGGAGGTAGCAGCCACGGGCTACACCTATGACCTACGTAAGGACCTGGACAATAGAGCTGGTCAGACCAGATCAATCTATGGATCAAGGGGGCATGCTCCAACACGAGAAGACGACCATCAGGCCTGGCGCGATAAGCACAACCTCACCCGGGCTGAAAACCGGATACAGACGTCATCCGAACTCCGTCATGACGTTGCCCGATGCAGAGGCGCCGCTCACACCTTATGCTTCACCGATGAGGTAATGGAGCACCAGTTCCCAAAAGGGTTTAAGCCCGTGAACAATGAATTATACGATGGAACGAAAGATCCCACTGTATGGATCGAAGATTTCCTTCTCCATGTCCACATGGCCCGCGGTGATGATCTCCATGCCATCAAGTACCTCCCGCTAAAACTAAGGGGACCAGCTCGACACTGGCTAAACAGCCTCCCAGAAAACTCTATTGGTAGCTGGGAAGATTTGGAAGATGCCTTAAGAGACAACTTCCAAGGTACCTATGTTCGGCCTCCAGATAACGATGACCTCAGTCACATAGTCCAGCAACCTGGAGAGTCAGCCCGGAAACTCTGAACCAGGTTCTTAATTAAAAAGAACCAAATCGTCGATTGTCCGGATGCCGAAGCCCTCACGGCCTTTAAACACAACGTCCGTGACGAGTGGCTCGCCCGACACCTCGGCCAAGAAAAACCGAAGTCCATGGCAGCTCTCATCGCACTTATGACCCACTTTTGCATGGGAGAGGATAGCTGGCTAGCTCGTAGAAGCAACAGCACCAGCGACCCCGGAACCTCCAAAGCTAGAGACGACAACGGTAGGCCACGACGCAACAAACACAAGCGTCGAAGCAACAATGAAAATACTGAAGATACGACGGTTAATGCCGGATTCAGTGGCTCTAAACCCAGTCAGCGGAAGAAGCCATTCAAAGGAAACAAAGATGGTCCATCCAGTTTGGACAAAATACTCGACCGGCCTTGCCAGATTCATGGCGCCCCTGACAAGCCTGCCAATCATTCCAACAGAAATTGTTGGGTCTTTAAACAGGCCAGTAAGCTAAACACCGAACATAAGGGGAAAGGGCCGCCCAACGAGGACGACGATGAAGAGCCTCACCCATCGAACATAGGGGGACAGAAGAAATTTCCCCCCAAGGTCAAAATGGTGAATATGATCCATGTTACTCATATCCCTAAGCGGGAGCGCAAGCGCGCATTAAGGGACGTCTATGCCATAGAGCCTGTTGCCCCAAAATTCAACCCCTGGTCAGCCTGTCCGATCACTTTTGATCGCGGAGACCATCCAACCAGTATCCGCCATGGAGGATCGGCAGCATTGGTCCTCGATCCAATCATCGACGGATTCCATCTTACACGAGTCCTTATGGACGGCGACAGCAGCCTTAACCTGCTTTATCAGGACACTGTCCGCAAAATGGGCATCGATCCATCAAGAATCAAGCCCACTAAAACCACCTTTAAAGGAGTAATACTGTTGGGTAACGTAGTAATTTCAAAAAATTTCCTACGAACACGCAAGACCATGGTGATGGCATAGCAACGAGAGGGGAGAGTATCCGTCCACGTACCCTCGTGAACCCGAAAGCGAGCGTTATATCAACGCGGTTGATGTAGTCGTGCGTCTTCACGATCCGACCGATCCAAGCACCGTTACTCGGCACCTCCGAGTTCTTAGCACACGTTCAGCTCGATGGCGATCCCGGGCTCCGATCCAGCAAAGCGTCGGGGAGGAGTTCCGTCGGCCGACAGCGTGGTGGCGATCTTGATGTTCTACCGTCGCGGGCTTCGCCTAAGCACTGCTACAATATGACCGAGGTGGAATATGGTGGAGGGGCACCGCACACGGCTGAGGAACGATCACGAAGATCAACTTGTGTGTCCTAGGGTGCCCCCTGCCTCGTATATAAAGGAGCAAGGGGAGGGCGGCCGGCCCTTGGGGCGCACCAAGGGAGAGTCCTCCTCCTAGTAGGAGTAGGACTCCCTTTCCTAGTCCTACTAGGAAGAGGAAGGGGAAGGAAAGAGAGGAGAGGGAGAGGGAAGGGGGCCGCCCCCTCTAGTCCAGTCGGACTCCCCATGGGGGCGCGCCACCTCCGGTGCAGCCCTCTCTCTCCCTCTTGGCCCAATAAGGCCCATAACTTCCCGGGGGTTCCGTAACCCCTCGGCACTCCGTTTTCTCCGAAACTTCCGGAACCTTTCGGTGTCGAATATAACCATCAATATATCAATCTTTATGTCTCGACCATTTCGAGACTCCTCGTCATGTCCGTGATCACATCCGGGACTCGAACTCCTTGGTACATCAAAATACATAAACTCATAATATAACCGTCATTGAAACCTTAAGCGTGCGGACCCTACGGTTCGAGAACTATGTAGACATGACCTAGAACCATTCTCGGTCAATAACCAATAGCGGAACCTGGATGCCCATATTGGTTCCTACATATTCTCTGAAGATCTTTATCGGTCAAACCGCATAACAACATCGTTGTTCCCTTTGTCATCGGTATGTTACTTACCCGAGATTCGATCGTCGGTATCCAATACCTAGTTTAATCTCGTTATCGGAAAGTCTCTTTACTCGTTCCGTAATACATCATCTCACAACTAACTCATTAGTTGCAATGCTTACAAGGCTTATGTGATGTGTATTACCGAGAAGGCCAGAGATACCTCTCCGACAATCGGAGTGACAAATCCTAATCTTGATTCATGCCAACTCAACATATACTTTCGGAGACACTTGTAGAGTACCTTTATAATCACCCGATTCGTTGTGACGTTTGGTAGCACACAAAGTGTTCCTCACGTAAGCAGGAGTTGCATAATCTCATAGTTGCAGGAACTTTGTATAAGTCATGAAGATAGCATAAGCAACATACTAAGCGATCAAGTGCTAAGCTAATGAAATGGGTCATGTCAATCACATCATTCTCCTAATGATGTGATCCCATTAATCAAATGACAACACATGTCTATGGTTAGGAAACATAACCATCTTGATTAATGAGCTAGTCTAGTAGAGGCATACTAGTGACTATCTGTTTGTCTATGTATTCACACATGTATTATGTTTCCGGTTAATACAATTCTAGCATGAATAATAAACATTTATCATGATATAAGGAAATAAATAATAACTTTATTATTGCCTCTAGGGCATATTTCCTTGATCTCCCACTTGCACTAGAGTCAATAATCTAGATTACACAAGAATGATTCTAACACCCATGGAGTCTTGGTGCTGATCATGTTTTGCTCGTGGAAGAGGCTTAGTCAGCGGTCTGCAACATTCAGATCCGTATGTATTTTGCAAATCTCTATGTCTCCCACTTGGACTTGGTCCCGAATGGAATTGAAGCGTCTTTTGATATGCTTGGTCCTCTTGTGAAATCTGGATTCCTTTGCCAAGGCAATTGCACGATATTGTCACGTAAGATCTTCATTGGTCTCGATGCACTAGGTATGACACCTAGATCGGAAATGAACTCTTTCATCGAGACTCCTTCATTTGCTGCTTCGAAGCAGCTATGTACTCCGCTTCACATGTAGATCCCGCCACGGCGCTTTGTTTAGAACTGCACCAACCGACAGCTCCACCGTTTAATAAAAATCGTATCCGGTTTGCGATTTAGAATCGTCCGGATCGGTGTCAAAGCTTCGCATCGGCGTAACCATTTACGACTAGCTCTTTGTCACCTCCATATCGAAAACATATCCTTAGTCCTTTCGTATTTCAGGATGTTCTTGGCAGCTGTCCGATGATCCACTCTGGATTACTTTGGTACCTTCCTGCCAAGCTTACAGCTAAGCATCGTCGGTCAGGTACACAGCATTGCATACATGATAGAGCCTATGGCTGAAGCATAGGAACATTTTCATTTTCTCTCTATCTTCTGCGTGGTCGGGCATTGAGTCGACTCAATCTTACACCTTGTACTACGGTAAAAACCTTTCTTTGCACGATCCATTTTGAACTTCTTCAAAACTTTATCAAGGTATGTGCTTTGTGAAAGTCCTATTAAGCGTCTTGATCTATCTCTATAGATCTTGATGCCCAATATGTAAGCAGCCTCACGAGGTCTTTCATTGAAAACTTTTATTCAAGTATCCTTTTATGCTATCCAGAAATTCTATATCATTTCCAATCAACAATATGTCGTCTACATATAATATCGAAATGCTCTGAGCTCCCACTCACTTTCTTGTAAATCTGGCTTCTCCAAAGTCATATAAAACCATATCTTTGATCACACTATCAAAGCGTTTATTCCAACTCGAGAGGCTTGCACCACCATAAATTGATCGTTGGAGCTTGCACACTTTGTTAGCACCCTTTGGATCAACAAAACCTTCTGGTTGCATCATATACAACTCTTCTTCTAGAAATCCATTCAAGAATGCAGTTTTACATCCATTTGCCAAATTTCATAATCATAAAATGCGCAATTGCTAACATGATTCGACGGACTTAAGCATCGCTTCTGGTGAGAAAGTCTCATCGTAGTCAACCCCTTGAACTTGTCGAAAACCTTTTGCAACAAGTCGAGCTTTGTAGACAGATTACATTACCATCGCGTCAGTCTTCTTCTTAAAGATCCATTTATTCTCAATAGCTTGCCGATCATCGGGCAAGTCTACCAAAGTCCATACTTTGTTCTCATACATGGATCCCATCTCAGATTTCATGGCTTCAAGCCATTTTGCGAATCTGGGCTCACCATCGCTTCTTCATAGTTCGTAGGTTCACCATGATCTAGTAGCATGACTTCCGAATAGGATTACCGTACCACTCAGTGCGGATTTTATTCTGGTTGATCTCTGATTCGGTGACAACTTGATCTGAAGTTTCATGATCTTCATCATTATCTTCCTCACTAAGCTGGTGTAGGTGTTACGAAACTGATTTCGTGACGAACTACTTTCAATAAGGGAGCTGGTACTATTACCTCATCAAGTTCCACTTTCCTCCCACTCACTTCTTTCGAGAGAAACTCCTTCTCTAGAAAGGATCCATTTTAACAACGAATGTCTTGCCTTGGATCTGTGATAGAAGGTATACCCAATTGTCTCCTTTGGGTATCCTATGAAGACACATTTTCCGATTTGGGTTCAAGCTTATCGAGGTTGAAGTTTCTTCACATAAGCATCGCAACCCCAAACTTTCAGAAAGCGACAACTTTGGTTTCTTGCTAAACCATAGTTCATAAGGCGTCGTCTCAGCGGTTTTGACGGTGTCCTATTTAACGTGAATCGGCCGTCTCAAGAGCATAACCCCAAAATGATAGCGGTAAATCTGTAAGAGACATCATAGATCGCACCATATCCAGTAAAGTGCGATTCTGACGTTCGGACACACCATTGCGCTGTGGTGTTCGGGTGGCGTGAGTTGCGAAACTATTCCGCATTGTTTCAAATGTAGACCAAACTCAGTAACTCAAATATTCGCCTCCACGATCAGATCGTAGAAACTTTATTTTCTTATTACGATGATTTTCAACTTCACTCTGAAATTCTTTGAACTTTTCAAATGTTTCAGACTTATGTTTCATTAAGTAGATATACCCATATCTGCTTAAATCATCTGTGAAGGTGAGAAAATAACGATATCCGCCACGAGCTTCAACATTCATCGGACCACATACATCTGTATGTATGATTTCCAACAAATCTGTTGCTCTCTCCATAGTACCGAGAAGCGGGTTTTAGTCATCTTGCCCATGAGGCACGGTTCATAAGTGCCAAGTGATTCATAATCAAGTGACTCCAAAAGTCCATCAGCATGGAGTTTCTTCATCGCGCTTTATACCGATATGACCTAAGCGGCGATGCCACAAATAAGTTGCACTATCATTATCAACTCTGCATCTTTTGGTTTCAACATTATGAATATGTGTATCACTACTATCGAGATTCATTAAAATAGACCACTCTTCAAGGGTGCATGACCATAAAAGATATTATTCATATAAATAGAACAACCATTATTCTCTGATTTAAATGAATAACCGTCTCGCATTAAACAAGATCCAGATATAATGTTCATGCTCAGCGCCGCACCAAATAACAATTATTCAGGTCTAAAACTAATCCCGAAGGTAGATGTAGAGGTAGCGTGCCATTGCGATCACATCGACTTTGGAACCATTTCCCACGCTCATCGTCACCTCGTCCTTTGCCGGTGTTAAGCAATCCGTAGTCCCTGTTTGAGTTGCAAATATTAGCAATGAACCAGATCAAATACCAGTACTACTGCGAGCTCTAGTAAGGTACACATCAATAACATGTATATCACATATACCTTTGTTCACCTTGCCATCCTTCTTATCCGCCAAATACTTGGGGCAGTTCCGCTTCGATGACCGATGCGCTTGCGAGAGAAGCACTCAGTTTCAGGTTTAGGTCCAGACTTGGGTTTCTTCTCTGATCAAGAACTTGTTTGCTGTTCTTCTTGAAGTTCCTTCTTCTTCCCTTTGCCTTTCTTCTTGAAACTAGTGGTCTTATTGACCATCAACACTTGATGCTCCTTCTTGATTTCTACCTCCGCAGCCTTTAGCATTGCGAAGAGCTCGAGCATAGTCTTTACTAACCCTTGCATATTATAGTTCATCACGAAGCCTTTGTAGCTTGGTGGCGGTGATTGAAGAATTACATCAATGACACAATCATCCGGAAGATTAACTCCCGCTTGATTCAAGTGATTGTAATACCGGACATTTTGAGTATGTGCTCACCGATGAACTATTCTCCTCCATCTTGCAGCTATAGAACTTATTGGAGACTTCATATCTCTCAATCCGGGCATTCTGTTGAAATATCAACTTCAACTCCTGGAACATCTCATATGCTCCATGACGTTCAAAACGTCGTTGAAGACCAGTTCTAAGCCGTAAAGCATGGCACATTGAACTATAGAGTAGTCATCAGCTTTGCTCGCGAGCGTTCTTAACGTCGTCGGTTACATCAAGCAGCGGGCATGGCACCTAGCGGTGCATCCAGGGCGTAACTCTTACGTGCAGCAATGAGGATAATACTCAGGTTCGGACCCAGTCCGTGTAATTGCTACCATCATCTTTCAACTTTGCTTTCTCAAGGAACGCATTAAAATTCAACGGAACAACAGGCGAGCCATCTATCTACAGTAAACATAGACAAGCAAAATACTATCGGTACTAAGTTCATGATAAATTTAAGTTCAATTAATCATATTACTTAAGAACTCCCACTTAGACAGACATCTCTCTAGTCATCTAAGTGATCCGTGATCCAAATCAACTAAACCATAACCGATCATCACGTGAGATGGAGTAGTTTTCAATGGTGAACATCTTATGTTGATCATATCTACTATATGATTCACGCTCGACCTTTCGTCTCCGTGTTCCGAGGCCATATCTGCATATGCTAGGCTCGTCAAGTATAACTTTGAGTATTCTGCGTGTGCAAAACTGGCTTACACCGTTGTAGATGGACGTGAGAGCTTATCACACCGATCATCACGTGGTGTCTCGGCACGACGAACTTTGGCAGCGGTGCATACTCGGGAGAACACTACTTGATAATTTTTAGTGAGAGATCATCTTATAATGCTACCGTCAATCAAAGCAAGATAAGATGCATAAAGGATAAACATCACATGCAATCAATATAAGTGATATGATATGGCCATCATCATCTTGTGCTTGATCTCCATCTCCAAAGCACCGTCATGATCACCATCGTCACCGGTAGCGACACCTTGATCTCCATCGTAGCATCGTTGTCGTCTCGCCAACTATTGCTTCTCGACTATCGCTACAGCTTAGTGATAAAGTAAAGCAATTACATGGCGTTGCATTTCATACAATAAGCGACAACCATATGGCTCCTGCCGATTGCCGATAACTTCGGTTACAAAACATGATCATCTCATACAATAAAATATAGCATCACGTCTTGACCATATCACATCACAACATGCCTGCAAAAACAAGTTAGGCGTCCTCTACTTTGTTGTTGCAAGTTTTACGTGGCTGCTACGGGCTGAGCAAGAACCGTTCTTACCTCGCATCAAAACCACAGCGATAGTTTGTCAAGTTGGTGCTGTTTTAACCTTCGCAAGGACCGGGCGTAGCCACACTCAGTTCAACTAAAGTGAGAGAGCAGACACCCGCCATCACCTTTAAGCAACTAGTGCTCGTGGCGGTGAAACCAGTCTCGCGTAAAGCGTCTGGCGTAATGTCGGTCCGGCTGCTTCATCTCACAATACCGCCCGAACCAAAGTATGACATGCTGGTAAGCGGTATGACTTATATCGCCCACAACTCACTTGTGTTCTACTCGTGCATATGACATCAACGCATAAAACCAGGCTCGGATGCCCTTGTTGGGTAGCGTAGTAATTTCAAAAATTTCCTACGAACACGCAAGACCATGGTGATGGCATAGCGAGAGGGGAGAGTATCCGTCCCACGTACCCTCGTGAACCGGCGGGCGTTATATCAGCGCGTTGATGTAGTCGTCGTCTTCACGATCCGACCGATCCAAGCACCGTTACTCCGGCACCTCCGAGTTCTTAGCACCGTTCAGCTCGATGGCGATCCCGGGCTCCGATCCAGCAAAGCGTCGGGAGGAGTTCCGTCGACCTGACGGCGTGGTGGCGATCTTGATGTTCTACCGTCGCGGGGGCTTCGCCTAAGCACTGCTACAATATGACCGAGGTGGAATATGGTGGAGGGGGCACTGCACACGGCTAAGGAACGATCACGAAGATCAACTTGTGTGTCCTAGGGTGCCCCCTGCCCCGTATATAAAGGAGCAAGGGGAGGGCCGGCCCTTGGGCGCACCAAGGGAGGAGTCCTCCTCCTAGTAGGAGTAGGACTCCCTTTCCTAGTCCTACTAGGAAGAGGGAAGGGGAAGGAAGAGAGAGGGAGAGGGAGAGGGAAGGGCGCCCCCCCCTCTAGTCAATTCGACTCCCCATGGGGGGCGCGCCACCCACGCTATATCTCCACGTGTTCGAGGCACGACTTAGAGGCATAACCGCATTGAAAGCAATGTCGCAAGTGAGGTAATCTTCACACAACCCATATAATAATCAAGGGAAAGGTACATAGTTGGCTTACAGTCGCCACTTCACATAGTACATAATTAAACATACATCATTCAGAGTACACTCAAGGTCCGACTACGGAACCAAAATAAGAAGATACCCCAAATGCTAACACAGGTCCCCGAATCGTCCCAACTGGGCACCACTACTGATCATCTGGAAACGACACATAGTAACGACCACGTTCCTCGTCGAACTCCCACTTGAGCTCGGTGGAATCATCTCTGCACGGCCTCATCGGAACCTGCAACTGTTTTGAAGTATCTGTGAGTCACGGGACTCAAAGAATCTCACACCCGCGAGATCAAGACTATTTAAGCTTTAGGGAGGACATAGTATTAAAGTGGAGCTGCAGCAAGCGACTAGCATATATGGTGGCTACTTCGCAAAAGAGAGCGAGAAGAGAAGCAAAGCACGGTCGTGAAACTAGTAGTGATCAAGAAGTGATCCTGAACTACTTACGTCAGACATAACTCCAACACCGTGTTCACTTCCCGGACTCCGCCGAGAAGAGACCATCACGGTTACACACGCGGTTGATGTGTATTATAATTGAGGTCATCTTAGGGTTATCTACAACCGGACATTAACAAATTCCCATCTGCCTCATAACCGCGGGCACGGCTTTCGAAAGATATTACCCTGCAGGGGTGTCCCAACTTAGCCCATTATAAGCTCTCACGGTCAACGAAGGATTATTCCTTCTACCGGGAAGACCCGATCAATCTCGGAATCCCGGACTACAAGACATTTCGACAGCAATAAAACAAGACCAGCAAAGCCACCCGAATGTGCCGACAAATCCCGATAGGAGCTGCACATATCTCGTTCTCAGGGCACACCGGATGGGCAAGACGTCGGGTTGGCATAAACCCTGGATTGCCCAGGGGGCGCCGGACATCGCCCAGGTTGGACCAGCAATCGAAGGAGAACTGGCCCGGGGGTTTAAAATAAAGATGACCCTCGGGCTCGCGAAAACCCGGGAGAAAAGGCTTAGGTGGCAAATGGTAAAACCAATGTTGGGCCTTCTTTGGAGGAGTCTTATTCAAAGCGAACTGTCAAGGGGTCCCATAAATCACCCAACCGTGTAGGAACGCAAAATCAAGGAACATAACACGGTATGACGGAAACTAGGTGGCAAGAGTGGAACAAAACACTGCATAAGGCCGAGCCTTCCACCCTTTACCAAGTATATAGATGTATTAATTATAGCAGATATATATTGTGATAACCCCAACAAGTAAACATGTTCCAAAAAGGAACAACATCTCCATGTTCCAACGAGGAACAAACTTCAGCTTCACCTGCAACTAGCAACGCTATAAGAGGGCTGAGCAAAGCGGTAACATAGCCAATCAACGGTTTGCTAGGAAAGGATGGTTAGGGGCTGACATGGCAATATGGGTGGCATGATATAGCAAGTGGTAGGCATCGCAGCATAGGCATAGCAAAAGAGCGAGCAACTAGCATAGCAAAGATAGAAGTGATTTCGAGGGTATGGTCATCTTGCCTGCAATGTTCTCAGAGTTGTCGAAAGCTTGATCCTCGAAAACGTTCTCAACAGGTTCCTCGTTCACGTACTCGTCTCCCGGCTCTACCCAAAGCAACAACACAAACAAGGAGCCACAATAAATCACGGTGCAATGCACAATCAACATGATGCAAAACATGACATGATATGCATGATGGGATATGCAATGCTTATGTGCGCTCCGGAAGGTAAATGAAAGACTAGGCATCATCTTGGCAAACCAAGCATGCCATCGGAAGGATGAGATGATTTCGTTAGGAATCGATATGGAGATCACCGGAGACGGATGCACGGGTTGGATATGGCGGGCAAAACAAGAAGGGTGAGAAAACCTACATAACAGCATGATGCACAAAAACCATGCACGTGTGCAAACTACCTCATAGCATAAAGCAATGAAATAAGTCCAATGAAAATAACACATAACCATGATGCAAAAAGACATGAACATAAACTTGCCCAAATGCAAAAACTATTGCCACCACTGAGTTGGTGGGATTTTTCTACCCCAAAAACATATATAATATGTTAGGGTTGCAGTAGAGAAATCATCACAAAAGCATTAAGTTAAAATCTGCCTAAAAAGGAAGTTAACCGAAGTGGCAATTTCCAGATTTGGAAATGTCCAGAATTGGACTTGCCTAAAACAGAAAGGAATCAAAACTGAAAATGGAAACGTGGGGTAAAAGAAAAAAATGCATATGGGGGAGGCGCTGAGAGGCTGACAGGATGGCCCTACTGTCATAGAGACAGGGGGTGAAAATGGGTTTAAAAAGGGGGGAAGAAAACAGCCTCAGGGGGGATTCGAACCCGGGTCTCCCCGTTGGAATCCAGCCCCTGCTACCACTGGGCTGGGCGGCGGCGACTGACAGAGGAAGGGCCTCGGCCCTTAACTGCTGCTGCTGCAAAGGAGACGCACCGGAGGAAAGCGAAAAACAGAAAGTAAAAAGGGGGGAGGCGCGCCTGGGGTTCGAACCCAGGTCGCCGCGGTGAGAGAGCGGGGAGTCAACCAGCTCGGCTACGTTAGGAGGTTCGGTAGGATCGGGATGCTGCCCACATGACCTAAACTACCAGGCCGGACCCAAAACAAAAACGGGACGCCGACTCCGGCGAGGCCAACTGCGCCTACGGTGGCCTGTGCCCTTGGACACGACGGGCACGCACGAGGGGGCACCACGGGATCTTGAGGGGGCAAGCCCGAGCGGGGCTAGCGGCATACACGCGCGGTTGCACTACTCTGAACCCAAAATACAAACACGCCGGAGCACGCCGGGCGCGATAAGACCACGGGCCGAGATGCGCTATGGTGAACTAAGGGCGACGGAGGAGGAGGGGAGGGAGTAGTGTATACCTCCTTACCCTAGGACAAGAAATCGGCGACGGAGACGGGCCGACGGCGATGAGATCGTGCTCAACTTCGCCGGGTTTCTGGCCGAGAAGAAGATGAAACAGGGCGCTCGGCGAACTTGGCGATCCGGGCCCCGTGAGTCGGCGTCGTGGGCGAAGACGACGACGAGGAAGGAGATGGACAAGGTACGAGGGTTGGGGTGGCGGAGAGCACGCCGGCGACGCAGGCGCGCGCTCCCAGATCGCGCTGGAACGAAAGCGGGCGGCGAACTTGGTGGTTTCCCGACGGCGGCGGCGAGAGGAGAGGGAAACCCTAGGGTGCGGTTTGACGCGAGAGGGATAAGAAGGGGCTAGGCGACGGGCGAGCTCACGCTCCCCGTGCTCGGGGTCCCCATGGCGCTGGCGAGAGGAAAGGGAAAGGTGGGTGAGAAGGAGAGCGCTGTCGCTGCCAAGCGGGACCGGCTCTGCCACGTGGACGGGATCCAGCGGGGGTAGATGCAGCTGTGGGTGCGCGAAGGCAGGAGGAGAGGCGAGCGGGCTGGCGCGCCTGCTCCCTGGGCTGCGGGGCTGAGGGAAATTTGGGCCGGCTCGGGAGGCCGGAGCCCAGGTAGAGAGGGAAACGCTGGGCTGCCCTGCTGCTGCTGCCTCCTTTTCTTTTTCCTTTTTCAAAACAAAAGAAGAGAAAAGAAAGAGCAGAAAGAAATGAAAATAGTTTGAGTGAAAGGAAAATATCCCCACACTCCTGGAATTCACCACTATTTAAATAAATTGTAATGGACATTTTTAGAGGTAGAAAAATAATGCAAGTTTGGAAATATTTCAAACTTGTGCCATTTTTGAACCTGACCATAACAACTTCAAAAGAGGAGAATTTTTGCAGAGAGTTTTAGAGCAAAGAGCAAGATTTGCAGGGAGAAGATGAACATTAATATAGAAAGGAAATATATGGCACTTGGAAAAGAAAGAAGTAGAGGGAAGGAGGAGATGGTAATGCAAATAGGAATGGCACATGCAACCACATGACATGCAAGGGAAAACCACAACCAAATGACATGATAAGAAGGGAATGCAAGATGACCAGAGGCACAAATGCAATATGGCAAAAGGAGCAAAACAAAGAAAAGAAAAACCCAACATAACCAAACCAAAGAGGCCAAGCATGACAAAACCCACAAGACTTGGATGAGGTCAAATTGATATATTGCCCAAAAAGGGGAAGTTTACATCCAGGGTGTTACAAAACGGGAGTTGCATAATCTCATAGTTGCAGGAACTTTGTATAAGTCATGAAGATAGCATAAGCAACATACTAAACGATCAAGTGCTAAGCTAATGAAATGGGTCATGTCAATCACATCATTCTCCTAATGATGTGATCCCATTAATCAAATGACAACACATGTCTATGGTTAGGAAACATAACCATCTTCGATTAATGAGCTAGTCTAGTAGAGGCATACTAGTGACTCTCTGTTTGTCTATGTATTCACACATGTATTATGTTTCCGGTTAATACAATTCTAGCATGAATAATAAACATTTATCATGATATAAGGAAATAAATAATAACTTTATTATTGCCTCTAGGGCATATTTCCTTCAAATACCTGGTGTAGAAGCCCGCTGCACGGGCTCAATAACATTGGAAGTGGTCTTCGGTTCGCCAGAAAACTTCCGAAGCGAAGACTTGATCTTCGACGTCGTCCCTTTCCGCAGTGGTTATCACGCACTGCTAGGGAGAACCGCCTTCGCCCGCTTCAACGTGGTCCCGCATTATGCTTACTTAAAGCTCAAAATGCCTGGACCCCCCGGTGTTATTACAGTTAATGGAAACATGAAGCACTCCCTCCGTACTGAGGAGCATACCGCGGCCCTCGCAGTCGAAGTACAGGGTGGCCTCATCAAGCCGAATACTACATCGGCAGTCAAGCCCCCGAACACTGTCAAACGAGTACGGTCTACCCTGCAGAATGGCAGTCCGGCTCGTTCAGAGCTAGATTAGCAATACAGCCTCCGTCAAAGCCCCAACCGGATAACGGCATACGTACCGCGCGTACATAACTACGCACTAAAGATACCATTGGCAAGGACGGAGGCATACTACAAATAAAAGTCCACGATACGGCTCGACCCTATCCGGACCCTCATATTCTTCCCCTTTTTCTTTTTCTTCTTATTTTTATTTTTCAGGTTCTTTACAAACCACACCACTTTTCGATGGTACCAAGGGCCCTTTTCCAGGCCCCTTATGTATACTCGATCGTTGATCCTCTCAAAGGATCATACACCAAGGCTAAAAGCGGCGCAGACGTGCGGCAGAGTGTCCAAAAGATCTTCAAGATCATCTTTTCCTTTTTAGGATGTGTATACAACTTTCCCTTGTTTTCGGCATGTAAAATAGCCTCGATGCTTACGACATCTTCTGTAAAAATACGTTTTGACGTACCAATCAGACTATAATGGAAACAGTTTCGCCCAACCTTGTTCAGCATTGGCTTATTTTGTCTTCCTCCTTTACGTCAGATTGGCATATGCACCTCGGCACGATTTAAATCGCCAGGGGCTCTATTTAATTCTGTTTTTATCATTTACCAACTCGAGGACGAGCAGAAATTAAGCTTTGGATGCTTGATACGTCTTCAACGTATCTATACTTTTTTATTGTTCAATGCTGTTATATTATCCGTTTTGGATGTTTTATATGCATTAATATGCTATTTTGTACTATTTTTGGGACTAACCTATTAACCTAGAGCCCAGTGCCAGTTTCTGTTTTTTCCTTGTTTTTGAGTTTCGCAAAAAAGGAATACTAAACAGAGTCCAAACGGAATAAAACTTTACGATGATTTTTCTTGGACCAGAAGACACCCAGGAGACTTGGAGTTCAAGTTAGAAGAGCCACGAGGCGACGGCAAGGGTGGAGGGCGCGCTGTAGGATCAAGATGAGGTGTCTAGAGAGGGGGGGGGGGGGTGATTATACCCTCAACAAACAAAAGTGGCAGTTTTTAAGTTCTTCAAGTTGAGGTGGAGTTTTAGCACAATTTTAAGCATGCACAATAGATTTCAAGCAAGCATGACAAGAGTATAAGCAGCGGAAATAGTAAAGCATGCTAAATTGCAATAGAGTAAATGGAGATTTAGAGATTTTGTCGTGGTTATGATAGGTGGTGCTATCGTACATCCACGTTGATGGAGACCTCAACCCACGAAGGGTAAACGTTGCGCGAGTCCATGAAGGGCTCCACCCACGAAGGGTCCACGAAGAAGCAACCTTGTCTATCCCACCATGGCCATCGCCCACGAAGGACTTGCCTCACTTGGGTAGATCTTGACGAAGTAGGCGATCTCCTTGCCCTTACAAACTCCTTGGTTCAACTCCACAATCTTGTCGGAGGCCCTTACAAACTCCTTGGTTCAACTCCACAATTTTGTCGGAGGCTCCCAAGTGACACCTAACCAATCCAGGAGACACCACTCTTTAAAAGGTAATAGACGGTGTGTTGATGATGAACTCCTTACTCTTGTGCTTCAAATGATAGTTTCCCCAACACTCAACTCTCTCATACAGATTTGGCTATGATGAAAAAATAATTTGAGTGGAAAGCAATTCGGGAAAGGCTAAAGATCAAGATTCTTGTGGTTGGAGTGGAATGTCTTGGTCTCTACACATGAGTATATGGTTCTTTCTGACAAAATAAATAATGAAAGTGTAGGCACATTCTGGTGACTTTTTCTTGAATGGAGATGGGGATGGAGGGATATCCCCGCAAAAACTGAGGTAGTACGGCTGCCCTTAGATATGGAAACTGGTATTTACCGAAATGGGGCATCCTGCATCCATGAGAGGACCAAGTCAACACTCAAAGTCACCCAATCAGCGTCCAAGACTTCTCCGTTAGATTGACAATCTCTCGATTTGGCCGTGTCAACAAGGTGATGAAACGCTTGCGTCCTCCACATCATCACCATAAGAAAAGACCGTCAGGCCAAAGGGAAGCGAGCAGAGAGACGGAAGAAACGGAGAAAAGCAACGGAACGGGGAAGGAAGGCAGCGTGCGACGTGTAACCGGAGACATTGACTCGCTGGACTTCTTCACCAAGCCGCGTGGCCCCGGACCAAACCTGAGTGGAGGAAAAAAGAATACCAGCAGAGAGAGGGAGAGCAAACCAACTCCCCGCCCGGTCCCTCCCCCCCTCGCGAGAAAGGAGAAAACAAAGCCCAAATGGCGGGGGTCGTCGTCTCCAGCCACCGATCCCCTCCCCCCCTCCTTCCCCCACCCCACCCCGCCATTACCACTGTGGCCACTAACTAGGGTTTCGTCCGCGGCCCCCCCATAAGCCCCTCCCCTCCCCCCTTCCCGATGCCCTGGTGGAAGCGCTCCGCCCACCGCCCCTCCTCCTCCTCCGCCTCCACGCCCGCGTCCCCCGCCCGCGCCTCCACCTCCCGCATCCCCCGCCACGGCGGCGCCGGCGACCCCGACCACCAGCCCCGCCTCACCAGGCAGCACCGCCTGCGCCATGTCGACGACATCGAGGTCGGTGTCTCCGCGCTCCGCCTCGACGACCCGCACGGCGCCCCGCCCTCCTCCTCCTCCTACCCCGCCAGGAGGGACGCGGTCTGGTCCGGCCTCGCCACCGCCAGCTCCACGCCGATCTCGAGGTCACCGAGCAGCATGATGGAGGCGGCGCCGGCCAGGTCGTCGTCCACGCCCATGCTGCTGCCCCACCCTCTGCCGCTGCCCCACCAGGACGACTCGCCGTGCCGAGGGCCTGGGAGGCCGCTCCCCTCCCCGAGGATGTTCGACGGGGACTGCAACGGGTCGGCCGAGTTCCCGGGGGCTGCAGAGACTGGAGGCGAGAGGCCGTCCACGTTTCCAAGGTGGGGATGCATTTTGTGTGTTTTGTACTAGATTATTAGAAGCTTCAAGCTTCTTTTCTTTGCTGTTCAACCTCGTAGAAAACAGCGTAACTTTATTAGTTCTGTTGTAGTACTGATGAAGCGATTAGAGTGTTAGCAAGGAGGCCACTAGCAGTGATTTCTGAATGAGGTTGGGGTTACCAAAAATATGGGCATATAAGAAGGCATGACACATGACACTATATACTAAACTGCCACACTAGTAGCATTTCGACCACTTTGCAGGGCAGAATGTTTTGAGGTTGCTGAGAACAGTTTAGGTGAACAATGAGATGACCAGGGAAGATGGCCTTTTCTATAGTCTAACCATGTTGACGATCTGAAATTAGCTTGGATTAGGGCTTCAGACATACATTGCTGCATAGTTGCATTCTACCAAGAGGGTTTTAGGCTTTCTGTGAACTTATTAGCTTATGACTAGGAGATCATAGCACCTTAGCAAAATTTGGATGATATGTCACGAAGAGTTATTGTGGTTTTGGACCCCCAGAACGAGTTGAGACAATTTGCTGTTTGGTGCTATGATACCCCATAACATTTGTACTTGATGATGCTTGGTTAAGCTACTTGCCAGTTTATTAGATCTTGACATGAAAAAAGGCTGGCTTAGATTGTGATTTTTAACTGATGAGTGACTGAGATTGTTTCAGTACTGAAGTCAGTGAAGTGTAATTTGCTTTGATTAACTTCCATGAACATGATTATTAAAAAAAACTGTTGTCATGCCACACTGTTCAGATTAACTCCATATCTGACCATGTTTCTGATGTTGTTAATGTCTCTGGTGATAGATTTATGCCCCACCAAACTGTTCAAAAGATTCACGAGCACAATGACTTACGGTCAGCTGGCACACATGGGGCCACCTGTGGCCAACGGAGAAAGACATATAAAGAGAAGTTCCAGGATGGCCCAACTGAAACTTTGAACTTTAGGTTGAATATTCCTGCTAAAAGTGCCCCAAGCAGCGGGTTTTCAAGTCCTGTACAGAGTCCTCGAAGGTTGAGTAATGTAGACTTCTCATCTGCTGCAATATCCATCCAAGGTAGCAATATATTGTCAGCACCATCACCATGGTCTTCAGATCAATCAGGATCTTCACCCCCTTCCACCTCACCTGAAAAATTTGTGGGTGGCCAGGAGCGATCTCCTCGCTCTAGTCCTTTGAGAAGTCCTGCTCGTAGATCAAGATACCCAAGTGCACCTCCATCACCAATGCATACAAACTTGTTCCCAGAGAACCACACTCCTCGTCCTGAGGGCAATCTGAGTGCCAATCTTCACCCATTACCTCTTCCTCCTGTTTCAATGAGCCCAAAGCAAACAAATTTTGGCCACCCGTCAGTTCCAAAAGTTGAGACGCCCTCAATGGCTGGTCAGTGGCAAAAAAGGAAGCTCATCGGCAGTGGCACATATGGCTGTGTATATGAAGCTACCAATAGGTATGTTATATTTCATTTTTATTGTAGTAATCGCTTCTCTAAATTTTGAACATACCATCACACCAACATACAGGCACACCGGAGCTCTTTGTGCCATGAAAGAGGTTAACATAATTCCTGATGACGCAAAATCAGTTGAGTCTCTGAAGCAATTGGAACAGGTTCGGCCATACTTGTTTTGATGTTGCTTATTTCTGCGTATGGAGATCATTAGTCTTGTTCAATGTGACTGTTTAATTGTTCTCTTTTCTTGTTGAGGATTAAGAAGCATATTTTTGCTTATGCTCACATTTGGTTTGCCTTCCTTTTACCACTATACAATACTTCTTAAGTACTTCCTCCGTCCGGAAATACTTGTCATCAACATGGATAGAAAGAGATGTATCTAGAACTAAAATACATCCAAATACATCTCCTTTTATCCATTTTGATGACAAGTATTTCCGGACGGAGGGAGTATATGTAAACCTCTGACAATACTTCTTTCGTTTTTCTGGAACTTGGTTGGGCAATAACTGTATACCACTGTTTTTTATGCTATCTAAGGATCATGCAATTATGCACTTCGTCTGATTGCTCATCACTTTGTTTCAGGAAATTAAATTCCTTAGCCAATTTAAGCATGAAAACATAGTGCAGTACTACGGCAGTGAAACTGTAAGTTCTACTTGCCCACACCGAGGGAATTAACAGTGCTATATAATTTTGCTATTAACGGTGATATGGGCACCTTGCAGACTGAAGATAGATTCTACATATACCTGGAATATGTTCATCCAGGTTCAATTAATAAGTACATTAGTCAACATTGTGGTGCAATGACAGAATCAGTTGTCCGCAACTTCACTCGCCATATCCTTAACGGTCTTGCTTTCCTACATAGCCAAAAAATTATGCATAGGTAATTTTTCTTTTTCATTATTTGTTTTTTATCTGATAATTGTTCGCCATTGGCTGTTTCCTAACTTTCTGAACCTAACCTTTGTTCAGTTTTTTACATTATCTCTTGTTTTTCCCTCATACCATTTGTCAGATTGCTTGGTCCTATTTTCCCCTTCCAACTTTATTCTGCATTCAGTTCATTTTGTTTTCTTGAGCTTCTTGTACAGCTCTATCCACATCTCAAGGGCTGATTCTGATTCCACTATTGTCTGTTAGCAAGTATTGGTTGGCTAAAATGACACATGGATGATGGATGTAGATAAAATTATTATACTTTTGCAGGGACATTAAAGGAGCAAATTTGCTTGTTGATGTCAACGGCGTGGTTAAATTGGCAGACTTTGGAATGGCTAAGCATGTGAGTTCCACTTTGCGTCTTGGCTTATAATTTTTGACAGCACTGGCACTTTGCACATAAGTACTCAGTAGTCACTTTAATGTCTCGTCGGCATGTAAGTACTCAGTAGTCACTTTGAGAAGGATTAGACACAGATGAACATTTGCCTATCTTTAATTTTACGCCACATTATGAGCACCTGAGCATTATGTGTGCCATAAGGCTGTTAATCGTAATTTTAACATTTGATATGAGTACTTGGTAAAACATTTCAATATTTCTTAGTTGGATTGGACCATTGGTTATTATTTTGAACTAGTTTGACATGACATTAACTTTGGTATTCCTTATTTCTATAGTTATATTTTTAGTGCATACCCTGAGAGGCAATGAATTTACTATTACACCGTTTATTTTTCTATTGGACCCGCGCTTTCAGGTTTTCCTTATTTGCCATGGTGCTACTTTTGTAATTAATTTGCTTGACTGTTTCTTCTTTTCAGTTGAGCACTGCAGCTCCAAATCTTTCACTGAAAGGAACACCATACTGGATGGCCCCTGAGGTGCGAACTATTAGTCTTTATATAATCATAGTTTTCCTTTTTCCTCATTGTGGTAAGGTTAATTTCGGATTTTCAAGCGTAGTAGGCATTGTTTTTTTACTGACGTGCAGAAAATACTTGTGCGTTCTAATTTGTTGACGATAGCCAAAGTAAATTGCATCACAGTTTCTGTTGGATACCATGTAATGCATTAGTCCACTGCACTACTCAGGAACACATATAAAGCAGTTAAGCCTGTTTTGGCGAGGCTCGTGCTCATCGAAAGCTTCCAGGTTGTAGCTGGGTCTGTTAGACCAAATAGGGCTACCTCCACTCTCACGCTTCTTCAGTTGGAGCTAGAATCACCTTTTTGCATACCAAAAACACATCTAGGGGCCTTGAATTGTTCCATCAGTTTCACATTTCGTTTAGAACAAAACTATTGGAAGGTGATCCTTTGGTAGTCCCACCCAACTGGGCATTTCAACAAGGTTTGTTTGATCCACCCAACAATGGGATTTGTCCTATATACATTCATCCCACTCCCAAAACTAGTGGCTACCTACAACTCCAAAGTCAGTGGCAATGCAGCACTCGGTTCGGTTCCGGCACCCTCGCTGCCTTTCCTTTGCCATGTAGAATTGACACGCCTACTCCATACCTCGTGTTGGATGTCGTGATGTTGTTTCCAAGAAATAAAGGATGATGGTGACGGCATCACACTCCATCCACCTTTACCTGTGTCTCCTTCACACTTCCCTTTGATGCTGGATCGCAATTGCTACTGCCTCTTCTGAGTCAGATTTGGGCACCACCAGGAGGATTCAGAAGGAACTCAATGGTGGAATCTTCAATCATGAGTTCCACAACCTTCAACACATACGGCAATATCAAGGATAAGTACAGGTTGTTGATGGTTGTCGGAGCCGCTAAGAGTCTGATGGATAAAATCTTCTGTTTAGTGAGGAGGTCGTTTTTTTTTGTCTCTGTAGTTTCCTCTATCTAGGTTCTGTGTAAGGGAGGTTGTTTTCATATATCGGGTCGTTGTAAACTCTTTCTTGCTTAATATATTCACTTGCAGCTCTCCTGCATATTCATGGAAAGATTTGGGAACCACCATGGCTGTGTAGATAGTCACTCTTAATGGAGCTTCTGTTATGATGTACTCCTTCTGTCCCAAAATTCTTGTCTTAAATTTGTCTAAATACGGATGTATCAAGTCACGTTTTAGTATTAGGTACATCCGTATCTAGACAAATCTAAGACAAGAATTTTGGGACGGAGGGAGTATGTTTTTTGCTTCTTTCAAACACCCTCAGTCTTGAGGTCACCGCGGTCGATATGCAGCTTCACCCTTGTAAATAGGCTGTAAATACTTTCTCTTAAGAGAAATTTAACCGCAGGGGCCTACCCTACTGTTTCCTTGTGAGTAATTAACTGAAACTAGCTCAAAACCTCCTGAAACTTTGTCAAAACTTTCTGAAAACTACATGATAGCTCAATTCCAGGGATCTGAAACTTGCTGAAATCCACATGAACTTGCTACCCTGTTGTAGGTTTTGAAACCCATGTGTTAGAACTTTGTTCTGAAGCCTGAAACATTCTTGTAACACAGTAGCAAAACCTGGAACCAAAAACGTGGTTAAAGGGTAACGGATCCCTCCCTTAACTGCACGTTGTTTATAGAAGATGAGACCTTTCTGCGGATTTCACGCAGATAGCACCCCACAGGTTCGAACGCTGGTCGGCGAGTTTACGACCGTAAACTCTAGCCACCGAGCTAGCGCTCAGTTCTCGTGAAACCTGAAACCTGAGTTTGTTGATACAGGAAACTTGTCGAAAGCTTGCTGCTGAAACTGAATTCTTACTGAACCATGAAGCTTGACTCCTAAAGGAATGACGCTTTAGTGCAGTCATCGTCTCATTGCGCATGAGGAAGACCAACATGGTTATAGCCTGTGCTACATTGATGGCATGTGAAAGCACCTCGATAAGGTCTTAACTCTTGAGTCTAGACTACTAGAGGTGGATGTCACACTGACAATGCCAGCAAGGTATTTACAGCATATTCCCCTGGGCCTGCATTGAGGCCATGGCAAGGTCTCAATCGTTAATACCTGCAGGTGGATGATTTTGGGAGTAAAGCACTTGAGATGGTGTGAGTTTGGTTCTCTGATTAGGTTTACCAAGTGGTTGATACCTATCCTGTCTAGCCATGCCAATAATTTTCACATTTAAGGTTTGAACTGCATTTGCGCAATGTAAAATAATGACTTCTCAAGCAGAGAAACTGTGTGTAGCCCACCAAAAATGCTTACATCCATTTCATGTAGTCTTCTTGTGGACATGGCGCTCAGGCAAGAAAAGCAGATGTTCCAAATTCTCAAAAGCGATTCATGCATTTAATGGAACTTTATTTTCATGCAATGTGTTTGCTACAGCACCTAAGAGAGCTGATTTCTCGAACATTCAGCCTGCCTAAGGTATTATAATTTCCATAAAATCACGCCGATAACTTAAACATGTATGCTTAGGGGATGCTTATCATCCCACATAGATTAGTTTTTTGACGACCTTTACTAACTTTATATGTCTTGAAATTAAGAAAGAACATCCACTTAACATCCTTAAACTACAGAAGTTCACGTTTCAACCTTAAATTCGTAAACCGTTTATTTCCAGTCTTGAACCCTGAACTACCTTAAAGGGGTAAAAAAAACACCGATTTCACAATTTATGGTTGAAATAAGCAGTTTACAGGTTCAAAGTGAAATGTGAACTTGTGTCTTGTGCAGTAGTTCAAGATTGCAAAGTGGACTTTTTTTCTTCTAAACCTGATAGCATTTTGGTTTGCAATCTTGCTTGATATGAAATCATTTAGTTTGAATGGATATTTTACAGTAGAGTCACATCATGGGGCATACTGCTAAGTTGGCATTTAGATTTGCAAATTCTTTGGTTTTGCCTTTTGGTTTGTTTCATAGAGCTGTAAGCTGCATCTCATCGGTCATTGCTATATGACACAGTCACACTTGCACATTTGTATCTCAGGTTGTCCAGGCTACACTTGTCAAAGATGTAGGCTATGATCTTGCCGTTGATATCTGGAGCCTCGGTTGTACAATTATTGAGATGTTCACTGGCAAGCCTCCTTGGAGTGGTCTTGAAGGGGTAAATAATTCAAACCTTTCTCCGTTTTGTAAAATCAGGATATGTTGTATGAGTTGGATTTATGTAATTAGGGTAGCTCGCTTCTCATTAGTTAGTTTTGTGTATGAATGATGATAATTGCCACATATTGGCACATTGGCCTAAATAAAATTGCTAATGGAGAAGTAATGTACTCCCTCCGTTTTTTATTTACCCCGCTTATTAGCTTTTTCTGAAGTCAAACTTTACAAACTTTGACCAAGTTTATAGAGAAAAATATTAACATATACAATACGATATCAATACCATTAGATTCATCATTGAATATATTTTCACACCATATTCATTTTTTGCTGTAAATGTTCATATTATTTGCTATGAACTTGGTCAAACTTTATAAAATTTGACTTCAGTCAAAGTTAACATGCGGACTAAATAAAAACGGAGGGACTTTGTCAACATTTGGGTATTTCCCTTCCCTGTCTTGGGATTCTGAAGCACGGAATCTGCTTTTCTGTGGTGCAACAGCCAGCTGCAATGTTTAAGGTGTTGAATAAAGACCCACCAATTCCAGATAATTTATCATCAGATGGGAAGGATTTTCTGAAAGGCTGCTTCAAGAGAATCCCGTCTGAGAGACCTACAGCAAGCAAGCTGCTTGAACACCCATTCATCCAAAATTCGAACCACTTCAGCCAGCACGTTTCTGTACATTCTCCTGCAGGAAACAAATCCCCAGTAAGCTTCCCTCAGTTAATGTATCCACTTGAGTTTCGATATTTGCGTGGACATTCATGACTTTGAATGTTAATGCCAGGATGCTGGACACTGTTCAAGAGAAAAGAAGTCCTGGAAGACCGAGCCTTGTGTGAGAGGGAAACAGACAAATACAAATGGGTGTGTACTTTCTTCACACTCTTCTGTCTGTAATTTGGTGTTTGATCTGTTCATGAAAGGTTTGCAGTGTTACAGATCTTGACCTTGTTATTTTTTTATTATCTTCTCTGACCAGTGAAACAAGCAGCTCTAGATGTTCTGGGTCATTGGGTCATCGTTTGATGGCTCCAACCTCCTTGGATACCCATAGCTTGTCCCCTCCACCGACGAGTTATAAGTCTAATTCTGGTTCTTCAGCTCATAATACACCGAACGGCATGCATTTTTCAATCGCGTACCCTCAGCCCAGTCCACTCCCGAGGCCTAATGGAAAGGAATCATTAAACATGTTTTCGTATTGAAGAAGGATGGGCAAACAGTCGTGTAAAGTATCGATGTAAAGAACGTCCCTGCGGTAATGATTGCAACGGGATATGTGTATGCTTATTTTCTGGGGAAATGTGGTGATCCCTTTGTAGCATATCGTTTAGGGTTAGCTGTAGGTATAGCTAATGTTCCTGATTGTTGCCAGCACATAGGACATTAGGGTTGTAGTTGTAGCCTGTGTGGTGTTCATGTTGTAATCATGCCTCGATGTAATCATTTTTGATGATTTTTTGGGGGGTCTTGAGTAATAATATGCGTGAATTGGCAACAGGAGGTCAAGATAGACAATGTGTGTGTGCGCGCTCTGGGGTTCAAAATTGGAATGTATGGTGCATTTTTCACTGGTGGTAAAATTGCTCATTTGATGTGGTCACGAGGTCCATGCTGGTTATTCTGCCTAGCTTGATGAGAGATTATTTATCGTCATCCGATGGACTACTTGCACTGTATCCTCAGTGGAATGTAAGTTCCAGGCAAATCTGTCTCTGTAGAACATGCGTTTTCCATAACCACGAAATAGGCTTGGCAGTGAGGTTGACACGATAATGATAAAATGATACGATGCCGCAGCATAGTTTACTAGTATTATATATTTATTTTTTGATATATGATCTTACAGAGCGAGCGTTCTCCAGGTATCTGCATCCCGGCTGGACACAAGACGAGACACGGCGAAGCGCGCGAGGCAGTGTGCTTCCTTGTTGCATTCCCTCGTCTCTTTTTCTCGTGGCGAAATTGAACAGAAGGGAAGGCTCTCGCCCGAGCCTTCGTCTCCAGATTCGAAATCACCGAAATTCAGTGAATTTCAGTGATTTCAGTTTCCATTTCAGCCAAATGACTGAAATATTTACTTGAATTTAATTAAAAAAATTAAAAATTAGAAATATATTTTTAAAAAATATTTGAATTCCTGTGTTGTAATGAAATTGCTGAAATATTTTGGCTGAAACGTAATATTTCAGTGCCTACTGAAATTACTGAAATTCAGTGAATTTCATCGGAATCTCACTGAAATTGAAAACCATGCTCCAGAACCGGAATCACCTGACCATAGCGGCCGAGGCCATCTCCCTGTAGGTTTGAAACTTCGTACAGGCAGAAGCAGTCCGTCACCTCGCATAACATAGTCGTCACTCGCCAACGTCATAGATTCACGGCAAGCGATCGCCTCCAGCGTCTCGGGGTCGTCGGCTCCCTGAAGCACCAAGGCTCAGGCCGAGGCTCCAAGGTACCGCCGTTGCTCGTCGCGCGCAGCTGCCGCGACCGCACCCATCCGTTCATTCTTCCGGACTTGAGCATCGACATTCAGCTTCACAACCCTCCTGCGATTGGTACCCCCATCGCCGCCGATGCCCCGACCACAGCCTGCGAACCTTTCCGCGCTTGCTGATTGTAGCTCGGATACAAAGTTCTGCACAAAAGCACACGCCAATAGAGGGCTCTGAAATGCTTCCTCGTGTATCACCTTCCGCCTTGCATACTAGAAGGCCCAAAAAGCGTCACACACATCTTCATCACATCTTGATGAGATAGAGATCCAATCATCGCAAAAAGCCACAACTTAGCGGATGGGTGTCGCATCCGGTTCATATGCTCGGTGATCTTCCTGTCCACCAATAACGACACGCAACGTTCACTGAAAACCGAAGTTACGGAAATCCAAGATCCAATACACATGTGACACCTGACTCAAACGTTACACCACTTTTTTTTTTGTTAAGTCCATTAATCCTACCAGTTTGTAAATCATTCAAATCACCTCCCTCCTGTTGAAATATGAGATGGGCCTAGAGCCCATATGACAATTTCAGATTTAATCTCTAAGGGCCCATGTAGGTGGCATGACAAGTTGGTGGGAAGTTTAGTCCCACCTTGGAAGTGGAAGGAGAGTTGGAGTGGTTTATAAGGGACTCTCTCCCTCATGCTATTGGAGTTTGAGAAGAGATGAGGCCCTCGCGCACTCCTCCTCCGCTCGCCTCGCCTCGTCACGATCTGTTCAGCCCACGTCTCTCCACGGGCGGCCGCCCCTATATATGTGGGGCGCTGCCAACCCTAGCCGCGGCGAAAAAACAGAACGCATCTCCGCTTCCACGCTGACGGGAGAGCAGGCCTCCGAAACCACGCCTCTCCGGATCCTGTACGGGGAGAGGGGCGATTAGGTTTTTGGGTAGCGACTACGCGACTGCTCGCGTCTGTTCATCTACGTCCGCACCACCTTCATCATCATCATGCCGACCGTGCCGCCGCTGAGAAGGCCGCCGAGGATGCCGCGGCTGCTGTCACCGCCACCACCACCGCATGGCCGATTGGAGGGTATACATCGCTTATCCCTCTCGTGTTTCTATCTGTTGTAGCAAAGATTAGCGATATGCGTACATGTTTCTACTATATCGTAGTACATGCTTTGTTAGATCGTAATCGTATGTTATCAATGATGTTCATGTCATGCTCATGATTTATTTATGGATTAATTTAATCGGAAAACTGCCTATTTATTCATCAATCCAAAACCTAATGTGTGTAGGAGTTTTTCAATTCTGGTTTTGCTGTTGCATGAAACCGCCACCGCTTACGGGACATACTTTAAGCGCTAGCACTAAAACCACCTTATGGCTCACGGCCATGAACGTGTTCAGGTCGCCGGTGTGACTCCCAGGAACGATCGCTCTGAACAGGAGAAGGCGCTTAAGGAGGCCACCGTGGTGTTCCTCGGGCAGTTCTGAGCGTGATTGGAGATAAGCTGGTTGATGCATATTTACATGTGCGGTCTGCCAAGGACTTGTGGGAGGCGCCAATCTAAGTTCCGGGCTGCCGACGCTGGAGCGAGATGTATATTATAGAGCAGTTCCACGATTACAAGATGGTTGAAAACCGTCCTGTATTGGAGCAGGCTCATGAGATAATATGCATTGTTAAGGAGCTTGAGCTTCTTAAGTGCGAAGTTACGGGCAAGTTTGTCGCGGGCTGCATAATCGCTAAGCTTCCCAATTCTCGGAGGAACTTTGCCACCACTCAAACATCGAGGCGTGAATTCTCTGTGGAGGATGTCATTGGCCATCCGAGTGTTGAGCAGAATTCAAGGGCAAAGGACTCAGACGGAAAAGGGGTCAAGGAACTTCATGGCCAATATGGTGCATCGAAGAACTCCAGCCCCCACAAGCCCAAGGGAAAGAACGGTGTCCAACAGAGCCGACTTTAAGAAGAAGGGTAAGAAGACCTTCAAGAAGAACAAGAAGGATGAGGGCTGCTTTACTTGTGGTTCATTGGAACATTGGGCCAACAAGTGCCCAAACAAGTACAAGAAGCAAGGGCAGGACTCCAAGTCATCAATATGATTGTGAGCAACAATGAGAGTGGTGCATCCGGGTACGGTAATTTATTTGCTGTATTTTCGGTTTGGCCGCCCACCGATTGGTGGGTCGACACAGTGCAGGTGTTCATGTGTGTGCCGACATTTCATTGTTTTCTTCTTACCAGGCCACAGTCACGGGTCCGTCTCGATGGGGAATGGCGCGAGTGCTTCGTTCTTGGTGTTGGCACGGTCGATCTGAAGTTTACTTGGGCAGGATCGTCAAATCAAGAACGTGCAGCATGTCCCCGCCATCAAGAAGAACCTAGTTAGTGGCTCCTTCTATGTAGAGAAGGGTTTAAGTTGGTATTCGAGTCTAATAAATTAGTTGTTACGAAATATGGACTATTTGTTGAAAGGGTTATGAATGCGAGGCATGTTCCGCCTTTCTCTTGCAGATCTATGTAATAAAGTCGTGAACAATATTCATTTGAGTGTTAATGAATCAAGTATGGCATTCACGCCTTTGTCACATTAGTTTCGTGTTATGACGCTGCTAGCAAAATCGAATTTAGTCCCGAGTTTCACTTTAGCCAAAGGTTCTAAGTGCCACTCATGTGTACAATCTAAGCAACCTCGCAAGCCTCACAAGGCAGCAGAGGAGAGACACTTACGCCACCGAACTCATACATTCTGATCTTTGTGAGATGAATGGTGTGTTGACTAAAGGTGGAAAGAAATATTTCATGACTTTGATAGATGATTCCACTAGATATTGCTATGTGTATCTGTTAAATACTAAAGATGAGGCTCTACACTACTTCAAAATCTATAAGGCGAAGTTGAGAATCAACTTGAAAAGAAAATTAAACGAGTCCGGTCGATCGTGGTGGAGAGTACTTCTCGAAAGAGTTTGATGCCTTCATGGAACACGGTATTATTCACGAGAGGACGCCTCCCTACTCACCCCACCAAACGGGTTGCCAAGCGGAAAAACCGTACTCTAACCGATTTGGTTAACGCCATGTTAGATACGCCGGGTTTATCCAAGGCATGGTGGGGAGGCTATAATGACATCATGTCATGTCCTGAATAAAGTTCCGACAAAGGATAACGAGATCACTCCTTATGAGAAGTGGACCAAGAGAAGGACAACACTCTCGATTTACGCATTTGGGGCTGCTTGGCGAAAGTTAATGTGCCGATCCCCAAAAACGTAAGCTTGGACCAAAGACTGCTGATCGTGTTAATTTGGGCTACGCCGTGAATAGTGTTGGCTATAGATTTCTAGTAGTGAAATCTGAGGTACCGACATGAAGGTCGGTACAATTATGGAGTCTAAAGACGCTACATTCTTTGAGGACATTTTCCCCATGAGAGATGTACAAAGCACTTCTAGACAGGAATCTGAGGAGACTCTGAACCTGCCATTCGATGGAATATTATAATCAAACACATGATGAAAATCCCGAGGAGGATAATGAGGAATCCCTTGGTAGGGGCAAGAGACAAAGGATCTGTAAAGACCTTTGGTGATGATTTCTTCATATACCTCGTGGAGGATAATCCCACTTCTATTTCGTAGCATATGCATCTCCGTGTGACTCATCGGAAGGATGCGGTCCGAGCGAGATGGATTCCATCATGGCTAACGGGACTTGGGAGCTTCTTGAACGCCCTTATGGTTGCAAACCATTGGGATGCAAGTGGGTGTTCAAGAAGAAGCTTAGGCCTGACGGTACAATAGAAAAGTACAAGGCTAGGCTTGTGGCCAAGGGCTACGCGCAGAAAGAAGAAGAAGAAGATATCTTCGACACTTATTCACCCGTGGCCAGACTGACCACCATTCGAGTATTACTCTCGTTGGCGGCCTCACACGGTCTTCTCATTCATCGATGGATGTTAAGACGGCTTTCCGAACGGAGAGCTAAAGGAGGAAATCTATATGCAACACCGATGGCTTTGTGATGGATGGTCGAGGAAGGAAAGGTGTGTAAGTTGGTGAAATCTTTGTATGGCCCGAGACAAGCGCCTAAGCAATGGCATGACAAGTTTAATGAAACGCTGACATCTGTTGGCTTTGTTGTTAATGAGGCCGATAAATGTGTATACTATCGCTATGGTGGGGGCGAAGGAGTTATACTGTGTTTGTATGTTGATGACATATCGATATTTGGGACTAATCTCAAGTTGATCGAGGAGGTTAAGTCTTTCCTGCTCGTAACTTTGAGATGAAGGATCTTGGAGTGGCTGATGTTATCTTGAACATCAAGCTTTTGAGAGATGATGAGGGTGGGATTACACTTCGCAATCCCATTATGTTGAGAAGGTGTTGAGTCGTTTTGGATATTCGGACTGCAAACCATCTCAAACACCATATGATTCTAGTGTGCTGATTCGAAAGTCAAAAGGCACAGCTATAGATCAGTTGAGATACTCTCGATTGTTGGCTCACTCCGAAGATCTAGCGAAGCGTAACGAGGCTCGACATCGCATTTGCTATTAGCAAACTGAGCCGATTTGTTTCAAACCGGTGATGTACATTGGCGTGCTCTTGAGAGAGTTATGCGTTATCCAAAGGTACTATGAACTATGGACTACACTATACCGGATACCCGTCGGTACTTGAAGGGTATAGTGATGCTAATTGGATCTCGATGTCGATGAGATGAAGGCCACAACGGGTATATGTTTACTCTTGGAGGTGGTGCTGTTTCTCGAAGTCTTGCAAGCAAACGATCTTAACAAGATCGACAATGGAAGCAGAATTAACAGATTAGACACATCGGTGGCGAAGCGAATGGCTTCGAGATCTATTGATGGACTTGCCGATGGTTGAAAAGCGGTTCCGCCATCCTTATGAACTGTGACAATCAAACAGTTATTGTCAAGGTGAAGAGTTCAAAGGACAACATGAAGTCCAACAAACACATAAGAATGAGATTGAAAGCTGTCGAAAATTGAGAAACTCCGGAGTGATAGCGTTGGATTATATCCAAACGGCTAAGAATCGCAGATCCCTTCACTAAAGGGCTATCACGTGTTGTGATAGATAGCGATCAAGGGAGATGGGTATGAGACTCACATGAGTTGCCATGGTAGTAACTCCAACCTATGTGATCGGAGATCCCGTGAAGTAGGACCTGGGAAAACAAGCCGGTGGTGAACCGAGGAAAGTAATTTTACTAACCCACTCCGTTGGAGATGCAATACTTTCGAAACTGTATGGAAGGATGACTCTGTCTTAATGTGTTCCAAGGCTTATATGCATAAGCAAGATGCTATCCTACAGAGCGATCTTTGGAGGAACACACCTATATGAGCCCGATTGCTGGTCACAGCCTATGAGATTGGGGTGATCTCTAGCAAGCTCATGAACAGGCCAGAGTGTGACTAATATGCTCCACCGAGGGGTCAGCCTTCGCAGCCTCGTGTCGTGAGACTTGTGGTGAAACTTCTTGACGCCAAACCGACAATTCAAGGCATAGTCCATTGTTGGGCCAGAAGGAGTGTAACTACCTGGTCTAGGTGGAGCTCAACCTTAATCGGTCTCCACCGAGATGCCGGTATATCAAAACAAAGTGTTTGGAACAAAGGATAAGTGGGCCCCGAGATCTGGTGGGGATTGTTGAAATATGAGATGGGCCTAGAGCCCATATGACAATTTCAGATTTAATCTCTAAGGGCCCATGTAGGTGGCATGACAAGTTGGTGGGAAGTTTAGTCCCACCTTGAAGTGGAAGGAGAGTTGGAGTGGTTTATAAGGGACTCTCTCCCTCATGCTATTGGAGCTTGAGAAGAGATGAGGCCCTCGCGCACTCCTCCTCCTCCGCCGCCTCGCCTCGACGACAAGCCAGCCAAGGCCATGCTGCCATGGGTTCTGGATTGAGCCGAGCCGAGCTCACTCCTATGCGCTTCTTTTTGCCGGTCAGGAACGGAGAGTCTTTGACAGGTGGGGCCACGATCTGAGACGTCGGATCATGGGCTACCGACTTGGACGTGGGTTCAGCCCACGTCTCTCCACGCGCGGCCGCCCCTATATATTGAAGGAAATATGCCCTAGAGGCAATAATAAAGTTATTATTTATTTCCTTATATCATGATAAATGTTTATTGTTCATGCTAGAAATGTATTAACCGGAAACATAATACATGTGTGAATACATAGACAAACAGAGTGTCACTAGTATGCCTCTATTAGACTAGCTTGTTAATCAAAGATGGTTGAGTTTCCTAACCATAGACAAAGGAGTTGTCATTTGATTAACAAGGTCACATCATTGGTTGAATGATCTGATTGACATGACCCATTCCATTAGCTTAGCACCCGATCGCTTAGTATGTTGCTATTGCTTTTATCCATAACTTATACATGTTCCTATAACTATGAGATTATGCAACTCCGCTTACGGAGGAACACTTTGGTACTACCAAACGTCACAACGTAATCGGGTGATTATAAAGGAGTACTACAGGTGTCTCCAAAGGCGTATGTTGGGTTGGCGATTTCGAGATTAGGATTTCTCACTCCGATTGTCTGGAGAGGTATCTCTGGTTCTCTCGGTAATACACATCACTAAGCCTTGCAATTACAACTAAAGAGTTAGCTGTGAGATGGTGTATTACGGAAACGAGTAAAGAGACTTGCCAAGGACGAGATTGAACTAGGTATTGGATACCGACGATCGAATCTCGGGCAAGTAACATACCGATGACAAAGGGAACAACGATGTTGTTATGCGGTCGACCGATAAAGATCTTCAGAGAATATGTAGGAGCCAATATGGGCATCCAGGTCCTGCTATTGGTTATTGACCGGAGATGTGTCTCGGTCATGTCTACATTATTCTCGAACCGTAGGGTCCGCACGCTTAAGGTTTCATGACGGTTATATTATGAGTTTGTGTATTTTGATGTACCAAGGAGTTCGAGTCCCGGATGTGATCACGGACATGACGAGGAGTCTCAAATGATCGAGACATAAAGATTGATATATTGGACGGCTATATTCGGACACCGAAAGGTTCCGAAGTTTCCGGAGAAAACCGGAGTGCCGAGGGTTACGGAACCCTCGGGAAGTAATGGGCCTTATTGGGCCAAGAGGGAGAGAGAGGGCTGCACCAGAGGTGGCGCGCCCCCCATGGGGAGTCCGACTGGACAAGGAGGGGGCGCCCCTTTCCCTCTCCCTCTCCTCTCTTTCCTTCCCCTTCCTTCTTCCTAGTAGGACTAGGAAAGGGAGTCCTACTCCCACTAGGAGGAGGACTCCCCCTTGGCGCGCCTCCTAGGGCCGGCCGCCCTCCCCTTGCTCCTTTATATCACGGGGCAGGGGGGGCCCTAGAACACACAAGTTGATCCTTGAGATCGCTCTTAGCCGTGTGCGGTGCCCCCTCCACCATATTCCACCTCGGTCAAATTGTAGCAGTGCTTAGGCGAAGCCTGCGCCGGTAAAACATCAAGATCGCCACCACGCCGTCGGCTTGACGGAACTCTCTCCCCGAGCTTTGCTGGATCGAAGTCCGAGGAGCGCCACCGAGCTGAACGTGTGCTAAGAACTCGGAGGTGCCGAGTAACGGCGCTGGGATCGGTTGGATCGCGAGGAGAACGTCGACTACTTCCTCTACGCCAGATCGCTTCCGCTTCGGTCTCGAGGGTGCGTAGACAACACTCTCCCTCGTTGCTATGCATCACCATGATCTTGCGTGTGCGTGGAAATTTTTGAAATTACTACGCTCCCCAACAAAGGCATCCGAGCCTAGGTTTTATGGTTTGATGTTTTGCATGAGTAGAACACAAGTGAGTTGTGGGCGATACAAGTCATACCGCCTACCAGATGTCATACTTTGGTTCAGCGGTATTGTGAGATGAAGCGCCCGGACCGACATTACGCCAGACGCTTACGCGAGACTGGTTTCACTGCTACGAGCACTCGTGCTTAAAGGTGGCTGGCGGTGTCTGCTCTCTCACTTTAGTTGAACCGAGTGTGGCTAAGCCCGATCCTTGAGAAGGTTAAACGGAGTCTATTTGACGAAGTATCGCTGTGGTTTTGATGCGAGGTGAGATTGGTTCTTGCTTAAGCCCGTAGCAGCCACGTAAAATTTGCAACAACAAAGTAGAGGACGCCTAACTTGTTTTTGCAGGGCATGTTGTGATGTGATATGGTCAAGACATGATGCTATATTTTATTGTATGAGATGATCATGTTTTGTAACCGGTTATCGGCAATCGGCTGGAGCCATATGGTTGTCGCTTATTGTATGAAATGCAACGCCTCATAATTGCTTTACTTTATCACTAAGCGGTAGCGATAGTCGAGAAGCAATAGATGGCGAAACGACAACGATGCTACGATGGAGATCAAGGTGTCGCGCCGGTGACGATGGTGATCACGACGGTGCTTGGAGATGGAGATCACAAGCACAAGATGATGATGGCCATATCATATCACTTATATTGATTGCATGTGATGTTTATCTTTTATGCATCTTATTTTGCTTTGATTGACGGTAGCATTTTAAGATGTTCTCTCACTAAAATTATCAAGTAGTGTTCTCCCGAGTATGCACCGCTGCCAAAGTTCGTCGTGTCGAGACACCACGTGATGATCGGGTGTGATAAGCTCTCGTCCATCTACAACGGGTGCAAGCCAGTTTTGCACACGCAGAATACTCAGGTTATACTTGACGAGCCTAGCATATGCAGATATGGCCTCGAACACGGAGACCGAAAGGTCGAGCGTGAATCATATAGTAGATATGATCAACATAAGATGTTCACCATTGAAAACTACTCCATCTCACGTGATGATCGGTTATGGTTTAGTTGATTTGGATCACGTGATCACTTAGATGACTAGAGAGATGTCTGTCTAAGTGGGAGTTCTTAAGTAATATGATTAATTGAACTTAAATTTATCATGAACTTAGTACCGATAGTATCTTGCTTGTCTATGTCTGCTTATAGATAGATGGCTCGTCTTTGTTGTTCCGTTGAATTTTAATGCGTTCCTTGAGAAAGCAAAGTTAAAAGATGATGGTAGCAATTACACGGACTGGGTCCGTAACTCGAGGATTATCCTCATTGCTGCACGTAAGAGTTACGCCCCGGATGCACCGCTAGGTGCCGTGCTCGCCGCTGATGCAACCGACGGCGTTAAGAACGTCTGGCGAGCAAAGCTGATGACTACTCTATAGTTCAGTGTGCCATGCTTTACGGCTTAGAACCGGGTCTTCAACGACGCTTTGAACGCCATGGAGCATATGAGATGTTCCAGAGTTGAAGTTGATATTTCAACAGTAATGCCCGGATTGAGAGATATGAAGTCTCCAATAAGTTCTATAGCTGCAAGATGGAGGAGAATGGGTCCGCTGGTGAGCACATACTCGTAATGTCCGGGTATTACAATCACTTGACTCAACCGGGAGTTGATCTTCCGGATGATTGTGTCATTGACTGAATTCTTCAATCACCGCCACCAAGCTACAAAGGCTTCGTGATGAACTATAATATGCAAGGGTTAGTAAAGACTATGCTCGAGCTCTTCGCAATGCTAAAGGCTGCGGAGGTAGAAATCAAGAAGGAGCATCAAGTGTTGATGGTCAATAAGACCACTAGTTTCAAGAAGAAAGGCAAAGGGAAGAAGAAGGAACTTCAAGAAGAACAGCAAACAAGTTGCTGCTCAAGAGAAGAAACCCAAGTCCGACCTAAACCTGAAATCGAGTGCTTCTACCGCAAGCGATCGTCATTTGAAGCGGAACTGCCCCAAGTATTTGGCGGATAAGAAGGATGGCAAGGTGAACAAAGGGACTACGGAATAAGCGAACACTGGCAAAGGACGAGGTGACGATGCGCGTGGGAAATGGTTCCAAAGTCGATGTGATCGCAATGGCACGCTACCTCTACATCTACCTTCGGATTAGTTTTAGACCTAAATAATTGTTATTTGGTGCCGCGTTGAGCATGAACATTATATCTGGATCTTGTTTGATGCGAGACGGTTATTCATTTAAATCAGAGAATAATGGTTGTTCTATTTATATGAATAATATCTTTTATGGTCATGCACCCTTGAAGAGTGGTCTATTTTAATGAATCTCGATAGTAGTGATACACATATTCATAATGTTGAAACCAAAAGATGCAGAGTTGATAATGATAGTGCAACCTATTTGTGGCACTTGCCGCTTAGGTCATATCGGTATAAAGCGATGAAGAAACTCCATACCGATGGACTTTTGGAGTCACTTGATTATGAATCACTTGGCACTTATGTAACCGTGCCTCATGGGCAAGATGACTAAAACCCGCTTCTCCGTACTATGGAGAGAGCAACAGATTTGTTGGAAATCATACATACAGATGTATGTGGTCCAATGAATGTTGAGGATCGTGGCGGATATCGTTATTTTCTCACCTTCACAGATGATTTAAGCAGATATGGGTATATCTACTTAATGAAACATAAGTCTGAAACATTTGAAAAGTTCAAAGAATTTCAGAGTGAAGTTGAAAATCATCGTAATAAGAAAATAAAGTTTCTACGATCTGATCATGGAGGCGAATATTTGAGTTATGAGTTTGGTCTACATTTGAAACAATGCGAATAGTTTCGCAACTCACGCCACCCGAACACCACAACGCAATGGTGTGTCCGAACGTCGAATCGCACTTTACTAGATATGGTGCGATCTATGATGTCTCTTACAGATTTACCGCTATCGCTTTGGGGTTATGCTCTTGAGACGGCCGCATTCACACTGAATAGAACACCGTCAAAATCCGCTGAGACGACACCTTATGAACTATGGTTTAGCAAGAAACCAAAGTTGTCGCTTTCTTAAAGTTTGGGGATGCGATGCTTATGTGAAAAGCTTCAACCCGATAAGCTCGAACCTAAATCGAGAAATGTGTCTTCATAGGATACCCAAAGGAGACATTGGGTACACCTTCTATCACAGATCCAAGGCAAGACATTTGTTGTTAAGAATGGATCCTTTCTAGAGAAGGAGTTTCTCTCGAAAGAAGTGAGTGGGAGGAAAGTAGAACTTGATGAGGTAATCGTGTACCTTCTCCCTTATTTGAAAGTAGTTTATCACGTAAACTAGTTTCTGCGACATCTACACCAAATAGTGAGGAAGTTGATGATGTTGATCATGAAACTTCAGATCAAGTTACTACGTAACCTCGTAGATCAACCAGAATAAGATCCGCACTGAGTGGTACGGTAATCCTGTTCGGAAGTCATGCTACTAGATCATGATGAACCTCACGAACTATGAAGAAGCGATGGTGAGCCCAGATTCGCAAAATGGCTTGAGGCCATGAAATCTGAGATGGGATCCATGTATGAAAACAAAGTGTGGACTTTGGTTGACTTGCCCGAGGGTCGGCAAGCAATAGAAAACAAGTGGATCTTCAAGAAGAAGACCGACGACGACGGTAATATTATCGTCTATTAAAGCTCGACTTGTCGCAAAGGGTTTTCGACAAGTTCAAGGGATTGACTACGATGAGACCTTCTCACCCGTAGGGATGCTTAAGTCTGTCCGAATCATGTTAGCAGCTTGCCGCATTTTATGATTATGAAATTTGGCAAATGGATGTAAAGACTGCATTCCTGAATGGATTTTGGAAGAAGAGTTGTATATGATGCAACCGTAAGGTTTTATCGATCCAAAGGAGCTAACAAAGTGTGCAAGCTCCAGCGATCCATTTATGGACTGGTGCAAGCATCTCGAGTTGGAATAAACGCTTGATAATGTGATCAAAGATTTGGGTTTATATGCACTTTTGGAGAAGCTCTGATTTACAAGAAAGTGAGTGGGAGCTCAGAGCATTTCGATATTATATGTAGATGACATATTACTAATCGGAAATGATATAGAATTTCTGAATAGCATAAAGGGATACTTGAACAAGAGTTTTTCGATGAAGGACCTCGTGAAGCTGCTTACATATTGGGCATCAAAATCTATAGAGATAGATCAAGACGCTTAATTGACTTTCACAAAGCACATACCTTGACAAGATTTTGAAGAAGTTCAAATGGATCAAGCAAAGAAAGGGTTCTTGCACGTGTTACAAGGTGTGAAGTTGAGTAAGACTCAATGCCCACCACCGCAGAAGATAGAGAGAAAATGAAAGATGTTCCTATGCCTCAGCCATAGGCTCTATCATGTATGCAATGCTGTGTACCAGACCTGATGTGTGCCTTGCTATAAGCTTAGCAGGAGGTACCAAAGTAATCCAGAGTGGATCATCGGACAGCGGTCAAGAACATCCTGAAGTACCGAAAAGGACTAAGGATATGTTTCTCGATATGGAGGTGACAAAGAGCTCATCGTGGCGGTTACGTTGATGCAAGCTTTGACACCGATCCGGACGATTCTAAATCGCAAACCGGATACGATTTACACTAAACGGAGGAGCTGTCGGTTGGTGCAGTTCTAAACAAAGCATCGAAGCGGGATCTACATGTGAAGCGGAATACATAGCAGCTTCGAAGCAGCTAATGAAGGAGTCTGGATGAAGGAGTTCATATCCGATCTAGGTGTCTTACCTAGTGCATCGGGTCCAATGAAAATCTTTTGTGAAAATATCGAGCAATTGCTTTGGCAAAGGAATCCAGATTTCACAAGAGAACCAAACACATCAAGAGACGCTTCAATTCCATCCGGACTTAGTCCGTGGGAGACATAGAGATTTGCAAGATACATACGGATCTGAATGTAGCAGACCGCTGACTAAGCCTCTTCCACGAGCAAAACATGATCAGCACCAAGACTCCATGGGTGTTAGAATCATTACTGTGTAATCTAGATTATTGACTCTAGTGCAAGTGGGAGATCAAGGAAATATGCCCTAGAGGCAATAATAAAGTTATTATTTATTTCCTTATATCATGATAAATGTTTATTGTTCATGCTAGAAATGTATTAACCGGAAACATAATACATGTGTGAATACATAGACAAACAGAGTGTCACTAGTATGCCTCTATTAGACTAGCTTGTTAATCAAAGATGGTTGAGTTTCCTAACCATAGACAAAGGAGTTGTCATTTGATTAACAAGGTCACATCATTGGTTGAATGATCTGATTGACATGACCCATTCCATTAGCTTAGCACCCGATCGCTTAGTATGTTGCTATTGCTTTTATCCATAACTTATACATGTTCCTATAACTATGAGATTATGCAACTCCGCTTACGGAGGAACACTTTGGTACTACCAAACGTCACAACGAATCGGGTGATTATAAAGGAGTACTACAGTGTCTCCAAAGGCGATGTTGGGTTGGCGATTTCGAGATTAGGATTTCTCACTCCGATTGTCGGAGAGGTATCTCTGGTTCCTCTCGGTAATACACATCACTAAGCCTTGCAAGCATTACAACTAAAGAGTTAGCTGTGAGATGGTGTATTACGGAACGAGTAAAGAGACTTGCCAAGGACGAGATTGAACTAGGTATTGGATACCGACGATCGAATCTCGCAAGTAACATACCGATGACAAAGGAACAACATATGTTGTTATGCGGTCGACCTATAAAGATCTTCGAGAATATGTAGGAGCCAATATGGGCATCCAGGTCCCGCTATTGGTTATTGACCGAGATGTGTCTCGGTCATGTCTACATTATTCTCGAACCGTAGGGTCCGCACGCTAAGGTTTCAAGGACGGTTATATTATGAGTTTGTGTATTTTGATGTACCGAAGGAGTTTGGAGTCCCGGATGTGATCACGGACATGACGAGGAGTCTCGAAATGATCGAGACATAAAGATTGATATATTGGACGGCTATATTCGGACACCGGAAAGGTTCCGGAAGTTTCCGGAGAAAACCGGAGTGCCGGAGGGGTTACCGAACCCCGGGAAGTAATGGGCCTTATTGGGCCAAGAGGGAGAGAGAGGCTGCACCAGGAGGTGGCGCGCCCCCATGGGGAGTCCGAATTGGACAAGGAGGGGGGGGGGCGCGGCCCCCCTTTCCCTCTCCCTCTCCCTCTCTTTCCTTCCCCCTTCCTTCTTCCTAGTAGGACTAGGAAAGGGGAGTCCTACTCCCACTAGGAGGAGGACTCCCCCCTGGCGCGCCTCCTAGGGCCGGCCGGCCCTCCCCCTTGCTCCTTTATATACGGGGGCAGGGGGGCACCCTAGAACACACAAGTTGATCCTTGAGATCGTTCCTTAGCCGTGTGCGGTGCCCCCCTCCACCATATTCCACCTCGGTCAAATTGTAGCAGTGCTTAGGCGAAGCCCTGCGTTGGTAAAACATCAAGATCGTCACCACGCCGTCGTGCTGACGGAACTCTCTCTCCCCGGAGCTTTGCTGGATCGAAGTCCGAGGAGCGTCACCGAGCTGAACGTGTGCTAAGAACTCGGAGGTGCCGGAGTAACGGCGCTGGGATCGGTTGGATCGCGAGGAGAACGTCGACTACTTCCTCTACGCCAGATCGCTTCCGCTTGGTCTCTGAGGGTACGAGACAACACTCTCCCTCTCGTTGCTATGCATCACCATGATCTTGCGTGTGCGAGGAAATTTTTGAAATTACTACGCTCCCCAACATATATGTGGGCGCTGCCAACCCTAGCCGCGCGCGAAAAACAGAACGCATCTCCGCTTCCACGCCGCATTGTTCCTCTGCTGCTGCTGCCGCGGCGACTCCGTCCCCGCTTCACCGCAGACACGGTTGACGGAGAGCAGGCCTCGAAACCACGCCTCCGGATCCTGTGCGGGAGAGGGCGATTAGGTTTTTGGTAGCGACTACGCCGATCGCTCGCTTCGCTCATCTACGCCTGCACCACCTTCATCATCATCATGTCGACCGATGCCGACCGTGCCGCCGCTGAGAAGGCCGAGGCCGACAAGAAGGCCGCCGAGGATGCCGCGGCTGCTGTCACCGCCACCACCACCGCATGGCCGATTGGAGGGTATACATCGCTTATCCCTCTCGTGTTTCTATCTGTTGTAGCAGTACTAGCGATATGCGTAGATGTTTCTACTATATGCGTAGTACATGTTTTGTTAGATCGTAATCAGTATGTTATCAATGATGTTCATGTCATGCTCATGATTTATTCATGGATTAATTTAATCGGAAAACTGCCTATTTATTCATCACCTCCCCCCTCTCATACTCCCACCCACCATAAAAAAGATCAGTGAGGAAGAGAATCACTGACGGGCCATTCATCTTTGACACTTCAGCACAAATAAGAGGCACAAAGTTATGTCTGTGAAGTGTGAACTGCTCAACGCATACAACTGGCCAATATGCATCAATGCATCATTATGAGATATTGTTTTCTTAACCGAATACTGTAAAAAAAAGAAAAAGGATTAAAAGAAAAAGCATCTATTCAATTCCAGTCCGAGGCTGCATCGAGAGTACGGGAGAGATTACAACGTGATTACAAAAACAAGGGATCTGCGGCGGTTGATGTTCTGGTGCGCTGGTCCTATGGGGCCTTAGCACGACGACTTCCCGACTGTCTACTACAATAAGTTGTGCCCGACTCCGACGATGGAGGGGCGATGACGGCGGCGCGCCTTCGCTCGCTTCAAAGCTTATGTAGAATAAGCTAGGTGGTCTCACGGATCTAGATGTAATTTTTATTATTTTTGGTATTCGTTGTACTGCCATGATTGAAGACGAATAGATCGGAAGATTTCCCGCAAAAAAAAAAACAAAAAACAAGGGATCTTGTCAATCCAACTCCTGAGAGCTGCCACATTTTTTTTTAATTCTGCGCTCAAGCAGTTGAAGGTCATTCTTGAATCTGTGTTTCCAAGACAGAGGAGATGGGGTGATATTTCTGAATTTTTTGTCATTCCTCTGCATCCAGATATTCCAGCACCCTGAAATGATGATGTCCATGACAATTGGAGAGGGCAGTTGATTGTATGCCAATATGACCTCATCATACACTGAAATACCCCTTCTCTTGTTTGGTATGATCGTTTGCCAGCATTCCGGAGAAATAATACAGTCCTAGGATAGGTGAATTCGGGATTCTTCCACATTTTCAATACAAAGAGCACAAGTGTAGTCAAGAATGATGAAACCTTTGTGTTTTAGCATGCTTCTTGAGTTGAGCCTGTTGTGCAAGATTAGCTTACATTTTGTGTCACTATTAGTACTCCCTCCGTCCGGAAATACTTGTCGGAAAAATGGATGTATCTAGATGGATTTTAGTTTTAGATACATCCATTTTTATGCATTTCTCCAATAAGTATTTTCGAACAGAGGGAGTACTATCCCTCTCCTTCCATCACCAATAATCAACCGAGAAAATACGAAGTCTAGTCTGACATTATATCAGTCACATAATGCGTGTCTTCTGCAGCTCCTACAAAAACATGCCGTGCTCTACTAAAAAAGACTTGGATTCCCGGCACACGTTCTGCTGAACTACAAAGTGCAGGACCTGTGAAGACCAAAGCCTCGTCTGCATTTGCGACTTCGATCATGATTTGTGGAGACATGCTGTCGAGTGACCGGAAGATTACTTCTTCTTGGCTTCTTGCAAAGGAAGATTGCAAACTCTTGGGATCAGAAATTCTGTAACATCGTCAGTGTTACATTTGTAAGCATGGAATGTTCTTAACAATTCATCCTCTTTTAGAATGGTCAGTTTTCGCCTTGTTGAGATGGAAATCAAGTGAGTCAAGTTCTTCATGGATTTTTCTTCTTAAAAGAAAAGGCTCTTAACCGAGGGGTGAATCTCAGATCCCTAAGCTCATGCCGCTGTAAGCGAGCGGTGCGTACATCCACATCTCGTCAGAACTGAGCACCTGATCATGAAACAACCTTTCTGGTAAGAGACATCAAGATCACATAAAGTTCCTTGGGGAAAAAAGGCCTAATACAACCATGAACATTATGGTTACCTTGATCTGTAGCTGCAAGAACTTGACGTAGAGGACTGCCTCCTCCAGCATAGTGCTGAGATCCACCTGTCAAGAAATTTCACAAGAGTCAGAACATACTAGCAGGCAGCAACTTAGTAGTAACCAATGCAATCTCTAGTTGAATTTCTTTTGCAAAATGTATGTACACGAGAGTTACTTTGGTTCCGTTGGGTACCAGCTTCTGCAGGACTCGGAGTCTGTCGTTGATCTTCTCCCTTCTTCTCTGCATTGGACAGAACAAAACTCTGAACCAATCCTTGTATACATACACCCACTGAAACGGTCGTATTGAATTGACCTGCGGGGCTGCACATGCATTGAGCTCACCTTCGCATAGAGGCTCTGGGGATCGGCCGCCGACCCGCGGCCGGCCCGCGCTTTCATGGTGCCGCCGCCGGCGACGTTGGCCTCCTCGCCGCGGTTCCCCTGGGAGCAATTGGACTCGTCCGAGAAGTAGCTGCTGCTAGGTCTCTGCTTCTGCATCGTCTTGCATGTTACAGACTTGATCCCCTGCATGGTCACGGCCAAACTGAATCAGCCTCGCCACGTTATGGCAAATAAACCCTGCAGCTATGGCAGGATTACGCTGCGTTATTATGCCATGCCTTGTGATCCGCAGCACGAGCCTTCTTCTTGTGCCGTCCGAGATCCCCTCCCTGATCTCGACCGGCCTGAAAACCCTTCCGCTTCGGCGTCGCGGCACCGTCGCCATTGCGGTCGCTGAGGAGGCAGCCGCCGGGAACGCGGCCGGCGGGCGAAGGGATGGCACGTTTGCTGATCCTCTCCTCCTCCCCGGAGAGGTTGAGGTCAATGGTGGAGCTGCTGGACCCGCTGCCGCAGTAGGAGAGCGTGTTGATCCCGAGCGACACGTCGGGCTCGCCGAGGAAGTCGTAGCTGCAGCAGCCGCCGTCGAAGCACGGGTACGGCGCCATCAGGAACTGCGCCACGATCTCCGACTCCTCCTCGTCCGGCGCGTGGTACGGCGACCACCGCGCGGCCTCCTGCGGCCTGACGACAGCCGCGTGGTCCCGCGACATTGTGTACTGTTGTCTAGGCGATCGAGGAGAATGGTGCGACGCAAGCACGGAGAGACGGACGCTAGCTGCACTGCGACGTACTGTAGGGAGTAGCTAGCTAGGGAGCATGCACGCAAGTGGATGGCGATGTGTACGTACGTGCTCGTATATATGGCCATTGAGGTTGTGATGAGCTCAAAATAATTTCTTGCACAGCTCAGGCTGCTAGTGCTAGTGCCGGGTGCAAGCTGGGGAACGGCTGTTTTTTTTTTTTTTTTTTTTTTTGGGAGGGAAACGGCTGATTGGGTCAGCAAAAAATAAGAAGTCTCAAGAAAGAACACTAGTAGTAGTATACAAACACTACCATCTCGAAGAGGAAAATGGGAAATGATTGGTAAGATACTGAGAACATTCTTGTGACAACTGACAACACAGAAACATAGAAACATGGCTGAAACTGTGCTGAATTCGTGTGCGCCTGTGAGAGTGAGAGTCAGATTCGTGCCGTGTAATCTCTCGAACAAGTTCACTTAGATCTTAAACACCACTTACACGACCTGTATGGTTACCTTTTGTTTATCCTTTCCAAGAAAAGAAAATGCGATATTGCCATGAAATCTTCAAAGCGAGTTTTAATTTGCATTACAACTGTCATCTAGCTCATCGGCCGCCGCGGATCGCCCCTTGAGCCTCTCCAAAGTGATACACTATCAACGTGAATCCGAATTAACAATGTGTTAACGAATGATATTTCTGCTAATGAGCTTGCAAGACTTGGGGTGCTAAATATAAAGGACAGCTTTGAAGTGCGATTAGTCAATTGTGGAGCTGCACAATTCGTCCGCTTGTTTTTCTTCCTCGTGAAAGTTTTAGCAGCTAGCAAGGCGCGTTATACATGATATTCAGATTTGTTAAGAACCAGTGTAGCTAGCTGTGGCCATTGGGCGTTGCAAGCACGTCCAAACTTGTTAAACAAAAAGCGCGTCCACATGCTGACAGTCTTGCAAGCTGCAGCGCTGGAGACTGCGTAGCTGTCACAGTATATGGTTTGATTTTCTTTTCGACTAATTGGTCGTAGGCTGGCCGTGGCCACCAGCATTACTGGCGTGTAAGTATCTATGATTACATGTTGTATGCACTTTTTTTTAGAGTCACGGGAGACTGCCACAGACGCCCGCCTGCTCCATCACTTGATTGAAACAGGATACAGAGTTCAAAGGAAATGACAGTAAAACAAACTCTTCTGACGGCGGCCTCGTCGCTAGAGCCAGCGGTTGAGACTGTCGGGGAGGGGGTTACTACTCCACCAGCATCCGCTCCTCTGGCAGCAGAGCCGACGCCATGGCCACAGCTAGGGGTGACTCCTACACGCCGAAGTTGTCGGCATTCGGTTGCCGATGACGGTTCTATGGACACAGATGAGGACTTTTTGACCAAGGCTATGCGGCGTAAAGCAGCGCACAATCTCGACAACCAAGGTATTACGTCGTCACCCAAATCCTTTCTAGCCTTTTCCAACACTACCATCGTTTCTAAGTTAAATAATGTGGGTGTCAGTCTTGAAAAAAATGAGAAGGATATTTCCATTTCGACTAACGCTTTGAAACACTTGGAATATACCGATTAAAAGTTACTCCACGTGTTTCTAGCAAGCCTTATGCCTCCCATACCGATGAGCAGGAGCTGCATGCCTCATCAGATGGTCAGCTACTCTCTCATTTAGTAGGAGCGGTTTCAGACGTGGGTCTAGATGAACCCGGGCTTAGTTCATTGATTAAGCTTACAACATCCGAACGTAAATCAAAGACCGCACGTTCAAAAAAAAATAGTAAGTCCCATAAGAGGGCGAGGTGTTCTAAATCTCCTATTGTTTCCTCATGAATGAAATGCTTTTTAATAGCTGAGGTCTTCATGAGTAGGCTAAACATTTATTCATTGCGGAATGTAATCCGGAATACAGTTTAGATTTTTTGGCTATCTGAAACGGAGAGACATGATTTCTCAGTGAGTCTGCTTAACTGTCTTTCAGGAGGGATAGACTTTACTTGGGTTTCACAACCGTCTAGAGGTCGTTCTGGTGGCATTTTACTTGGCGTAAATACATGGACTATGGATGTTTTGGCTAGTTCGGATGGTGAGTTTCACGTCAAAACTCCATATTCGCAACAAGGCCGACAACTTCACATGGACCCTCGTCGCTGTGCATGAGGCAGCCCAGGATGAGTTCAAGGCCGAGTGTCAGTGTCAAAACCGACGGATCTCGGGTAAGGGGTCCTGAACTGTGGATCTAGGATTAATGGGTAACACGAGACGAAGGACACGATGTTTACCCAGGTTCGGGCCCTCTCGAAGAGTACGTCCTGCTTGCTTATATTGATGGGTATATAATGTGTACAGGGTTGATCTACCACGAGATCGGATGAACTAAACTCTAGATGAGTAGGATGGTTCTTCTTCTTCTAGCCTCTACGGACTAAACCCTCTGGTTTATATAGGCACCAGGGGTATCTAGGGTTACACATAGTCGGTTGCTAATCATGGAATAGACACGCATACGCCATTGATCTTGTCTTGAAGTGCACGCCAAGTCTTCTAAGTTTTCCTCTTAGGACACGGGATACTCCGGAGCCTTGCTTTCCTTAAAAGTGTTGGAAATATGCCCTAGAGGCAATAATAAAATGGTTATTATTGTATTTCTTTGTTCATGATAATTGTCTATTGTTCATGCTATAATTGTATTAACCGGAAACCGTAATACATGTATGAATACATAGATCGTAATATGTCCCTAGTAAGCCTCTAGTTGACTAGCTTGTTGATCAATGGATGGTCGTGGTTTCCTGACCATGGACATTGGATGTCGTTGATAACGGGATCACATCATTAGGAGAATGATGTGATGGACAAGACCCAATCCTAAGCATAGCACAAGATCGTGTAGTTCGTCTGCTAAAGCTTTTCTAATGTCAAGTATCCTTTCCTTAGACCATGAGATTGTGCAACTCCCGGATACCATAAGGGTACTTTGGTGTGCCAAACGTCACAACGAATCGGGTGGCTATAAAGGTACACTACGGGTATCCCGAAAGTATCTCATGGGTTGGCACGAATCGAGATCGTGATTTGTCACTCCGCATGACGGAGAGGTATCTCTGGCCCACTCGGTAGGACATCATCGTAATGAGCTCAATGTGATCAAGGAGTTGTTCACGAGATGATGTATTACGGGAACGAGTAAAGAGACTTTCCGTAACGAGATTGAACAAGGTATCGGTATACCGACGATCGAATCTCGGGCAAGTATCGTACCGATAGACAAAGGGAATTGTATACAGAATTGATTGAATCCTCGATATCGTGGTTCATCCAATGAGATTATCGTGGAGCATGTGGGAGCCAACATGGGTATCCAGATCCCGCTGTTGGTTATTGACCGGAGAGTTGTCTCGGTCATGCCTACGTGTCTCCCGAACCCGTAGGGTCTACACACTTAAGGTTTGGTGACGCTAGAGTTGTAGAGATATTAGTATGCGGTTAACCAAAAGTTGTTCGGAGTCCCGGATGAGATCCTGGACGTCACGAGGAGTTCCGGAATGGTTCGGAGGTAAAGATTTATATATATGAAGTCCAGTTTCGGCCACCGGGATAGTTTCGGGGGTCACCGGTATTGTACCGGGACCACTGGAGGGGTCCCGGGGGTCCACCGGGTGGGGCCACCTATCCCGGAGGGCCCCATGGGCTGAAGTGGCGTGGAACCAGCCTCGGTGGGCTGGTGCGCCCCACCCAAGGGCCCAAGGCGCCTAGGGTTGAAACCCTAGGGGCCGTTGCTTCGAGGGGCATGCGCCCGGTTGAAACCCTAAGGGGCCGTTGCCCCCGAGGCCGCCGCCTCTAGATGGGATCTCCAAGGGGCATGCCCCCCAGACCCTATAGTGGAGGGAGGAGGCAGCCGCACCCCAAGCCCCGGCGCCTCCTCTCCTCCCGTGACACCTCTTCCTCCTCCAAGAGGCGCTTGGCGAAGCCCCGCTGAATCCTGCTGCCCACCACCACGCCGTCGTGTTGCTGGATCTCCATCAACTTCTCCTCCCCCCTTGCTAGATCAAGAAGGAGGAGACGTCTCCGCTCCGTATGTGTGTTGAACGCGGAGGTGTCGTCCGTTCGGCGCTAGGATCATCGGTGATTTGGGTCACGACGAGTACGACTCCATCAACCCCGTTCTCTTGAACTCTTTCGCTCGCGATCTACAAGGGTATGTAGATGCACTCCTCTCTCTCTCTCTCTCTTGTTGCTAGATGACTCCATAGATTGATCTTGGTGATGCACAGAAAATTTTAAATTTCTGCTACGATCCCCAACAAAAATAATTTGGAATAGTCCACCAGTCCGGCCCACAAAAGATAGGCCGGCAGGTTGAGGACCCGCTTATCCAGGGCACCCTCAGTAGCCCCCGAACTAGTCTTCAAAGCCGAAGTATATGCAAAGGGTCATCAGCTTCATAGGCCAGTTCTGTTCGTCAAAAGGTCGCCCGAATTACCTTCGGCCATACATTCGCAAAATGACTGTTGGGCTCTACGGTAGGGTGTGTTGACTGAAAATTAAATTTTTCCTACCCGCAGAACATCCAGGAACATGCTAAGGGAGATGGATCACAGATCGTTACCACTAGACGCTTAGTGCCGTGCATCGGAGGTAGAGTTGAGGCAGCGCGTCTCCGGAGTCGTCTCCTCCTCGTCGATCTCCCACGTAGCCGATCGGATCCCGCGAACAGGTTCACCGGAGCGGCGCAAGTGCACCGCCTCTAATGTATCCGCGCGTGCAGGAGGAACGTCGTGCGTCGGACTGCTAGGTCCGACCACAAAACAACGGCGAGTGGAGGTGGCTAGTTGCAACACATGCAAATCCTAATGACGGCGCCGATGCGATCAACCGAATAAGTGTGCCGCACCTCCACTATATATAGACATCTGTCGCGGGCTAAACACTTGGGCTTCGACAGATCCTAAAGCCCAAAGTCTACTCGGTCACGTTCCAAGTCCAGCTCGGATCACATCCGACTAGTGTCCTCGGACCCGACCTCGTAGGTTCGTCCCCTTAAGCGCGCGACCCCTTAGGTTCAAGTCGACTTGGTCGTAGTTCGGATCACCTCCAAACTGCGCGGTTGGTAGCAGCCTCTAGCAAGGCGTGCCGAACACCAAACAGACTATGAAGCTGGTTAGGCGAACTTGTACAACATGTCACACTTCTGTTCCCTTTGCCACACGATATATGTTGTCGGGCTCAAGGCGAGACTGTCATCCTTGTGCTAGCCCGACCTCTTTCTCGTTCCAGTGATGCCGACCCAAACCGGATTATCTCATAATCATTGTCGCATGGCCATGCTTATCTTGGTCGGATCACACGAGGGGCCCAAAGTATATCTCTCCTGATCGGAGGGGCAAATCCCATCTTGCTCGACCATGTCTTGCAACATGGGTCTGGACAAACCCGAAACCTACCTTTGTAACTTCCCAGTTACGAAGTAGCATTTGGTCGGCCCAAAGCAAGTCTGTCACCATCCCGAGTACATGCGTCAGCTCAGGTCTTAGGACATAGGACATATGTTATACTAGAGACTCACAGATGACATATCGCTGTGTCTCATAGTTGGGTCTGTCCAATCCGATATTCATCCGAGCTTGGATCCAGTCACCTCGGATCCAACCTCGAATCGATCAGATCCATGCAGTTCGGCAGCATCACATGCTTCATGGCTAGTGAGACAAATCCATCCACCGTATTGCATGCTAATCTAGTCCGATGTGTTCCCACACGTCACTTACGACTAGGGACCATTTAGGATGTATCATACAACACAATATCTCACGAACAAGTCACGTACTTGCCAACAAGTATCATTGATTACATCCAAGGACTATCTTTATTCATAAACACATAGGAAATATCATCATACATGATTGCATCTAGGGCATATCTCCAACAATCTCCCACTTGCACTAGAGTCAATCAAATAGACATCATATGCCCATAGCTCTAACGTGCTCCCCATGCTTGTGTTGTGGAAGCGGCTTAGTCAATGGATCTGCAACATTTGCATCCGTGTGAATTTCGCATAACTCTATATCACCACTCTTAACGATCTTTCGTATCAGGTGATATTTCCGATCTACGTGTCTGGTCTTGTGGTGGTTCCTCGGCTCCTTGGCTTGTGGGATGGCACCAGAATTATCACAATAAAGGTCCAACGGTTTCACCGAGGCTGGGAAAATACTAAGATCATCTAGAAAGTTCTGGATCCAAACACCTTCCTTTGCAGCTTCACAAGCCGCAATGTATTTGGCTGTGGTAGAATCGGCCACCGTATCTTGCTTGGAACTTGTCCAGCTCACTGCTCCTCCATTCATGACATACATGAATCCATACTGTGATCGACAATCATCTCTATCGGTTTGGAAACTCGCATCGGCATAACCCTTTACGACGAGCTCCTCCTCACCTCCATAAACTAGGAACATCTCTTTAGTCCTTTTTAGGTACTTCAGAATAGTCTTTACCGCCGCCCAGTAACTCTCACCTGGGTTGGCCTAGTATCTACTTGTTAGGCTTATTGAAAAAGCAACATCAGGCCGTGTACATATCATGGCATACATGATGGATCCGATTGCCGAGGCATACGGAATCTGACTCATCCTGCTTCGCTCATCAGATGTCGAAGGACTCTAAGTCTCGCTTAGCCTTATACCATGTGAGACAGGCAAGAACCCTTACTTGGCCTCACTCATGTTGAATCGCTTCAACACTTTATCTATGTATGTGCATTGGCTCAAGCCTAGCAGCCTCCTCGATCTATCTCTATAGATCTTAATGCCCAATATGTAAACCACTTCACCGAGGTCCTTCATCGAAAACTTTCCATTCAATGATTCCTTGACCGAGTTCAGCATCGAAACATTGTTTCTGATCAGCAATATGTCATCCACATATAGTATCAAAAACACTATCAAGCTCCACTCAACTGCTTGTATAAACAAGCGTCCTCTTTGATTTTTATAAAACCGAGACCAGTGATGACCTCATCAAAACGAATGTTCCAGCTCCGAGATGCTTGTCTCAACCCATAAATGGATCTCTTGAGCTTGCATACCTTACTAGTGTTAGTCAGATTTACGAAACCCTCGAGCTGTATCATATACATGTCCTCGATTAAATTTCCATCAAGGAAAGCCGTTTTGACATCCATCTGCCATATCTCGTAATCAAAATAGGCAGCTATAGCTAGTACGATACTCACCGACTTTAGCATCGCTACCGGCGAGTAAGTCTCGTCGTAGTCAATTCCTTGAACTTGTTCGTAACCTTTAGCAACAAGCGAGCTTTGTGGATATGAACATTTTCATCCACATCGGTTTTCTTCTTAAAGATCCCTTTGCAACCTATGGCTTTTACGCCAGGCGGTGGATCAACCAAGTCCCAGACTTGATTTTCATCCATGGGCTTTAACTCGGATCTCATGGTCTCCAGCCATGCCTTGGAATCCGGGATTACCATCGCTTCCGCATACGTAGTCGGCTCGTCGCTTTCGAGCAATAACACATCACGCACTCTGCGCAATCTTTTCGACCTCCATGGTTCTAGTGCCGTTTCCACCTCGGGTTCCCTGACAGACTCCGGTATGGTCACATCACACGCCGAGTTGTCCCCAAGTGGTGCTCGAACTTGTTCGAGTTACACCTGCCTCCCACTAGCCTCCCGCCCGAGAAACTCTTTCTCAAGGAAGAGCCCATTTCGAGCAAGAAACACTTTGTTCTCTTCGCGGTTGTAGAAGCTATATCCCAATGTTTCCCTTGGATATCCCATGAATATACATTTATCTGACTTGGGTGTAAGCTTGTCTGACATAAGTCGCTTGACAAATGCTTCACAACCCCAAATCTTTAGGAAAGACAAGTTGGGACTCTTCCCAGTCCACATCTCATGTGGTGTCTTATCTACGGATTTAGATGGTACTCTGTTGAGAGTAAAAGCTGTAGTTTCTAGAGCGTATCCCTAGAATGACAAGGGTAAATCCGGTTTGCTCATCATAGACCGAACCATGTCCAACAAGGTATGATTCCTTCGTTCCGACACGCCATTTCTCTATGGCGTACCCGGAGGTGTGAGCTGAGGTACTATACCTCGACATTTCAGATGATCATCAAACTCCTGGCTCATGTACTCACCTCCATGATCAATCATAGAAGCTTTATAGTCTTGTCGAGCAGATTCTCTACCTCGTTCTGAAACTCTTTGAACTTCTCAAAAGTTTCCGACTTGTGCCTCATCAAATAGATATAGCCATATCTACTCAAGTCGTCGATAAAAGTCATGAAATACTGATAGCCACCTCTAGCAGTTGTGCTCATTGGACCACACACATCGCTGTGTATAAGCTCCAACAGCTCGGATGCCCTCTCGCAACTCTTTGCAAAAGGAGACTTAGTCATCTTGCCAAGCAATCATGATTCACATGTCTCGAACGACTCAAAGTCGGACGAAGTTAGGAGCCCATCACTATGGAGCTTCATGCGTTTCAGACTAATGTGTCCAAGCCGGCAATGCCAGAAGTACGTTGGATTTATCTCATTAGGCTTATGCCTCTTGACATTCATATTATAGACAGGTTCCATTTCCGGATTCAAAATAAATAGCCCATCAACAATGGGTGCATAGCCGTGGAACATACCATTCAATAATATCGAACAACCATTGTCCTTTAAATTGAATTCATAACCTTGACTCATCAAACATGAGGTAGAAATAATGTTCTGACTAAGTGCAGGAATGTAATAAAAATTATTCAATTCCATAATGAATCCGAAAGGAAGCTGGAGCTACATCGTGCCGACCTCCAACGTAGCAACTCTTGCTTTGTTGCCGACCCTGATGTCAATCTCCCCTTGTACCACACGCCTAGTTCTTACCAGCCTCTGCATCAAGTTGCAAATCTGAGCAATCGATCCGGTATCAAATACCCAAGAGCTACTAGGTATGTCAGCAAGGTAAATGTCTATAACATATGCAACAAGTGTACCTTTGCCTGAAGCAGCATTTCCGACCTTCTTGCCATGCTCTGCAAGCACTTGCTATAGTTCCTCTTCCAGTGACCGGTCTCCTTGCAGTGATAGCAAATGGTCTCTAAGTTCGGTCTAGACTTCGGTGCTACGGCGGAGATTGCCTTCTCGGTGCCCTTTGCCTTAGCCTTTTTCTTGGACCAACTCTTCTTGAACTTAGCCGAGATGTGCACCATCAACACTTGATGCGTTCCTTTCTTTATATCCTGTCCTGCCACCTTAAGAATACCATGCAATTCAGTGAGCTTCTTATCCATGCCATGCATATGATAGTTCGAGATGAACGTCCCATAGCTGGGCGGAAGAGAACCCAAAACTACATATGTAGCCAGCTCATCCAAGAGCGAGAAGCCTATCGATCCAAAGCTTGCACATATCCGATCATCTTGATCACATGTGGGCTAAGTGGATCACCTTCCTTCAGCTTACAATCCATCAAGGATCGCCAGACGTTGAACCTTTCGGACTCTCGACCATATTGAAAGCCCCAACATCTTCGAAATGCTATTGCAAATTGGGCTGCATACAAGCCAGCATGAGGCAGCTGATCTTGTTTGATTCATCAACGGGTTTCTGGTAGGCATTCCTGGTTGAAGCATTAGCAGTATCGGCAGGTTCATCTGGAAGTGGATCCTCTAGAACTTGTTCCTTCTTATCATGCTTGAGAACAATTCTCAAATTTCTATACCAGGTGGTAAAGTTTTTTCCATTAAGTTTATCCTTTTCCAAGATTGATTTCAATGCAAAGTTGGGTTGAGCAGGTGGTGCCATTGATCTACAACAGAAAATATGCAATCACCAAGCAATGTGTTTAAGTAGAGTAATTCAAGACTTAAACAGAAATACTCCCACTAAAGTTAGCATCCCTCCGCAAACTCCCAGTGATTCAGGATCCGACTAGCACATGCGACTAGTGAGCTTAGCATCACTGCTAGACAACATGTCTACCCGGTAAGCAACTCCTTGCTAATCGTATCTCTATACGACTCCGGTCGGTCGGGTAGGTATCTCATACCCTGTCTCCCGACCTCCATTGCCACAAGGCCCAAAACCGTTTTGATAGCCTTGTCAAGTTAACTTGATGCAGTGCATGTCCATGTCTGACACGAACCCTTCAGTTCAAGGACACCTAGCAGCACCACAATTTTATGAGCCCACTACTAGACATACTTGACGTGCGAAGGTGCAACATCGGGAATGGAAATTTACTTGATATTCATGAGGGATCTTTCTACCATTCAAACATGCTTAGAAAGTAAGAAGCATAACAATCACAAATAAACATATATTGTGAAATAGTATGGCTCCTTCATGGATGTTCTTCAAGGTCGGCACCGACTCCGATGACCATCTAGGAAATCCATCTTGTTCGTCACGCCGGGATGCCAAGCCACCAACCTGATCTCTAATATCCAACTACTACAACTAGTAATGAATTTTACATAGAGTCACAAGTCGACACGATGGTTGTTATACATTATAATGACATCACTTTGGCTCCTGCCGGCTGACAAACCTGACGAGCAAGCCATGCATAAATTACACACATGCATCACATAACGCGAGCCATACTATTCACATCAAACCTGCAAAACAAAGTTATGCATAGAATCGCATTCTACTGGTTTGAGTGTCGGGTACGAAATACAAGGCGCTACGCACACGGCGGTCCGTTCACGCCGAATTCTCTAATCTGGCCGATCTTATCGATCATCGCGAATCCAATTTGGATTTACGTTTCACTGTTAACCCCAATGGCGGAAAACCGACTGGTAGGGGTATATCATGTCACGACCTCATCGATCCCGACTGATAGAAAATATAGCCACATCGATCCCCATGTGCAGTTGATCTCATCAACCGTGCACATAGCCGATCTCATAGATGACAACAAATCTCATCTGCCGCCTCCACATATCTAATATGCATACGATCTGAATCCAAATCCAATAGCAGAGGCTCTGATACAACTGTTGGGCTCTACGGTAGGGTGCGTTGACTGCAAATTAAAATTTTCCTACCCGCAGAACATCCAGGAACATGCTAAGGGAGATGGATCATAGATCGTTACCACTAGACGCGCAGTGCCATGCAGCAGAAGTAGAGTTGAGGCAGCACATCTCTAGAGTCATCTCCTCCTCGTCGATCTCCCATGTAGCCGATCAGATCCCGCGAACAGGTTCACCGGAGCAGCGCAAGTGCACTGCCTCTATCGGTATCCGCGCGTGCAGGAGGAACGTCGTGCGGCGGACTGTTAGGTCCGATCACACAACCGGCGGCGAGTGGAGGTGGCTAGTTGCAACACATGCAAAGCCCTAATGACGGCGCCGAAGCGATCAATCGAATAAGTGTGCCGCACCTTGATACGTCTCCAACGTATCTATAATTTTTGATTGCTCCATGCTATATTATCTATTGTTTTGGACTATATTGGGCTTTATTTTCCACTTTTATATTACTTTTGGGACTAACCTATTAACCGGATGCCCAACCCAGAATTGCTGTTTTTTTGCCTATTTCAGTGTTTCGAAGAAAGGAATACCAAACGGAGTCCAAATGAAATGAAACCTTCGGGAACGTGATTTTCTCATCGGATAAGACCCAGGAGACTTGGACCCTTCGTCAAGAAAGCTCCGAGGCGGCCACGAGGGTGGAGGGCGCCCCCCTAGGGCGCCCCTGCCTCGTGGGCCTCGAGGCTCCACCGACGCATTTCCTCCTCCTATATATACCTCACGCACTTCGTCGATCAGATCTGAGCCAAAACCTAATTCCACCGCCGCAACTTTCTCAGATCCACGAGATCCCATCTTGGGGTCTGTTCGAGCTCCACTAAGGGGATTCCACCATGGAGGGCTTCTACATCAACATCATAGCCTCTCCGATGAAGTGTGAGTAGTTTACCTCGGACCTTCGGGTCCATAGTTAGTAGCTAGATGGCTTCTTCTCTCTTTTGGATCTCAATACAATGTTCTCCCCTCGTGGAGATCTATTCGATGTAATCTTATTTTTTGTGTGTTTGTTGAGACCGATGAATTGTGGGTTTATGATCAAGATTATCTATGAGCAATATTTGAATCTTTTCTAAATTCTTTTATGTATGATTGAGTTATCTTTGCAAGTATCTTCAATTATCCGCTTGGTTTGGCCAACTAGATTGGTAGTTCTTGCAATGGGAGAAGTGCTTAGCTTTGGGTTCAATCTTGCGTGTCCTTTCCCAAGGATGAGGGGCAGCAAGGCACGTATTGTATTGTTGCCATCGAGGATAACAATATGGGGTATTTATCATATTGCATGAATTTATTCCTCTACATCATGTCATCTTGCTTAAGGCGTTACTCTGCTTTCATTAACTTAATACTCTAGATGCATGCTAGATAGCGGTCGATGAGTGGAGTAATAGTAGTAGATGCAGGCAGAGTCGGTCTACTTGTCTCGGACGTGATGCCTATATACATGATCATACCTAGATACTCTCATAACTATGCTCAATTCTGCCAATTGCTCAACAAGAATTGCTCACCCACCGTAAAATACTTATGCTCTTGAGAGAAGCCACTAGTGAAATCTATGGCCCCCGGGTCTATTTTCATCATATTAATCTTCCTACGCTTTATTATTGCTTTGCTCTTTACTTTGCCTTTTTATTTTACTTTGCATCTTTATACCAAAAATACCAAAAATATTATCTATCATCTCTATCAGATCTCACTCTTGTAAGTGACCGTGAAGGGATTGACAACCCCTATTCGCGTTGGTTGCGAGGAGCTATTTGTTTTGTGTAGGTACGAGGGACTTGCGTGTGGCCTCCTACTGGATTGATACCTTGGTTCTCAAAAACTGAGGGAAATACTTATGCTACTTTGCTGCATCATCCTCTCCTCTTCGGGGAAACCAACGCAAGCTCAAGACGTAGCACACCTCCACTATATATAGGCATATGTCACGGGCTCAACACTTGGGCCTCGACAGATCCTAAATCCCAAAGTCTACTTGGTCACGTTCCAAGCCCAGCTCGGATCACATTCGACTAGTGTCCTCGGACCCGACCTCGTAGGTTCAAGTCGACTTGGTCGCGGTTCGGATCACCTCCGAACTGCATGGTTGGTAGCGGCCTCTAGCAAGGCGTGCCGAACACCAAGCAGACTATGAAGCTGGTTAGGCAAACATGTACAACATGTCACACTTTTGTTCCCTTTGCCACACGATATATGTTGTCGGGCTCAAGGCGAGACTGTCATCCTTGTGCTAACCCGACCACTTTCTCGTTCCAGTGATGCCGACCCAAACCGGGTTATCTCATAATCCTTGTCGCATGGCCATGTTTATCCTGGTCGGATCACACGAGGCGTCCAGAGTATATCTCTCCTGATCGGAGGGGCAAATCCCATCTTGCTCGACCATGTCTTGCAACATGGGCATGGACAAACCCGAAACCTACCTTTGTAACTACCCAGTTACGGAGTAGCGCTTGGTCGGCCCAAAGCAAGTCTGTCACCATCCCGAGTACATGCGTCAGCTCAGGTCTTAGGACATAGAACATATGTTGTACTAGAGACTCACAGATGACATATCGCTGTGTCTCATAGTTGGGTCTGTCCAATCTGATATTCATCCGAGCTTGGATCCAGTCACCTCGGATCCAACCTCGGATCGATCAGATCAATGCAGTTCGGAAGCATCACGTGTTTCATGGCTAGTGAGACAAATCCATCCACCGTATTGCATGCTAGTCTAATTCGACGTGTGCCCACACGTCACTTGCGACTAGGGACCATTTAGGATGTATCATACAACACAAGATCTCACAAACAAGTCACGTACTTGCGAACAAGTATCATTGATTACATCCAAGGACTATCTTTATTCATAAACACATAGGAAATATCATCATACATGATTGCATCTAGGGCATATCTCCAACAACGACTTCATCGGCCCTGGAGTGCTTACATAACCTTAATCCTGAAGGCCAGCTGTCCCAGTATAAACAGTGCCTTTATCTGACAGCTTTTGGCGAAGGGTCACAACCAGTTGCCTCCACCGACAAGTTACGAAAACTCGATACGCGGTTAGAGGCCGCTGTTTCATTGGCACATTCCATCAATATGGAGATCATGTCCTGTTTTTAAGGGATATGATCAATGATTTGGGCAATCCCACTCGCGCATAACAACACGATTTTATCGGGAAGCGGCAAGGTCTGCGGCGCAGTAAAGGGACTGTTGGTATTATGACAACCCATAAAAGGATGACAACTACCGTCTTCTCTGCACGCTTTCCCTTCCTCCCTCGCCATTGCTTTCCCAATCTACGGAGCTCCAGCACCCTGACCTATCCCTCCCCAAGAATCTCTCCTAGCCATTTCCTTAACACGACCATGGCAGGATCTGGTTCGAAAGGCAAGTGGGAGGCCTCCAGCATAACAAACGACGATATCGAGAAGCTGAAGTGCGCCGGCTATGTCCCAGCCAACGTCACCCACTGAGCTCCTGAGGAGGGCCAGGTCATCCCTATGCCCCGACCAGGAAAGAGGGTGGTGTTCGTCCCCCACTTTATCCGGGTTCTAGGCTTCCCACTCCATCTCTTTGTTAGGGGGTTGATGTTCTTCTACAAGTTGGATTTCCACGATCTCGCCCCAAACTCCTTCTTGCATATTTCAGCCTTCATTGTTATCAGTAAGGCCTTTCTACGGGTCCAACCACACTTCGGCTTGTGGCTGAAGATCTTCAATGTCAAGCCGGAGATAGTTGACGACCAGCAAGCGGATTGCAGGTGGGGGGGGGGGAGGAGAGGGGGAAATGATCACCAAGCTTCCCCGGGTCGAGTGGCGGAAGGAAGGTACCTTTATAGATACCGTCAAGATCTGGCAAAAGGAATGGTTCTATATCACCGAACTACGCGGCGCGGGCTAGGCAGCGGCTTCCAGATTCAGATCCGGACCTCCCATGAGGCTAACCTCTTGGACCAAGAAGGCCTCACTTGGGGGTTGACCACAGAGGTGAAGTCGCAGCAAAAATGCATATCCAGGATGATAAAGGCGAAGGGCGAGCTGACCAACGTGATTCATGTGATGCTTCGCCGCCGCCTCCTTCCTTGACAGCACCGGGCCACTCCAATGTGGTCCTACAAGCCCGAAGACTCCGCCACTGTGCTCCGCTTCTACGGCACCGCCCACGACAAGCCGTGGAAGGTGCCGTTCAAGCCCCAAAAGGATTGTCCGGACAAGGAGGAAGACAACGGCCTCGACGCCGCACACCCTCCTCAGGAGGTAACACAATTTTATCTTGTATGTTTAGATTTTTGTCTTTTAAGGTACTTGGCTCCTTCCTTCCCCGCACTCACAGTGCCGGATAAAGAAAGCCATGCAGATCAACAGCCCGACTCCACTGCCCGAGGGCCCCAGGATGGCATGCTGGAGAAGATGTTGACCGTGGCGCCGTATAAGGCACCAGAGAAGAAGGAGAAGAAGAAAGGCGAGAAAAGGGAGGCCCGAGAAGACCTCCGCCCAAGGGGACCTCCGGACATCAGGTCTGAGGAAACCCAAGCCCCCTCCGCTCATGAGGGGGAGCAAGAAGAGGATGGGGAGGAGAGCGACTCCTCCCGAACAAGAAAGAGGGCGACGTCAGATGACGCGGATGAGGATCTGCCTCCTCCTGCCCCGAAGAAGCAACACAGGGACAAGGTGGTCCTGTCCTACGATAGCTCGGACCCTGCAAAGGAGTCCAAGGCTTCCGAAGAGGTTCCCCGAGGAACCCCAGGGTCAAGCCTCCTGCCCGAAGGTACATTTCTAAAGACATACGCCTGCAATTTTTAGCTGAATTAAGTTTGGCAATAATCACATGTCTGCTATTGACCCCGTAGCCCACCACGTGACCTAACTTCGGAGGGGGATTCTCCACAAAGCCAAGCTAGCGGAGAGCAGGACCGCGTCACACACCACACCTCCTCTGGTCGTTGAGGAGACCGAGGAGGTGCTGTCCAAGAAAACCCCTCTCGGTTCAAACATCGAGGGGGGGAGGTGATGCCATCATGGCTGAGGTTAATACCTCGGTCACCAAAGACCAGGAGAGGGAATCTCTTCTGGAAAGCAAGGAGGGAGAGCTCGGTCAGCCCGAGCTCTCCCCGAAGACCGTCTTGGAGCCATCCAGGCATCCGAATTCGTCGGTTCCACCCTCCATCGAAGGAGGAGCCGAGGTCCCACCACCAGCGCCTCCCGTAGCAGAGCGTGTCGCGACTGGGTGGCCAGACGTGATGGACAAGACTTTAAATAGCTCCTCCATCGTTGAGGAGCACCGCGCTCTGATGGGTGTGGTTCTAGAAAGCATCCGATCCGTTGACAACGGATTGAAGGAGGCCTTTGGAGGCCTCTTAACGGGCTTCAAGGTAAATCATGTAATATCCTTTTTTCAAGAGTTTTTTATTTTGTATAAAGTTATGCCATCCTTATATATAGCATCCCCCGAGCCCTAGATGAGTTTGAAAAACTCACGCGGGGGTCAAATAGTGTATAAACAACTGTCGCCATAAGAAAGGTGAATCGTAGCCCCCGAGACTCTATCAGGATTAGGGAATCCTGGTAGAGGATCTAAAATCAATAATGCGGGAGTCTTTCGTACAAAAGCTATTGTGTAGGCCTCATCCTTAGCGTCGGCGATACTGTCGTGGAGCTGGCTGAAGTGAACCAAAGGCTCAGGAGCTCCGATCAGGAGCTTGACCTTCTCAACAAGCGGTTTGACGAAGCGCAAGGTTAGTCCAGGCGAGACTTGTTCAATACTGCTATGTACTTTATGTCCAGGCTGTCCCTAAGCAAGAAGTGCTTTATTATAACTGCAGTCGTCGTCTCGGAGGTCGCAAACCTCAGGGCCGAACTCCAAAAGGTTAAGCAAGAAGCCGCGGAGCACAAATCGGCAACCAAACAAGCGGCCGCCGAGCTAGCGACGGCGAGGGCCAATGGTGAAAATCACGAGGCCAGAGTTGCCAAGGTGCAACAGGATCTCAAGGATGCCGTCACTAAATGTGAGTACCTTTAGCAGAAGAATAAGGATCAAGCCACCGAGCTACCAATGGTGAAGCCGGCGATCCAGGAGGCAAAAGAGGAAGCGCGGGGCGCCCGGGAAGAACTCCGTCAAGTCAGGCTAATTGCCGATGGTAAGCCGTACTTAATGCAAAGTGTGTTTGGTGGCAACCGGTTCGCTTTGCTCACGCGAGTATGGCGTTCCCCATTCGCTTTTGTGGATCTTCCGAGGAGTGCGGCAGATGTGGCAAGGCACTATGCATCCGAGGGGGGCGATGCCGAGCATAGGTTGTTTTGGCCGCAACTCCAAGCACCCGAGCACCCTCCCCTCAACAATCAGATGAAGCAGCTGATGGAGTTGCATCGGATGGTGGAGCCGTCCATGAAGGACCTCTGTGTCAAGCTATGGCCGTTAGAGCCACTACCGAGCAGCTACTTTGGCTTAGTGCGGAAGCTACACGACGCCGTGCCTCGGATTGACACCGTGAAGCGCTCTGTAAGCATTGAGGGAGCTCGGATGGCCTTTGCAAAGACCATGGTGCACTGGCGGAAGATCAAGCCAGCCGAGCTAGCCACCGGACCTCCACCTCTTGGGAAGGAGCATAGGCATCCCGAGCAGTACTTTCCCGTTGTAATGGATGGAGCTCGAGCAACAGAGGCCCAATGCACCAAAGATGTAATTTATGAATGAACATGCTATCATGTAACCGATAACAGCGTAACTTGTGTGCTTTAAGAGGCAACTTTGTTGCATGGTTTATCATGCTTTTGTTTTATTATTTTGACTCTTGTGTGGCTGTTTTAGTCTGAAAGTTACTAGTCGTCGGCTTCAGCCCCCTTGCAGATGCTAGAAGGGGTGTTCCTACCTCCACACTTTGACCCTTAGCTGATGTCTTGGTGCTCGGATGCGGTAGTGTGTGAATGCTGTTGGAAATATGCCCTAGAGGCAATAATAAATTGGTTATTATTATTATATTTCCTTGTTCATGATAATCGTTTATTATCCATGCTATAATTGTATTGATAGGAAACTCATATACATGTGTGGATACATAGACAACACCATGTCCCTAGTAAGCCTCTAGTTGACTAGCTCGTTGATCAATAGATGGTTACGGTTTCCTGACCATGGACATTGGATGTCATTGATAACGGGATCACATCATTAGTAGAATGATGGGATGGACAAGACCCAATACTAAGCCTAGCACAAAGATCGTAGTTCGTATGCTAAAGCTTTTCTAATGTCAAGTATCTTTTCCTTAGACCATGAGATTGTGCAACTCCGGATACCGTAGGAATGCTTTGGGTGTACCAAACGTCACAACGAATCGGGTGACTATAAAGGTGCACTACAGGTATCTCCGAAAGTGTCTCATTGGGTTGGCACGAATCGAGATCGGGATTTGTCACTCCGTAAACGGAGAGGTATCTCTGGGCCCACTCGGTAGGACATCATCATAATGTACAATGTGACCAAGGGGTTGATCACGGATGATGTGTTACGGAACGAGTAAAGAGACTTGCCGGTAACGAGATTGAACAAGGTATCGGGATACCGACGATCGAATCTCGGGCAAGTGCAATACCGCTAGACAAAGGGAATTGTATACGGGATTGATTGAGTCCTTGACGTCGTGGTTCATCCGATGAGATCATCGTGGAACATGTGGGAGCCAACATGGGTATCTGTAACGCCCCCGATGCGGCTATATCTCCCACGTGTCGAGGCACGACTTAGAGGCATAACCGCATTGAAAGCAATGTCGCAAGTGAGGTAATCTTCACACAACCCATGTAATAAATAAGGGAAAGAGATACATAGTTGGCTTACAATGCCACTTCACGCAAAGACATAAATAAACATCCATCATTCGAGTACACTCAAGGTCCGACTACGGAACCAAAATAAAAGAAGATACCCCAAAAGCTACACAGATCCCGAATCGTCCCAACTGGGCACCACTACTGATCATCAGGAAAAGACACATAGTAACGACCACGTTCCTCGTCGAACTCCCACTTGAGCTCGGCTGAGTCACCTGCACTGGCATCGTCGGAACCTGCAACTGTTTTGGAAGTATCTGTGAGTCATGGGGACTCAGCAATCTCACACCCGCGAGATCAAGACTATTTAAGCTTATAGGAAGGACAGAGTAGTAAAGTGGAGCTGCAGCAAGCGACTAGCATATATGGTGGCTACATCGCAAAAGAGAGCGAGAAGAGGAGCAAAGCACGGTCGTGAAACTAGTAGCGATCAAGAAGTGATCCTGAACTACTTACGCCGCATAACTCCAACATCGTGTTCACTTCCGGACTCACGAGAAGAGACCATCACGGTTACACACGCGTTGATGTGTATTTTATTGAGGTCAACTTTGGGTTTTCTACAACCGGACATTAACAAATTCCCATCTGCCTCATAACCATGGGCACGGCTTTCAAAGATATTACCTGCAGGGTGTCCCAACTTAGCCCATTATAAGCTCTCACGGTCAACGAAGGATATTCCTTCTACCGGAAGACCCGATCAATCTCGGAATCCCGGACTACAAGACATTTCGACAAAGAATAAACAGACCAGCAAAGCCACCCGACAGCCGACAAATCCGATAGGAGCTGCACATATCTCGCTCTCGTGGCACATCCGGATGAGACAGGCTACGAGTAAAACCAAGCCTCGAGTTTCCCGTGGTGGCCCCAAGTAGCTCGGTTCGGGCCAGCACTCAAGGAGCACTGGTCCGGGGTTAAATAAAGATGACCCTCGGCTCGCGAAAACCCGGGGAAAAGGCTTAGGTGGCAAATGGTAAAACCAATGTTGGGCCTTGCTGGACGAGTCTTATTCAAAGCGAACTGTCAAGGGGTCCCATAAATCACCCAACCGTAAGGAACGCAAAATCAAGGAACATAACACCGTATGACGGAAACTAGGGTGGCAAGAGTGGAACAAAACACTGTGCATAAGGCCGAGCCTTCCACCCTTTACCAAGTATATAGATGTATTAATTATAGCAGATATATATTGTGATATCCCCAACAAGTAAACATGTTCCAAAAGGAACAACATCTCCATGTTCCAACAAGGAACAAACTTCAGCTTCACCGCAACTAGCAACGCTATAAGAGGGCTGAGCAAAGCGTAACATAGCCAATCAACGGTTTGCTAGGAAAAGGATGGTTAGGGGCTGACATGGCAATATGGGTGGCATGATATAGCAAGTGGTAGGCATCGCAGCATAGGCATAGCAAAAGAGCTAGCAACTAGCATAGCAAAGATAGAAGTGATTTCGAGGGTATGGTCATCTTGCCTCGCAATGTTCTCGAGTTGTCGAAAGCTTGATCCTCGTAAGCGTTCTCAACAGGTTCCTCGTCACGCACTCGCCTCCGACTCTACCCAAAGCAACAACACAAACAAAGGAACCACAATAAATCACGGTGCAATGCACAATCAACATGATGCAAAACATGACATGATATGCGGGATGTGATATGCAATGCGATGCGGCCCGAAGGAAAATGATGAACCAGGCATCAACTTGGCAAACCAAGTATGCCACTGGAAAGATGAGATGATTTCGGTTGAAATCGATATAAAGATCACCGGAATCGGATGCACGGTTTGGAAATGACAAGCAAAACAAGAATGGCACAAATCTGCCATTAACAGCATGATGCCACCTAACAAGCAACAATTAATTAAGCTACTGCACCCAAACGTATCAACAAAGTACATGGCAGTGATCTACACAAGATGCTCGACAAAAGATGAGCACTGAGATACGGCTAGTTCACATCATAACAGGTTCAAACAAGCATGGCAAAAGTGCACAAAATATCAGGCTGGACATGGCAAAAACAGCATCAGGTTGCAATGTTCAGAGCAGCAAAACTACATGCTACAGGAACTTAAAATAGCAAAACAAGGCATGGCATGTATCTACTCAAAGCATAGATCAAAAGTCCCTTACTGACCATAAGCCAAAAAGGATCATAAAATATAGTAACACCCATGTCAATATTGAAAGTTCCGTTAACAGATTCAGCAACATGGCATGTCAAAAACTGATAACCAGTAGGCATGTTTACAAGCTCAATGCACTCACTACAGAGCCTTATATAAACAACTAAGCATATATACATCAATAAGACATGGCATAGAAGAAATACATGGCAAGAACAATAACATAGCATACATGGATCAACCACAACAAGCTTGGCAAAATTGAATAACATGTAAACAATCTGCCAGGAAACATTTGATAGCAAAAGTAGAGCTGGATTGACTCAAGCTATGGCACTCCAAAATTGCAAACAAGGGCATGGATGGATAGAGCAAGACATGTTTTACAAAACATCCTTACTGAAGTATCTCAAAATATGCATGGATCTCTCGGTATCATCAAGTAAACATGGCATCAAAATCAGCTAAAACAGGGCTGAAATCAGCAACAGCAGGACACCTACTTTGCATGCTTGTGCTAGTCACCACATAGATCAAAAAAATACATGGCATACACCCCTGGAAAGATGGCATGACATATTTCAAAACACATGTAGGACTCAAAATCATAGGGTGCACACAATAATCATGGCAAAAATAACAAAAGTGCAAGTTCTGTTAAGAAACAGAAACTAACATCACATAGCACTCTTCCAACAGCATTTCGGGCATCAAGATGAGCTCAAATGAAAATGATGCAATGAGATGAAATGATCTACTCTTCGAGGCGAACATTTTGATATATTATACGCGCAAAATGGAGCTACGATGACAGAGTTACACTCGGTCGAAAATGCAAAAAAATTCATTGAGATTAAGGACTTAGAGAAAAAATGGAGGGGGAGAGAGGTCAACGGGCGGCTCGGACCGGATCGGGATCCGACCCGATCGGATCTGGCGACGGCGGCTCCCGAGGTCACCGGAGTGGGAGGAGGCGGCCGGCGAGGTCGGAGTCCGGCCCGGCCGGGCGCGGGGCGGCGCCGCCGGAGGCGGCGACGCGCGGGCGACGCGGAGGAGAGATGGAGGACGCGGGCGGCGTCCGCGCAGCTGGCCGGGCGGAGGCGAGGCGGCGGCGCATAGGGCGGGGCGGGCGGGCGGGCGGCGTAGGCGCGAGGCGGCGGGAGACGGGCGGCGGGCGGGCGCTGGCCGGGGCGGCGGCCGGGCCGAGGCGGCGGGAGGCGCTTGGGCGCGGCGGGCGATCGGGCCCGAGGGCTCAAGGGTCGGCGGCGGAGGCGGCGCCCAGTGCCACGTGGCGGCTCCGGTTGGCCGGGCGGCGGCGGACGCGTCCGCTCGCCGGACGTGTCCGGGCGGCGAGAGGGAAATTTTAGGGTTAGGGGGGAATTGATCCGAGATTTTCGGGTGGGATCTAGTTTTATAGGTAGAGGGAGCTAGGAGAGTCCAAATGAGGTGTAGTTTTCGCCCACACGATCGTGATCGAACGACGGAGAGCATGGAAGTGACTTAGATGGGTTAATGGGCTGTTTTGAAGGGGTGTTTGGCTGCAACTTAAAAGAGGCCTTTGCGAGAGTGCGGTTAACCGTTGGAGTACCAAACGAGCTCCAAATGACCCGAAACTTGACCGGTGGTCTACGGGTGGTATACCAAGGCCACTAGACAAACCTCGGTCCATTTCGAGAAGGTTTAATACCCGCACACGGAAAAACGTAAAAGGGGCCGCCGGGGAAGATAGGAGTGCCGGATTGCAAAACGGACAACGGGAAAAATGCTCGGAATCATGAGACGAACACGTATGCAAATGCGATGCACATGATGACATGATAAAAATGCATGACATGGACAAAATGCAAATGAAGAAAACCCAACCACGGAGGGAATATCATATATCAATGCCGAAAATGGCAAGAGTTGGAGTTACAAATATGGAAAGTTACTTCCGGTGTTACAAGATCCATATCCCGCTGTTGGTTATTGACCGAGAACGCCTCGGTCATGTTCAAGATGGTTCCCGAACCCGTAGGGTCTACACACTTAAGGTTCGATGGCGCTTAGGGTTATAAAGGAAGTTTGTATGTGGTTACCGAATGTTGTTCGAGTCCCGGATGAGATCCCGGACGTCATGAGGAGTTCCGAATGGTCCGAGGTAAAGATTTATATATGGGAAGTCCTGTTTTGGTCACCGGAAAAGTTTCGGTTTTATCGGTAACGCACGGGACCACCGGAGGGTCCCGGTTCCACCAAGTGGGGCCACTGCCTCGGAGGGCTGCATGGGCCAAGTGTGGGAGGGACCAGCCCTGTGTGGGCTGGTGCGCCCCACAAGGGCCCAAGGCGCCTAGGGTTTGGGGAGGTGCTTCCACCTAACTTGGGGGGCAAGTTTCCCCCCTCTCCCCCCTTGGCCGCCACCCTTAGATAGGATTGGGGCTGCCGCACCCCTTGGGGTGGAAACCCTAGAGGGGGCGCACCCCCTCCCTCTCCCCTATATATACTTGAGGGTTTTGGGGCTGCCAACACATGAGAACAACTCCTCTTGGCGCAACCCTACCTCTCTCTCTTCTCCTCTCCATGGTGCTTGGCGAAGCCTGCAGGATTGCCATGCTCCTCCGCCACCACCACGCCACAGTGTCTGCTGCTGGATGGAGTCTTCTCAACCTCTCCTCTCTCCTTGCTGGATCAAGGCGTGGGAGACGCCACCGGCTGTACGCGTGTTGAACGCGGAGGTGCCGTCTGCTCGCACTAGGATCTCCGGTGATTTGGATCACGATGAGTACGACTCCTTCAACCCCGTTCTCTTGAACGCTTCCGCTTAGCGATCTACAAGGGTATGTAGATGCACTCTCCTTCCCTCATTGCTGGTTTCTCCATAGATAGATCTTGGTGACACGAGGAAAATTTTGAATTTCTGCTACCTTCCCCAACAAAGGGCATCATGAGCTAGGTCTATTATGTAGATTCTTTGCACGAGTAGAACACAAAGTAGTTGTGGGCGTTGATTTTGTTCAATATGCTTACCGTTACTAGTCCAATCTTGTTTCGACGGTATTGTGGGATGAAGCGCCCGGACCGACCTTACACGCATTTTCGTGAGACATGTTCCACCGATTGACATGCACTTGGTGCATAAGGTGGCTAGCGGTGCCGCCTCCCACTTTAGTCGGAACGGATTCGATGAAAAGGGTCCTTATGAAGGGTAAATAGCAATTGGCATATCACGCTGTGGTTTTGCGTAGGTAAGAAACGTTTGCTAGAAACCCATAGCAGCCATCGTAAACACGCAACAACAATTAGAGGACGCCTAACTTGTTTTTGCAGGGTATGCTATGTGATGTGATATGGCCAAGAAGAATGTGATGAATGATATGTGATGTATGAGATTGATCATGTTCTTGTAATAGGAATCACGACTTGCATGTCGATGAGTATGACAACCGCAGGAGCCATAGGAGTTGTCTTTATTTATTGTATGACCTGCGTGTCATTGAACAACGCCATGTAATTACTTTACTTTATTGCTAACCGTAGCCATAGTAGTGGAAGTAATAAGTTGGCGAGACAACTTCATGGAGACACGATGATGGAGATCATGGTGTCATGCCGGTGACGATGATGATCATGGAGCCCCAAGATGGAGATCAAAGGAGCAAAATGATATTGGCCATATCATGTCACTATTTGATTGCATGTGATGTTTATCATGTTTATGCATCTTGTTTACTTAGAACGACGGTAGTAAATAAGATGATCCTTACAACAATTTCAAGAAGTGTTCTCCCTAACTGTGCACCGCTGCTAAAGTTCGTCTGCTTCAAGCACCACGTGATGATCGGGTGTGATAGATCCTTACGCTCACATACAACGGTGTAAGACAATTTTACACATGCAAAACACTTAGGGTTAACTTGACGAGCCTAGCATGTACAGACATGGCCTCGAACACGAGACCGAAAGGTCGAGCATGAGTCGATAGTAGATACGATCAACATGAAGATGTTCACCGATGATGACTAGTCCGTCTCACGTGATGATCGGACACGGCCTAGTTGACTCGGATCATGTAATCACTTAGATGACTAGAGGGATGTCTATCTGAGTGGGAGTTCATAAGATGAACTTAATTATCCTGAACATAGTCAAAAGATCTTTGCAAATTATGTCGTAAGCTCGCGCTTTAGTTCCACTGTTTAGATATGTTCCTAGAGAAAATATAGTTGAAAGTTGACAATAGCGATTATGCGACAGTAGATAGCTTATGTCCTTAATGCACCGCTCAGTGTGCTGAACCCCAAACATCGTCTGTGGATGTTGCAAACATCGGACATACACGTTTTGATAACTACGTGATAGTTCAGTTAAACGGTTTAGAGTTGAGGCACCAAAGACGTTTTCAAACGCTATGAACATATGAGATGTTTCAAGGGCTGAAATTGGGATTTCAGGCTCGTGCCCACGTCAAGAGGTATAAGACCTTCGACAATTTTCTTAGCCTGCAAACTCAGGGAGAAAAGCTCAATCATTGAGCTTGTGCTCAGATTGTCTGAGTGCAACAATCACTTGAATCGAGTGGGAGTTGATCTTCCAGATGAGATAGTGATGTTTCTCCAAAGTCATTGCCACCAAGATGCTAGAGCTTCGTGATGAACTATAACATATCAGGGATAGATATGATGATCCTTGAGGTATTCACGATGTTTGACACCGCGAAAGTAGAAATCAAGAAGGAGCATCAATTGTTGATGGTTGGTGAAACCACTAGTTTCAAGAAGGGCAAGGGCAAGAAGGGATACTTCATGAAACGGCAAATCAGCTGCTGCTCTAGTGAAGAAACCCAAGGTTGAACCCAAACCCGAGACTAAGTGCTTCTGTAATAAGGGGAACAACCACTGGAGCAGAATTACCCTAGATACTTGGTAGATGAGAAGGCTGGCAAGGTCGATAGAAGTATATTGGATATACATTATGTGTACTTTACTAGTACTCCTAGTAGCACCAGGGTATTGAGATACCGGTTCGGTTGCTAAGTGTTAGTAACTCGAAATAAAAGAGCTACGGAATAAACGGAGACTAGCTAAAGGTGAGTCGACGATATGTGTTGAAGTGTTTCCAAGTTTGATGTGATCAAACATCGCACGCTCCCTCTACCATCAAGATTAGTATTAAACCTGAATAATTGTCATTTGGTGTTTGCGTTGAGCATAGACATGATTGGATTATGTCTATCGCACTACGGTTATTCATTTAAGGAGAATAATGGTTACTCTATTTATTTGAATAACACCTTCAATGGTCTTGCACCTAAAGGAATGGTTTATTGAATCTCGATCGTAGTGATACACATTTTCATGCCAAAAATATATATAAGATAGTAATGATAGTACCACTTACTTGTGGCACTGCCATGTAAGTCATATTGGTATAAAACGCATGAAGAAGCTCCATGTTGATGGATCTTTGGACTCACTCATTTTTGAAAAGTTTGAGACATGCGAACCATGTCTATTGGTGTATACGCATGAAGAAACTCCATGCGATGGATCGCTTGGACTCACTTGATTTTGAATCACTTGAGATATGCAAATCATACCACATGGGCAAGATGACTAAAAGCCTCGTTTTCAAGAAATGGAACAAGATAGCAACTTGTTGGAAGTAACACATTTTGATGTGTGCAGTCCAATGAGTGCCGAGGCATGCAAAGGAATATCGTTATGTTCTTACTTCACAGATGATTCGAGTATATGTTGAGTATATTTACTTGATGAAACACAAGTCTGAATTATTGAATGGTTCAAGTAATTTCAGAGTGAAGTTGAAGATCATCGTGACAAGAGGATAAAATGTCTATGATATGATCATAGAGATGAGTATCTGAGTTACGAGCTTTGGCACGCAATTAAGACATTGTGGAAATTGTTTCACAATTAATACCGCCTGGAACACCATAGTGTGAGGATGTGTCCGAACATCATAGTTGCACCCTATTGGATATGGTGCGTACCATGATGTCTCTTATCGAATTACCACTATCGTTCATGGGTTAGGCATTAGAGACAACCACATTCACTTTAAATAGGGCATCACGTAATTCCGTTGAGATGACACCGTATGAACTATGGTTTAGAGAAACCTAAGCTGTCATTTCTTAAAAGTTTGGGGCTACGACGCTTGTGTGAAAAAGTTTCAGGTTGATAAGCTCGAACCCAAAGCGGATAAAATGCATCTTCATAGGACACCCAAAACAGTTGGGTATACCTCCTAATTCAGATCCGAAAGCAATATGGATTGTTTGTTGAATCGGGTCCTTTCTCGAGGAAAAGTTTGTCTCGAAAAGTTGAGTTGGAGGATGGTGGAGACTTGATGAGGTTATTGAACCGTCACTTCAACTAGTGTGTAGCGTAGGGCACGAAGTTGTTCCGTGGCACCTACACCAATTGAAGTAGAAGCTTATGATAGTGATCATGAAGTTTCGGATCAAGTCACTAATGTACCTCGTGGGTGACAAGGATGCATACTACTTGAGTGGTACGCAATCCTGTCTTGAAGGTCATGTTGCTAGACAACAATGAACCCACGAGCTATGGAGAAGCAATGGTGGGCCCAAATTCCGACAAATGGTTAGAAGCCATGAAATCCGAGATAGGATCCATGTATCGTAACAAAGCATGGATTTTGGTGGACTTGCCCGATGATCGGCAAGCCATTGAGATAAATGGATCTTTAAGAAGAAGACGGACGTGGACGGTAATGTCACCGTCTATGAAGCTCGACTTGTGGCGAAGAGTTTTTTCACAAGTTCAAGGAGTTGACTACGATGAGATTTTCTCATCCGTAGCGATGCTTAAGTCCGTCGGAATCATGTTAGCATAAGCTGCATTTATGAAATCTGGCAGATGGATGTCAAAATGAGTTTCCTTACTAGTTTTTCGTAAGGAAAGGTTGTATGTGATACAATCAGAAAGTTTTGTCGATCCTAAGGATGCTAAAAGGTATGCTGGCTCCAACGATCCTTTCTAAGGACTCGAGTAAGCATTTCGGAGTTGGAATGTGCGCTTTGATGAGATGATCAAAGATTTTGGGTTTATACAAAGTTTGTGAGAAACTTGTATTTCCAAAGAAGTGAGTGGGAGCACTATAGAATTTCTGATGAGTATATGTTGTTAACATATTGATGATCAGAAATGATGTAGAATTTCTAGAAAGCATATAGGGTTGTTTGAAAAGTGTTTTTCAATGGAAAACCTGGATTAGGCTACTTGAACAATAAGCATCAAGATCTATAAGATAGATCAAAATGTTTAATAATACTTTCAAATGAGCACATACCTTGACATAATCTTGAAAGTGTTCAAGATGGATCAGTCAAAGAAGGAGTTCTTGCCTGAATTGTAGGGTATGAAGTTAAGAGTTAAAGCTCGACCACGGCAGAAGAGAGAGAAAGGACGAAGGTCGTCCCCTATGCTTCAGACGTAGGCTCTATAGTATGCTATGCTGTGTACCGCACCGAAGTGTGCCTTGCCATGAGTCACTCATAGGTACAAGAATGATCCAGAATGGATCATTGGACAGCGGTCAAAATTGTCCTTGGAGTAAATAAGGACATGTTTTTTGATTATGGAGGTGATAAAGAGTTCGGCGTAAAGGGTTACGTTGATGCAAGCTTTAACACCTATCCGAGTGACTCTGAGTAGCAAACCGGATACGTATAGTGGAGCAACCATTTGGAATAGCTTCAAGTGGAGCGTGGAAGCAACATTTACAATATGACATAGAGAATTGCGAAGTACATACGGATCTGAATGTTATAGACCCGTTGACTAAAACCTCTCTCACAAGCAAAACATGATCAAACCCCAGAACTCATTGAGTCTTAATCACATGATGATGTGAACTAGTTTAAAGACACTAGTAAACTCTTTGGATGTTGGTCACATGGCGATGTGACCTGTGAGTGTTAATCACATGGCGATGTGAACTAGATTATTGGCTCTAGTGCAAGTGGGAGACTGTTGGAAATATGCCCTAGAGGCAATAATAAATTGGTTATTATTATATTTCCTTGTTCATGATAATCGTTTATTATCCATGCTATAATTGTATTGATAGGAAACTCATATACATGTGTGGATACATATGAAGGAAATATGCCCTAGAGGCAATAATAAATGTTATTATTTATTTCCTTATATCATGATAAATGTTTATTATTCATGCTAGAATTGTATTAACCGGAAACATAATACATGTGTGAATACATAAACCTACAGAGTGTCACTAGTATGCCTCTACTTGACTAGCTCGTTAATCAAAGATGGTTATGTTTCCTAACCATGAACAAGGAGTTGTTATTTGATTAATGGGATCACATCATTGGTTGAATGATCTGATTGACATGACCCATTCCATTAGCATAGCACCTGATCGTATAGTTTGTTGCTAGTGCTTTTCTTCATGACTTATACATGTTCCTATGACTATGAGATTATGCAACTCCTGTTTGCCCGAGGAACACTTTGGGTGCTACCAAACGTCACAACGTAATCGGGTGATTATAAAGGTACATTACAGGTGTCTCCGAAGGTACATGTTGGGTTGGCATATTTCGAGATTAGGATTTGTCACTCCGATTGTCGGAGAGGTATCTCTGGCCCTCTCGGTAATGCACATCACATAAGCCTTGCAAGCATTGCAACTAAATGTGTTAGTTGTGAGATGATGTATTACGGAACGAGAAAAGAGACTTGCCAAGAACGAGATTGAACTAGGTATTGATACCGACGATCGAATCTCGGCAAGTAACATACCGATGACAAAGGGAACAACGATGTTGTTATGCGGTCTGACCGATAAAGATCTTCGAGAATATGTAGGAGCCAATATGGGCATCCAGGTCCCGCTATTGGTTATTGACCGAGAGGTGTCTCGGTCATGTCTACATAGTTCTCGAACCCGTAGGGTCCGCACGCTTAACGCTTCGATGACAGTCATAATGAGTTTATAAGTATTGATGCACCAAGGTTGTTCGAGTCCCGGATGTGATCACGGATATGACGAGGAGTCTCAAATGGTCGAGACATAAAGATTGATATATTGAAGCCTACATTTGGACATCGGAAAGGTTCCGAGTGAAATCGGAATTTATCGAGTACCGGAGGTTACCGAACCCCCGAACTACATGGGCCCATAGTGGGCCTTGGAGGAAAGGAGAAGGGCCAGCCCTAGGTGGTCCGCTTCCCCTCCCTAGTCCTATTAGGACTAGGAAAGGTGGGCCGCCCCTCTCTCTCTCCTCCTCCGGAATCCTATTCCAACTAGGATTGGGGGAGTCCTACTCCCGAGGAGTAGGACTCCTTGCGCGCCTCCTCCTCTGGCCGGCCACCTCCCCTTGGCTCCTTTATATACGCGGGGCAGGGAGCACCCCAAAACACACAAGTTGATTTCCTTAGCCGTGTGCGGTGCCCCTTCCACCATATTCCACTTCGGTCATATCGTCGCGAGCTTAGGCGAAGCCCGCTGGAGAAGTCATATCGTCATGAGCTTAGGCGAAGCCCCGCGCCGGTGGAGCATCATCATCGCCACCACGCCGTCAGGTCGACGGAACTCATCCCCGACACTTTGCTGGATCGGAGTCCGGGATCGCCATCGGGCTGAACGTGTGCAGAACTCGGAGGTGCCGTGACGCTCGGTGCTTGGATCGGTCGGTCGTGAAGACGCACGACTACATCAACCGCGTTGTTATAACGCTTCGCTTTGGTCTCACGAGGGTACGTGGACGGACACTTCTTCCCGCCGCTGCTATGCCATCACCATGGTCTTGCGTGATCGTAGGAAAATTTTTGAAATTACTACGCTCCCCAACAAAGGGCATCCGAGCCTGGTTTTATGCGTTGATGTCATATGCACGAGTAGAACACAAGTGAGTTGTGGGCGATACAAGTCATACTACCTACCAGCATGTCATACTTTGGTTCAGCGGTATTGTGAGATGAAGCGGCCCGGACCGACATTACGCAGACGCTTACGCGAGACTGGTTTCACCGCTGTGAGCACTCGCTGCTTAAAGGTGATCGGCGGGTGTCTGCTCTCTCACTTTAGTTGAATCGAGTGTGGCTCGCCCGTCCTTGAGAAGGTTAAACGGAGTCTATTTGACGAAGTATCGCTGTGGTTTTGATGCGAGGTAAGAACGGTTCTTGCTCAGCCCGTAGCAGCCACGTAAAACTTGCAACAACAAAGTAGAGGACGCCTAACTTGTTTTTGCAGGGCATGTTGTGATGTGATATGGTCAAGACGTGATGCTATATCTTATTGTATGAGATGATCATGTTTTGTAACCGAAGTTATCGGCAATCGGCGGAGCCATATGGTTGTCGCTTATTGTATGAAATGCAACGCCATGTAATTGCTTTACTTTATCACTAAGCAGTAGCGATAGTCGAGAAGCAATAGTTGGCGAGACGACAACGATGCTACGATGGAGATCAAGGTGTCGCGCCGGTGACGATGGTGATCATGACGGTGCTTCGAGATGGAGATCACAAGCACAAGATGATGATGGCCATATCATATCACTTATATTGATTGCATGTGATGTTAATCCTTTATGCATCTTATTTTGCTTTGATTGACGGTAGCATTATAAGATGATCCCTTACTAAATTATCAAGAAGTGTTCTCCCGAGTATGCACCGCTATGAAAGTTCTTCGTGCTTTGAGACACCACGTGATGATCGGGTGTGATAGGTTCTACGCTCAAATACAACGGTGCAAAACAGTTGCACACGCGAATACTCAGGTTATACTTGACGAGCTATGCATATAAGATATGACCTCGAACACGGAGACCGAAGGTCGAGCGTGAATCATATAGTAGATATGATCAACATATTGATGTTCACCATTGAAACTACTCCATCACACGTGATGATCGGTCATGGTGTAGTTGATATGGATCACGCAATCACTTAGAGAATTGAGGGATATTTTCTAAGTGGGAGTTCTTAAGTAATATGATTAATTGAACTTAAATTTATCATGAACTTAGTACCGATAGTATCTTGCTTGTCTATGATGTGTAGATAGATGGCTCGTGCTGTTGTTCCGTTAAATTTTAATGCTCCTTGAGAAAGCAAAGTTGAAAGATGATGGTAGCAATTACACGGACTGGGTCCGTAATTTGAGGATTATCCTTATTGCTGCATTGAAGAATTACGCCCCGAAGCACCGTTAGGTGCCGTGCCTGGTGTAAGGGCTGCGCCGAAGTTGTGAACGTCTCGCAAAGCAAAGCTGATGACTACTCTATAGTTCAAGTGCCATGCTTTACGGCTTAGAACCGGGACTTCAACGTCGCTTTGAACACCATGGAGCATATGAGATGTTCCAGAGTTGAAGTTAATATTCCAAGCGAATGCCCGGATTGAGAGATATGAAGTCTCCAATAAGTTCTATAGCTGTAAGATGGAGGAGAATGGTTCTGCAAGGAGCATATACTCGTAATGTCCGGATATAACAATCACTTGATTCAACCGGGAGTTAATCTTCCGGATGATTGCGCTATTGATGAATTCTCCAATCACGCCACCAAGCTACAAGAGCTTCGTGATGAACTATAATATGCAAGGGATGACCAAAACTATGCCCGAGCTCTTCGCGATGCCGAAAGTCATGGAGGTAGAAATCAAAAGGAGCATCAAGTGTTGATGGTTAACAAAACCACTAGTTTCAAGAAAAGGGCAAAGGAAAGAAAAGGAAACTTCAAAAGAGCGGCAAGCAAGTTGCTGATCAAGAGAAGAAACCCAAGTCTGGTCCTAAGCCTGAAACCGAGTGCTTCTATTGCAAGCAGGCTGGTCACCGAAGCGAACTGCCCCAAGTATTTGGCGGATAAGAAGGATGGCAAGGTTAACAAAGGTATATGTGATATACTTGTTATTGATGTGTACCTTACTAATACTCGCAGAGCACTGGTATTTGATACTGGTTCTGCTGCTAATATTTGCAACTCAAACAGGGCTACGGATTGCGAAGATTGGCTAAGGACGAGGTGACGATGCGCGTGGGAAATGGTTCCAAAGTCGATGTGATCGCAATGGCACGCTACCTCTACATCTACCTTCGGGATTAGTATTAGACCTAAATAATTGTTATTTAGTACCATCGCTGAGCATGAACATTATATCTGGATCTTGTTTGATGCGAGACGGTTATTCATTTAAATCAGAGAATAATGGTTGTTCTATTTATATGAATAATATCTTTTATGGTCATGCACCATTGAAGAATGGTTTGTTTTACTTAATCTTGATAGTAGTGATACACATATTCATAATGTTGAAACCAAAAGATGCAGAGTTGATAATGATGGTGCAACTTATTTGTGGCACTGCCGCTTAGGTCATATCGGTGTAAACGCATGAAGAAACTCCATGCCGATGGACTTTTGGAGTCACTTGATTATGAATCACTTGGCACTTATGCGAACCGTGCCTTATGGGCAAGATGACTAAAACACCGCTCTCCGAACTATGGAGAGAGCAACAGATTTATTGGAAATCATACATACCGATGTATGTGGTCCAATGAATGTTGAGGCTCGTATGGATATCGTTATTTTCTCACCTTCACAGATGATTTGAGCAGATATGGGTATATCTACTTAATGAAACACAAGTCTGAAACATTTGAAAAGTTCAAAGAATTTCAGAGTGAAGTGGAAAATCATCGTAACAAGAAAATAAAGTTTCTACGATCTGATCGTGGAGGAGAATATTTGAGTTACGAGTTTGGCCTACATTTGAAACAATGCGGAATAGTTTCGCAACTTACGCCACCGAACACCACAACGTAATGGTGTGTCGAACGTCAGAATCGTATTTTATTAGATATGGTGCGATCTATGATGTCTCTTACTGATTTACCGCTATCATTTTGGGGTTATGCTTTAGAGACGGCTACATTCACTTTAAATAGGGCACCATCTAAACCGCTGAGACGACGCCTTATGAACTGTGGTTTGGCAAGAAACCAAAGTTGTCGCTTTTTGAAAGTTTGGGGCTGCGATGCTTATGTGAAAAGCTTCAACCTGATAAGCTCGAACCCAAATCGAGAAATGTGTCTTCATAGGATACCCAAAGGAGACAGTTGGGTACACCTTCTATCACAGATCCGAAGGCAAGATTTTTGTTGCTAAATTCGAAACTTTTTGAGAAAGAGTTTCTCACGAAAGAAGTGAGTGGGAGGAAAGTAGAACTTGATGAGATAATCTGTATCTACTCCCTTATTGAGAAGTAGTACATCACGAAAAACAGTTTCGTGACACCTACACCAAATAGGAGGAAGCTAATGATGATGATCATGAAACTTCAGATCAAGTTTCTACAGAACTCAGAGATCAACCAGAACAAGATCCGCACTGAGTGGTACGGTAATCCTGTTTTGGAAGTCATGTTATCGGAACATGATGAACCTACGAACTATGAAGAAGCGATGGTGAGCCCAGATTCCACAAAATGGCTTGAGGCCATGAAATCTGAGATGGGATCCATGTATGAGAACAAAGTGTGGATTTTTTGGTTGACTTGCCCGATGATCGGCAAGCAATTGAGAATAAATGGATCTTCAAGAAGAAGACCGACGCTGATGGTAATGACGCAGTACATGCTACGCGGCGCAGATCTACTACTATTAACGGCACGCCTACATCGCCAAAGATGTACATACACGCTGGCAATTGAATGACAACGCCACGCACGCTTGGACCAGGTGGGTCCCGACCGCCGTGCACATTCTTGTGCGAAGATGTAGCTGGTGGGTCCTAGAATCGGGGGCAATCGCTTTTTCGGATGCACTTCCTTGTGTGTGAAGATGTAGTGGTGGGTCCCAGCAGCGGGGAAATGTTTTTTCACGAACAATGTGGGTCCGTCCGCGGGTCCCTCGCCCGTGGAGGAATAATTATTTATGCTGTAATAAGGACACACTTCCTGTCAGCGTCAGGACCCAACCAGCCTCCATGTATAATCCATGTCCGATGGAAGCTGCTCCTGACCACGCTGACCATGCCACACCGAGCACCAGGGAGGTGGATGACGGCGAGGCTCTAGGAAGGGAGACGGCGTGGAGCAGGGAAAACGCGGCGGTGAAGCCAGCGGAGAAGAGTAACGAGGGTTCTTTGTCTACGGCTGCGGTGTGAGGTTATCGTCATTGGTTGAGCCTGGCCAATAGTGGGAATAGTAGAGGCGGTGAGGCCTCCGCGGCAGCCTGGCCGACCATGGGCGGCAGGAGCATGCAGCCGCGGCAAAGGCGCTGCTTTGGGCGGCCGGAGCAAGAAGACCAGAGGTTGATGAGAAGCACTACTGCCGTTGGATGGACATCGTCAGGTCCTTTGGAGCTAGAATCGCTCATATTGAATGAGTTGACAAAGCACTCCATCCTCACAACTTAGTAGGCCCACAAGTCAGCCTCCCACCATGGTGGGTCCCTACTAGCAGGGGGAGTATTCATTTTTGTGCGTAATAAGGAGGCACCTCCGGTGGAGTCCGTGGCGGCTTGGGGAACATTTTTTTTCATAAAATATGTTGGCCCGTCCGGTGGAATCCAAGCGGTCTGAGGAAACTTTTTTTCCCAAATCGGTGGCCCGTCAGTTGGTCCCTCTGCCTCGTGTGGAGGAATAATTATTTTCCACATAATAAGGAGGCATTTCCTTGCGGCTGCGTGGACCCAACTTGGTCGACCTTTCATGTACAGATACTATTCCGATGGAAATGGTTTCGTTGACCACATTGACCACGGCAACCAAGAGCACTGTATGGGGTGGGCGGCACGACGAGGCCTAGGAAGGGAGCGATATGGAGGTAGGGAAGACTCGGCAGCTTGTTCCCCACATGGAGGGAGTCTGTTGTCTGAGGGTTTACTGGTTAATCCTTCGTCGCCAGAGAATAACAGCGGTGTGGGTGAGTAGAGGGATGGCTAGGCCAGCGATGGGAATGCTGGTGGGGCGGTGAGGCTGCTTGGACAACTGGTCATGACTTGAGGTAGCAGGTGTCCGCCCGGCAGCATGTTTGAGCAGCGAGAGCAGGAAAGAAGCGGATATTGAAGAAGCACGACGGCCGCTGGATGGACATCCAACGACCACCGCTTGTCGTCAACCTTTTGTAGGAAAGCCTCAAATCTATGGAAAACAGCATACAACCCATACGCCATTATTTCTAATAATTTACAGCCCATTTGCTAATTCTTAAGGTTTTGTTTGGAGCCCACATTCTTTTTATTAGCATTACAGCCCATATTGTGGCCACGGTTAAAAAGTATATGAAATTTTGCATATTGCATGCGGTCCGCACTATTTTTAATCCCGAAATTTTAGGTCACATTCAAACTGATTTTAAAAATAAATGTATATCAATATAAAATCCAACAAGTTGTCCACGACATAAAATTAATGCAATTTAAAATCTCGAAATAGAAAAAATAAATTTGAAACTAATTGCGGTTTGATGTGTTTTAAAAATGTACAACCCATTTCTCTTTACTAATAGGCTATTTTCTCGCTAGCTTAATGAAGCTCTCCTCGTCTTTGAAAGATTTGTAGCAGAATAGGCACGACAAAAGCGACTTACTTGGCAAATCACAAAAAATGGGTTGTGGCTGTGGACCCAGCCATCGGCCTCTCCGCGCACAAGATGCTCTTCCGATAAAAGTCGGTCGTTGACCACATTGACCACGCCGCACCGAGAGCACCAAGGCGGTGGAAAACAGCGAGGCCTTTGAAGGGGACCCACGACGGAGATGGGGAAGACACGGCGATGGATGCCCACGGAGAGGAGTACGAGGGTTCACCGGTTCGGGCACGTGGTGTGAGGCTGCGCCGCTGCAGAATAACAGGGTGTGGGTGAGTAGAGGGATGGCCTCGCGGCGGTGGGAGTAGTAAGGGCGGTGAGGCCTTTGCGGCATCACGGCCCACGGAAAGCGAGAACCGCAGCGTCACACGACCGGCGTTAGTTTGGTAGCGTTGGATCAAGAAGACCAGAGGTTGAAGAAGCACTCTTGCCGTTGGATGAACATCATATAGTAGCCGGAGCTAGAATCGTTCATATTGACTAAGTTGACAAAGCCCTCCATCCCTGTCCAACGCGGTGGGCCCACAAGTCAGCCTCCCACGATGCTGGGTTTCGGTGGTGGGGAGTATTCATTTTTGTGCATAATAAGGAGGCACTTCCTTGCGTGCGAGATGGTTGGTGGGTCCGACTTTCGGCGGAGGGCATGTTTTTTCGCGGACATACGAGACCCTTCCGATGGGTCCCAGGATGTCAGTGGAGGAATCAAAGACTTGAGAAAGCGTCAGAACATGCGGTAGTGTACCCGAAAGAGGCGTTGCCGAAGTTTTAGAAAAAGAGGCGTGCTCACCTTTGTGGTTCAAATCAAACCCTAGACTATGACTATAACAATTGCTATGCTACTCGCAAGTAATGAAGCTGACATCTCCATTGTTACGCTTCTCCTCTTCTACTGCCTACTACCTTAGCGCCGGAAGCTCGGCGCGTAGACCTATGTCCGCCGGCTGCTCGTCCACCGCTTCTTGTGAGAAAACAACCAAATATGCACCAAGTAGCCACCCGTATTCATCGCTCGTGGGTCTCATCACACCTCGCCGCGCAGCGCCATGATCGCAGCGGGTTGCTCATCATAAGCCGTTGCCATTGGTGTGGTTGCCACTGCTACAAATCACGCAGAGTCATCTCGTTGTCTCAACCACAATCCTCAACCACTGGCTGAGTCTTCTACAAATGCCCGAATCATGGGGTAATAATATGTTTAAGTGTTGTTCTGCTGCTTTCAGTTGCTGATTTTTTAATACTTTGGTTGATGATCTTCCAATTTGATTACGATGCGAGAAAAGGAGATTCGTGTGATTTGTATTTACGGGAAGTTGCTTGATGTGGGAGATGCTTCCACTCTGATTATTTAGTTGGCCGAGGAATCCTACCACCACCAAAGTTGGGGTGTTGGACAAATGGCGAAGGAACAACGAGAAGAGGAAGACGCAGAGCGAATGTTAAATATCGAGTTCCTTCTGATCATGAAAACAACAAATTTGAGCGGCCTTGGCGAAGAATGAGGAGATGAAAGAGCTTGTGAAGATAATGGGCAAAATCGATGTGCTCTGTGGGATGATTGTCTCTTTATTTGCAAAGTATGTAGCACTGGTGATGTATTCGATGGGCTATGGCACTTGAGCACTTGGTCGAAAGTAGTAATGAATGAAACCTGTGTAGCAGGCTGGGCGTAATGTTGTGAACATCTAATGATTTCTATTACTTGAAATCAGAGGTATCCCCTTTTCTCATAAATAAATAAATAGCGAGTAGGCCCTTTTGGTAATAAATAAATAAATTAGCGAGAGGACCTGCGGGTCAGCTTTTGTTCTCATTCGAAAACATCGAGAAAATTGCAGTCCAATAGCAAACTATGTCATCAAATTCAGGTTTCACAGCCAAATATGAGTACAACTAAACAACAATGTCATCATGTTTTAGTGCGTCATACAATCACCAAACACAAATCAGCACACATAACAAGTGATGTTCTCACGGGAAAATACTAAACAACATGTTCATCGGGTTTGAGCTTGTCATAGTAAACACAATTTCACATAGTAGATAACAAAGCGTCTTCCGACAAGCAAATACGACAAAAGCAATGTAATCATCATCCGCAGCAGCAGCATCAACATCTTCGCGATTTGTATCACCCAATCGTAATTCCCCATGGTGTCATCTTCTTATCGTCCTCAACATCCTCGAGCGTTGGCTTCTTCTTGATCAACTCTTGTATGTCCACAACCACGACATGCAATCTTTTACGCCCGGCGTCATTGGCGTGATGGTTCTCAAAGATATTAGGAACATCTATGTTATCTTGTACATCAGGAAGCGATGTAAGAATCATCTTGTTGTACAACTTCATTAGGCGAATTCCTCTGCTTCAAACCTTTGCACTACTCTCCGGTCATCGCTATGTGCAAATATGTCTTCCAAGAAAAATATCTATATTTAGCGATTTGCCAAAATAAAAGGGCTCGTTGGTGCAATACGCCGCCTTGACATTGATGGATTTGAAATAATCATCAGCTCTGGGTTTGCGATCACGGAAAACAGGTTATACCAACGACAACACAACAGGACCACACACCGATGATCCTAAACGGAGAGATCACGCAGGCGAACAATATCTGCATTATGTTAGCATACATGGAGTTGTCTCTTTATCATACGTATCCGTGCTCATGATGGCACTGTTTTGTGTCTTCCTCGCCTTCGTCTCAGGTAAGGGTGTTATGGCGCACATCTCAAACAACGCCAAGATTCATAATGTCTTACCCGAGTGTCGGGACCCATTGCTAGTGAGTAAAGGGAATCATCAGCCTTGCCCATCCTCCCGCATCTTCTTAACCTATGGTTAGAAAATAGACAAGCTGATCATCTTATGTACTCAATATATAAAAAAATGACTGTGCAATTCAAAAGCTTACATGGCTCTTGAACCTTTCGTAGAATCCTGCCATAACCAGTTTGTCAATGTTTCTTGGATTTTGCGGCGATAACTCCTTTTGTAGATGCTGCACAACATAGTGATCGCGTCAAACATCTAAATATATAAGAATGTGCTGCAAGTTTAGTAGATTCAATATGTATAAGCTGCAGATGCTGCACTTACTTGATATAAGGTAGTATCTCGTGGCAGTTATTCAACACATACCAAACCATTTTGTCCAAATCTTTAGGTTTGTCCTCTTGTCGACTCTTTCCTCTTAACTTCGAACAGAATAATCGAAAACATTGAGCTCGGGATTGTCTTCATCCATGTCTTTGCTAAGCTGATCAATTGTTTCAATGTATTTTGAGCAGAATGTCAGCGCTACGTAGCAATGTAGGCCTCTCGCAATGGAAACCCTCGGGATCTAGCTACATTCCTAACTTAGCCCTTGAAAGTGCCTAGCCGCCTTTCAATAGGGTACATCCAGCCATACTGACTAGACCTCTAAGTAGTGCCTCATCGGGTAGATGAACAGCCAAATGCACCATCACATCAAAGAAGGCTAGAGGATATATCTTCTCAATGTCGTGACAGATAGTTGGTATCTTGTCTCTAAGATGCTCCAAAGCATCTATCCACGATATTTCTACTTTATGAGTTCCACGAAGAATTATCCCAACTCATGCCTTTACCTTTATTATATAGTCGTAGGCCCAATCCTCTAAGGATAACAGTAAAACCCTTTGAAGTAGGGCGTGGCAAATGATGAGTTTTCAACCCTTGTACTTTGTCTCCATCTCAAGACTGACTCTCCTTTCGGGGTTGGAAGCAAATCCATGTAGGAATCTCACACGTGTGGGACCTTCCATGTAATCTTTTGTTTTACCTTGTCCAAAGGCGCATACAACTGGTGCCATATCCCGTGGTTTACCTTCATCTTGCACATCCAAATCCTTTCGATACCTGATGTGTCAAATCAATCCTAGATTTTAAGGTATCTTTCGTCTTGCCTTCAATATTAAGAAATTATGCCGATAATGCTGTCACATATATTTTTCAGATGTCCATCACATCAGGATTATGCGCAGATCCAAATCTTTCCAACACTCCAAGTCCCACAAAGTGGACTCTGCGGGTAAACAATAATCTCTTCTTCTCGCTCTACGCGCTTCCTTTTCCCACCGCTCACCATTTTCAGGGCGGTTTCTGGTGTAATATGCAACCTTCTCTAATTCCACTTGCAACTCATCGTGGTGAGCCTCTTTGGTGCATCACGGTTTTCATGCTTTGCATTGAACACATGTCTTGATATTTTCTAGGATGCGGCTTGTCCTTGTAAAGGAAGCAGCGGTGTCCAATATATGAGATCTTGCTAAGCATTGCATGCGATGACAATGGTTCTCGCACGGTGAACACATGCATTGTAAACCATGTGTAGTTATCCTACGACATAGTGCCCAAAGTCGGATAATCATGGATGCACCAAATTATAACTGACATGCGAGAAAGAAATCAATTTGGTGGGATGCTATATAGGTCTCGAGTGAGAACACCCCTCCATAGTATTGAAGTTCCTCCACAAGAGGCTCCATGAACAAATCAAAATCCTTTCCGGGACTTTTTGGACCTCGGGATGAGCAAAACCATCATGTAGTTTGATTCTTTGGTGCAGACATTTCGAGGCATGTTGTAAGGATAATCAAGCCTTTGTACATGCTATATGTAGCTCACAGGTGGCCAAATGGGTTAAATCCATCGGGCTAAGCCAAGTATAATGTTTCTCGGTTCAGCTGACAAGCGTTTACGCCCGATTGAAGCTTTTCCACTCACTACCATGTGATGGATGGCTCATTACATTCTCGATCTACGAAATCCTGGTTCCTAGAATGCCGTTAGACATCCTCTCTTGTTTCAAAGATCATGAAACAACCTCTGCAATCTTGGTGTAATTAGAAAATGTCTCGAGAACATTATGAGGAATCCTCTTCATAGCATCACCATTTTTCCATCTTGATGATTTGCATTTAGGCATTCACTTAAGTTGGCATAATACTTTTGGAGCAGAACAATTATTATTCTTACAAACATGGATCATATCATATCCAATTCCAAGCTGCATGAAGGAAATTCATCATTTGCTTGTAGTGTGTGGCAGCTCAGATGCATCTGGGAAAGCTTTGCGAGCAGCCAACATCCCATCCAGATGATTTGTTGGTCATCCGCTCGGATGTCTTCACTGAGAAGAAAGGTGACCATAGCTGAGAATCTCGCCAACTTATTTCACGGGGTGACAGCCACGTTGCATTGTTCCAACATGCGGGCCCACCGCTTTTCTTCTGGCAGTGAAAGTTCACTAATGAATGAGCATTTCATAGCATTGTTTAAATGTTGGTCAAACTCCTTGCTCCGCCACCACCTCCTCTTCCACTGAGCATCGGGCCGGATCAAGATGGTGATCTCACATTTCCACGTAGTCAATAACATTGGCGTTCACAGCTCACCATGATGGACCCACCTAGTATATGTGACCGACATCCCATACAAGTGTAGATGATTTTGCACGGTTAGTTGGGGTCTTGTAACTGAATTCATACAACTGCTGCAGGCGGAGCACATATGATTTAGGACCACCGTGCTCAGCTCTGATAAAGTTCATGAAGTTTTCAACCACCTCGACATATGTAGCGGAGAATCTTGACAGAAGTTATCAAAGTCCTGCCCATCTCGTTAGACATACAAATTAGTTCTTCTACTAGATATTACAGAAAAACATATATGCTTTTTTATGAAGTCGAGGAAGAAAATACCTGAGTCGATGTCTAAAGCTATGGCAAGATATTTGGGCGAGCAAATCTAAGTAAAGCTAATTGAGCAAACAGATTTGAGTGCTAAATGTAATTCAAGCTGTTTCAGCGATCAATGAGGCCGAGCACACAACAACCGAACTATCAAAGGCCATCATGGCAACAAAGACCGAGCGGTGTAGAGCTATTTCACCTAACAGTTGGCTACTAGACCATGGCAATCTACATCACAATAAATATATGGCCGGATATTTTACCAACTAATTGGTTTTGGCATGCCATCTCAGCTAAGCGATTCGGTGTAGAAACAGGGCAAGGCTTCTTAAGTAGAGCATATTGATTGTAAACTACTTGACAAGCAATGAGATTAATGACATCTTATCGGCTAACATTCAGCGCTTCACCAAACATGCACGGGCCTTAGTCTAGAATGCATGTACCGTGGAGAAGCTGATCCGCGTGCGCTCTCCACGAACTTCGCTGGCGGTTGATAAGCGCTGACGCCCCGTAGCGTGTAACCTCAATAAGAACGTCGCCCGGTGATGGCGGCGTGGCTAGATAATGGCCAGTCTACGAGAAGCGTCTTGTGGGGCGAGAGGATCGCAGCGCATCCCTCGACGAACCGTGGCGCTTGACGTATCAGCATGGCAGGGAGGGTGGCTTTGGCGGGCGAATGGAGTGGAGGGGACGGGGAGGGGGTTTGGGAATATTATTGGCTAGTTGGCGAAGGCGGTTGAATCTAAGATTTGGGGGAATTTTTGGCTGGGGGAGGATTTTTTTTGCGGTGGGCGGGGAGTTTAGCGCATGGTCGGTTGCTCCAAGTGCAGTCCCACGGTCGGTGAAGAGGCAAGTCGAAGCGGCGTTCCGCTTATGCGTGAGCCGTGTGCGAGGACCGAGCGGTGTAGGTGCAATCTGCCTTGCGACAGGTGCGTGAGAGTACCTCCTCCTTCCTTTTAAACTAGGTGCTTACTTCTAAAAACTGGTTGCTTGGCTGTGATCTATCGATACTACTACTGGTAATCCGGTAATCCCGACTAAAGCAGTAGCGGCCGGGTCTTTTCCCCGCCGATATCTTTGGGAGGTTGGCTTAGTTTTGGTTTTTAGAGACGAGTAATGCTACACTCACGTAGTCCCAAGCACGTAATTAATATAATGTGAAGCGTGGTGAGCTGTTGATTGTAGATTGGGGGGAGGGAGGGGCCGACCACCATGAAAATTAGGGGAGGAGAGAGAGAGAGGCAATTTACGTTAACCCTTTCGTAGGTTCCCGTAGATGTAGAAAAATGTGAAATGCGTGAATGTGCATTTTCAGATAAGGCGTTCCCTTGTTCATCCTTTTCTCCCACAAGATCTTGATCTTCCATGCAATGCACGAGCATCTTGCTAGTACTCCTACAATATACTATATTATTGTGAAAGTTCATATACACCGGCCGAGATTAATGCAAACACGACAGATTTTCATTACATTTCGAACTTTTATAGGACAGAAAAATAAAAGAAACCCAACCCTAAACCTATTCTCTGGCGGTGACCGGCGTCCTCCATCTACTTGATCTCCATGTACGAGGCGGGGTTCAAGACACATGAAGTGAAGTGTGGTCTCCGTGAGAAAAATAGAACACGGAGACGGACCGGCCAGCTGGCAACACCATGCCACAGCGCCTCCATGCCCTACTCATCCTTGGAAAAGTCCCAACCAAGGCGGATGCGGATTATAGCGCCCAGATTCATGCGCGCCAGTGTCTTCAGTTATTATGCATCCTTGCCATGTCGATTTGCAGCGTGTTGCACTTTGCCATGTCATCATCTGCTTTTCATGTCATGTCATCATGTGCATCCGCATTTGCATACGTGTTAGTCCTCATGCATCCGAGCATTTTCCCGTTGTCCGCCTTTGGTAATCCGGCACTCCTATGTCTCCCGCGCGCCTTTTGCCTCCTTTAGGTAGTGCGGTGTTGAACATTCTCGGAATGGCCCGAGGTTTTTCAAGCGGCCTTAGTATACCACCGGTGAGCCCTTTTATCGGTTAGGTGCCATTTGGAGTGAGTTTGGTACTCCAGCAGTTAGCAAGATGTAACCGAAAGCCTCTTTTGTGTTGCAGCCCAACACCCCTTTCAAAGTGGCCCAAAACCCAACAAACTCCCCTCCATGCTCTCGATTACGTTCGATCCGCGATCGGCAGTGGCGAAAACCGCACCTCATTTGGACTCTCCTAGCTCCCTCTACCTATAAATATGCCTCCCTTCCATTTTCGCGGATGAATCCTACCCCAAACCCTAATTTCCCCTCCGCATACGCCGGACATGTCGGACCTGGAGCGGACAAATCCGGCCGCGCTCGCGCCGCCAGCAAACCGCGTGTCGCCGCCACACCTCCGCGCCCGGCCGCGAAGCCCTCCCAGCCATGCTGCTGCGCAGCCGCCCACGCGCCTCTCGGGCCGCGCCGCTCCGGCCTGCGCACCCAGCCGGCTCCCCGCCGCTGGCCGCCTCGGCTGCCGCCGTCGGCTGGCTCGCTCCGCCGCAAGGCGTCGCGCCGCCTCGCGCCCTCCGCCGCCCGTGCCGCATGGCTTCTGCCCGTCTCGTCCTCCCGGCGCCTCCTCCTCCGGCTCCTTCGCCGAACCGCCCAGCTTAAATCCGGCCAGCGCGCCGCCCCGCTTGTCATGTCGCGGCGCGGCGCCCTCGTCGCCCGTCGCCTCTCATTTCGCCCTTGGCGGATCGAGCGAGATCCCGGCTGAGACTCCTCGCCCGCCCTACCCCCTCCTCGCAGTGCTCAACTCCGGCGAGGTTCTCGGTGAACCTCGTAATCCGTCAGATAAAGCTGACCCGATTTCCTACTAAGTCCCCGAGTTTTGTTAATCTTTCATGCATTTTCGTCACATCATAACTCTCTGATATTGCTCCGTTTTCGGCGTGTAATATGTCAAATTGTTTGTCTCGGCTGTACATCATTTCATCTCATTGCATCATTTATATTTGAGCTCATCTTGATGCCGAAATGCTGTTGGAAGAGGGCTATGTGATGTTAGTTACATTTCTCAATGTAACATGCACTTTGTATCAATTTTGCCATGATTGATGTGTGCATCCTATGAACTTGGAGTCCTACATGTGTTTTGTAATATGCCATACCATCTTTACAGGGGTGTATGCCATGTATTTTTGTGATCTCTGTGGTGACTAGCACAAGCATGCAAACTAGGCTTCATGATGTTGCTGATTTCAGCCCTGTTTTGGCCGATATTTTTATGCCATATTAACTTGATGCTCTGAGAGAGATCCATGCTTATTTTGAGATACTTCACTAAGGATGTTTTGTTCTAAATGTCTTGCTATATCCATCCATGCCCTTGTTTGCAATTATGGAGTGCCATAGCTTGAGTCAATCGAGCTCTACTTTTGCTATAAAATGTTTCCTGGCAGATTGTTTACATGTTATTCAATTTTGCCAAGGTTGTTGTAGTTGATCCGTGTATGCTATGATGTTGTTCTTGCCATGTATAGCTTCTATGCCATGTATTATTACTGTTGTTTTCCTTTCCATGCCATGTATTGCTCTGTGGTGGGTGGTTCAAGCTCACCAACATGCCTACTTATCGTTGTTCCTGCCATGTTTGAATCTGTAATATAACTTGCCATGTTTACATGGGTGTCATCATATCTTATGATCCTTTTTGGCTCATGGTAAGTAAAGGACTTTTGTTCTATGCAATTATTAGATTCATTCCATGCCTTTGTTTGCCATGATAAGTTCCTGTAACATGTTGTTTGATAGCTCTAAACATTGCACCTTTGATGTTATTTTCTGATAAGTCACAAGCTATTATTATTTGCAATCTTGCCATGTGTGTTTGAGCATGTTCTAGTGATTTCGGAGATAGCTCAGTGTTCATGTTTTGTAATGCTTTACCTGTACATCATGCCCATGCCTTTTTTTTCATGTTGAGATGCTGTAGCATGTTGTTTTGGTGCTTGCAATATGCCTAATTCTTGTTATGGACAGATTGTTGCTATGACTTGTATAGGGTGTATGTGTTGATCCGTTGTCTCCGTTTTGAGTGTGCTCTATATGAAACTTGCTTGATTTTGCATGTAGTTTCATATTATCATATTGCATCCTTGTTTTGAGGTGTTTGCTTGATGTTTAGATGCATTTTGCATCAATGCCATGTTTAACTTGTTTTGCTAATATCTTCTAGGTCGTAATCTCGAGATTAAATGAACTTTATATGTAACTTGACTAGATTTTTCGTGTAGATCATCGTGGTGCATTTTAACTTGCTATTTAACAACTTGAACATAAAGTTATTCAGATCTGGACCAATTTCGAAATTTGCATATGAGGACTTACCGAATTATTATATGTTGTTCCCGGCCTCATTTAAACTTGTTTTGATGTGTTGCTCTTGTTTGCATCATCTCTTGCCATGAGTAGCTTCATGTAGTCTTGCCATGCATCATGCTTGTTTGTGCATCATGTCTTGTTCATGTGTGGAGAGTTTACCTTGTTGTGTGCTTCTTCTTGTTAGTTCCTTGTTTTGTTGCGATCGTGAGGATTCATTAGCTCTCGCTTGGTTCGGCTTCATCCGTTCATCTTATTCATGGACTCGCTTCTTCTTTCCTTGGGGATTTCAGGCAAGATGACCGCTACCCTGGATCTCACTACTATCATTACTATGCTAGTTGCCCGTTCGCCATCTATGCTATGCTACCTATTACCTGTTTATCAAGCCGTCCCAAATTGCCATGAACCTCTAACCTTTGTCACCCTTCCTACCAACCGTTGTTTGGCTATGTTACTGCTTTGCTCAACCCCTCTTATAGCGTTGTTAGTTGCAGGTGAAGATGAAGTTTGTTCCTTGTTGGAACACGGAGATGTTGTTCCTTGTTGGAACATGTTTACTTGTTGGGATATCACAATATATCTTATTTAATTAATGCATCTATATACTTGGTAAAGGGTGGAAGGCTCGGCCTTATGCCTGGTGTTTTGTTCCACTCTTGCCGCCCTAGTTTCCGGCCATATCGGTATTATGTTCCCGGATTTTATGTCCCCTAACGCTGGTCTGATTGATGGGACCCCCTCGACGATTCAAGTTGAATAAGATTTTTCGGGAAGGCCCAACATTGGTTTTACCATTTGCCTCACTCCATGCTCCTTTTTTCCCTTGGGTTTCGGAGCCCGAGGGTCATCTTTATTTTAGCCCCGGCGGTTCTCCTTCGAAAGCCGGGTCCAAGCCGAAGCGATGTCCGGCGCCCCGGCAACCGAGGTCTATGCCAACCCGTCGTCTTGCTCATCGGGTGTGCCCCGAGAGCGAGATATGTGCAGCTCCTATCGGGATATCGTCGCACATTCAGGTGACTTTGCTGGTCTTGTTTTATTGATGTCGAAATATCTTGTGGCCGGATTAAGGATCGGTCGGGTCTTCCCGGGAGAAGGAATATCCTTCGTTGATCGCGGGAGCTTATCATGGGCTAAGTTGGGACAATTTCTGTATAAACTTTCGAGCCGCGCCCGCTATTATGTGGCAGATGGAATTTGTTAATATCGGTGGTAGTAAACTTCGAAGCAACTCTCTTTCTAAAATTCACCAACCGTGTGCGTAACGTGAGTGTCTCTTTTAGGGGTTGATCGAGAGAGAACACGGTTTCTTAGTTATATTTGGCGTAAGTAGGAGTTGAGGATCTTCTTGATCATTACTAGTTGTGACCGTTCCTTTGTTTCATTCTCGCTCTCATTTGCGTATGTTAGCCACCATATATGTAGCTGCTGCTGACCTCACCACTTTACCCCCTTCCTTCCCGTTAAGCTAAGCTAGTCTTGATACCTATGGTAATGGGATTCTTTGAGTGGGGTTTCACAGTTACTACACCACCGGGGCCAGTGTGTACAGGTTGTGCGATGACCTTGCCAGCGAGGCGATATGTCCGCTTGAATTGGAGTTCTTCTTACGCTTCTTCGATTAGGGAATAGGTTCGAATTGACCTTTGGGGCTAGCAGGTGGATGTCATTTGAGCTTGTTTTATGTTTCATCCGTAGTCGGATGTTGATCTTGTATTTGATGTTGATGTATTCTTGTGGCATTTGTGCCTTATGTATGTATCCCTATGTATTATGTAATGTTGATGTAATGATATCCACCTTGCAAAAGCGTGCCAATATCTGGAGTCTATCCTTGGTGGGACCCGTCGAGTTCCTTTTGGATAGGGTGGCATATTGGGCGTGACAAGTTGGTATCGAGCTCTCGACCGACCCTAAAGAGCCCCTAGTTTGATCGTGTAGTTTGGCCGTTGTTGAGTCTAGAAGAAAACTATTTTCGGAGTCTAGTTATGTCGAGTAGGAATTCTTTTACTCCTCAGCCCCTTAAATCGCCGCTCCCGTGAGGAATCTTGGCGTGGTGTTTTGAATTACCCCTCTTCCCTTCAAAAATTTTCTTTAGGATCACGCAGTTGGTTTTCCGATCGTTGGCCCTCACCTCTTTTCATCGGTGCATTTCGTCAAGTTGACTCGAGCCTCTTCATCTTTGCCAAGTTCAATCCTCGGTTAGTCCTCCAACGCTTGTCGTTGTTTTTCCTGTCGAAGTTGTCCTTGTTTTTCCCACCGCCCTCCTTTTCTTCTCGGAACGGAGATCCAGTAATCGAGTATCCATCCTACTTTCGTGCGAAGTCGTTGCTTTCTTTCCTCAATGATTTCAACCGGTGTTTTCTATTCAAGATATTCGTCGGTTTCCCCTTCCAGTTGATTTTGTTTTCCCGCCCTCCCACCCTATTATTCCCGGAGTCCGAGTCTCTGTTTCGAGCATCAATTTCATTCATGTGGAACTTCGTGAGTCTTCGTAAATTATTTCAACGGTGAATTCTCGTCTTCTTTGACATTCATCATCTCTTTTTCTTCCCAGTGGATTCAATTCAAGTTTTTCGTGTTGATCATATTCTTTTCCTCGGCTCAGTATGTTCTTTCTTTGCTCGTTCGCCTCTCGCCAGCTTTATCATTCCGAGTTAGGAAGACATATCGGGAGATTTGTCGGTGTTTGAATTAATTCGAGGTTGTCACCTCATTCAAATATTTCAATTATTCGATTGCATCATCTATCTGTTCAACAACTTTTTTCAGCGGTGGTATCTCTTGATGGGCCCTAACCCCACAGGTCTTTTCCTGAGATCTTACCCGACTCTTCTGATTTTCCCGGAGCTTTTCCCAATTCTTTTTCAAGTGTGGCGTAAGAATGGATTCCATCGATCACATGCCTTTTCCAAGATCGATTTCAAATCATTTCATTGTTGGCTCAACTCTCTCATTTTTCTTTCTTCCGGAGTATCTCCGTAATTTTGGTGGTGTTTCTCGTGATCCTTCAAGGCCTGTCGTAGATTTTTTTCTCTTAAATCTTGTCCGCTTCTCCCGGAGATTTGTGGTGCTAGCTCGATGTTATCCTATCAATTTGTTTCCAGTTGTGCAATTCTTTTTCATCCATCGAAGTATTTCAGGGAGTTGATTTCTCTCTTGATCATCAGTGAGGCCATCTTTTAGGAAGATTTCTTAGTTCTAAGTTTTCAGCTTCATTCTCTCAATTATTCTATATATATCCGTCGTTCGTCTCAATATTCTTCGGTGCTGCGTTCAAGCATTAGTTAATCAGTTAGCGATCTCTTCGATCTCTTTTCTCTAAATTCCCTCAAGTATCTTTGTGCTTTTCTAATTCTTCGGGTGATTCATTCTCTTTCATCGGTCATTTGAATTCTACATTGGTTCGTTCAAGTTTCTTTTCCTTGATTATCATTTTACTTCATAACGTTCTTTTCAATCCTCTGGTGGTTGTTGGGGCTGGATGAACAGGACCCGTGGAGGGCAGGATGAACAGGACCACCCCATGGAGGGCTGGATGAATAGTAGATGGTGGAGGGCTAGATGAACAGTAGTCCGTGGAGGGGTGGTTGAACAGGATCCCGTGGAGAGGGCTGGTTGAACAGTAGCCGGTGGAGTAGCGCGCGGTGGAGGCTGCTTGAACAGTCGCAGGTGGAGGATGGAGGAGGTCGACGGTGGATGAACAGTACCCGTGGAGGCTGGAGGGGGTCGACGGCGGAGATGAACAATATCCCGTGGAGTCCCGCTTTGCGGTACGCCACACCCCTCCCGATGAACAGGACCCCCGTTTCGACCCTAGCGCTCCAACACAAGTCCGTTTCCTCCATTTTGTGGTACGCCACACTCCTCCCGATCAACATGACCCCTGTTTCGATCGTAGGAGGTCCGTTTCCTCCATTTTGCGGTACGCCAGACCCCTCCCGATGAACAGGATCCCGTTTCGAACGTGGCCACTCGAACACAAGGCTGTTTCCTCCGTTCTGCGGTACGCCAGGTCTCGTTTCCATCGGTTGTTTCGTCCAAGCCCTCCCGATGAACACGACGACACATTCCATTCTGACCCAGCCGGTTGGCTCCCTATGAATACGACGACGACGCAGTTTCTCCATTCAGACCCAGCCATGTACACGAGCCCTGGCCGTACATATGCGCGAGTAGGCGTTCGAGACCCGACCCGTATGTATGTACGTGGCCGTATTTTCTTTCTTGCACACTGGCCGTTGTACGTACGTGTACATGCTACGTGCGCGCATCTACTACGACACGTGCACGCCTCTACATCGACCAGTATGTACATACACGTTGGCGACCAGAATGACAACGCTACGTACGCTTGGACCAGGTGGGTCCTGACTGTCAGGCACATTCTTGTGTGCGAAGATGTAGCTGGTGGGTCCTAGCAATCAGGGGGGCAAATCGTTTTTTTGCCCGGATGCACTTCCTTGTGTGTGAAGATGTAGCTGGTGGGTCCCAGCAGTCAGGGGGAAATGTTTTTTTCACGAAATACGGTGGCCCGTCCGGCGGGTCCCTGCTGTCAGGTGGAGGAATAATTATTTTGCGCGTAATAAGGACACACTTCCTTGCTGCGGCCGTGGACCCAGCTGTCAGCCTCTCCATGTATAATCCATGTCCGATGGAAGCCGTTCCTTGACCACGTTGACCATGCCACACCGAGAGCACCAGGGAGGTGGATGACGGCGAGGCCTAGGAAGGGGACGACGTGGAGCCGGGGAAGACGCGGCAGTGGAAGCCCGCGCGGAGAGGAGTACGAGGGTTCACTGGTTCGGCTGCGGTGTGAGGTTGTCGTCGCTGCAGGGCCTGGCCAATGGTGGGAATAGTAGGGGGCGGTGAGGCCTCCACGGCAGCACAGCCGGCCATGGGAGGCAGGAGCATGCGGCACGACCGGCGCTGCTTTGGGCGGCTGGAGCAAGAAGACCAGAGGTTGAAGAAGCACTACGGCCGTTGGATGGACATCGTACGGTCACTGGAGCTAGAATCGTTCATATTGAATGAGTTGACAAAGCACTCCATCCCCGTCAACTTAGTAGGCCCACAAGTCAGCCTCCCACCATGGTGGGTCCCTACTAGCAGGGGGAGTATTCATTTTTTTTGTGCGTAATAAGGAGGCACCTCCGGTGGGTCCGAGCTGACAGCGGGGGGAACATTTTTTTTTCACGAAATATGTTGGCCCGTCCGGTGGGTCCAAGCAGTCAGGGGGAAACTTTTTTTCCCAAATACGGTGGCCCGTCCGGTGGGTCCCTGCTGTCAGGTGGAGGAATAATTATTTTCCACATAATAAGGAGGCATTTCCTTGCGGCTGCCGTGGACCCAGCTGTCAGCCTTTCATGTACAGTACTATTCCGATGGAAGTCGTTCGTTGACCACATTGACCACGCCGCGCCAAGAGCACCAGGGCGGTGGACGACGACGAGGCCTAGGAAGGGAACGATATGGAGGTAGGGAAGACTCGGCAGTTGTTCCCACATGGAGGGGAGTACGACTGTACGAGGGTTTACTGGTTCGTCCACCGTCGCCAGAGAATAACAGCAGGTGTGGGTGAGTAGAGGGATGGCTAGGCCAGCGATGGGAGTACGGTGGGGCGGTGAGGTCACAAGGCAGCACAACGGGTCATGGGAGGAGGTAGCAGGCAGTCCCGCCGACGCTTGTTTGAGCAGCTGGAGCAGGAAGAGCAGATATTGAAGAAGACGACGGCCGTTGGATGGACATCCAACAACAACCGCTAAAGGCCAACCTTTTGTAGGAAAGCCTCAAATCTATGGAAAACAGCATACAACCCATCTGCCATTATTTCTAATAATTTACAGCCCATTTGCTAATTCTTAAGGTTTTGTTTGGAGCCCACATTCTTTTTGTTAGCATTACAGCCCATATTGTGGCCACGGTTAAAAAAGTATATGAAATTTTGCATATTTCTGTGCGGTCCGTACTATTTTTAATCCCGAAATTTTGAGTCACATTCAAACTGATTTTAAAAATAAATGTATATCAATATAAAATCCAACAAGTTGTCCACGCATAAAAATTAATGCAATTTAAAATCTCGAAATGAAAAAAATAAATTTGAAACTAATTGCCGGTTTGATGTGTTTTAAAAATGTACAACCCATTTCTCTTTACTAATAGGCCATTTTCTCGGCTAGCCGAATGAAGCTCTCCTCGTCTTGAAAGATTTGTAGCCGAATAGGCCTGACAAAGCGACTTACTTGGCAAATCACAAAAAAACTGGGTTGTGGCCGTGGACCCAGCTATCAGCCTCTCCACGTACAGTACTCTTCCGATAGAAGTCGGTCGTTGACCACATTGACCACGCCGCACCGAGAGCACCAAGGCGGTGGAAAACAGCGAGGCCTTTGAAGGGGACGACACGGAGCTGGGGAAGACACGGCAGTGGATGCCCACGCGGAGAGGAGTACGAGGGTTCACTGGTTCGGCTGTGGTGTGAGGCTGCCGTCGCTGCAGAATAACAGGGGGTGTGGGTGAGTAGAGGGATGGCCTCGCGAGCGGTGGGAGTAGTAGGGGGCGGTGAGGCCTTTGCGGCATCACAGCCGGCCACGGGAGGCAGGAGCACGCGTCACGACCGACGTTGGTTTGGGCGGCTGGATCAAGAAGACCAGAGGTTGAAGAAGCACTACTGCCGTTGGATGAACATCATATGGTAACTGGAGCTAGAATCGTTCATATTGACTAAGTTGACAAAGCCCTCCATCCCCGTCAACTTGGTAGGCCCACAAGTCAGCCTCCCACGATGCTGGGTTCCAGCTGGCAGGGGGAGTATTCATTTTTTTGTGCATAATAAGGAGGCACTTCCTTGCGTGCGAAGATAGTTGGTGGGTCCGACCTGTCACATCGGGGCATGTTTTTTCATGATATACTGAGACCCTTCCGATGGGTCCCGATGTCGTGGAGGAATCAAAGACTTGAGAAGGCGACAGAACAAGCGAGTGTACCAAGAAAGAGACGCTGCGAAGTTTTAGAAAAAGAGAGACGTGTTCTCGTAGCTGGTTCAAATCCAAACCTAGACTATGACTATATATGGTGCTATGCTACTCGCAAGTAATGAAACCGACATCTCCATTGTTCGCTCCTCTTCTCTACTTACTCGCTTAGCATCGAAGCTCGCCGCAGCAACCATGTCCGCTGGTTGCTCGTCCACCGCTTCTTCAAAGCAGTAACAACCAAATATGCACCAAGTCGCCACCCGCATTCATCGCTCGTGGGTCTCATCACACCCCGCCGCACGCCAGATCGCAGCGGGTTGCTCATCGCAAGCCGTTGCCATTGGTGTGGTGCCACTGCTGCAAATCACGCAGAGTCATCTGTCGCGTCTCAACCACAATCCTCAACCCTGGCTGAGTCTTCTACAAATGCCCGAATCATGGGGTAATAATATGTTTAAGTGTTGTTCTGCTGCTTTCAGTTGCTGATTTTTTTAATACTTTGGTTGATGATCTTCCAATTTGATTCGTGCAGAAAAAGGGAGATTCGTGTGATTTGTATTTCTGGGAAGTTGCTGATGTGGGGGAGTGCAACTACGCTGATTATTTGGTTAGCCGAGGAATCCCAATACCACCAGGTTGGGGTGTTGGACAAGTAATCAAGGAACAATGAAGAGGAAGATGCAGAGCGTAGGTTAAATATGCAGTTCCTCCGATCATGGCTAAGCAACAATTGCTGAACGGCCTTGACAAAGAATGAGGAGATGAAAGAGCTTGTGAAGATAATGGGCAAAATCGATGTGCTCAGAGGATGATTGTCTCTTTATTTGCAGTGTATGTAGCACTTTTCGTGATGTATTCAAAGGCTATGGCATGAGCACTTTGTCGAAAGTAGTAATGAATGAAACCTGTGTAGCAGGCTGGGCGTAATGTTGTGAACATCTAATGATTTCTATTAACGGAAATCAGGGGGTATCCCCCTTTTCTCATAAATAAATAAATAGCAGAGGCCCTTTTGGTAATAAATAAATAAATTAGCAGAGGACCTGCCGGGTCAGCTTTGTTCTCATTCGAAAACATCGAGAAAATTGCAGTCCAATAGCAAACTATGTCATCAAATTCAAGTTTCACAGCCAAATATGAGTACAACTAAACAACAATGTCATCATGTTTTAGTCGTCATACAATCACCAAACACAAATCAGCACACATAACAAGTGATGTTCTCACAGGAAAATACTAAACAACATGTTCATCAGGTTTCAGTTGTCATAGCAAACACAATTTCACATAGTAGATAACAAAACGTCTTCTGACAGGCAAATACGACAAAAGCAATGTAATCATCATCCGCAGCAGCAGCATCAACATCTTCGCGATTTGTATCAGTCTGAATCGTAATTCCCCATGGTGTCATCTTCTTCGTCGTCCTCAACATCGTCGAACGTTGGCTTCTTCTTGATCAACTCTTGTATGTCCACAACACGACATGCAATCTTTTCGCCGGCGTCATTGACGTGATGGTTCTCAAAGATATTAGGAACATCTATGTTATCTTGTACATCAGGAGCAGTGTAAGAATCATCTTGTTGTGCAACTTCATTAGACGAATTCCTCTGCTCAAACCTTTGCACTACTCTCCAGTCATCGCTATGTGCAAATGTGTCTTCCAAGAAAAATATCTATGTTGCTTGATTTGCCAAAATAAAAGGCTCGTTGGTCTGGTACGCCGCCTTGACATTGATGGATTTGAAATAATCATCAGCTCTGGGTTTTGCGATCCTCGAAAACAGGTTATACCAACGACAACACAACAGGACCACACACCGATGATCCTCGAAATCGAGATATACCGCAACCGAACAATGTCTGTTATGTTAGCATACATGTCGATTGTCTCTTTGTCATACGATCCGTGCTCATGATGGCACTGTTTTGTGTCTTCCCGCCTTCGTCTCGCAAGGGTGTTGTAGCGCACATCTCAAACAACGCAAGATTCATAATGTCTTACCCGAGTATCAGGACCCATTGCTAGTGAGTAAAGGGAATCATCAACTGCCTGCCCATCCTCCCGCATCTTCTTAACCTATGGTTAGAAAATAGACAAGCTGATCATCTTATGTACTCAATATATAAAAAAAAACTGACTGTGCAATTCAAAAGCTTACATGGCTCTTGAACCTTTCAAATCCTGCCATAACCAGTTTGTCAATGTTTCTTGGATTTTGCGGCAAGAATTCCTTTTGTAGATGCTGCACAACATAGTGATCGCACAAACATCTAAATATATAAGAATGTGCTGCAAGTTTAGTAGATTACGATGTATAAGCTGCAGATTTTAGCACTTACTTGATATAAGGTAGTATCTCGTGACGTTATTCAACACATACCAAACCATTTTGTCCAAATCTTTAGGTTTGTCCTCTTGTCGACTCTTTCCTGTAACTCTAATGTAATAATCGAAAACATTGAGCTCGGGATTGTCTTCATCCATGTCTTTGCTAAGCTGATCAATTGTTTCAATGTATTTTGAGCAGAATGTCAACGCTTCTGTAGCAATGTAGGCCTCTGCAATGGAACCCTCGGGTCTAGCTCTGTTCCTAACATAGCCCTTGAAAGTGCCTAGCCGCCTTTCAATAGGGTACATCCAGCCATACTGTACTAGACCTCTAAGTAGTGCCTCATCAGGTAGATGAACAGCCAAATGCACCATCACATCAAAGAAGGCTAGAGGATATATCTTCTCAATGTCGCATAGGATAGTTGGTATCTTGTCTCTAAGATGCTCCAAAGCATCTATCCCGATATTTCTACTGCAGAGTTCCTCAAGAATTATCCCAACTCTTGCAACTCGCTCAGATAAGTCGTATGCCCAATCCTCTAAGGATAACAGTAAAACCCTTTGAAGTAGGACGTGGCAGTCATGAGTTTTCAACCCTTGTACCTTGTCTCCATCTGACCGACTCTCCTTTCGTGGTTGGAAGCAAATCCATGTGGGAATCTCACACGTGATGTGACCTTACAGAATTCTTTTGTTTTACCTTGTCCAAGACGTACACAACTGGTGCCATATCCCGTGGTTTACCTTCATCTTGCACATCCAAATCCTTTCTGATACCCAGATGTGTCAAATCAATCCTAGATTTTAAGGTATCTTTCGTCTTGCCTTCAATATTAAGAAGTGTGCCGATAATGCTGTCACATATATTTTTCTCGATGTCCATCACATCAGGATTATGCCGCAGATCCAAATCTTTCCAACACTCCAAGTCCCACAAAGTGGACCTGCGGGTAAACAATAATCTCTCTTCTGCCCTGGCACGCTTCCTTTTCCCACTACCATTTTCAGGACGGTTTCCTGGTGTAATATGCCTGACCTTCTCTAATTCCACTTGCAACTCATCAGCGGTGAGCCTCTTTGGTGCATCACGGTTTTCATGCTTTGCATTGAACACATGTCTTCGGTATTTTCTAGGATGCGGCTTGTCCTTGGCAAGGAAACGGCGGTGTCCAATGTAACAGATCTTGCTAAGTATTGCGTGATGACAATGATTCTGTCACAGCTAACACATGCATTGTAACCATGTGTCGTCGCCTCGACATAGTGCCCAAAGTCGGATAATCATGGATGCACCAAATTATAACAAAGATGCAGAAAGAAATCAGCTGGTGGGATGCTATATAGGTCTCGAGTGAGAACACCCTCCATAGCTGTTGAAGTTCCTCCACAAGAGGCTCCATGAACAAATCAAAATCCTTTCCAGACTTTTTGGACCTGGGATGAGCAAGGCCATCATGTAGTTTGATTCTTTGGTGCGACATTTCGAGGCATGTTGTAAGGATAACAAGCATCGCCACATGCTATATGTGGCGCCTGTGGCCAAATGGGTTAAATCCATCCGCTAAGCCAAGTATAATGTTTCTCGGTCAGCAAGAAGCGTTTCGTGCTTCGATTGAAGCTTTTCCACTCACTACCATGTGATGGATGGCTCATTACATTCTGATCTCTGAAATCCTGGTTCCTAGAATGCCACAGTACATCCTCTCTTGTTTCAGCATCATGAAACAACCTCTGCAATCTTGGTGTAATTAGAAAATGTCTCAGAACATTATGAGGAATCCTCTTCATAGCATCACCATTTTTCCATCTTGATGATTTGCATTTCAGGCATTCACTTAAGTTGGCATAATACTTTTGGAACAGAACACAATTATTCTTACAAACATGGATCATATCATATCCAATTCCAACTGCACGAAGGAAATTCATCATTTTACTGTAGGTGTGTGGCAGCTCAGATGCATCTGGGAAAGCTTTGCGGAAAGCAGCCAACATCCCATCGAATGATTTGTTGGTCATCCGCTCAGATGTCTTCACCTGAAGAAAGGTGACCATAGCTGAGAATACTGCCAACTTATTTCCTGGGGTGACAGCCACGTTGCATTGTTCCAACATGCGGGCCCACCGTTTTTCTTCTGCAGGTGAAAGTTCACGGAATGCACGAGCATTTCATAGCATTGTTTAAATGTTGGTCAAACTCACTGGCTCCGCCACCACCTCCTCTTCCACCTGAGCATCAGGCAGATCAAGATGGTGATCTGCTACTTCCACGTAGTCAATAACATTGACGTTCACAGCTTCACCATGATGGACCCACCTAGTATATGTGACCGACATCCCATACAAGTGTAGATGATTTTGCACAGTTGATCGGGTCTTGTAACTGAATTCATACAATCGCTACACGGCAGAGCACATATGATTTCGACCACCGTACTCAGCTCGATAAAGTTCATGAAGTTTTCAACCACCTCGACATATGTAGCGGAGAATCTTCGAGCAGAAGTTATCCAAGTCCTGTCCATCTGTTAGACATACAAATTAGTTCTTCTACTAGATATTACAGAAAAACATATATGCTTTTTTATGAAGTCCAGAAGAAAATACCTAGGTCGATGTCTAAAGCTATGGCAAGATATTTGGACGAGCAAATCTAAGTAAAGCTAATTCAGCAAACAGATTTGAGTGCTAAATTATGGCAAGCTGTTTCAGCAGTCAATGAGGCCGAGCACACAACCATCGAACTATCAAAGGCCATCGCAGCAACAAAGACCGAACGGTGTAGAGCTATTTCACCTAACAGATTGGCTACTAGACCATGGCAATCTACATCACAATAAATATATGGCCGGATATTTTACCAACTAATTGGCCTTGGCATGCCATCTCAGCTAAGCGATTCAGCAGAACAGGCAAGGAAGCTTCTTAAGTAGAGCATATTGATTGTAAACTACTTCGGCAAACAGTGAGATTAACAGCGTCTATCAGCTAACATTCAGCGCTACACCGACATGCACGGGGCCTTAGTCTAGAATGCATGTACCGTGGGAGAAGCTGACCGCCGTGCGTCTCCACACGAACTTCGCCAGCGGTGGCGGCGCTGACCGCCGTGCGCCTCAATAAGAACGTCGCCAGCGGTGGCGGCGTGGCTAGATGACGGCAGTCTACGAGAGCGTACTGTGGGAGCGAGAGGATCGCCGCGCATCCCCTCGACGAACCGTGGCGCCGACGTATCAGCATGGCAGGGAGGGTGGCTTTGGCGGAGCGAATGGAGTGGAGGGGACGGGGAGGGGGTTGGGGAATATTATTGGCTAGTTGGTCAAGGGCGGTTGAATCTAGGATTTGGGGGGAATTTTTGGCTGGGGGGAGGATTTTTGCACGGTGGGCGGGGAGTTTGGCGCATGGTCGGTTGCTCCAAGTGCAGTCCCACGTGTCGCTGAAGAGGCAAGTCAAGCGCTGCCCGCTTATGTGAGCCGTGTGCAGGACCGAACGTGTGTAGGGTGCAATACGACCGCGACAGGGGTGCTGTGAGTGTACCTCCTTTTTTCCTTTTAAACTAGGTGCTTCGCCCCCTAAAAAAACTGGTTGCTTCGCGTGATCTATCGATACTACTACTAGTAATCCGGTAATCCCGACTAAAACGGCGCGGCCGGCTCTTTTCCCGCGCGATATGCTGGGAGGTTGGCTTAGTTTGGTTTTTTAGGACGAGTAATGCTACACCTACGTAGTCCCAGTTACGTAATTAACATAATGTGAAACGTGTGAGCTGTTGATTGTAGATTGGGGGAGGAGGGCCACCACCATGAAAATTAGGGAGGAGAGAGAGAGGCAATTTACGTTAACCCTTTCGTAGGTTCCGTAGATGTAGAAAATGTGAAATGCGTGAATGTGCATTTTCAGATAAGGCGTTCCCTTGTTCATCCTTTTCTCCCACAAGATCTTGATCTTCCATGCAATGCACGAGCATCTTGCTAGTACTCCTACAATATACTATATTATTGTGAAAGTTCATATACACCGGCCGAGATTAATGCAAACACGACAGATTTTCATTACATTTCGAACTTTTATAGGACAGAAAAATAAAAGAAACCCAACCCTAAACCTATTCTACGGCGGTGACCGACGTCCTCCATCTGCGATCTCCATGTACGAGGGCGGGGTTCAAGACCTGTGAAGTGAAGGTGTGGTCTCCGGCGAGGAAAAATAGAACACGGGAGACGGACCGGCCAGTTGGCACACCATGCCCTGACGCCTCCCATGCCCTACTCATCCTTGGAAAAGTCCCCGACCTCGGCGGTGCCGGACTGTAACGCCCCGGATTCGATGCGCCAGGTGTCTTCCAGTTATTCGCCGTCCTTGCCATGTCAGTTGCCTGCGTGTTGCACTTTGCCATGTCATCATCTGCTTTTCATGTCATGTCATCATGTGCATCGCATTTGCATACGTGTTCGTCTCATGCATCCGAGCATTTTCCCCGTTGTCCGTTTTGCAATCCGGCACTCCTATGTCTCCCGGCGCCCCCTTTTGCCTCTTTTCGTGTGCGGGTGTTGAACATTCTCGGAATGGCCCGAGGTTTTTCAAGCGGCCTTAGTATACCACCGGTAGACCGCCTGTCAAGTTTCGTGCCATTTGGAGGTCGTTATACTCCAACGGTTAACCGGTAACCGCGAAGCCTCTTTGTGTTGCAGCCCAACACCCTTTCAAAGTGGCCCAAAACCCAACAAACTCCCCTCCATGCTCTCGGTCGTTCGATCACGATCGCGTGGCCGAAAACCGCACCTCATTTGGACTCTCCTAGCTCCCTCTACCTATAAATATGCCCTCCCCTTCCATTTTCGCGGATGAATCCTACCCCAAACCCTAATTTCTCCTCACACACGGACATGTCCGACTGAACGGACACGCCCAGCCGCCGCCGCGCCCAACCAGCTTCCGACACGTGTCGCGCCGCCGCCACCTCCGCCGCCGCCCGGGAGGCCCTCCCAGCCAGTCGGCCGCCCTGCCCACGCCCAGGCCCGGGCCCGCGCCGCCCGTCGCCCGCACCTCATGCCCGGCTCCCCACCGCCGGCGCCGAAGCGCCGCCGTCCCGCCTCGCTCCGCCGCAAGGTGGCGCGCCGCCTCGCGCCCCACGCCTGGCGGCCGCCGCCCGGCGATCCCTCGCCGGCGCCTTCCTCGCGCCTCCCGGCTCCTCGCGAGCCGCCCGGCTAGATCCGCCCCGAAGCGCCGCCTGCGCTTGCGCCACGCCGTCATGCCGCAAGCCGCCCTCGTCGCCCGTCGCCTCTCCGGCTTCGCCCGCCGGCCGGATCAGCGAGATCCGCCCGGAGCTCCTCGCCGCCCTACCCCCTCCCGCAGTGCCCAACTCCGCGAGGTTCTCCGTGAACCTCGAATCCGTGCGTGATGAGGTTGACCCGATTTCCTACTAAGTCCCGAGTTTTGAAGAACTTTCATGCATTTTCGTCACATCATAACTCTCGCATATTGCTCCGTTTCGTGCGTGTAATATGTCAAATTGTTTGTCTCGACGAGTACATCATTTCATCTCATTGCATCATTTATATTTGAGCTCATCTTGATGCCCGAAATGCTGTTGGAAGAGGGCTATGTGATGTTAGTTTCTGTTTCTTAACAGAACATGCACTTTTGTCAATTTTGCCATGATTGATGTGTGCATCCTATGAACTTGAGTCCTACATGTGTTTTGTAATATGCCATGCCATCTTTACAGGGGTGTATGCCATGTATTTTTGTGATCTCTGTGGTGACTAGCACAAGCATGCAAACTAGGCTTCATGATGTTGCTGATTTCAGCCCTGTTTTGCTGATATTTTTATGCCATGTTAACTTGATGCTACAGAGAGATCCATGCTTATTTTGAGATACTTCACTAAGGATGTTTTGTTCTAAATGTCTTGCTATATCCATCCATGCCCTTGTTTGCAATTATGGAGTGCCATAGCTTGAGTCAATCGAGCTCTACTTTTGCTATAAAATGTTTCCTGGCAGATTGTTTACATGTTATTCAATTTTGCCAAGGTTGTTGTAGTTGATCCGTGTATGCTATGATGTTGTTCTTGCCATGTATAGCTTCTATGCCATGTATTATTACTGTTGTTTTCCTTTCCATGCCATGTATTGCTCTGTGGTGGGTGGTTCAAGCTCACCAACATGCCTACTTATCGTTGTTCCTGCCATGTTTGAATCTGTAATATAACTTGCCATGTTTACATGGGTGTCATCATATCTTATGATCCTTTTTGGCTCATGGTAAGTAAAGGACTTTTGTTCTATGCAATTATTAGATTCATTCCATGCCTTTGTTTGCCATGATAAGTTCCTGTAACATGTTGTTTGATAGCTCTAAACATTGCAACCTGATGTTATTTTCCGATAAGTCCTAAATGTTATTATTTGCAATCTTGCCATGTGTGTTTGAGCATGTTCTAGTGATTTCTGGAGATAGCTCAGTGTTCATGTTTTGTAATGCTTTACCTGTACATCATGCCCATGCCTTTTTTTTCATGTTGAGATGCTGTAGCATGTTGTTTTGGTGCTTGCAATATGCCTAGTTGCTGTTATGGACAGATTGTTGCTATGACTTGTATAGGGTGTATGTGTTGATCCGTTGTCTGCTTTTGAGTGTGCTCTATATGAAACTTGCTTGATTTTGCATGTAGTTTCATATTATCATGTTGCATCCTTGTTTTGAGGTGTTTGCTTGATGTTTGTATGCATTTTGCATCAATGCCATGTTTAACTTGTTTTGCTAATATCTTCTAGGTCAGAATCAATTAAATGAACTTTATATGTAACTTGACTAGATTTTCGTGTAGATCATCGTGGTGCATTTTAACTTGCTATTTAACAACTTGAACATAAAGTTATTCAGATCTGGACCAATTTCGAAATTTGCATATGAGGACTTACCGGAATTATTATATGTTGTTCCCGGCCTCATTTAAACTTGTTTTGATGTGTTGCTCTTGTTTGCATCATCTCTTGCCATGAGTAGCTTCATGTAGTCTTGCCATGCATCATGCTTGTTTGTGCATCATGTCTTGTTCATGTGTGGAGTGTTTACCTTGTTGTGTGCTTCTTCTTGTTAGTTCCTGTTTTGTTGCGATCGTGAGGATTCATTCGTCTACGCTTGGTTCGGCTTCATCCGTTCATCTTATTCATGGACTCGTTCTTCTTCCTTGCGGGATTTCAGGCAAGATGACCGCTACCCTGGATCTCACTACTATCATTGCTATGCTAGTTGCTTCGTTCTATCGCTATGCTGCGCTACCTATTACCTGTTTATCAAGCCGTCCCAAATTGCCATGAACCTCTAACCTTTGTCACCCTTCCTACCAACCGTTGTTTGGCTATGTTACTGCTTTGCTCAACCCCTCTTATAGCGTTGTTAGTTGCAGGTGAAGATGAAGTTTGTTCCTTGTTGGAACACGGAGATGTTGTTCCTTGTTGGAACATGTTTACTTGTTGGGATATCACAATATATCTTATTTAATTAATGCATCTATATACTTGGTAAAGGGTGGAAGGCTCGGCCTTATGCCTGGTGTTTTGTTCCACTCTTGCCGCCCTAGTTTCCGTCATATCGGTATTATGTTCCCGGATTTTGCGTCCCTAACGCGGTCGGGTGATTTATGGGACCCCCTTGACAGTTCGCGTTGAATAAGATTTTTCCAGAAGGCCCAACATTGGTTTTACCATTTGCCTCACCTATGCCCTTTTTCCTTGGGTTTCGGAGCCCGAGGGTCATCTTTATTTTAGCCCCGGCCGCTTCTCCTTCGAGTGCTGGTCCAAACCGAAGCGATGTCCGGCCCCGGCAACTGTGGTCTATGCCAACCCGTCGCCTTGCTCATCCGGTGTGCCCCGAGAACGAGATATGTGCAGCTCCTATCGGGATATGTCGGCACATTCGGGCGGCTTTGCTGGTCTTGTTTTATTGATGTCGAATATCTTGTAGCCGGATTCCGAGACTGATCGGGTCTTCCCGGGAGAAGGAATATCCTTCGTTGATCGCGGGAGCTTATCATGGGCTTGTTGGGACACCCTGCAGGTATAAACTTTCGAGAGCCGTGCCTGCGGTTATGTGGCAGATGGGAATTTGTTAATATCCGTGGTAGTAAACTCGAAGCAAACTCTTCTAAAATTCACCAACCGTAAGCGTAACTGTGAGTGTCTCTTTTCGGGTTGATCGAGAGGAGAACACGGTTTCTTGGGTTATGTTTGACGTAAGTAGGAGTTCGTGGATCACTTCTTGATCATTACTAGTTGACGACTGCCTTTGTTTCTCTTTCGCCTCATTTGCGTATGTTAGCCACCATATATGCTTAGCCGCTGCTGCAACCTCACCACTTTACCCCCTTCCTTCCCCGTTAAGCTTTGCTAGTCTTGATACCCATGGTAATGGGATTGCTGAGTCCTCGTGGCTCACAGATTACTACACCACCAGTTGCAGGTACAGGTTGTGCGATGACCTTGACGCGAGAGCGATGTCTGCTTGAATTGGAGTTCTTCTTCTGCTTCTTCGATTAGGGGATAGGTTCCAGGTCGGCAGCCTGGGCTAGCAGGGTGGATGTCATTTGAGCTTCTGTTTATGTTTCATCCGTAGTCGGATGTTGATCTTGTATTTGATGTTGATGTATTCTTGTGGCATTTGTGCCTTATGTATGTATCCCTATGTATTATGTAATGTTGATGTAATGATATCCACCTTGCAAAAGCGCTTTCAATATGGGTCTATCCTTGGTGGGACCGTCGAGTTCCTTTTGGATAGGGTCGCATATTGGGCGTGACAAGTTGGTATCGAGCCTCGACCGACCCTAGGAGCCCCTAGTTTGATCGTGTAGTTTGGCCGTTGTTGAGTCTAGAAGAAAACTATTTTCGAGTCTAGTTATGTCGAGAGTAGGAATTCTTTTACTCCTCAGCCCCTTCGCCGCCTCGGTGAGGAATCTTGGCGAGGTGTTTTGAATTACTCCTCTCCCTTCAAAAATTTTCTTTAGGATCACGCAGTTGGTTTTCCGATCGTTGGCCCTCAGCTCTTTTCATCCGGTGCATTTCTCGTCAAGTTGACTCGAGCCTCTTCATCTTTGCCAAGTTCAATCCTCGCCTCGTCCTCCGACGCCGTTGTTTTTTTTCCTGTCCGGTTGTCCTTGTTTTTCCCACCCGCCTCCCTTTTCTTCTCGGAACCGAGTCCGTAATCGAGTATCCATCCTACTGCAAGCGAAGTCGTTGCTTTCTTTCCTCAATGATTTCAACCGTGTTTTCTATTCAAGATATTCGCCGGTTTCCCCTTCCGCTTGATTTTGTTTTCCGCCCCCACCCTATTATTCCCGGAGTCCGAGTCTCTGCTTTGAGCATCAATTTCATTCATGTGGAACCTCTTCATTCTTTCAGAATTATTTCAACCGTGAATTTCGCCTTCTTTGACATTCATCATCTCTTTTTCTTCCCCGTGGATTCAATTCAAGTTTTTCGTGTTGATCATATTCTTTTCCTCGGCTCAAGTGTTCTCTTTGCTCGCTCGCCTCGCCAGCTTTATCATTCCGAGTTCGAAGACATATCAGAGATTTGTCGGTGTTTGAATTAATTCGAGGTTGTCACCTCATTCAAATATTTCAATTATTCCGTGCATCATCTATCTGTTCAACAATCCTTTTCAACGGTGGTATCTCTTCAGTGGGCCCTAACCCACAGGTCTTTTCCCAGGATCTTACCCGACTCTTCTGATTTTCCCGGAGCTTTTCCCAATTCTTTTCAAGTGTGACGTAAGAATGGATTCCATCAGTCACATGCCTTTTCCAAGATCGATTTCAAATCATTTCATTGTTGGCTCAACTCTCTGCTTTTTCTTTCTTCCGGAGTATCTCCGTAATTTTGGTGGTGTTTCGTCGTCTTCAAGACTGTCGAGATTTTTTTCTCTTAAATCTTGTCCGCTCTCCCGAGATTTGTGGTGCTAGCTCGATGTTATCCTATCAATTTGTTTCCAGTTGTGCAATTCTTTTCATCCATCCAAGTATTTCAGAGTTGATTTCTCTCTTGATCATCCGTAGGCCATCTTTTGGAAGATTTCTTCGTTCTAAGTTTTCAGCTTCATTCTCTCAATTATTCTATATCCGCTGCTCGTCTCAATATTCTTCCGTGCTGCGCTCAAGCATTCGTTAATCAGTTCGCGATCTCTTCGATCTCTTTTCTCTAAATTCCCTCAAGTATCTTTGTGCTTTTCTAATTCTTCCAGGTGATTCATTCTCTTTCATCAGTCATTTCGAATTCTACGGTGGTTCGTTCAAGTTTCTTTTCCTTGATTATCATTTTACTTCATACGTTCTTTTCAATCCTACCGGTGGTTCATGAAGACCTTCTCAAGGTGGCGCTATGTCACTTCTCAATTCTTTTTCAATAAGAATAAGTAATATGCAAAAATCCATTGCTTGTCATCAATTTAATTTGATGAAGGATAAGCATACAATAAATCTTATTCTTATTTCATCAAAGTGATTAATCTTTTCCTTCGGAGTTTGTTCTTGGTGAATAAATTCTAGTTCCAAGTGTTTTCATCTTTTCTTACCCGGAGTTCAGTTTCCCGCCATCTCATCGGAACCTCCGCTAAATCAACGCAAGGCTTTAGTATTATTCTTTCCTCCTTCATTCTAGCTCATCATCCTTTTTGTTACCGGAGTTCTTCACGGTGGATCGTCATGATTTAATTCTTTCTTCAAGAGTTCATCAAGATTTTGTTGGTGGAGTTCAAGTATCTGTCTTCTCGCGTCTTGCGGTGTAATTAATTCTCCGTATTCTTTTGAATTGAGTTTTGCATTTCTCGTTTTTCTCAGTTATTCAATCTTTTCCGATTGTGGTCGGTTATCACCTCATAATTTTTGGGATGTTATCCAAAAGTCCACAACAAGCTTATTCTTTCGTTATTGATTTTCTCAACAATTCCATTCAATCCTTCTAAATTCTTTTCATTCCATTCTTCATTTTCTTCCGAAGGCTTTGCGTTTTTTTTATCTCGTCTAGTGTCATCCCATCTTGTGAAGTTAATGTTCTATCCTTCCATTTTCAACCGGAGTTCTACCTAAATTCTTCCATTCTTATTTGTTCCTTATCTCGTTCTAACCAGAGTGTTTTCATAGTCTATCTGATTCAGCGAGCTTTCGATTCTCGTCATTCTCGCTGCTCGCTCTCTTCTTCTCGAGTGCTTTCGATTCTTTGCTTCTTCTCTTGAATTCTTGTTTCACCTCATCCCTTTCCTTCCGTCTCGGTCCTAAGATCTCGGACGAGATCTCTTGTTAGTGGACCACCATATATGCTTAGCATTGCTGCAACCTCACCACTTTACCCCTTCCTTCCCGTTAAGCTTTGCTAGTCTTGATACCCATGGTAATGGGATTGCTGAGTCCTCGTGGCTCACAGATTACTACACCACCAGTTGCAGGTACAGGTTGTGCGATGACCTTGACGCGAGAGCGATGTCTGCTTGAATTGGAGTTCTTCTTCTGCTTCTTCGATTAGGGAATAGGTTCCAGGTCGGCAGCCTGGGCTAGCAGGGTGGATGTCATTTGAGCTTCTGTTTATGTTTCATCCGTAGTCGGATGTTGATCTTGTATTTGATGTTGATGTATTCTTGTGGCATTTGTGCCTTATGTATGTATCCCTATGTATTATGTAATGTTGATGTAATGATATCCACCTTGCAAAAGCGTTTCAATATGCGGGTCTATCCTTGGTGGGACCGTCGAGTTCCTTTGGATAGGGTCGATATTGGGCGTGACAAGTTGGTATCGAGCCTCGACCGACCCTAGGAGCCCCTAGTTTGATCGTGTAGTTTGGCCGTTGTTGAGTCTAGAAGAAAACTATTTTGAGTCTAGTTATGTCGGAGTAGGAATTCTTTTACTCCTCAGCCCCTTCGTCGCTCTGGTGAGGAATCTTGGCGTAGGTGTTTTGAATTACTCCTCTTCCCCTTCAAAAATTTTCTTTAGGATCACGCAGTTGGTTTTCCGATCGTTGGCCCTCAGCTCTTTTCATCCGGTGCATTTCTCGTCAAGTTGACTCGAGCCTCTTCATCTTTGCCAAGTTCAATCCTCAGTTCGTCCTCCGACGTCGTTGTTTTTTTTCCTGTCCGAAGTTGTCCTTGTTTTTCCCACCCGCCCTCCCTTTTCTTCTCGGAACCGGAGTCCGTAATCGAGTATCCATCCTACTCGTGCGAAGTCGTTGCTTTCTTTCCTCAATGATTTCAACCGGTGTTTTCTATTCAAGATATTCGTCGGTTTCCCCTTCCAGTTGATTTTGTTTTCCCGCCCTCCCACCCTATTATTCCCGGAGTCCGAGTCTCTGTTTCGAGCATCAATTTCATTCATGTGGAACCTCTTCAGTCTTTCGTAAATTATTTCAACCGGTGAATTCTCGTCTTCTTTGACATTCATCATCTCTTTTTCTTCCCCGGTGGATTCAATTCAAGTTTTTCGGTGTTGATCATATTCTTTTCCTCGGCTCAAGTGTTCTCTTTGCTCGTTCGCCTCTCGCCAGTTTATCATTCCGGAGTTCGGAAGACATATCAGGAGATTTGTCGGTGTTTGAATTAATTCGAGGTTGTCACCTCATTCAAATATTTCAATTATTCCGGTGCATCATCTATCTGTTCAACAATCCTTTTCAACGGTGGTATCTCTTCAGTGGGCCCTAACCCACAGGTCTTTTCCCAGGATCTTACCCGACTCTTCTGATTTTCCCGGAGCTTTTCCCAATTCTTTTCAAGTGTGACGTAAGAATGGATTCCATCAGTCACATGCCTTTTCCAAGATCGATTTCAAATCATTTCATTGTTGGCTCAACCTCTCTGTTTTTCTTTCTTCCGGAGTATCTCCGTAATTTTGGTGGTGTTTCTCGTCGTCCTTCAAGACTGTCGTAGATTTTTTTTCTCTTAAATCTTGTCCGTTCTCCCGGAGATTTGTGGTGCTAGCTCGATGTTATCCTATCAATTTGTTTCCAGTTGTGCAATTCTTTTCATCCATCCGAAGTATTTCAGGAGTTGATTTCTCTCTTGATCATCCGTAGGCCATCTTTTCGGAAGATTTCTTCGTTCTAAGTTTTCAGCTTCATTCTCTCAATTATTCTATATCCGTCGTTCGTCTCAATATTCTTCCGGTGCTGCGTTCAAGCATTCGTTAATCAGTTCGCGATCTCTTCGATCTCTTTTCTCTAAATTCCCTCAAGTATCTTTGTGCTTTTCTAATTCTTCCAGGTGATTCATTCTCTTTCATCAGTCATTTCGAATTCTACGGTGGTTCGTTCAAGTTTCTTTTCCTTGATTATCATTTTACTTCATACGTTCTTTTCAATCCTACCGGTGGTTCATGAAGACCTTCTCAAGGTGGCGCTATGTCACTTCTCAATTCTTTTTCAATAAGAATAAGTAATATGCAAAAATCCATTGCTTGTCATCAATTTAATTTGATGAAGGATAAGCATACAATAAATCTTATTCTTATTTCATCAAAGTGATTAATCTTTTCCTTCGGAGTTTGTTCTTGGTGAATAAATTCTAGTTCCAAGTGTTTTCATCTTTTCTTACCCGGAGTTCAGTTTCCCCGGCCATCTCATCGGAACCTCCGTCTAAATCAACGCAAGGCTTTAGTATTATTCTTTCCTCCTTCATTCTAGCTCATCATCCTTTTTGTTACCGGAGTTCTTCACGGTGGATCGTCATGATTTAATTCTTTCTTCAAGAGTTCATCAAGATTTTGTTGGTGGAGTTCAAGTATCTGTCTTCTCGCGTCTTGCAGTGTAATTAATTCTCCGTATTCTTTTGAATTGGAGTTTTGCATTTCCTCGTTTTTCTCAGTTATTCAATCTTTTCCGATTGTGGTCGGTTATCACCTCATAATTTTTGGGATGTTATCCAAAAGTCCACAACAAGCTTATTCTTTCGTTATTGATTTTCTCAACAATTCCATTCAATCCTTCTAAATTCTTTTCATTCCATTCTTCATTTTCTTCCGAAGGCTTTGCGTTTTTTTTATCTCGTCTAGTGTCATCCCATCTTGTGAAGTTAATGTTCTATCCTTCCATTTTCAACCGGAGTTCTACCTAAATTCTTCCATTCTTATTTGTTCCTTATCTCGTTCTAACCAGAGTGTTTTCATAGTCTATCTGATTCAGCGAGCTTTCGATTCTCGTCATTCTCGTCGTTCGTCTCTTCTTCTCGAGTGCTTTCGATTCTTTGCTTCTTCTCTTGAATTCTTGTTTCACCTCATCCCTTTTCCCTTCCGTCTCGGTCCTAAGATCTCGGGACGAGATCTCTTGTTAGTGGAGGAGTGTTGTAACGCCCCGGATTCGATGCGCCAGGTGTCTTCCAGTTATTCGCCGTCCTTGCCATGTCAGTTGCCTGCGTGTTGCACTTTGCCATGTCATCATGTGCATCGCATTTGCATACGTGTTCGTCTCATGCATCTGAGCATTTTCCCCGTTGTCCATTTTGCAATCCGGCACTCCTATGTCTCCCGGCGCCCCCTTTTGCCTCTTTTCGTGTGCGGGTGTTGAACATTCTCATAATGGCCCGAGGTTTTTCAAGCAGCCTTGGTATACCACCGGTAGACCGCCTGTCAAGTTTCGTGCCATTTGGAGGTCGTTTGGTACTCCAACGGTTAACCGGGTAACCGCAAAGCCTCTTTTGTATTGCAGCCCAACACCCCTTTCAAAGTGGCCCAAAACCCAACAAACTCCCCTCCATGCTCTCGGTCGTTCGATCACGATCGCGTGGCTGAAAACCGCACCTCATTTGGACTCTCCTAGCTCCCTCTACCTATAAATATGCCCTCCCCTTCCATTTTCGCGGATGAATCCTACCCCAAACCCTAATTTCCCCTCCGCGCCGCGCCGGACATGTCCGGACTGGACCGGACACGCCCTGCCGCCCGCGCCTAACCAGCTTCGACACGTGTCGCGCCCGCCGCCACCCTCCGCCCGCCGGCCGCTGGAGCCCCTCCGGCCCGTGAGCCGCCGCCCGACCCGCGCCCGCGCCTCTCGGGCCAGCCGCGCCCGTCGCCCGCGCCCGGCCCGGCTCCCGCCGCTGGCGCCCGCCACGTCCCGCCTCGCTCCGCCGCCCGGCGTGGCGCGCCGCCTCGCGCCCTCCCGCTGCCCGGCGACCGCCGCCCGGCCGGCCCTCGCCGGCGCCTTCCTCCGCCTCCCGGCTCCTCCGCGCCTCCTCACGCCGAGCCGCCCGCTAGATCCGCCCCGGCCCCGACTGGCTTGCGCCAACCCGGCCAAGGCCGCCCTCGTCAGCCGTCGTCGCCTCTCCGGCTTCGCCGCCGGCCGGATCGGCGAGATCCGGCCCGAGCTCTCGCCGCCCTACCCCTCCCTCAAGAGCGCCCAACTCCGGCGAGGTTCTCCGATGAACCTCGTAATCCGTGCAGATGAGGTTGACCCTGATTTCCTACTAAGTCCCCGAGTTTTCAGTAATTTTCATGCATTTTCGTCACATCATAACTCTCTGCATATTGCTCCGTTTCGTGCGTGTAATATGTCAAATTGTTTGTCTCGACGAGTACATCATTTCATCTCATTGCATCATTTATATTTGAGCTCATCTTGATGCCCGAAATGCTGTTGGAAGAGGGCTATGTGATGTTAGTTTCGCTTTCTTATCGTAACATGCACTTTTGTCAATTTTGCCATGATTGATGTGTGCATCCTATGAACTTGAGTCCTACATGTGTTTTGTAATATGCCATGCCATCTTTACAGGGGTGTATGCCATGTATTTTTGTGATCTCTGTGGTGACTAGCACAAGCATGCAAACTAGGCTTCATGATGTTGCTGATTTCAGCCCTGTTTTGCTGATATTTTTATGCCATGTTAACTTGATGCTACAGACAGATCCATGCTTATTTTGAGATACTTCACTAAGGATGTTTTGTTCCACATGTCTTGCTCTATCCATCCGTGCCCTTGTTTGCGATTATGGAGTGCCATAGCTTGAGTCAATCGAGCTCTACTTTTGCTATAAAATGTTTCCTGGCAGATTGTTTACATGTTATTCAATTTTGCCAAGGTTGTTGTAGTTGATCCGTGTATGCTATGATGTTGTTCTTGCCATGTATAGCTTCTATGCCATGTATTATTACTGTTGGTTGCCTTTCCATGCCATTTATTGCTCTGTGGTGAGTGTTTCAAGCTCACCAACATGCCTACTTATCGTTGTTCCTGCCATGTTTGAATCTGTAATATAACTTGCCATGTTTACATGTGTGTCATCATATCTTCTGATCCTTTTTGGCTCATGGTCACTAAAGGACTTTTGTTCTATGCAATTATTAGATTCATGCCATGCCTTTGTTTGCCATGATAAGTTCTTGTAACATGTTGTTTGATAGCTCTAAACATTGCAACCTAATGTTATTTTCCTGATAAGTATGAAACTGTTATTATTTGCAATCTTGCCATGTGTGTTTGAGCATGTTCTAGTGATTTCTGGAGATAGCTCAGTGTTCATGTTTTGTAATGCTTTACCTGTACATCATGCCCATGCCTTTTTTTTCATGTTGAGATGCTGTAGCATGTTGTTTTGGTGCTTGCAATATGCCTAGTTGCTGTTATGGACAGATTGTTGCTATGACTTGTATAGGGTGTATGTGTTGATCCGTTGCTCCGTTTTGAGTGTGCTCTATATGAAACTTGCTTGATTTTGCATGTAGTTTCATATTATCATGTTGCATCCTTGTTTTGAGGTGTTTGCTTGATGTTTGTATGCATTTTGCATCAATGCCATGTTTAACTTGTTTTGCTCATATCTTCTAGGCCGTAACTCCGAATTAAATGAACTTTATATGTAACTTGACTAGATTTTCGTGTAGATCATCGTGGTGCATTTTAACTTGCTGTTTAACAACTTGAACATAAAGTTATTCAGATCTGGACCAATTTCGAAAGTTGCATATGAGGACTTACCGGAATTATTATATGTTGTTCCCGGCCTCATTTAAACTTGTTTTGATGTGTTGCTCTTGTTTGCATCATCTCTTGCCATGAGTAGCTTCATGTAGTCTTGCCATGCATCATGCTTGTTTGTGCATCATGTCTTGTTCATGTGTGGAGTGTTTACCTTGTTGTGTGCTTCTTCTTGTTAGTTCCTGTTTCGTTGCGATCGTGAGGATTCGTTCGTCTACGCTTGGTTCGGCTTCATCCGTTCATCTTCTTCATGGACTCGTTCTTCTTCCTTGCGGGATTTCAGGCAAGATGACCGCTACCCTGGATCTCACTACTATCATTGCTATGCTAGTTGCTTCGTTCTATCGCTATCCTGCGCTACCTATTACCTGTTTCTCAAGCCGTCCCAAATTGCCATGAACCTCTAACCTTTGTCACCCTTCCTAGCAAACCGTTGTTTGGCTATGTTACTGCTTTGCTCAGCCCCTCTTATAGCGTTGTTAGTTGCAGGTGAAGATGAAGTTTGTTCCTTGTTGGAACATGGAGATGTTGTTCCTTGTTGGAACATGTTTACTTGTTGGGATATCACAATATATCTTATTTAATTAATGCATCTATATACTTGGTAAAGGGTGGAAGGCTCGGCCTTATGCCCGTGTTTTGTTCCACTCTTTCCGCCTAGTTTCCGTCATATCGGTATTATGTTCCCAGATTTTGCGTCCCTAACGCGGTCGGGTGATTTATGGGACCCCATGACAGTTCGCTTTGAATAAGATTTTTCCAAAAAGGCCCAACATTGGTTTTACCATTTGCCTCACCTATGCCCTTTTTCCTTGGGTTTCGAAGCCGAGGGTCATCTTTATTTTAGCCCCCGGGCCAGTTCTCCTTCGAGTGCTGGTCCAAACCGAGCGATGTCCAGCGCCCCCCGGGCAACCAGGGTCTATGCCAATCCGTCGTCTTGCTCATCCGGTGTGCCCCGAGAACGAGATATGTGCAGCTCCTATCGGGATTTGTCGGCACATTCGGGCGGCTTTGCTGGTCTTGTTTTATTGCTGTCGAAATGTCTTGTAGCTGGGATTCCGAGACTGATCGGGTCTTCTCGGGGAGAAGGAATATCCTTCGTTGATCGCGAGAGCTTATCATGGGCTAAGTTGGGACACCCCTGCAGGGTATAAACTTTCGAGAGCCGTGCCCGCGGTTATGTGGCAGATGGGAATTTGTTAATATCCGGTGGTAGTAAACTCGAAGCAAACTCTTCTAAAATTCACCAACCGTGTGCGTAACCGTGAGTGTCTCTTTTCGGGGTTGATCGAGAGGAGAACACGGTTTCTTGGGTTATGTTTGACGTAAGTAGGAGTTCAGGATCACTTCTTGATCATTACTAGTTGACGACCGTTCCTTTGTTTCTCTTCTCGCTCTCATTTGCGTATGTTAGCCACCATATATGCTTAGCCGCTGCTGCAACCTCACCACTTTACCCCCTTCCTTCCCCGTTAAGCTTTGCTAGTCTTGATACCCATGGTAATGGGATTGCTGAGTCCTCGTGGCTCACAGATTACTACACCACCAGTTGCAGGTACAGGTTGTGCGATGACCTTGACGCGAGAGCGATGTCTGCTTGAATTGGAGTTCTTCTTCCGCTTCTTCGATTAGGGATAGGTTCGTGTCGGCACTGGGCTAGCAGGGTGGATGTCATTTGAGCTTCTGTTTATGTTTCATCCGTAGTCGGATGTTGATCTTGTATTTGATGTTGATGTATTCTTGTGGCATTTGTGCCTTATGTATGTATCCCTATGTATTATGTAATGTTGATGTAATGATATCCACCTTGCAAAAGCGTTTCAATATGCGGGTCTATCCTTGGTGGGACCGTCGAGTTCCTTTTGGATAGGGTCGCATATTGGGCGTGACAAGTTGGTATCAGAGCCTCGACCGACCCTAGGAGCCCCCTAGTTTGATCATGTAGTTTGGCCGTTGTTGAGTCTAGAAGAAAACTATTTTCGGAGTCTAGTTATGTCGGAGAGTAGGAATTCTTTTACTCCTCAGCCCCTTCGTCGCTCTGGTGAGGAATCTTGGCGTAGGTGTTTTGAATTACTCCTCTTCCCCTTCAAAAATTTTCTTTAGGATCACGCAGTTGGTTTTCCGATCGTTGGCCCTCAGCTCTTTTCATCCGGTGCATTTCTCGTCAAGTTGACTCGAGCCTCTTCATCTTTGCCAAGTTCAATCCTCGATTCGTCCTCCGACGCGTCGTTTTTTTTCTGTCCGAAGTTGTCCTTGTTTTTCCCACCGGCCCTCCCTTTTCTTCTCGGAACCGGAGTCCGTGTCGAGTATCCATCCTACTCGTGCGAAGTCGTTTATTTCTTTCCTCAATGATTTCAACCGGTGTTTTCTATTCAAGATATTCGTCGGTTTCCCCTTCCAGTTGATTTTGTTTTCCGCCTCCACCCTATTATTCTCGAGTCCGAGTCTCTGTTTCGAGCATCAATTTCATTCATGTGGAACCTCTTCAGTCTTTCGTAAATTATTTCAACCGGTGAATTCTCGTCTTGTTTGACATTCATCATCTCTTTTTCTTCCCCGGTGGATTCAACTCAAGTTTTTCGGTGTTGATCATATTCTTTTCCTCGGCTCAAGTGTTCTCTTTGCTCGCTCGCCTCTCCAGCTTTATCATTCCGAGTTCGAAGACATATCAGGAGATTTGTCGGTGTTTGAATTAATTCGAGGTTGTCACCTCATTCAAATATTTCAATTATTCCGTGCATCATCTATCTGTTCAACAATCCTTTTCAACGGTGGTATCCCTTCAGTGGCCCCTAACCCACAGGTCTTTTCCCAGGATCTTACCTGACTCTTCTGATTTTCCCGGAGCTTTTCCCAATTCTTTTCAAGTGTGACGTAAGAATGGATTCCATCAGTCACATTCCTTTTCCAAGATCGATTTCTAATAATTTCATTGTTGGCTCAACCTCTCTGTTTTTCTTTGTTCCGGAGTATCTCCGTAATTTTGGTGGTGTTTCTCGTCGTCCTTCAAGACCGTCGTAATGATATCCACCTTGCAAAAGCGTTTCAATATGCGGGTCTATCCTTGGTGGGACCGTCGAGTTCCTTTTGGATAGGGTCGCATATTGGGCGTGACACGGACGCTGGACGGTGGCAAGTAGGACGCGTGGCTGACAGTGCTCCCATCGTCAGCCGCCAGCGTGGCCACCGCTTGTGCGGCGACTTGAGCGAGGGCGGCGACCTCGAGCTCCATCCCCGAAGACAAGCTCTCCCGCGGAGCGTTCGCGCTTGCGGTCATGGCGGATGTCGTGCCAGGTAGGAGGACGATGTGCTATGGTGTGGAGGTTAGCTGGGCATTGCCGCTTTAAGTAGCACATTCCGGTGAGGCCAAGCGTCCTGGTGCGTCATTAAGTCGCCGGAGTTGGTTCCTCGGGCACCGAGCCTCTTAACAACGGCATACGGACGGACGACATGAATGCGGGCAGCTGGCACCAGCTGGGAACGCACCGCGTGACGGCGCGAGGGACGAGGGTTTTTGGTGTGCCAGGGTAGTCAGCTGCGGTCGTGGCAACATTGGAGATGCCCACTGCTCACATGCGATCGACGCATGTCATTGAAAAAGCAAGACGACCCGACATGGTCTCGGGTCCTGAGGATGCAGTTGGCCGTGCTACACCACTCCGCGGACGCGTCTCGGCACCCCGTGCATCCTCTACGAGCCAGGTGTTGGGGTGTGTTTGGATTGTGGCCAAAGAGCACCTTACCAAAATTTTGGTCATGACCCAAAGATTGGTCTTTGTTTAGATGGTTGCCATTTTTTTTGAGGTTTTGGTCATGACCCTAAATGGATGGTTGCCATTTTTTGGCATGCCAATGAACTGTAGCCAACTTTAGTTCATTTTTCTTGCTGATGTCGGCCAAATCATGGGCAACCAAAACCTCAACCAAAATTTTGGCTACCCAATGCTTTGATGGGGCAACCTTGGGCACAAACCAAACATACTAGTTGTTGGTCCTGCCACAGCACTGACGCCACCCTCGGCACACTGAAACCGACCATGTCTAGTGAAGATGAGCGTGTCGCTCACCGCGGTCGCCGTGTCCAGAGGCGGTGCTGGAGCTGCGCCACATTGTTGGCCCCCACGACCCACATGAACGGTTGCCGGTGGCGAGGAGGTCGTGGGCCAGCTCCTCCGTTGGACTAGTTTGCGCTATGTCGTCCCGACAGGTGTGCCCCACATGTCGGTTTCCCGCTTTCCGGCCATATTCGAGTCGGTGCTCGCGTTGCGCGTGGGCCTGTCACTATGTAGGCCAAGCGAGACAACTTATTGTTTATTTGAGCCGGTCAAGTATAATCATGTGGCGTTTGCTTATTTCTCATTCATCTCCAACCCTCTTCTCCATCGATCATGTCGCCCTCCGGTCAAGTCCATCCTCCCGCATGCCTCAGTTGAACTTCTGCCGAGTATCATTCGCATGTGGGCCTAGACCATGCTTGTATTTCCAATGTTTATTTGTAATTTGTCCGACATGCATACAAACAAACGGTTCGTTTGAAGTTTCACTTTGCCTCCACTACGTGTCACTTTGCGTCTTAGTTTTGGCATCCCATTCGGTTCATGCATGCCTCGACACATGTTGACGAGATCGATTGATGTTCAGAGATCAATTGCGTGTCGTGCAAGGGCATAAAGGTTTGGTCTGTTTCTATGATAGAAATGACCCGCGGGGGGGGGGGGGGGTCTGTGTGGATCAGAGGAGTATATCGTACGTTCATAAGTGAAACGAATGTATTGTACCCACCCTAGTCCTCTTTCAATCGATCTCCGGACCCCGAGATGAAATCGAGAGAGAACGAGTGGGGGCATGTGTGATACCTAAGGCGGATTCAAAATTTTGAACCGGTGATCATAGCATCTGCAAATCATATATAAAGGGTATTCAATGTTCGTTTCATTTTTGAACGTACAATATACTCCCTCCTATCCTTTCTAGTTTACATATATGTTTTATGTGTAGTCAAAGTATCTCTACTTTGATAAAAAAAGTATCAACATTCAACAACACCCAATCAGTATTGTTAGATTCGTACGTACTCCTAGATTTGTACTCGAGATGGTTTCCAATTTGTTTTCAACCACGAGAATGTGCTTGTTCTCACGCATGCTCTTCCTACTAGGATTTCGCCACGTATAGCCAGTCCAATAGTAACTTTTTTAAGCTCCCGTCCAATAGTACTAGTGAGTATTGACAACATCTGTACTAGAGTATGCAAGTGCTCATAGTTGTACTCCTCCTTCCATTTATATAGGCCCTATGTGGAGGAGAGAGATGAAAAAGTAAGGAGTGAGCTCTCATACAAGAGCCTAGCTATATACGCATTCCTAGTTAAATACGTACAATAAATATGAAGAAAGAGATGGAGAGGGGATGGAAAAAAGTACTAATACAATAGCCAACCTTATAATTTTTTCCGGGAAATAGCCAACCTTATAGCCCACACTACTGTATGAGAGCATATAATAGATGATGGTTATAGATGACATGGCAGTTCCTTATAGGCATCGACTGGCTATATTATTAACCATGCTCTAATGCGTTTTTCAAAACCGCATTTGACTATTGACAAGATTAATAGTACATGAGATGTATAATGTGAAAATTATATCATTGGAAGCTCCTTTCACATACGTATCCCTGCCTTACCCTCCTTTCGGTCACTTACTGGCGGGCCCCATGCTTGCTAGGCCCCGCATGTCAGTTACTCAATGGGTTCGGCCAGGTCAGGGGATCCTCATCCGTAGTATACTCCCTCTATTTTTATTTACTCCGCATAAATGACGCGGGCGGGGGAGGGGAGGGACGTCGGTTTGCTCTCAACTGCGGTCCCACAAGCGAGCGAAAACGCAAGATGAAGCGCGTACCATTTGGTGAGCCATGTGGAGGGTCCAGCGTGCCGGGCTGCAATGCGAAGGCGACAAGAGCGATGTACAGTCGAAATTGATTGACCGGTCATCACCGGAACCACTATTCACACCAGAACCTTCGCTGCTCGGCCTACGCCAGCCACTGCCCTAAAACCACACCTAATCTCCAGCCCCTTCCCCCACCTTTCGATCCCCTAGCCCGCATCAAGCGTCCCCTAGTTCGCCGGAAAGCCATGGTGCGCCGCAAGATCACGTACTACAAGATGCTGACGCCGGAGCGCCGTGCAAAAATCGTGGTGGCGGTTGGTGCCAGAGACCTCCATTCCTAAGCTCGCTTTGCGGCGGGCCAATCCCCGAGTTCTCTGGAGCAAGCTACGAGGAGGAGGAAGCCGATCCAATGTTCATGGCGGAGGTCGCGGCGCAGAAGGCCTCCGATGGGTATGAGATGATGGACGTCGACTTCGTGCCGGCGTCCGAGTGGCCCATGGTGCAGGCGGACCAGCGGTTCAACCTGGCGATACTAAAGGAGGACCAGGAGGCAGAGGATCAACTCGACGCGGAGCGCGCGCATGCCGCTGCCATCGAGGCTCTCCTGCAGGCGGAACCAGATGTCGTGGATTTGAGCCGGGCGGCGGAGGCTCAACTTGAGGCGGAGCGCGCGGATGCCGCTGCCATCGAGGCCCTCCTGCAGGCAGAATCGGACGTCCTGGACTTTAATGGGGCGACAGAGGCTCAACTCGACGTGGAGCCTGCGGATGCCGCTCTCCTCGAGGCCCTCCTGCAGGCGGAACCGTACGTCCTGGACTTGAACCGGGCGGCGGAGGCTCGACTCGACGCGGAGCGCGCGGATGCCGCTGCCATCGAGGCCCTCCTATAGGCGGAACCGGACGTCCTCGACTTGAACCGGGCGGTGCTCGCATCCGTGCAGAGCGCCCGCACGCTCCGCGTGAACGAGTAGCTGGAGGCCGAGCACAACCACGGCGCGGAGACACACGTCGGCAGCTACGGCTGGTTCGCACCAGCACCCAAAGACGATGAGGCCGTCTCGTTCCACGAGCAGTGATAGTTTTTCTTTATCTTGTTGTTTTTATGGATCTTTTGCTGTATAAAAACATATATTGTTATGCAAGTTGCCTGACTTGGGTCAGTCTACCATTTCAGGCGGTTGGATGAATATCCTACGTCTCCTAACCCTTCTTCCTCACCTCTTCTTCTTCCCCAACAGACCACCGCACGGGTCGTACGGATACTCCCCAACATGCGGTTGGATAAACATACTCTATGAACGAAAATTATGTGTTAGAGGTCGGATGGCTGAGTTTGGTTTGTTCACATGCGACAGCACGTGTCAGTGAGGGTGCGTTCCCTTGGTTGGGTTTGCAGCGTGCAGGAGCGACTGTGCATGTGAGGATGCGGTGCAACCGCGGCGTGCAGGAGCGACCGTGTGAGGGTGCGGTGCAACCGCGACAGCCGTGCGCAAGTGTACCTCCTTTTCATTTTGAAAACTTTAGGCAAGCTTGGCAAAAATGTGTGGCGAAGTATGGCAGTGCAAGGCCTAGACCCAAACAGGATAAGTACGTAGTACTACGTACTAGGAGTACAAGTGTTCAAAAAGAAAGGCGGGGTTTTCCTTCGCGGTATTAATCGATACAAATCCTCGTTTCACGTGTCAATTAATGCGTATTTCTTCTCCAAAGCCCAAAGAGCGCCATGCAAACCAACCTTCTCACTTCCGCATGCATGCAGGGGATATTAATGTCCTTGGTTGCTAGTACGAGGCAAACCCCATCAATTTTTCCTCGATTAGTGTTAGTGGCCTTTTGCAAATTGTAATTTTGATATATTGGCCTTGTGTACAAAAAATGGAGGTAGTAACTATATGTCCCATTGCGGTGACGTCGACGATATCTCGAACATTGTGGTTTGGCGAAGTGCGTTCGACGGAGAACACCATTTAGGGAGGCCACGGTAAGTCGTTAGCAAGTGCCTCCTGCAAGCCGAGACAACCGCCTTATTTGCATCCAGGAAGTCCGTTTAACCAAAGGACGCGTAAATGTACTAGTACTACTCGTACACAATAGCGTCGTCCGTCCAGCTTAGTGCGGTGAGATGGTTTCTTGAAGAAGACGATGGAGAAGCGGAGTAAGCGAAGATTGAAATGATGGTTGCTTCGTCCGTGCTTTGTGATTTGACGCCTCACTGCTTTGTGATTTGTGATAGAAGGGACAGGGGAGTAGACTCTGTCCTCTATACTCTACATGCGTCCAAGCACGGAGAAAGAGGAGAGACATTGCATTTTCTATTCCTTCAATCAATCAATCGAGGAGCTTCGCCCATCCTTTTGGCTTTGGCAACACCATCCACAATGGTTCCCATGATGCCAAAAGCTATTTTCACATTTGGCTACACTTTGTGGATGCCCTTAACCGTACCACTTGGTTTTGCTCCTGTGTGCTATCTATACAAATCTCAGTTATATTGATCTAAAAAATTATAGAATCAAGATTAGTAAAAAGGAGGTGATTTTGCCACGCGGATGGCGGGGGAGGTTTCTTATTTTTAGAGGACGTTGTCCTGGCGGTTTGCTAACATGCGGTCCCACGTGTTAGTGCTTTACCAAGCCAATCCGCTTCCCACATGAGGCAGAACAATGGCAGAAGCAACACGTGGTTAACTTGAAGAAGATGAGGGAGAAGCGGATTCAGCAACGAGTGAAATGATGGTTGCTTCGTCCCTCCAACTTATTTTTTTTAGCATTATTACTTCATCCCTCCAACTTAACTGCGGGAAAGGTGCAGCTTTGTGATTTGACGCCTCATTGCTCATTACTACGCTGGCGCCATGACTGGGTGCTTCACCCTGGCTGCTCTGCACTGTATTCCGGTATGGCACGTGGACCCGGTAGCTTGATGCCCCACATGTCAGTGAAAGGGACTAGAAGATTTATGAAAGCAAGCGCCCACTCTTCTGACGGAGGAGTACACGACCTGACGGCCCAAAGAAATGTCACTTGTATCAGATATAGTAACATAGTTTTGCTGTTTCGCACGATCCATCGATACAAACCCGATTAAACAGGAAAGGGCGGGATTTTTCCCGCGTGGTATATGATACTGGCCATACATTTCAAAGGAAATTTTAATGTATGCAAACTGAATAATTAAGTAACAATATGATATCTAGTAAAACTAAAAACACATATGATTTATTGTGTTAGAGTGTAGTAGTAGTGTTGTATTGCATAGTTGTTAGATGTAACATGCGAGAACGTGTAGAGATGTAGTTTTGGAGGGACTACAGAGAGAAAAGCGTAATACATTCACCGAACTTCAGAATAAGCTGATTAAGGTCACTATATATGTTTTGTGGTGATTATACAGTCACTTGCTCATGGTTCAGCATCGGATTGCACTCTATTGACCGGCCAAATAGTCTGCGTGGCACCATGTTGACTAGTTAAATTAACCACGTTCCTTGTGGGTCCCACCTGTCAGTTCGCATAGGGAAAAGGTCAGATAAACACAAATTTACGCAGACGCGACAAGGCTCCACCCCTGGTTTGTATGTGGCTGTCAGGGCCTGATGTGTGCGCATGCACGTGTAGGTTGAGCACTTGAGCGTGAGAGTGCGTGTTTGAAAGTGCAACTATCCCTAGGTGGTTTTGGTAATTCATAACAACATATAGCTCATTGAGCTAATGCTATTCCAAGACAAATATTTCAAGAATGCTCAATGAATGGCATGGCATGGATGATGAAAGTGGATCCCTCAAAATATTAAGGACAAAGGATTGGCTCAAGATCAAAAGCTCAAGACTCTACATTTTACATTTTAGTGATCCAAGATCACATTGAGTCTATAGGAAAAGCCAATACTATCAAGGAGGGATGAGGTGTTGCTTAATGAGCCTCTTGCTTCAAGTGCTTAGTGATATGCTCCAAAAACCCTCAACTACTTTCTCACATCCACATATGACCTAGACCCAAAGTCAAACTCGGCCCCACCGATTCTTTCTATCCGGCGCCACCGAGTTCAAATGTCATAGCCACTGCCACAAACCCTAGGCAAATCGGTCTCACCGATAGGGATCTCGGTCTCACCGAGATGGGATTGTAATCTCTCTGTTTCCCTCGTAATGTTTCGTCTAACCAAGTGAGCGATCGGTCCCACCGAGATTGCAATGTAAACTCTCTATTTCCTTTTCGTAACATTTCGGTCTCACCGAAAAGAGCGAATCGGTCCCACCGAGTTTACCTGACCAACTCTCTGGTTAGCTAATTACCAAAATCGGTCTCACCGAGTTTGTGTAATCGGTCTCACCGAGATTACATTATGCCCTAACCCTAACCATATCGGTCCTACCGAGTTGCATGTCGGTCCCACCGAAATCACTAACGGTCACTAGGTTTACTGAATCGGTCCGAGCGAGTTTGTTGATTCGATCCCACCGAGTTTGGTAAATTGTGTGTAACGGTTAGATTTTGTGTGGATGCTATATATACCCCTCCACCTCCTCTTCATTCGTGGAGAGAGCCATCAGAACAAACCTACACTTCCAACTTACCAGTTCTGAGAGAGAACCACCTACTCATGTGTTGAGGCTAAGATATTCCATTCCTACCATATGAATCTTGATCTCTAGCCTTCCCAAGTTGCTTTCCACTCAAATCTTCTTTCCACCAGATCCAAATCCCATGAGAGAGAGTTGAGTGTTGGGGAGACTATCATTTGAAGCACAAGAGCAAGGAGTTCATCATCAACACACCATTTGTTACTTTTTGGAGATTGGTGTCTCCTAGATTGGCTAGGTGTCACTTGGGAGCCTCCGACAAGATTGTGGAGTTGAACCAAGGAGTTTGTAAGGGCAAGGAGATCGCCTACTTCGTGAAGATCTACCGCTAGTGAGGCAAGTCCTTCGTGGGCGACGGCCATGGTGGGATAGACAAGGTTTCTTCTTCGTGGACCCTTCATGGGTGGAGCCCTCCGTGGACTCACAAGAACTGTTACCCTTCGTGGGTTCAAGTCTCCATCAACGTGGATGTACGATAGCACCTCCTATCGGAACCACGACAAAAACATCCGTGTCTCCAATTGCGTTTGAATCCTCCAAACCCTTCCCTTTACATTCTTGCAAGTTGCATGCTTTAATTTCCGCATCCTATATACTCTTTGCATGCTTGTGTCGGATTTCGGGTTCCAGCAGACCCTTGAGGTTCGAACTCTGGGGTGCGCGCGGAGATCCAACCCTCCACCGTCTCGTACCTCGCCGAATCGCAGGGACCTAAACTACTAGCAAGAACAACACAAGAGACGCAAGATTTATACTAGTTCGGGCCACCGTTGTGGTGTAATACCCTACTCTAGTTTGTGGTGTGGTGGATTGCCTCTTGGCTGATGAAGAACAGTACAGGGAAGAACAGCCTCGCGAGGGTCTGTTCTTGGTGGGTGTGATGAACTGCTAAGTGGTGTCCCGTCACTTTCGCTTGAGGACCGGGCCTCTATCTCTCTCTCTGGATTCCCAACGCCGGATCCCCCTACGATGGTGGCTAGCTCTGCTTATATAGACGAAGGCCCTGGGCCTCTTCCCAAATATTGAGCGGGAAGGGCGCCAACAATTGGCCATTTTGAAGGGGAACAGCGGGTACACTTATCCTGACTAAAGTTGGTCCTCGCCTGCCAAAGGCTCTGGTGATGACGCCTGCTTGGGCTCCACGATGACTCCCTTCCAGCCGTTGGGGCTGGTCTTGGTCTTGTTGCATCAAACGGATGCCTTTGTTTGATGCCTCGCTGCGCTTGCTCCCTTTGCACCAAAGAGGAAAGGAGGACGCTGCGCGGCTGGCGCCCGACTGGCGCCCTTGGTCGTCATGGCTTGCGTCATGGGCACCTCGCGAGGTACCCTGCCTTGAACTCTCCGCCTCCTCGTGAGCCAGCCTGACGAGGCCATGCCAGAGGAAGCTCTTTGTCGTCCACCCCGCGAGGCTTGGCCCCTCGCGAGGGTCTTGAGCTTGCGTTGATGAAGATGGGCTGTCCTGGGCCTCCTTTGAGCCACGCCGCAGGCGCAGGCGAGCAAGTCTCAGGGACCCCGTTCCCGCAACACCGACAGAGCCCGGGCCCACGGCGCGCCCGAACTTGGCCGAGCAGAGAGGCGAAAGGGCAAGTGCGAAGCATCACGGGCCCTAACAGCCTGCGGCCTTGGGCGACGCGTGGCGGGTGATTGGACATGTGCGCACTGCATCCCCACGACGCCTCGGTAACCGCCCGGACTCGACAAGTCCCTGCATGCATGGTCAGTCATGATTACTGGTGATTGTGGAGGCCAGCGGTTGGCCTTCGCCGGCTATAAATATGAACGGCGTGCGCCCTCCCAGTCTATCCTTCTTGTCTCTCCTTCTTCTCCATGGCTCCACCAAGGAAGTTCTCAGCCGCAGAGAAGGGGAAGGGCCGCCAGGTCGAATCTTCCTCTCCTCCGCCTAAGCGTGGTAGAGGTCGCCCTCGCAAGCACCCCGTGGCCTCCACGGCGGTCCCCCACGGTCGTGGGGGAGGCTCTCAGCGTGGCGACGAGCGGCTAGCCATGGTCGAAGGGCGTGCCCCGGCCGCTCGTCCGCCGAGGTCGCGCCTTCATGCTGTTGAAGCGCTGCCGGAGTTCATGGTGAGGGCGGAGGAGCCGTCCGGCGTCCGGCTTCAGCTCCCGTGCTTCCTCTTGGGTGAGCTCCCAGATGGCGCCCTGAGTGGCCTCTGGCTCCAGGCAGATGGCTGCTGCAGCCGGGCTTCGTGGGCTTCTTTGGAGGTCACTGCTGCAGGGAACCTGTTCCTGGCCCGCGGCTGGCAGACGTTCGCTCGCGCGCGTGGTCTCCGCCGCCGGTGCTCCCTGCACTTCAAGTATGATGGCGACGCCACCCTCTACGTGAGGGTGTTTGGGGAAGACGGCCGCCGCATGGGGTGCTGCCACGATGATTTACGATCGCGCCGAGGACTCAGCCCGGCGCTGGCGAAGAGGGCAGCAGCGGGCGGCCGGGCGATGCCCGCGACTCCTCACGCTTCACCAGCTCTTCTTGGTGGCGATTCTTCCAAAGCGGCGGCGCGGCCAGCACCGCCGCCGCGCCTTTCTTGGGGGTGGCAGCGGTCCGCCGCTGCCACGCCCGTGAAGCGAGATGGAGTCGGACCGAGCTCGGGCGGCTCGGGCCTTCCAAGAGAGCGGCCGGCGTGCTTCACCTGCTTCATCATTTCCTTCCTTTTCTCCTGCGTAAAAAGGGAACAATGTGTGGCCCCGTGGGGGCGCGTTTAGGGCAACGCCGTTAATTATTGTACTGCTTTTGTTATCCTGATACTGTTCCCTTCTGCCGTGCGCCCATTCGTAAGTGAACCCCGGCCGTGGCCGCGGGGCGACCGACCCTGGCCCCGTGTTCGCGTTGTGCTGCCCGTGAGGCATGGTCAGGAGGGGTGCTCCAGCTGCGGACCAGGGCCGTGAAAACTTGAGCGATAGGGGTAGGAACGCTCGCGGGGGCTCCCGAGGCTTCCGCCTCGCGAGTCCCCGCGCAAGAGAAATCGAGGCAGGAGGGTGAAAAATATTGAAGAACCACTGACCAAAAAGGGGCGATAGTTTCGATAAAAACTTCAAATGGGAATAACCAGTCAACTGCAGAAAGCAAATGAAAAAGCCGCGTCCGGCACCTAGTCTAGTCTTCGACGTCTTCTCACCAGCACGGAGCTAAGTGCTGCCACTGGGCGTGGGAGGGAGCCCCAGGGCCTGAGGCCGGCACTCCTGAGACTCCGGGGCGTGTACAACCCCAACTCATTATTACGTGAGAGTGTCACGAGCGGCGAGCTTCACAGGCGTTCGCCTTCTTCACAGGCTCCAGGCCTTTCTTCTGGGAAGCAAGCTTCACGGGCGTTCGCCCTCTTCACAGGCTCTGGGCCTTTTCCAAAACGCGACAACTTCACAGGTGTCGTGGAATTGTCACGGCAGATGTCCTCGTGAAAGGACTTAGTCGCAGGGCCATCGTACGGGTTAACTTAGAGGGGTTAAAGCGGACACAAAGACACGAGAGTTATACTAGTTCGGCCCCTTCGATGAAGGTAAAAGCCTACGTCTAGTTTGTGATGTGATTGATGTGATTTCGGCGACTAGGGAGCAATAGCTTCGCCTAAGCCTCGAATTGTCTGTCCCTAAACCGCCGCCGGGTCGTCCCCTTATATACACGGGTTGACGCCCGGCCGGTCTACAGAGTCCCGAGGCCGGCTCATACAAGTGTCCGGCTCGGTCTCTTCTTTCTCTTATCTTACAGCACAAGTTACATGACTAAGGCGGTTTACATTAATGGACTCTAATCCGCCTCTGGGCTCTGGGCCTCATGCCTTCGTGGGCCCTAATTATAGACGAGGGTAAACCGGCCCCTTCAGGGCGGTTTATATTCAGTAGTTATATCCCCAACATTAGGCCCCAGATTGACTTGAACCAGTTCATGTTAATCTTCAACATCTTAGGGAACTCTGAATCTCCCTTCGTATTCCGTAAACCGCCATCTGCTTGAACCGCCGTGACGTCATCCTCCGACAACAGGAACGGGGCGCCTTGACGTCATCCTTAATAAAGAAACCCAAATAGTAAGATTCCCTTCATTTAATACTATCCCGGAAATCGAGGCGACCGCTGCGCCGTCCGCCGCTTTTAACTCCTCGATTCTCGCACTTATCAATTACTCCGTTTCTTTATAAATAGACCGGCGGGCCCTTTCTCTTCTTTCTTCTTCCGCTTCTTCTTCCCGCGACGCCCAGCTCAAGCTCCGCCGTCGCCTCCGACCTTCGAACGCCGCGTCAGTGCCAGGCCGCTGCATCAACCTGATTGTACCAGAGGCTCTCGGCGCTCCTCCGCTGTTCTGCGCATCAGGTAAGGCCCCTCTTCAAGCCCTAGATCCGCATCTGAAGGTTCCTGTTCATCTCGTAGTTCATAGGTGTTCATCTTAGTTTCCTCATACCTGCTCTGCCATGGCCGTATGATTCAACCGTAGTATACATCTCAGTGCGATCGCTCCGCGCCGGTTTAACTCTTTGTGCATCTTTCTTTTTGTTCAAATCCTCTTGTTTAGAACGCACGAACCTTCCTGCCCTTTATAAGGCTCGCATAGGTCGCATAATTTTTTTTACTGAATCTTCGGTAGATCCAAATTACCTCCATTCGCATGTGAAACCTGTTTCTGTCCACACTTAGTAGATTTTCCAGTTCTGTCTCTTTGGGCGGTTTGACTTTTGATAGCTTAATCCGTCATACTCCATTAGTCCTCAGTTAAACCGGAATTGGAAACTAGCTGCCGAATTGCCGGTTTAACATTGTATAAGGTGTCTGAACCGTTGACGGTGAATCGTCTTTCACCTTTCCTTTCGTAGTTTAGTCTTCCGGAATGGCCAAACAATTCTTAGCTTGCAATTGGGTCCGGTCCAAGATCACCGAGACGCAACTCAACGGATCGTCTGCCACCGGGCGCTTTAGCTTCAAAATGTCCTCCATCGGCGGGTTCCGGATGCGAATGCCCTCCCGATCCGCAAGAAGGAGAAGTAATTGTGTTTATGCAGCACTTAGACCGGGATTCTGCCGCCGGATCAAAATTCTTCCGGATGTCCTTGCAAGTTTTCAACTCCATCCACAGGATATTGGTCCGAACTCTGTGTCAAACATATGCAATTTCCAAGTTTTCGTGAAGTCTATCTTCAAGAAGAACCATCTGTGGAGCTGTTCCGGATTTCTTTCACTTGAACCGCCGTACAGAATTTTCGGATGGTCCTAACACGGAGCTGGGCGGCGTTTCAATCCAGAAAAGGAAGGAAGTAGACTTTCCTCACGCCAAACACCATAGCCATCCGAAAGATTGGAACCAAACCTGGTTCTACTGCCGAAATACTGCTCCTAACAACGAGAATCCCCTGCCGGGTTACCGCCCTCACCGGCTTAGCAACCAGCACCCGTTGCCTTCACGCTTGACCGCCGCCGAACGGAAGAATTTTGCGCCTCAAATTATCAAACTCCGGGCTCTAATGGCCAATGGCTTAACTGGTGTGGACCTTGTGCGATGTTGGGTTTCTTGGGGCATCTTGCCATTAAGCCGCCGGCCCGGATTGATGCACGAATAGACTGGCAGCCTCCAAGACCCTCAAAGACGTCACGAGCTACCAATAACTGAGCTTGAAGTCACAGAGACAGTGAAGCGGATGCTTGATGAACCGATCTCTGTCTGCAGCCAAACCGGGTTGGCCCCATTCTGCGTTGCCAACAAACCGCCTGCGGTAAGGCTCTGCTTACCACTTTTCTGACATTAATGCCTTATTGATATATATTAATCCTTGTTACCTCTCAGGCTAACAGCTCCTTCTGGAAGCGGACCAAACCGGTCCGGGCTCCGCGTGTAAAGTCCAAGACCACCAAGAAGGCTGGCAAAAGGAAAACCGCCGAGTCTTCCGATCTGTCGGAAGACGAAGATTCAGAAGCTGAGGTAAAGCTTGATAAAATCACAAGGGAGTCGCCGTAAACCGGCTCTCCTCTTTGTGTCTAGCCCTAAGATTGTTTCTTCTTGCTTGTAGCTTGTCCCTTTTTATTCTTCCTTTTACTGACAATTTTAACTCCCAGGATGATGCTGAAGCCAGTCATGCCGACCCTGTTGAGGTAATCTTTCTTTCTTCCGAATCCGATCTCGTGCCGGTTAAAAGAATTCGCCGCACAGTCCGGAAAGTGAAAAAATCTCATTCCTGTGCTCATTTGAACCCAAACCTTTCCTTGAAGACACAGCAGGCTGAAGAGCGCCGTACGACCCGGCACAGTGGTCAACAGATTACATCGTCCGGTTTACCAGATACACCAACCCGGAAGCGTCGTCCAGAGGTGATTTGTTCTCCTGAAAAGTGTTATCCTTTGAAAGGTTTCTTCCGATATCCTCTCAATCCGTCTGACCCGAAATATCAGGCCTCTTCCAACTCATCGGGCGGTTCATCAACCACTCAACTGCCTCCGCTTAAAGTTGCTGCAGGGTAAGCACCATACTTCTGCCAAGCCAATTCGGTTTATATTTATGTTGGTCGGTTTACCTTACTCTAATTCTGAACATTGCAGCACCAAGGCTCGCTTGAGTAAAAAAGCGAAAACCCTTGATCCTACTGCGGATGTTGATCCGGAGAAGATCCCAGAGCAGCATGGCGAAAATCCTAAAGTCGCTAAAAATAGCTCTGCCGGGTTGAACCAAGACGACATCGCTGATCCGCCAGAACTTGAGCCGGATGCCCAAGTGGAAACCTCACATCCTGCTCCACCGAGTCCGGCCACAGAGCGGGTCGTAATTGTTGAACCGCCGAGCCCAAAGAAGACCGCCAATCTGGCCAGCCCGGCCAAAAATGATGATGTTATAGTGACGGGCACTGGCTACACCACCCCTAGCCAACCGGTCGCTTTAGCAAAACACAGCACCAAGGAAGAGTCTACTACCATGAGTAAAGAGAAGGGGAAAACCGATCTGTCAGCTTATGACAACCTCTCTGCCCAAGAACTTCACTCCGGCTTTCTGAACCGACTCTACACAAGTCGTGACTTGAAGCCGTCCAGTAAATCGTATGAAGGAACGCTATGAGGTAAGGAGTCATGCCTCTCTTGTACTTTTGCTGTGTAGTAGCCCCCAAGGGTCGGTTCAACTTAGCATAATTAAACCGGCACTTAACTTTGTATAGAACCCATATGCCTTAAACTTCAGTGTCGTAGCCCTCAAGGGCCGGTTCAACTCAGCATAATTAAACCGGGACTTAGTTTTTGTATCCCCATAGCAAACTGAGATCAACTAGCCATTAGCCCCCAAGTGCCAAGTTGAATATTTGTATTGAGCTTGGGACTTTATAATGAAACAACTAACGTGCTCCATTTGTTATCAGAGTGAGATATACCAGCAAACCGTACAACTCAAGGACCTTCGTGCCAATCTGGAGACTCAACAAGCAGAAACCACCAAGGCCAAGGATGAATTGAAAACCGCCTTGGCCACTATGGAACAACTCAAAGAGTGGTATAAATCCGAGCAGGCCAACTGGGACATCGAGAAGGCCGGTTTGAAAAAACGGGCAGAAGATGCTGAAACGGCTCTTAAACCGGTGACAGAAGAGCTTACCAGACTAAAGCGCCAGATTAACTCCATGACCTCTGCCATCTTTGGTATGAGATTTTGCACTGATTACCACTGTTTTGATATTTCCGCCAGTTTAACCTGAGCTGTCTGAAACCGGTGCAGGGAAGCGTATTGCTCATCTGGGCTCTGATGTGCGGAAGAGGCTCAAGGCCGCTTACACGCTGATTGAGTAGCTGTATACCGGCGCCCAGCGAGTCATATGTGCCACATCGTACGACAACACAGCTCCGTCCTTGATTAAAGATACACTAGACCGGCTATCCAAGATTCCGGCACAGCTTGAGGAGTTGAAACGATCCGCGGCCCGGGCTGGCACTTTACTGGCTCTAACTCGCGCCAAGGTGTGGATAGCGGACCTTGATCCGGCTGACATAGCCAAGGGTTTCCCCAGCGCTCAAGAGAACGGCGAAGCCTTTGATAATGACGCCCTGAAACGAATAACAAAGGAGATCGCCACTGGCGAGTCAATCGGCAGCGAAGTTAACTGGCGGTTCACCGCTCTTTCTACGACGCTAACAACAAGCGGGTGGAGTTTGTCATTCCGTAGTGCGAGCCTTGTTCCTCCAATCCGTAAGCACACTTATGCCCCGACGTTGATCCGCTGAGCTTATAAGTGAAGAGGCTGTCTTCGGGCTTTAAACCGGATTGATTGGTCTACCAATGACTTGCGGCCTTTGGGTGATGAAGAGGAAGAAGTTGAACCGACGCCAGACGCCTCTTCCTCACGCCAACCCGGCGAGGAAGCTTAATCCGTCAAGCCGGGTGATGCATCAAAAGTTGCTAGTCATAACGCCATGCGAAATACCGGCCTTGGAAGGCTTTGTAATAGAATAGCCAGCACTTTGTTTTGAACATGCCTTTATGCCCTCGATCAGAAACCTTCGCGGAGGTGCTGATACTTTGGATTGAAGAACTGAAACCTTCAATGTATTTTGCCTGCAATCACAAATTCTTAAACCGCCACGGCGGCTTGTGTCGCCAGCCGGCTTGTGACGCTTATATACTTATATAAGAAAATATTGATGTATATGATCAACACTTTGTGATACAAAAATACCTGCCAGCGTCGGGCATGCAGTTGGCTGAGCCAACCCTTGAAGCGGAGGTTGCATAAACCATTACCGTCCAAGGAGACAACAGCTCCTAGCTTTAGAATGTCGGTTTACTAGGTAAACCATGCCGGGTCATGTTAAGCCCCCTGTTACTCCATAATGGGATGTTTTAAAAAAACAAACCGGAAAAGTTATCACCGGATTAAGCAATAAACAAAATTCCGTCAATGGACTGGTTGAACCGATTTAAATGACAGTTATAAGAGCAATAGAGGAGCATAGGCAATGATAAAAAAAATGTTTGCCAAAAGAGGCTTTACTGAGCCGATCAGATGCCGTTACCATGGTCGGACACGACCAAGCTCCCAATAAGGTGTAGCTATGGTTCAAGTCAGCCAGGTCCCCAACCGAAACCGTGGCATTATGCCGATCAAGTGGCGTGGCAATGGTTCGGTTCACCAAGCCCCAAGTGACTCTATGACCTTAGGCCGACCAAGAGGCGTGGATCGGTTCAGATGTGACCATGTCCCTGTGATCTGGTGGCTCTCGCCCATCAAAAGGTGTTGCATTGGTTCGACACGACCAAGCCCCGGATGACATAAAAACTTCGAAAAGCAAGATCAAGGGATAAACCGAGGCTGCTTTGCGACAACATCTCCATGTACCCAAACCGGATTTTTACAGAACGGATACCCCGCTTTAGCCGAGGCTCCGGTTTATTGCTTTTATTCATAATATATACATTGTCATAATATGTACATAAGTAGAGCCGATGGCTCAGGTATAGTAAGGCCGAAGGTGAGCTATGTTCCATGGCCTATTGGTCTCCTCTTCTGACGTGCGTGAGTCTTTTCACTCTCGAACATCAATCAGATAGTATGACCCGTTGTGCAGATTCTTGCTGACCACAAAAGGCCCTTCCCAAGGTGGGGATAGCTTGTGCATATCATGCGGTCTTGAATGAGCCAAGCACCAAGTCTCCTTCCCGAAAGGTTCGGTTCTAACTCGCCGATCGTGATACCGACGAAGATCCTGCTGGTAAATCGCCGAACGAGCAGCCGCCATATCTCGCTCTTCATCCAGCGATCCAAAGCGTCTGCCGTGCAGCCTCGTTATCTGCCTCAACATAGGCTGCCACGCGAGGTGAGTCATGACGGATATCGCTGGGAAGGACCGCCTCGCTCCATAGACCATAAAGAACGGTGTGTATCCAGTGGATCTGTTAGGGGTAGTATTTATACTCCATATCACAGATGGTAGCTCTTCTACCCAACAGCCCGGCGTCCTCGTAAAGGGACCATAAGCGGGGTTTGATACCTCTCAAGATCTCTGATTAGCTCGTTACCTTGACCATTGGACTGCGGGTGGGCCATGAAGAAACGTCAAGCGGATGTGCTCACGTTCACAAAACTCCTTCATGGCACCCTTGGACAAATTGGTGCCATTATCCGTGATGATACTTGTGTGGAAATCCAAACCGGAAGATCACCCTTTTATGAACTGAACCGCCGTGGCGCATCACACTTGCTAACGTGCTCGCCTCGACCCACTTTATAAATTTGTCAACTGCGACCAGCAAGTGTGTTTTCTTGTCCTTGGACCTTTAAAAGGCCCCACCATGTCCAGCCCCAAGTCGCAAACGGCCAAGTAATTGGAATCATCCTCAATTCCTGGGCGGTATGTGCACGTCTAGAAAATTTCTGGCAACCATCACATCGCCTGACTAGATCCTCCGCATCAACATGGGCAGTCAACCAATAAAAACCATGGCGAAACGCTTTTGCCACCAAGGATTTTGAACCGGCGTGGTGACCACAGTCCCCTTCATGGATTTCCCGCAATATCTCACAGCCTTCCTCAGGGGACACACAACGCTGAAACGCTCCTGACACACTGCAATGATGCAACTCGCCATTAACAATGGTCATAGACTTAGACCGCCGAACTACACTGCCGGGCCAACGCCTCATCCTCTCGTAACTCGCCCGGGTCATGTATGCCAAATAAGGGGCGTCAATCCGAATGACATGCAAGGCTGCCACCAACCGAGCCTCCGGATCAGGAATAGCCAAATCTACTTCATCGAGAAGCTTGATCGACGGATTGTGCGATACATCAAGGAAGACATTAGGCGGACCGGTTTGCGTTGAGAACCCAGCCGCTTAAAGCATCCGCCGCCGTTCTTCCGACGATCCACATGGTCCACCTGATATCCTTTAAAGTGACCTGCAACAATATCCACCTCCCGACGATATGCAGCCATGAGTGGATCTTTGGAATCCCAAGTACACGATACTTGCCGGGCCACCAAGTCCGAGTCACCAAAGCACTTAACCCGCTTAGACTCATCTCCTTAGCCATCCGGAGACCATGGAGCAAAGCTTCATACTCAGCTACATTGTTAGTACAAGGAACATTAAGCGGAGGACGTAATAAAACTTTTCACCTCGTGGGAAGTCAACACAACTCCAGCCCCGAGCCCTCAATTGCTGGACCCGTCAAAGTGGATGGTCCAATAGGTATGATCCGCTTTTCTTGATGCGCTTGCAACTCCGTCCAATCATTAATGAAATCCACAAGTGCCTCGGGATTTTACTGCCGTCCGAGGTACATACCAGAAACCGTGCGCCCAAGTTCTATGGCCCACTTAGCAATCCGCCCAGCCTCCTTCTCGGTTCAGATGATATCGCCCAAGGGAGCTGAACTGACCACCGTGATGGGATGCCCTTGAAAATATTGCTTCAGCTTCGACGCCATAAAACTCCATATACCAGCTTACGCCAATGCGGATATCTCCTTAGACTCAATGAGCACCTCGCTGATGTAATAAACCGCCGTTGAACCGATATTCCTTCCTGCCTCCTTCCGCTCTACCACAATGGCTACGCTTAACTGCCCTGGCATTAGCAGCAACATATAGCAGAAGCGGCTCTTTGTCAATGGGAGCGGCGAGAACAGGCGGGTTGGCCAACTGCCGGTTTTAATCCTCCAATGCTTCATCGGCGGCTGAACTCCAGACAAACTAATCCGTCTTCTTCAGCATCTGGTACAAAGGAATGGCCTTCTCTCCGAGGCGGCTGATAAACCGGCTTAGCGCAGCAATCCGACCCACCAAACGCTGGACATCATTGATGCACTTTGGCTTAGCCAAGGAGGTGATAGCCGTAATTTTCTCCGGATTAGCTTCAATCCCCCTGTTGGACACAAGAAAACCCAATAACTTGCCTGCCGGAACACCGAAGACACATTTGGCCGGGTTAAGCATCATCTTGTACACCCGCAAGTTGTCAAAAGTTTCTTTTAGATCCTCAATCAACGTTTCCTTCTTCCTTGACTTAACCACGATATCATCCACATAAGCATGCACGCTACGGCCGATCTGTTCGTGCAAGCAATTCAGACCTAACGCCGATAAGTTGCTTGGCGCTCTTGAGCCCAAAAGGCATAGATACATAGCGAAGGCTCCAAAAGGAGTGATAAACGCCGTCTTCTCCTGGTCCTTAACCGCCATCTTAATCGATGATATCCGAATCGCATCAAAAAGCTCAAACGCTCACAACCCGCCGTAGCGTCAATAATCTGATCAATGCGGGGGAGGGCGAAAGGATCTGCCGGACAAGCCTTGTTAAGATCTGTGTAATCCACACACATGCGCCAAGTGCCATTCTTCTTAAGGACCAACACCGGATTAGCAAGCCACTCTGGATGGAAAACTTCAACGATAAACCCTGCCGCTAAGAGCCTGGCAACCTCCTCTCCAATGGCCTTGCGCCTTTCCTCGTTAAACCGGCGAAGAAACTGCTTTACCGGTCTGTACTTGGGATCAACATTAAGAGTGTGCTCAGCGAGTTCCCTCGGTACACCTGGCATGTCAGAAGGTTTCCATGCAAAAATGTCCCGATTCTCACGGATGAACTCGATGAGCGCGTTCCTATTTAGGATCCAAGTTAGCACCGATGGTGAACTGCTTGGACGAATTGCGGGCACAAAATCAACAAGTTTAGTCTCACCGCCGATTTAAACTTCAAATCCGGATCGTGCTCAGTAGTTGGCTTCTTCAACGGGTCATATCCGCGGATCAACATTGTCCTTATAATACTTTAGCTCTTCAGTGGCACAAACCGACTCTGCGTAAGTCGCATCACCTTCCTCGCACTCCAAAGCGATCTTGCGGCTCCATGAACCGTTATCGTCCCTTTGTGACCCGGCATTTTAGCTGCAAATAGACATAACAAGGTCGTGCCATAAACTTAGCATAAGCCGGCCGCCCAAATAGGGCGTGGTAAGGGCTTTGAATTTTCACCACTTCAAACGCCAATGTTTCCGATCCGAGTCATGTTCATCCCCAAAGGCCACCTCGAGGCTATCTTACCGACCGGTATGCTGACTTGCTGTGCACCACACCGTGAAACACCGTGCTGGACGGCCCGAGGTGCTTATCCGTTAACCCCATACGCCGGAAGGTCTCGTAGTACGTGATGTTGATGCTGCTCCCTCCATCCATAAGCACCTTGGTAAACTTGTATCCTCCCACCGAGGTGCCACCACTAGGGCTAGCTGACCCGGATTGTAAACCCGGGAGGATGATCCTCTCGCTCCATACAATAGGCTGCTCGACCAGCGCAGTAATGCGGTGCGGCGGTTCAACAACATTGACTGCCCGCTTCTGAAGTTTTCGGTCTCGCTTGTCCAAGCTGGTGGTAAAGACATGGTACTGTCCACCGTTCAACTGCTTCGGATTACTTTGACAACCCGACTGCTGCTGTTGTTGATTGTAACCCCCTTGGTTCTGATGGTTCTGATTGTTCTGATTGTCCTGCCCGCCCGGATTACCACCGAACCCTGGGCCGGAATTTCCTCCACCGTAACCCGGGGCAGACCCTGAACCGCCACCGGGCCCTTGATCATACCGGAAAGCATTAGAACTTTTGAACTCCTGCATAATATAACAATCCTTCCAGAGGTGGTTTGCTGGTGCCTCCTTCGTCCCATGCTTCGGACAGGGTTGATTCAATAGGTAATTCAAACGATCCGGATTGTGATTTGGCGCACCGCCCCGGTTTGATTGCTTACCCTTGCGCCGTTGACCCTTGTCCTGCGCTGCTGGTGTTGGCTACGGCCCATGTTACCGCTTGCCTTACGCTTTTTTCTCCATTACCCGCCGATCGATGCTGGCCTCTGGAGTTGCTGTTCTGTTTTCCCTTCCCTATTTCGTCATCCCACTACTAGAAATATGGCTACTAATGGCGCACCTAATATGGCCATTAATGGCGCATCACAGGTGCGCCATTGATAGCACGCCATTAGTATTTTTACTAATGGCGCACCACCTGGTGCGCCATTAGTATATGCGAGTGCGCCATTAGTATACCTCCTGTGGGGCATGTATACCTGTGTGCTTTGATACTAATGGCGCACCACCTCCGGATGCGCCATTAGTAATCAAGAGATACTAATGGCGCACTTCCCGTGATGCGCCATTAGTATGATCGTCATACTAATGGCGCATCGTCATGTGATGCGCCATTAGTATGAATATTAGGTTTTTTATTTTTTATTTTCTGTTTTTGCACAGGTTACAAAATGTATAATTTGACAAAATATAGACAGCACACATCAACAATAGATTCATCAAATACAATAGAAGATTAGTCTTTGAATACAATTCATCATATTAGTCTCCTAATACAATTCATCATATTAGTCTCCGAATTGAAAAGACCGAACAAAGATAGAACATTATATTACAAGTCTCGAGACCGCGAGTAGCGAGTTTATCTTCGCATTACAAGTCGATATCGATCATCTAAACTACCATCACATAGAAGAGAGCTGCGGTCATCACGATGAGCATCATCACGATGAAACTCGCCTTCATCCGGTTCCTCCAACGCCCTCCCTCTCCCGCTAGATAGCGGGCGATTCTAGATTCGCCTCGCCCTAGTGGTGTACCTTTGTAACTGTTATCGCTGAATCGGTGAACCTGTCTCCGACACTCCTCCCACCATCGAGACTCCGAACCTTACCTTTGTACACGACATACGCCGGCATCGCTATGCACTAGCCAAACGTAAACGTTAGTACCAATTCACGCAGACAATACATAAGCAATATATAAGTATGCAATGTAACGATCGGAAGAGAAAAGCAAGACATTAATAGCATCGATTACATCTAAGTTGAACGACTCTCAAACCAAAGAGACATACTACAAGTTCATTAAAGTTTAATTACAACATGAGCCAATCGATGTTTCAGAACTAGACAACTCGACTCAAGGGATCGGAGCGTGGATGAAGCCGCCGCTCATCGTGGGAGTCATGAAAGAACGGGCGTTGTCATCCCGCATTTGTAGCATTGTGTCGATGTCACCGTTGGACGGTTGATTTCGAGGTAGAACTGCCCGAGGTACGGCGACATCTTGATGGATGATTTCCGCAAACTCCGATCGGATGCGAAAGAATTTTGTCGGAGGTCCGCGCCCGGATTGCCGACACGCCGCGCCCAATCTTGAGTTTACTCGGTAGCGAAGTTGATGATGGTCCCGCACGATCGCCTCGCATGTGATGGATGGCGAGTAGGCACCCTTCGACCGCCAAAGGCTGCTTGACGCAGCGAACGTCAGATTGTGGGAGAACACGGCTTGCCGTGATTTACGAATAGGCCGGTGAAGGTGCCTCCAGATTTGGCGAGCCGGGAGAACATCATCAAGAACCTTCTTGACATTTGTGTAGTCTACGCTCGATCGACGGTCCGGGTCGAAATACGTGGCCATGGAATATTTGGGGCTTAGGAGGATGAGCGCAACGGTGTCACCGCAGAAAACACGGAATGTTAAAAGAAAACGATCGAAATGTAAGAATTCATATGTTACGGGCGGTTGAGGGAGGACTTACTCGGGAAAGTAAGGCACGGGAAGTTATCCTTATCTTGGTTTGCCGAATGACGCCTTCGAGGTAAGAACTCGCGACTTGCCGGCCCCGCGCTGCCCAAGATCTTGGCACGCATGTAGAAGGGGTCGACTATCACGATGTCCGGGTCTTGTCGCTAATGATCCGCATTCCATACTCAGCGAAAATAGCCGAACGAAGGTGTAGTGCAGCGGATGAAGGTTCAACATAGCGTGATGTCATCAAACGCAGGACGATCGTGACGCCTGATGGAGTTATCCACAAAGCCCTTGCCCTCCGCACCTTGGCCGCGAAACCGGTATGCCACATCCTTCTCCCCGAGACGCCGCTTCTCCAAAGAAAGAACACTGTCATGCAGACTCCGATAGCACCGGTTGCAGCATTGAGCATATTTGTCGGTAGCATCGCCTCTACCCGCCACATGCACCCTCCTCGAGATATCCTGCGGTGAAGGTGGCCCGCCCTAAGCACGGATCGCACTTTCGGTGCCGGCTGGCTCGCACCCTTCTTAGTCTTTCTTTTGCGTGCCTTCTTCTTCTCCCGTAATGGGACCGAGTTTTGCTCACAGACCGCCTTCTTGAGTGTGTTGGGGCTGATATATTTCGCACTCGCCTATCCGAGGCTCGGTGAAGTCGGCAGCTGGAGGCGCTCTCGAGAGCTGAACGCCGACGGCGCTGTTGTAACTTGGCTTCTCCGCTGACGAGCTAGATCGCACACGCCTTTTGTTGGGTTTGGTTCTTGAGAAGGAGGCCCCATGAAGTCGCCATCGCACCCATGCTCGGCAAAGTACTGATCGACGCTGCCAAATGTATCATAGTCGCCGTCGCCGCCATTCTGATCCTGTGCCATATGCATGTTTGGATCCAGCGGCATAGGGATGTCCGCACCGTTACGGCGGTCTTGCCATGGGGCGACTTGGCGCCGCACGATCGGCGGTGTTGTCTTTGGGGTGGTGTCCCCGCCTCAAACGAATCTGGCTCTTCGCCAAAGCAGGGCCAGCTCAGCAGGCGCCGAGGGTCATCACGCCATCATCGCCGGCCCCGACGGGTCGATTCGAGGTAACAAGTCGTCGCAGCCTGGCAGCACCAACCAGTTGAACCCTAAACAAGTTGGGTGGCATCTGGTACCGTGGAACAAGGTTGCCCGGTTGAACGATTTTGCCCTTGGCGACATCGACCAACTCGTTGTTCACGAAGTGGAGGAGAGTGCACGAACGTCGGCGGCGCTCGCGAAAACATGTAGGGCGCCGGGATGCCCACCAAAGGCAAGGAGATGAAGTCCTCGGCCGAGAGAGGCTTAATTAGTTACCGTGATGATGGCGCCGAGCTCGGCTATCGTAGAGGCACCGCCAACGGCGGGCGGCAGCTTGACGGAGGGGCCGCTTGCTGCAGAGGTGCCGGCCGGGCGACACCCGGTGCATTAAGCTCCGTGCGGCGCCGGAGACACCAATGCCGCCTCGCTGGAGGCACCAATGGCCCCGCCATCGCATTATGCGAGTTGCTGGCCGTGAAGCTAGGAATCGGGGGCGGCCCCTGTTGGCCGCCCGCAATCCACACACTCAACCCCGAGATCAAGGTAGGCACAAGGGCGGTGATCGTCGCTCCGAGTCGTTGTTCCACTTTCTCTTGGACAATCTCCGGAATCCGCGCCACCTGTGCCTTGAGTTCTTGAACCTCTCGCTACCGCTTTCCGAGCTGGTCTTTTTCTCCTTCCGCACACCAGCCGTATAGTATGACCCCATTTTGTCGACAAGCCTTTGCCGCCACACGACCAGCCGACGCCGGCCATCGAGCTTATCCTTGTTCTTCATTACATTCAACCCCTATTTAGAGTGGTGTCCCAAGGGTTGCTCTGAGTCGACCCCGCCATCGCTTTCAATCGCTGCGGAAGGAATGTGAACCATTTAGAAATTCGGCTTCATTAATTAGAATGCAACCATATGGAGCTAATTACGGGGTGTATTCCTTACTGAACAAGCTCAAGCTGCCTGGTCTTCGGATCCGTGGTAAGCTCCTTTGTTTTCGGTCCTTCTTGTACCGGCCCCGACAAAGTTCCTGGTCTGCTTGTCACCGCCAGATGTATCAAGAGGGCGGTAGGCCTTGCTCGCACGGTCCGCCTCCTCCTTGTCCCATATAGGCTCCGCCACTCAGAACCGCCGGACCGAGTGTGTGTTCCCCTATGTTCAGCTCCCGATTTGTTTCCCCACTCACTTGATTGGGAGCTTGCGGTGCTCGAGCAATTGATCTTGAAGTCGTTGTAGTCATCTTCGTGATCGAAGGATTTTTCTCCTTGATCTTCTCATAACTCTCACCTTTCTCGATCATTCTCTTCACATTGCTTTTCCAAGTAGACAGGGCCTTGCTCATCTTCGTGAGGGCAGCATTGTTCACTTTATTCCCTTTGAGGCTTGTGTTTTCAAATTCAGCGGGAACTTGTATCGCTCGGCAGCTTCGTGAAGAGGAGGTTGCGCAAATTCCCTCGGTCAGATGCCTCGTGTTCTCGGTGTTGATCGAGACGGTGCTCGGACAATGCACCCGAGCTGAAGCGAGTACCCTTGACTATTCGCTCGGGCGCCGCTGGATTCCCGTTGGAGTCCACTTCAAGAACTTCCTCCTTGAGGGTGCGGAGCACGATCGGGCGCCGTCCTTCCGCTGCCTCTTCGGCTGGCTGCCATCTCAGGCGGCGCCGCCATCATCGCTGGTGGCATCCTCGGCGGCACCATCGGTGGTGGCATCAGTGTGGTCATCCTCGGCGGCACCATCCGTGGTCTCGTGGATCGTGGGAAGGCGGCGGCCTCATACAAGTGAGGTTGTTCCTCCATCTCCGGGACAGCTCCTGAATGCCTTGCCGCCTCAACCCCGGCCTCATCGTTGTGGGCCATGTTTCTCTCTAAATAGAAACAAAGTTTGGTCAAAAGTTGGTTATTGTCAAGGAACAAGATCATGGTCTCATCATTTAGGGTTTGTCGACACCGAGGCATCCTAAAATCTAAGCTTTTATCATTGAGGGTTTTTCGACGCCAAGGCACCCTAAAAGCCTAACTTTTCATCATTTCGGTTTTTATCGACACCGAGGCACCCTAAAAGCCATGCATTAGTCACAAGTACGCCGGGCACTTGATCCTACTTAATTAACTACTAAGATACCCGGCCCATGCATTAGTCACAGTACCCCATATGTCCTATTTTTAGCAAAGTCATGCTAAAATTCACGGAAAATTTCAGCATGACCTTTGCTGAAAATAGGACATATGGAGTACCGAATTTGCCGGAACGGAAGTTAATCGACATTCCGCAAACTCAAGGGCCTCTCGGGTACCTGCAAAATCATCACGACACGATGGTCGGAGACAAAACCCAGCAAACTAGCAAAATCATCACAAATTGTTTTCTCGTTAAAGATGATCATCATCTTTACAAGTCTTTCTCAATGTGATCACAAGTAATTCAGAGGCATCACAAGTAATTCAGAGCATCACAAGGCATTAGTAGTTCAAGACATGAACAAGTTTTACAAAGCACATCAATTTGTGTGCCTAACTGAATTAACTGAATTTTCAAGAACCAATAAACTGAATTTTCAAAACTGCAAGAAGCCAATTAAAAAATCCCTTCTTCTTGTCTCCTCTCACTATCTCTCACACATGTACACTATGTATGCACTACCATACAAAGTCTCAAACCAAAGTGGAAGAAGACTTATCTATACATGTGCAGCTTACTTATGTAACTGAATAAAACTAAAAAGGAATAATCGGGGAATCAAAACCTTTAGCCGGTGTAGTTTTCTCGACTGCTCGATGCTTTCTCTTGTAACAGCACCTTCAGGCCAATTTAGACGTGTCCCTCGCCTAAAATATTTCTCGAGCTGATGAACTGCATATTCCAAGGAATACAATGAGATCTGAGTATAAGTTAAATGCAAGAACAAACAGAGAATTGATGCAGTACTAATAGCATATTATTAACTTAAGTGTTGCTATTTAAGCTTACATAATGATGTACAGAGATGTATGGAAGTTCAAACAGATTTATTCTTCAATACTTTTTAAAGTGGAATTAGCGAAACAACATAAAAAATAATATGTTTGGGAGAGCATCCCGCATGTTAATATGTTCTCGAGAAACATCCCAGCAGATGCTTGCCAAATTTACCTTTACGAGCAACATCTACAAATCAAAACAGAAGAGATGCAAGCCAAAACTACTTGAGTAGCAAACCAGTGAACAACTATAAACCATAGAACTTAGGGAACCACAGCCAAAAAATGTGACTGCGTGTAAAAATAAAAGAAATATTTCTTTGCAGGTAGGACGTGCGAGTTCTTCAAAACATTTGATGCGTAAGATTTAGTGCAAAGGAGAAAGATATATATTTCACTCTCAACAATATAACCAAAGGTTATCCCAGCATCAAAAGCTCCCACTTGTTGTGGGGGCCTAGGAAAGGGAATTATTAGGTTCTTAGGCAGCATTTCCTTGTTTGACTTTTTAAGGATACTAACTCAAACCCTGGACTTCCGTGATACAAGTGGAGATACTGCCATTCTCTTGTGGATACAAGTAAAATTCCTCAAATGAACATCTCAATTCTTACAAATGCCTGCATAATTATTATTTTTAAAAGAGGCAACGCCTGCATAAGGTTCAGTTTTAAAGCATTTGCTCATTGATTCACAGAAAAAACAAGGCAACGCGAGCTATCATTTATTCAATTCTAAAACCAAATGGGACATTTTGGCACCACCAAGGCTCAACTATCATGCGTATAGATGCTGAAATATATATATTACAGACAAGAACTAATAGGCGGCCTAAACACCAATGTGATGAGTATAGATGCTGCAGCACAAATCAGTAAGTAATATTATTATGATATGCAGAGAAGGAAAAATCAAGTAAGCTAGACCACTACATGGTTTCATGACACCAAATTATCACCGAAAGCTGAAACGATAAATGGACACTTCTACAAACCAAAGATGCATTATTCAATTTGAAACTAGCAGAGACAAGGTTGCAAACATTCTGTCATGAATTGCAAATGGAATGGATAAATTTGAGATGAAGGCATGAAGGTGGTCGCACTTTTGGGCGGGTCGAGGGAGGCGGGTCGACGGTGGTGTGGACGGGCGGGCCGAGGTGGGGCAGCGGCGCCGGGCGGGTCGAGGCGGCGCGAGGCGGCGGGGCAGCGTCCCGGGCGGCGGGGTGGGCGGCGTCTGGGCGGCGTCCGGGCGGCGGGTCGGGCGGCGTCCGGGCGGCGGGTCGGGCGGGTCGAGGCGGCGCTGGGCGGCGTCCCGGCGGCGGGTCGCGGCGAGGCGGCGGGGCAGGCCGAGGTGGCGGGACGGCGGCGCGAGGGAGGCGGGCGAGGGAGAGGGAAGGCGAGGAGAGGGCGAGGGAGGGAGAGGGCGAGGGCGAGGGCGAGGGCAGCGCGGCGGCGGCGGTGGATCGAGAGGAGAGAACTGGCGAGGGATCGGGCGAGGGGATCGGGCGAAGGGGGATCGGGCGAAGGGGCCACATTACTAATGGCGCACTCACCGTGGTGCGCCATTAGCATGTCCATACTAATGGCGCACCTCACCGTGGTGCGCCATTAGTATTTTTTTTATTTCAACTCGAGCCAAAAGGTTATGTAGTACCGTAACCTATCCATGTCAAGCCCACTCTACTAGCTCGACCGGTCGCCAGCCTCAGCTTCTCACACTGGAGGTCCTGGGTTCACTCCTGTGCTCCACAAATTTTTTTAGCATTTAAAAGCTGTTTGATACTTATTTATGTTTAAATATGTTCAAACTTGTTTAAATAATAACAGTAATATTTTTTATAAGACAGAGCATTTAAAAAGCTGTTTGATACTTATTTTTTTATAAGACGGTGCTTGCTGGGTGCGGGGTCAAGGGCGGCGGTTGAGTAGGGGAATCGAGGGTGCGGGGGTCGGCGGGGCGGCCGGTGGACTGGGGGTGCTCAAGGCGAGGGGACCGGATCTGGCGAGGTGGGACAGCGATCGAGATGGGGGATCGAGGTGGGCTCCACAAATTTTTTTAGCATTTAAAAGCTGTTTGATACTTATTTGTGTTTAAAATGTTCAAACTTGTTTAAATAATAACAGTAATATTTTTTATAAGACAGTAGCATTTAAAAAGCTGTTTGATACTTATTTTTTATAAGACGGTGCTGGGAGGGGGGTCAATGCGGCGTGTTGAGTAGGGGAATCGAGGGTGCGGGGTCGGCGGCGCGGTGGACTGGGGGTGCTCAAGGCGGGGGGGCCGGATCTGGCGAGGTGGGATAGCGATCGAGATGGAGGGGATCGAGATCGAGTGTCCATGAAATTTAAAAATATTCATGATAGTTCAAAAGTACCCATGAAATACAATCGAGAAATGAAGGCTACGATTTAAATACAATCGATCTTAGCTAGCTATCTGTTCACAATCTTCTTGCCCTTCTTTTTCGCAAATGGAGTTCTTCCGTGGAACGGACGCCCTTAGGTAGGGTGGTCCTGCTTCTTCTTGTGGTGTATGCTGCTACTTCATCATCGCTCCATGTTCGATCCTCGGTCGCCAGATTTGTCAAGTCTTGCTCATTGGCTACTCCATCCATTCCGATGATCTTCCTTTGCCTCTCCTCACGACAACACGACCGGGCTTTGGCGGTCGGTAATGAAGAAGCATTGGTCCACTTGGGAAGCCAGACCCATGGCTCATTTTTCATGGTGACGCTTATGCCATGGGTCTTGGATTTGGCTTCGTATAACCATGGTGGTGAAATACCGGTCTTCTTTTATGACGTTCTTGGCCCATCTCGACACGGAACATCGGACCTTCTCTCCAACAGAGCTCAGCTCCCAGATCTCCTCGATCCTTCCGTAGTATCTGTCCTTGTCGTTACGGTGTAGGATTCCATCGTTACCCGGAGTTCGATAACCATCGCCTTCATGTCCTTGGCCTCGTGTAGAATGTGTAGTCATGATATCGTGACGCCTCATAGGTCATCGTTGTGCTCGGCGCCTGTGACAAGGCGAATATGAGTTGTTCTTCCGCGAAGAATCCTCATGTAAAGGGTACGACGAAGCTTATGCTTGAACCAACGCGTGAAACATGAGTTGTGCTCTTTGAGTGTATCTCCGTCCGCTCCTCTGCTGGCCTTGGTCATTGTACGCCTTTTTAATAAAGGTTTTGTGCTCTACCACCCAAGGATCGACCACGCCTATGTGTTGTAGCGCGACTAGGTTTGCTCTTTCAAAGTCGGCGAGTCGACCCTCGAAGTCGACATGCATTTCGCGGCGACCTCACGGTGACCCCATCCAGCGAGCCTGCCGAGGTGCTCGCTGACGGCAGACCAACGGGTTCTCGATGCCTAGATAATTCGTGCAGTAGGAGATGCACTCTTCGTCGAAAGCCCTGGCTATGCTTCCTTCTCGACGTGACATGTTGCGAACGTATCCTTTGATGACACCATTCATCCTTTCGAACGGCATCATGCTGTGCAGGAACGCCGCCCGAGTTGGATGATATCCTCCACTATATGGACCAGCAGATGCACCATAACGTCAAGAATGCGGGCGGAAGTACATCTCAAGCTCGCATAGTATCACCACGATCTCTTCCTCGTAGCCTTCGAGTTGCCTCACGCCAATCGACTTCCGAGATGACGTCAAGAAGTTGCATAGGCCAAATAGCGCTTACACGGACGCGCGCCCATGATCCCACGGATTGCAACTGGAAGTATCTGCGTCATCAAGACGTGATACCGTGAGACTTCATCCCGCTGAACTTCGCTTCACTGGGTCTAGGTATCTGCTTATCTTCCCACAGAATCAGAAGGAAGTTTTACTCCTAGGAGGCAGGTGAAAACTGCTCGATCTCCTCCCGACTTAGAGTGAAGCACGGGAGGGTAGTCATTTCCGTCTTCTTGGCCTTTTTGCCTTTGCGACGACTTCCTCGTGTCCTGCTTCGCCTCATCATCATCATCATCATCATCATCATCATCATCATCATCATCATCATCATATATAGCGTGAAGCTCCCGCCGATGCCCATTGATTTCAAGTCTGCCCTTGCTTTCGCCCATCTTTGGTCCTCTCTCGCATGTTGAGCAGGGTACCAAGCAGACTCTCGCACACGCTCTTCGTGATATGCATGACATCAAGGCTGTGAGGCACACGGTGGATCTTCCAAGACGGCAAGTCCCGTAAAACAGACCTCGCTTTCCATACCTTCAGCAGCGGCTCGCGCGCCGCTTTTTTCCGGCTCGCGCGCTTTTGCTTCTTTCCGGTGGGCAGTCTTTCCAATTTTCCAACAGCTTGTCTATTTCTCGCCGCTCCTCGTGACATCGGCGCTGGGTTCGGTTTCACCATCGAACAGATCCTTGCGTTTCCTCCACGGGTCATCGTCGCTGCCACCTTCGATGTCCCATGAACACGGTTTTCAAGACCCGGATCTCTATCTAGCTGGCGATACGCCAGTCATCCATGCACCTTACGATCCGTAAAATCCGTGGACTACCTGCCCCGCGACATATCCGTGAATCGAGATAGTCGTGCACCGCCGTGAGCAGTGCGGCTCTCATAGGGAAATATTCTTTCTCTCGCGCGCCCCACGACACGCTGGCGCTTTCCACAGCGTGTCAAGCTCCTCTTCAACAGCCCCAGATACAGATTGATGTCGCTCCTCGGTTGTTTCGCCCTTCAATTAGCATACTCATGTGAATGTACTTCCTCTTCATGCACAACCAGGGGAAGGTTGTACATCCACACAAACACAGGCCAGGTGCTATGTGTGCTTCTCTGCTGCCAAACGGATTGACTCCATCGGTGCTCGCGCCCAAAGACGATGTTCCTTGGATCGCTCCCAAATTCCGTCTTGAAGTTCAACGCTACACCGCTCGCATCCTTAGGGTGACTCAGCATCTTGTCTTTTTATCTATCTCCGGATCATTTGCGCTATCTTCCCGCTTCTTCTCCTCCCTATCCGCGTGCTAACGCAGGAGCTTTGCTACCTTAGGGTCCGCTAAATAGCGCTGCAGACGAGGAGTGATCGGAAAGTACCACACCACTTTTCGAGGAGCTTTCTTCCTCTTCTTGTATCGAGTGACGCCAAGACACCGACATATGGTAGACTCGCGCGTGCTCGTCCCGATAAATGATGCAATTGTTCATGCACACATGGTATTTCACGGCGGTAAATCCAGAGGACACACGATTTTCTTCGCCTCCAAACTGGTCGGGCACTTGTTCCCCTTGGGAAGACGTTCGTGCTGAATGACATGTTCTCGCCGGCACGCGCCGGTCATTTTGTGTTTTACCTTCATCTCCGTGGCCATGAGCGTTACTTTCAGTGGGTATCCTCGGCCTGCATCCTTCATACAATGGAGTAACCGCTCTAACCTGTTGATCCATCTTGGCTTTCTCTCGGCGGCAGCTCTTATGTTATCCGTCCGCTTGAGAAGCAGCTCTTGAATATGAGGGTCCTGCACCCAGCCCATCGATGGTCCAGCGTCGTCGCTCCGCCGCATCATCATCTTCATGATCATGCCCGCCGCTGCTCCGCATCTTCCTCATCATCATGTCCTGCATCTTCTACATGATGATCGGTACAACATCACACCGTGATCATCTCCGGGATTCTTCGTCTTCGCCCGCCGAGCCGCGGTGGTTGTCTTGCTGCCCTTCCTCATTTCTTGCCCGCCCGCATGGACGACTTCAGTAGTCATCTTCATCACCTTGCCACCGATAGCCATCCATGAAACCACGCAACAGCAGGTGGTCCCGCACTGCCGGAATCCGGTCCGCAATAAGGCTCTTCACTTGCATCTTCGACACGGACATCTTATCTCCGCCTCGCTCTTTTGAAGCATCTCGCCTTCATGACCTCAAAAACCTATTCACGATGCCTTCGGTCATCGTATGGGACTATGGTCGTCATGGGTAGAGCAAAACGATATTTTAGAACCAAACAAAATTTGGCATGACTTTCCCTAAAAATAGGACCAAAAGAATGCTTAATGCATGCCAAAATTCTCACCAAACGGAAATGAATCAACATTCCGCAAAATATTGGCAACTATCGATTTCAAATACCGTACACCTCCAAACACAAACACATATGCAAACACCACAAACATATGCAACACCACCTAACATACATAGATCTAGCTAGGCAGTAAAAGTGCATGTGCACATTGTTGTAAGGAGAACAACCTAAATATAGCTTCCCCTTACTTACCTATTAAAACAAGGTAATTTAACCACTTAATTTGAATGAATCTATGGTGGAAATGAGGTGAAAAGAGGAGGCACCCGAGACAAGGAGGAGGTGGAGAGAATGAAGTGGGGAGAAAGTGAGTGTGGGTAGGAGAGGCTGTCCCAAATATCTTGTTGCTGCCCACTTACTAATGGCGCACCTCTTGCATGGTGCGCCATTAGTAGTTACCACTACTAATGGCGCACTCTAAGCAGGATGCGCCATTAGTATGTTTGGATAGGCGCACTAGTTCAAAAAAAGCTTCTATACTAATGGCGCACCCACACCTGGTGCGCCATTAGTAGTTACAACTACTAATGGCGCACTTGGGCAGGATGCGCCATTAGTATGTTTGGACAGGCGCACTAGTTCAAAAAAAAGTTTATATACTAATGGCGCACCATTACTGGTGCGCCATTAGTAGTTACAACTACTAATGGCGACTTGGGCAGGATGCGCCATTAGTATGTTTGGACAAAGCACTAGTTTAAAAAATTGATACTAATGGCGCACCCAAAGCATGGTGCGCCATTAGTAGTTTAGACTCTAATGGCGCATCAGATAGTGGTGCGCCATTAGTATATACTAATGGCGCACCATCTTTCCGGTGCGCCATTAGTGTCATTCCCATCTATAGCCCTTTTCCTAGTAGTGTCCTCCTCAGACTCGGTACTATCAGAATCAGCATACTTTACCAAAACGCCCATGAGAGTGCCCATGTCATTGCAAAAACGCTTCATGCGACCCAGCTTCAACTTTAATGGTTTGAACCGGCAGTTGCCTTCTAGGGTTAAGATCGCGGAATCAGGGTTGATCCGTCTCAAGAATGTAAAACTTCCGAACGCGGCGCACTCCAATGGGTTGTGGATTCTCCTCCGCTCGACACAAGCCGCCAAATCCACCACGATATGGGTTGTTTACAGTGTCTTTGAAATTTTGAATGAACCGGTCCGCAATCGGGTCCATGAACTGATTGAGTTAGGCGGCAAGTTCTTCAACCAAGCACGGGCCGCACCTTCTAACATCATGGTGAAATACTTCGCACACGCAGCTTCATCCACATCCAGCATCTCCATGGCCATCTCATAGCTTTCTATCCACGCTTAGGAGCCAAATCGGCGGTATAATTGGGCACCTTATGTGGCCCTTTGAAGTCCTTGGGCAAACGTACATTGCGTAAAGCGGGGACGAGGCAAGGCACCCCCAAAGAGCCAGACGTGACCCCAGGTTCGAAGATGGTCGGTCGAACCGGCGCGAGCTGATGATCCTCATGTTGTGCTGCTAACTCGGCTTCCCTACGTGCCCTGGCCCGGTCCACCACCACTTGAACGTTTTCGAAGCCACCCGCCGGGTTGTTGCCGCGAGGCGCACCGCGCTGCGCATTGCTTGATACGGCCGGTTCGTCGGCGTGCTGGCTATAACTCCGGCTTGGGCGGGGGGTGGAGTGGATCCGATCCCGACTGTATGAATACGCTTCGCTGAGACAGGCCGCCCCTGGAGCTCTTTCGCCCGGCGTGTTTCTACCGCTGCGTGAATCGCCGATTGAATCGCCCAACCGCGCCGCAGCCGCAACAAGGTTATCCATCGGGTTGGAGTAGTGACCGAGGTGTCTGCACAGCCGGGGGCGCGCCGACATGATGGCGAGGCAGATCTATCACACGGAGCTGAATCGGCGCGCCCGTCCCAGGTGCTTCCGGCCGGTTCACCACCGGCGGCGGATTACTGGTCCCTGCCCCTGGGGTATTTAAGAGCTCTCTTCCCTCGAAAACCGAAGGCAAACGGGATCTGTACTTTCTTTTCATGACTTCATGTGACGCGCTCGATCCAAGATGAGCCTATAAGCTCGCATCCAAAGCGCCTGCTCGCCGCCATCTCACGCCCGCGGCTGCCGATCCGCTTTAGCCTTAGTGATTTGTTCTTCACCTTTGCAATCTCCGCGTTGTAGGTCTTGATCCGCCGGATTAGCCTCGCCATGAGCACAGCCAATCGTCGAATAGCTCGATAAAACTTGAGCTGGCGGGCGCATTGTGGCCTCCTTCCCCGCTGCCATCACCGCTGCTGAACCGGGCGACCATCGGCGCCATGGATCGAAGAGTGAAGCGCCGCTTGGTACCGCCATGAAGATTCCAACCCGGTTGGGCAGATCAAAGGGGTCTGGGATACCGTCGGAACAGCCCCCGATCTGGCCATATTGCAGCTGGTACAGAGACTCGGTTTCTCCGGTCGACGACTCGTCATCAGAGTAGACAATGGTTTCGCCGCCCGATGCTGATCCGCCCTCACGCCTCCGTGGATGACTCCACGAAAGCACGCTTGACAGCCGGTTTAGCGAGGGCAGGATTCTTCTTCGCTCACTGAGCCGCTCTCGACGAGGTCGGTGCAGATGTCCGCCCAGGCCTGGCTCGCCGATCTTGCCGATGAACACGTATGCCACCAAAGGGGACCCGGTACCAGACTAATCGAGCCGCCTCGGGCCCCCGATCTGCATCGTCAATGTAGAGCTTCCCAACGACTCTTAGTCATCCGGCCCACAGCATAGCCTTCGAGTCCTTCGAACTTGCCCTCTAAGATCATCAAACCATCGTGTGATAGCCCCACGGTGGGCGCCAACTGTCGTGGAATTGTCACAGTAGATGTCCTCGTGAAATGACTTAGTCGCAGGGCCATCGTACGGGTTAACTTAGAGGGGTTAAAGCGGACACAAAGACACGAGAGTTATACTAGTTTGGCCCCTTCGATGAAGGTAAAAGCCTACGTCTAGTTTGTGATGGGATTGATGTGATTTCGGCGACTAGGGAGCAATAACTTCGCCTAAGCCTCGAATTGTCTGTCCCTAAACCGCCCGGTCGCCCCTTATATACACGGGTTGACGCCCGGCCGGTCTACAGAGTCCCGAGGCCGGCTCATACAAGTGTCTGGCTCGGTCTCTTCTTTCTCTTATCTTACATCACAAGTTACATGACTAAGGCGGTTTACATTAATGGACTCTAATCCGCCTCTGGGCTCTGGGCCTCATGCTTTCGTGGGCCCTAATTATAGACGAGGGTAAACCGGCCCCTTCAGGGCGGTTTATATTCAGTAGTTATATCCCCAACAACAGGCGTTCGCCTTCTTCACAGGCTCCGGGCCTTTTCCAAAACGCGACAGCTTCACAGGCGTTCGCCTTCTTCACAGGCTCTGGGCCTTTTCCAAAAAGATGAACTTCACAGCATTCGCCTTCTTCATGTGCTCGGGGCCTTTTCCAAAAGATGAACTTCACAGGCATTCGCCTTCTTCACGTGCTCGTGGCCTTTTCCAAAAGATGAACTTCACAGCATTCGCCTTCTTCACAGTGCTCGTGGCCTTTTCCAAAAGATGAACTTCACAGCATTCGCCTTCTTCATGTGCTCGTGGCCTTTTCCAAAAGATGAACTTCACAGACATTCGCCTTCTTCACGTGCTCGTGGCCTTTTCAAAAGATGAACTTCACAGTATTCGCCTTCTTCACGTGCTCGGGGCCTTTTAGGGTAGAACCTCCTGAGGTGCCGGATGTTCCACGCGCTCAGATAGGTACTCCTCTTGCGTCTCCAAGCGCACGGAGCCAGCCCGAAACATGAACAACCTTGAATGGGCCCTCCCACATGGGAGAGAGCTTATGCAGTCCCTCCCCGGAGAGGACCTGCTCGAGCACGAGGTCTCCTACCTCGAGAGTTCTGGGGCGGATGTTGCGGCGGTGGTATCACCGAGTGCTCGCTGGTACCTTGCCGCTCACAGTGCAGCTTCCCGACGGCGCTCCTCCCCCAGCACAAGAGCCGTCCCCCGCATGGCGTCCTGCAGCGCTTCATCGAACGTCAGGACCCGTGTGGATTGATGCTTGACCTCGTGAGGGAGGACCGCTTTGGCTCCGTAGACCAGGAAGAAGGGGGTCTCTCCAGTTGGCTTGGTCGCGGTTGTGCGGATGGACCACAACACGGATGGAAGCTCGTCGTACCAGCCTCTGCCGCAGGCTTCCAGCTTCTTCTTGAATGTCCTGGTCTTGAGGCCTCTCAGGACCTCTACATTGGCCCGCTCAGCCTGTCCATTGCTGCGGGGGTGTGCCACCGAAGCGTAGCATATCTGCGTCCCAAGGTTAGCGCAATGTCGCTTTTAAAAGGTTACTGGTGAACTGCGAACCGTTGTCGGTGATGATGCGGTTCGGCACTCCGAACCGGCTCACGATGCCCTTGATGAACTTGACTGCAGAACCAGCGGGGATGGCGCGGACGGCCTCGACTTCGGCCCACTTGGTGAATTTGTCCACGGCGACGTAGAGGTAGGGATATCCCCCTGGCGCCCGAGGAAATGGTTCCGAATGTCCAGCCCCGGCACCGCGAACGGCCAAGTGAGGGGATGGTTTGCACTTCCTGCGGGCTGGTGGATCTGCTTGGCGGGAATTGGCAAGCCTCGCAAGCCTTCACGAAGTTCGATGGTGTCATTGAGCGGTGGGCCAATAGAAACCGCTGCGAACGCCTTGCCGACAAGGGTCTGTGATGATGAATGGTGCCCACAATCTCCGCCATGTATATCTGCCAATTCCTTCCCCATACACTTCGGTGATGCAGCGCAGGATACGCTGTTCGGTCGCTTCGGTAGAGTTCTCCATCCATGATGTTTGTATGTTTGTGGCTTGCCGCGCCACACGCTCTGCCTCCTCCTCCTTCTCCGGCAAAGCCCCATGCGTTAAGTAGCTCTTGAGCTCCGTGATCCAGCACTCCTCTTGAGGTTCCATTGTCAGGAGCAGGCGTGCTCCTGAGGCCGGGCCACAGGCTGGGGCTCCCGAGGCTGGTGGCTGAGGGAGCTCCTCCCGAGGCTGTGCTGTGCTTGATAACGGCGGCAGGGCTGAGGGCTTGAAGAGCCGTTCCTCAAAGACGCCCGGCTCCTGGGGTAACCTCCTGGAGGCTCATTTGGCGATGTCGTCGGCCTCTTGATTGGTGCCGCGGGGCACGTGCTGCAGCTCCAACCCCCAGAACTGTTTCTCCATCCTGCGGACCTCCGCAAGGTAGGCTTCCATGTGTTAATCTCTTGGCTCATACACCTTGTTGGAGAAATTGACGAGGAGCTGCGAATCGCCCTTGATGGTAAGGCGCTTCACCCCCAGGGCATCAGCAGCCTTCAGACCCGCTATCAGCCCCTCGTATTCTGCTATGTTGTTGGAGACCTTCTCGCCATGCTGGAAACAGAGCTGCACGGCATAGTAGAGCTTGTGAGCGGGAGATATGAGTACCGCCCCAGCCCCAGCGCCCTGCCTGGAGAACGCTCCGTCGAAGTACATGACCCAACCTTCTGGCGCTTCGCTCCCTGGGGAGAGGGATCGATCCTCGCCGGCCCTGAGGCCCGGTGCTTCTGTCCATTCGGCCACGAAATCTGCCAGCGCGGCCCCCTTGATGACTCTGGTCGTACTGAACTCGAGCTGGAATGCTTGCAGCTCAATGTTCCACTCGCGACCCTTCCACCGAAAGTTAGGGCTCCTGAGCACCCTCTCCGTGGGGTTTGCCGAGACAACCTTGATTGATGACCACAAGTAGTGCCGCAGCTTGCGCTGGCCACCAACAAGGCGAGGAGGAGCTCACGGCATGGGGTACCGTGCCCTCGCATCCCGTAACACGGTGCCGAAAGTACACCGGTGCTCGACGAGGTTGGGGCGCCGGTGCTGGTGGCGCCTTCCGAAGCTGTGGTGCCTCCCGAGGTGATGACGCCTCCGGAAGCTGGGTGCTCGGATGGGAGGCCTCCCCCGCCCTTGGTGCGCTCTGCTGTGACGGGTGATCTTCTTCCATTGCGGTGCTGGCTTCTGTTAGTTCCTTCTGGCTCGGTCTTTCCTTAGCTCGGGTGGCCGCCGTGGCCTTGGCCTGACGCTCCTCCCTAACTGCCACCAGAGCAGCGCTAGCGGAGTAGGGAGTGGCGGCGAGGTAGAGTACCAAGGGCTCCTGAGGGCGCGGGGCTACCATCACTGGAGGGCTGGTCAGGTACCTCTTGAGGTCTTTAAACTCTTTGTCGGCCTCTTCAGTCCACTCGAAGGGCCCCTTTTTCTTCATCAGCTGGAAGAAAGGCAGCGCCCGCTCCCCCAATCGGGAGATGAAACGGCCCAGCGCCGTTATGCGCCCTGTGAGCTTCTGCATCTCCCTGAGGGTCTTCGGTGGGCTCATGTCTTCCACTGCCTTGACCTTTTCTGGGTTGGCCTCGATGCCTCGGTGGGACACGAGGAAACCCAGGAGCTTGCCTGAGGGAACTCCAAACACACACTTCTCCGGGTTGAGTCGCAGGCTCACTGCGTTAAGGCTCGCGAAGGTTTCTTCCAGGTCTTGTATCAAGGTCTTTGCCTCGCGAGACTTCACCACGATGTCGTCGACGTATGCCTCCACATTCTTCCTGAGCTGTGGGCCCAAGGTGATGTGCATGAGCCACTGGAAGGTTGCCCTGCGTTCGCGAACCCGAATGGCATGCAGGTATAGCAGATACTCTACACGGGTTAGGAAGGCCGTCTTCCACGCCTTCCACCGCCATCTTGATTTGGTGATACCCGAAAAGCGCCCAAGAAGCACAACAGGTCACACTCGGCGGTGGAATCGATGATCCGGTCGATGCGAGGGAGCGAAACGGATCCTCGCGGCATGCTTTGTTCAGGTTGGTGAAGTCGACACATGCGCGCCTTTCCTCCTTATTTGGCACCACCACGGGTTGGCCAACCAACTGGGTATCCGACCTCGCGAATAACCCCGCGCTTCTAGCTTGCGGTCTCTTGGAAGATGAAGGCCTGCTTTTGGACTGCCTCCTCGCTTCGCTTCACCGACGCACGTTGGGGCACACGCTGAGGTGGCGCCGATCACGCCCCGTGGAATCCCCGCCAGCTGATTGGGCTCCCAGGCGAACACCTTCTTGTTCCCACGCAGGAACTTGACAAGGGCTTCCTCCTGTTCGGGCTCGAGGTTGGCGCCCATGGTGAAGGTGGTGTTTGTGGACCCGCCCTCATCGACGGGTATCTTCTTGGTCTCCGCCTTGTCTTGAGTGAACAACTGCTTCTTCTTGGTTGGCGCAGCCCCCTTGGGCTTGGGGGCTTCCGCATCGGCGGGCTGTGCTGCGGCCGCCGTCTTGAGGGTGAGCCTGAGCGCTCGCAGCGCACCTTCAGTATCCCCGGGCACGGCGAGGACGCCGCTGCTCCCAGGCATCTTCATGAGGTTGTACCCCGGGTGGGTTGCGGCCATGAATTTGGCCAATGCCGGATAGCCAAGGATGGCGTTGTAGGGGAGGCCGATGGGGGCGATGTCGAAGTCGACCAATTCCGTGCGGAAGTTGTCGTAGGTGCCGAAGGTCACCGGAAGCCGGATTTGCCCCAAGGAGCTGGATGACCCTCCTCCTACGCCCGAAAAAGGCCGGCTGGGCAGCAGCCGCTCCCTGGGTATGCAGAGGAGGTTGAAGGCCTCGACTGAGAGTACGTTGAGGCCGGCGCCGCCGTCGATGAGGGTCCTGGTGACGGCGACCTGGCAGATGGTAGGTGTGCAGAGCAGGGGGAGCGCACCTGAGCCGGCCGAGTTGGCGGGATGGTCTTGAGAGTCGAAGGTCAGCCCGGCCGACGACTCCGTCCAGCTTGAGGGAGCCCCCGCCGATGGGGCGGCGCCGACCGGCGGATTTAATGTCTTGACATGGCGGCTGGAAGGCGGCGCTGCGAGCCGAGGAGGGCCGCGACCAGGGGGAGCCGGGCGCGAGGGGGCGGGCGACAGGAGCCGCAGCTGCCCCTCCCATGAGGTCACCGAGAGCGCAGGACGATGCAAGCTGCCGTCCCCGCCGGGCCGATGGCGGTGTTGACGGCAGGTGACGGGGAACGACGAGGGCGCCCGCCGACGGAGCTGTCCCGGCGACATGGGAGGCGAGGGCGGCTCGGCGCTTGGCGCGGGCTCGACGGGCGCCGACATGGTTGCGGTGGTCGGGAAGAACGAGGCGACGAAAGGCAGATTTCGCGCGCCCTACCCGGGCGCGAAATGTCGATTTCGGTTCGGCCGCACCTTGAGGTTCAACTCGGGTGCGCGAGATCCAACCCTCCACCGCCTCGCACTCGCCAATCGCAGGGACCTAAACTACTAGCAAGAACAGCACAAGAGACGCAAGATTTATACTAGTTCGGGCCACCATTGTGGTGTAATACCCTACTCTAGTTTGTGGTGTGGTGGATTGCCTCTTGGGCTGATGAAGAACAGTACAGGGAAGAACAGCCTCGCGAGGGTCTGTTCTTGGTGGGTGTGATGAACTGCTAAGTGGTGTCCCGTCGCTCTAGCTTGAGGATCGGGCCTCTATCTCTCTCTCTGTATTCCCAATGCCGGATCCCCTATGATGGTGGCTAGCTCTGCTTATATAGACGAAGGCCCTGGGCCTCTTCCCAAATATTGAGCGGGAAGGGCGCCAACAATTGGCCATTTTGAAGGGGAACAGCGGGTACACTTATCCTGACTAAAGTTGGTCCTCGCCGCCAAAGGCTCGTGATGACGCCGCTTGGGCTCCACGATGACTCCTTCCAGCCGCTGGGGCTGGTCTTGGTCTTGTTGCAATCAAACGGATGCCTTTGTTTGATGCTCTCGCTTTGTGCTTGCTCCCTTTGAACCAAAGAGGAAAGGAGGATGTTGCTGGGCTGGCGCCTCGATCGGCGCCCTTGGTCGCCATGGTCAAGCGTCATGGGCACCTCGCGAGGTACCCTGCCTTGAACTCTCCGCCTCCTCGTGAGCCAGCCTGACGAGGCCGTGCCTGAGGAAGCTCCTTGTCGTCCGCCCCGCGAGGCTTGGCCCCTCGCGAGGGTCTTGAGCTTATGCTTGATGAAGATGGGCTGTCCCGGCCTCCTTTAGCCACGCCACAGCAGTCAGCAGTAGGCAAGTCCTGGGACCCCTGCCCTGCAACGCCGACTTATTGCTTGAATTGTGTGAAGATTGCTTGACTTGTGCAAAGATAGCTAAAATCTGCCAAAGTCTAAAATTGGGAAAAGGTTAAGTTTTTAATTGGTCAAGTAGTCTAATCACCCCCCTCTAGACATACTTAAAGGTCCTACAAGTGGTATCAGAGCTTTGGTCTCCATTTGCTTTGATTTCCATAGCTTTTGGTGGTCATAGCCTTGGTTTCACAACCTAGGAGAGTATGGCGTCTAGCAAGGGAAATTATCACCATAGAGGTCCTTACTTTGATGGCACTAATTTTGCTAGTTGGAAGCATAAGATGAAAATGCATATTCTCGGACATAACCCCGCTGTTTGGGCTATTGTGTGTATTGGCTTGCAAGGTGAATTCTTTGATGGGAGAGAACCGAACCGTGAAGCTAACACGGATGAGTTGAAGATGCTGCAATACAACGCTCAAGCTTGTGATATCCTCTTCAATGGATTGTGCCTCGAAGAATTCAACAAAATCAGCCGTCTTGAGAATGCAGAGGAAATTTGGGATATTTTGATTGATATGCATGAAGGTACCGACTCCGTCAAGGAATCCAAGTTGGATGTGTTCCAAAGTCAGCTTGACAAGTTCAAAATGAAGGATGGTGAAGGTGTCGCTGAAATGTACTCTATGTTTGCTCTTATCACAAATGAGATTGCCGGCTTAGGAAGTGAAGAGATGACCGACAGATTCATCATCAATAAGATCCTAAGAGCATTGGATGGAAAATATGATACCGTGTGCACATTGATCCAAATGATGCCAAATTACAAAGATCTCAAGCCAACGGAAGTCATTGGAAGAATTTTTGCTCATGAGATGTCACTCAAGGATAAGGAGGGACTTCACAACAAGTCGAGTGGTGCTTACAAAGCCTCATGTGAAGCCCCCACATCATCAAGTGAGAAACACACCTTCAATGAAGAATTGAGCTTAATGGTGAAGAACTTCAACAAATTCTACAAGAGTAGAAGCAAAGAAAGAAGCTCTAAGTCAAGGTCCTACAATGACAAAAGATCTTCTAGTCGAGAGCGAAATTGCTACAATTGTGGAAGACCCGGACACTATTCCAATGAGTGTACGGCACCCTACAAAAGAAGAGAAGATTCTCCAAAAAGAAGAAGTAGAAGAGAAGAATCACCACCAAGAGAGAGAAGGAGTAGAGATGATCGTTATGAACGAAGACCCTCACGGAGAAGCAAGGATTCGGAAAGGAAGGACAAGTCATCAAAGAGCTACACAAAACAAAGACATCAAGCTCATGTTGGTGAATGGGTATCCGACTCCGACTCCGACAATCACTCCGAGAGAAGCTATCACTCCGACTCCGAACATACTCAAGATGAAGGTGTTGCCGGTCTAGCACTTGTTTTAACCAACTCCTACGACATATTTGATTCACCAAATGAATGAATTGGAAGATGCTTCATGGCCAAAGGTCCTAAGGTAACACACCCCGAGTATGTTGATTTTAATAGTGATGAAGATGACTTGTTAGGTGATGATGATTTACTTATTGACAACTCTAGTGATGAATACTATGATGAAACATCAATTAATCATGCTAATCAAGATAAAACGAATGACAATGATAAGGAGAAGATTGAGCATCTAACTAAAGAACTAAACACTCTTAAGTTAGCTCATGAAACTATCTTCGAAGATCATCGAGAACTTTTAAGGGCTCATGAGAAGTTACGCTTTGAAAAGCTCAATCTTGAGCAAGAGCATGAGTTCTTAAAGGCAATCAATGATGATCTCCGTAAGAAAAGTTCTTCTTACATTGCCAAGCGTTTACTCTTATCTACTTACATGCCACAAGTCAAGTCTAGTAACAAGAACAAGAAAGATTCTTCCTCTAGTAGTAACAATAATAATGCTAAATCCAATATTGTTGCTTCTAGTAGTTCTCTTGATTCCACTAATGATTCTCTTAGCCAAGTTACACTTGAGCAAGAAAATAGCTTGTTGAAGGGAATTATAGAGAAAGGTGCTTACAAAAGTCTTGCCGGGAGTAAGCAATTCGAGGAAATTGTACGCAAGCAAGGAAGGCACCGGAAGAATCAAGGTGTTGGTTTTGAACGAAAGTTCAATGCCAATGGAGTTGAGTGGGAAGAAGATCAATACCCCAAGACGAAGTTTGTTCCTCAACAAGAGAAGTATGATCCAACTTCCTTCAAGGGAACACAAGCGCAAGATGATCTTCCACCACAAGACCACAAGAACAAAGGCAAGGACAAGCTTCAAGAGGAGATTGATGCATTTGAAGAAGCACCTAAGGCCTTGGTCAAGTGGGTTCCCAAGACTACGTCAAGTTCTACTTCATCAAGTACAACTACAACTCCAAAGATTCCCATCAAGATGATGTGTATCCCGAAGAAGAAGAATTAGAGAGTTCTTGAGGGTGACTCCGCCAACATTCTTCACTCATATCATTATGGCAAGGACAAGTGCAATCAACTTCCATATCCTGCACTAGTTCAAGGAGGCACAAAACCCTCATTTTGGTAAGGCAAGGGACAAGGTAACCTAATGCTTTCATGGACATCATCTTGTGTGTGCATCACTCTATGTCTATGGATATTCTTGTTTGTTCCTTGTGGGACTAACCCATGTAGGTATTGAAAGTGCAACTCACTCCAAAGGATTGCTCCAAATGATCTACATCAACATTGAGCATCCACATCTTCAACACCTACATGAAGTCATCATCGACAAAACCCAAGGTTAGTTCATACCTCTAAGGGGGTATCTCACATCTAGGGGGAGCTTAACTCTAAGAGTTGAGTCAAAGCAACTCTAATGATGTGAACACATCAATGCATTATGTAAAAGTGGTAACCCCACTCGAGCTTAAACGATGAGTATGACCTATGATCAAATGTTCTCATTTGACTCCTAAGTCAATATACTCATATATAGATGACCTAGTCATCACCAATTGTTTGATAGATGCTAGAATTGGTTGTGCATGCTTTTCCACATATTTCATTTGTCATTTTATTGTGTGAGCATGTTGGTTGCATATTTTACTCATTCGAGGACATCCACTTGTTGTTTTGATTGTTTGGTTCCTTTTATTTGACCAAGTGGATGGACAAGAATGCCTAAGAACCTTCTCTAGCTATCTATGCTTTTCTCGTCTCAAACTCTATTCATGCTACATCACAAAATTTGATCAAGTCAAATTTGAACAACTCTATGTGAGGAGCACTCGGAGTCCCTGAATCGTCATAGACTTAAAATTCCAAAACTTCTTTGTGTTTGTCGGTCTGACCAATTCCTCCATTTCAGTCATACCGAGATCACTAAGTCGATCTAGGTTTTCAATCTTGGTGCAACCGATTTGAACTTTTCGGTCACACCGAGTTGCTGTAACTGTCAACAGTTATGCATCTCGGTGCCACCGAGTTGTTCCACTCGGTCCCACCGACAGTGTCGGGCTATATATTCACACGGGCAAAACTTTGGAAAACTTTCCCCGAAACTCTTCGCCTGCGCATAGCTCGCTCTGCCTACTAGGTCTCCGGATCGTCGACTTCGTCGCCAGCCGCCTCCTGTCGCTGGTCTCCGCCGTCGTCAACGGATTTCATCTCCGCCGTAGCGATTTCATCGCCGAACTAGGGTATGAACTCGATCACAGTGCTATCCTCGTCTGATTCTCAGCACATTGTGTTCATTATGATTCTTGCCACGATTGAAACACCTCTATCCAGTCAAAACAATCCTTAGAATATATGCGATTTGAAAATTTAGGGTTAGGTTTCCGCCGAAACCATCTCAGACTCACCGAGTTGAAAAACTCGGTCCCACTGATTCGGCTAACGTCATTGCACTAGTAACTCTCGGTGTGACCGAGAATTGCTAATCGGTGTGACCGATTTTAGAACTTTGTGAAACCCTAGCAGTCCCGGTGCCACCAAACTGTGACTCGGTCTGACCGTGTTCACTAGTTTAGGTTCCAAAACTGCTTCGGTATCACCGAGTTTGAAAATCAGTTGATCCGAAATGCTTTCTGTGGAAAACTAAAACTAAGTTTTTGGATCATTCTTTTGCAAAAATCTCTGCATTTTGTGATGCTCATCCACTATATCTCATCTATAACTATTCACAGGGTCAGCAGTCAGTGTTTGCAGCATGTCAGACCAAATGACAGTCAAAACAAGGAAGAAGAGCAGATTCACATGAGTGAGGGCACTAGTCCCTCCAGTTCCTCAGATGAAGGAAGCAGAAGCACTCCCAGCAATTTGCCGAAAGCTTCCACCAGGACAAGGAAGGAGAAAACCTCAGAGTCTGAGGATGAGGATTATGTGGCAGTAGAGGATGAGGCTATTTCAAAGAAGAAAGTGCTTAAGAAGGAGTATAGCTCAACTGCAGTTAAGCCAGGGATGAAGATCAAGAGGCCAGCAGGAAGACAACCCATGTCTAAAGCCAGAGCCACTACTCAAGCATCTTTGGAATCCCAACCCAAAGAGCCTGCTGCAGAAGGAAAGAAAAGGAAGGAAAGGGTCAAGAAGACCATGGCCAGAGTGATTGGAAAGCCTTCCATGATGGAAGAAGAAGAGGAAGAAGAGGTTGCTGCACCAGCACCCAAGGCGCCAAAGCTGATGGGTGATGCTATAAGGTCAGGGGCTGCAACATCAAAGCCCAAAGATGCACCCAAAGCTGCCTCCAAGCCCAAGAGTGCACCAAATAGGAATACCAGGAGTATACGAGCTGCTGAAAAGAACAAGGCCCCAGTGCCTGATGTTGCTGCTGAGGAAGATGATGAAGGACAAGTCCAGAGGAAGCTCAAACCCAAGATTCCATACCACAATGATGCTCATCCTGTGGCTGACAACATGAAGATCATGAGAGATTCAGGGTTAAGGCTATGGAGAGAGTCAGATCCATATGCCACCAGGAGAAGGACTGCTGTTGATTACAGGTTCCACACAAAGGAACAACAGGATTTCTATGATACAATCTTGTTGGACAAGAAGCCTATAGTGTGTGATATGAGGTGGGTCGACTGGACCTACATGAAGGAGAATGAAGAACATTATCCAGGAGTATATGAAAGCTTCAGTGCGTGTGGAGTTGCAGATTTTGTTGGGCAGAAGCTCACAAACTGGAATGATGAGTTCATTATGCAATTCTACTCCACAACACATTTCTATCCAGATGGCAGAATTGTTTGGATGTCTGAAGGAACGAGATATCAATCAACTATTGAGGAATGGGCCAATCTGGTCAATTCCCCAAAGGAGAATGAAGATGACTTGGACGTTTATGCCAAGAAAAAGATGGATCACAATTCTATGTCACAGATGTACAAGGAGATCCCAGACGAAGCCCTTGAAACTTTCAAGTTTGGGTCACTCCATTTTCTTCTGTCAGGGCTGCCAACGATCAACTGGATCTTAAGGCACACTCTTTTGCCCAAGTCAGGTGACCACAACATGATCAGAGGGCATGCAATTAATTTGCTACACATATTTTATGTGCCACAGAAATTCAAGGTCATGAGCCTCATAGTTGAGACTATCAAGAGGACAACAGCAGACCAAAAGAGAAGTTGTGGATATGCCCCACAAATTCAGGAGTTGATTAACTCAAAGATGGGCATAGGAAAGTATCTGTTGGATAAGGAACACTTTGTTCTCTATCCAAACTTTGAGGAATATCAAGTTGTAATGAATGAGAATGAACCATCATCAGTACAAGCTCAAGAGAAGAAGGAGAAAGCAAAGAAAGAGAAGGCTGCCAAGATGCCAACTCAAGCGGAGGCATCTGAGTACTTTTTGAAGAGCAAAGCAGGACCAACTTGGTTACTTGATAGCATCAACTCTGAGGATTGAGAACGGGTTGGCCACCCTAACTCAAAACCAGGAGAGCCTGGAAAGAATCATGGAACAAAAATTCTATGATTTAGATGTCAAAGTAACTGAGATTCAGTCAGTTGTGGAGCAGCTACAGGATGACATGCAGGAGAGGAAGGGCAGAACAACCACTGATGCATTTGCCAGAGTGCCTCGAGCTCGTAGATCAGTCGCAGAGCCAAGGATGACACCGAGTTACTTCATCTGCACCAGCTACAGCCCAAAGGCAACCAGCTCCAAAGATCAACTCCTTCAGCTCCATCCACTTCAACTGAAGTCTTCGTCCAAGGAGCCATCTCTACACCACCAACTGAATACCAAGCCTGAGAGACGATATAGTACTATGCATTTTCTAGGAACTTTTTGGTAACTTGTTGCCAAAGGGGGAGAAAAATGTATAGATCATAGGCTTCGAGAGAGAGAGTTTGCTTTTGTTCTCTCGTGTCTTCTTGGTTGAACTTTGTTTGCTTTTGATTGCTTGAGATACTATGCTATTGCCTGTGAGACATTGATGATCATGTGTTTGATCATAAGCTACACTTATGCTTGTTAGATGATATTATCTTACTTATCCTTATATGATCATTCACTTTGCTTGGTGATGAGTGCATGTAGTCAATCTTTATTATTTTGAGCGCTCCACCAAGATGTATGTGACATGGAAGAGTAACCCATGAGCCTAATTACTTGTGCATTTGCAGTCCAAAGCAAATCTTAAACTATGCGCAAATTTAGGGGGAGCTCTTGCTTATCACATACTTCTCAAAGCGACATGTTTTTCAATCTTATTATCATTTGTCAAAGCTTTGATCTATATGTTGTCATCAATTACCAAAAAGGGGGAGATTGAAAGTGCAACTATCCCTAGGTGGTTTTGGTAATTCATAACAACATATAGCTCATTGAGCTAATGCTATTCCAAGACAAATATTTCAGGAATGCTCAATGAATGGCATGGCATGGATGATGAAAGTGGATCCCTTAAAATATTAAGGACAAAGGATTGGCTCAAGCTCAAAAGCTCAAGACTCTATGTCGGTGTCAAAACCGGCGGATCTCGGGTTGGGGGTCCCGAACTATGCGTCTAGGCGGATGGTAACATGAGACAAGGGACACGATGTTTTTACCTAGGTTCGGTCCCTCTCGATGGAGGTAAAACCCTACTCCTGCTTGATTAATATTGATGATATGGGTAGTACAAGAGTAGATCTACCACGAGATCAAAGAGGCTAAACCCTAGAAGCTAGCCTATGGTATGATTGTTCTTCGTCCTACGGACTAAAACCCTCCGGTTTATATAGACACCAGAGAGGGCTAGGGTTACACAGAGTCGGTTACAATGGGAGAAGATCTACATATCCGTATCGCCAAGCTTGCCTTCGACGCCAAGGAAATTCCCATCCGGACATGGGAGGAAGTCTTCAATCTTGTATCTTCATAGTCCAGGAGTCCGGCCAAAGGTTATAGTCCGACTATCCGGACACCCCCTAATCCAGGACTCCCTCAGTAGCCCCTGAACCAGGCTTCAATGACGACGAGTCCGGCGTGCAGATTGTCTTCGGCATTGCAAGGCGGGTTCCTCCTCCGAATACTTCATAGAAGATTTTGAACACAAGGATAGTGTCCGGCTCTGCAAAATAAGTTCCACATACCACCATAGAGAGAATAATATTTACACAAATCCAATCTGCTGACGTATTCCGCAGCGTGACACCACACCGTAGCCAAGACTTTATTCGAATCGTTTTACTGTCCCACCTCAGCGCGTTTAGAAAGGCGGTTTCCTTGGCATGTCTTGTCGAAGCAGAGATTGTGTCCCCTTATTCCGGGATTCTCATCAATACGGGCGTGGGTAACCCAACCGTGCCATTAATTTACGGTGCTTGGGAGATAAGCGAGTTTTACCAGGCTGGTGGGGGCACATAGTTTCGTCCGCCCATATAAGGGGATAAGGATCCACCTTTTTCATCTACGCCTTCTTCCTCCTTTGCTTATCCATTTTCGCGCACTCGAGCTCCAGCGCCCAAGTCCGCACATCCCACCTCAACCTTCTCCAGCCATGTCCGGAGCGGGAGGCAAGTGGATGGTCTCCTCCGTTGTGGAGGGACACATCAAGAAGCTGAGGAAAGCCGGATACTTGTCCAATGACATCGCGCACCAGCTCCCAGATGAGGGGCAGCTCATCCCCACCCCCAGGCCCCATGAGAGGGTGGTGTTCCTCACCCATTTCCTCCACGGACTAGGTTTCCCACTTCACCCCTTAGTCCGGGGGCTCATGTTCTACTTTGGCCTGGATTTCCACGATCTGGCCCCGAACTTCATCCTCAACATCTCGGCGTTCATCGTCATGTGCGAGGCCTTCCTCTGCATCCAGCCCCACTTCGGCTTATGGCTGAAGACCTTCAATGTCAAGCCGAAGGTAGTGGGCGGCCGCCAAGCGGAGTGCGGAGGTGCCATGGTGGGCAAGATGCCCAACGTCCTATGGCTCGAGGGCTCCTTCGTAGAGACCATAAAGGGGTGGCAATCGGGTGGTTCTACATCACCGAGCCAGCGTGACTTCTGAATGGGCAGCAGCCCCAATTCCATCTGCATCCCCACGCGGCTCACTTCATGGAAAGAGAAGGGCCTGTGGGGTAATTCGAAGAGCTGACCGACTCCAAACCAGTGTCCAAAACCTGGTGAGCAAGAAGCTCAAACTCGTCAACGTAGTCCGTCATGCTCATCCGCCGGATCCTCCCGTGCCAACAACGGGCTTTCAGCTTGTGGGAGTTTAATACGGCACAGCACGGAACCCTGAGCAGGCTCTTCGACACTACGTAAGAAGAAGCCTGGAAGGTGCTGTTCAAGGGCGCTGAGGCTCCCGCATCCGCTACCGAGGATCGCGGATTCAGCACGCAGCATCAAGCCAACACGGTAAGCTATTTTACCCTTTACGGGATACTTGTTTTCATAGTTTGACTCTATGCGGGATCTAAACTCCATTACCTTTGACAGGATTGGCAGAAGATGTCCGGGAAGATCAACTGTCCGGCCCCCTTACCAGAAGACCCAGCGGACGCCCGCTTGACAGGGCTGCTGGTTCCGGCGCCTTTACGTGGTGCCGAGAAGAAGGTTAAGAAGAAGGCCACGGAACTCGAAGAGTTCCCGGCGCCTGGTGGTGTCGGACTCATCGTCCGATGACTCCGAGGCGGACTCCTCCCATGAAAACGAGGAGGAGGAAAGAGAGGTCTCTCCCCTAGCGGGGGGAGAGAAGAAACGGAAGGCCGCCCCAACTGGGGGGGGGGCGGAGGGTCCAAGAAGGGGATGACCCTTCCTCCGGACTACTCCACCAACGCCGACGACGGCGAAGAGGAGTGGCCATCCAGGGCCAAGCCCCTGGCAAAATCATAAGTATCCGGATACTAGAATAACTCATGGAGTTCCTTTGTTGCACAGTATCTTCTGACGCCGAATATAATCATGCAGTCCGCCCCGAGCCCAGGTCGGCGTGTCGTCGAGCGGCTCCTTAAGCTCGTCGGATGTGAATAGCACTTCACTTCCGGCTGCCTCCTCCCCTCGCGCTGCGGATGATGCCAAGGTGGAGTCCCAAAAGGGTCCAAGCCAGGAGGACGTGGTCCTGGAGGCGCCGGAAGGCGACCTCCCGGACTCCAGGCGCAAAGGGGAAAAAACCCCCAAGGGCTCCAAGTCCGGCCTTAGGCCGGACACCGCACCGGAACCTTCAGCGGTTCCGGAGTCCGGCAAGCGCCCCTCCTAGTAAGAAGGGCAAGCCTACGACGCCGGTGACCTCCGTCCAACCGGAGGCACCGGATAATCTGCTAGAGGTGCTTAACGGCGCCTCCATCGACGAGGAGCACCGCACTATTATGAGTGCGGTGATCCAGAAGGTTCAGTCCGCCAAGAGCGGGCTGATTGAAGCCTGTGCCAGCCTTCTAACAGGCTTTGAGGTAAGTATTTAAGATATGTAAAAATATTACCGCATAGACAGTAGCCCCTGATGCTCAGTTTGGTGTTCGGAAAGAAAAGCCGAACTACGAATCAAAAAGATATACGCAGGAGTCTAACATAAGTATGTCAATATGGGAATGCAGGCTGCTGCTGCGACCTCTGCCCAGACTTGATCATGGAGGTCGATGCATTGAAGCGAGCCTCGAGCGGTCCGAGAACGAGCTCGACCTTGCCAAGAAGAAGCTCGAGGACAAGGAAGGTAAGTAATACCTTATGTAATTATATAAAGAAGATGTGGTTGCAAAAATGACAGGACTAACGTGAGTATTACAGGGCCACAACCTGTGGCAACCACGAAGAAAGCACCGCCCAAGGTCAAGAAAATGCGGCCGTGGAGCGCATCGAGCGAGAAAAGCAGGAGACGCGGGTGGCGGCGGTGCAGCAAGAGCTCCAGGCTCTCATGAAAAAACACGAGAGTTTGGAGCTTGACTCAATGACTCTAGAGTCCGAGCTTGCCTCTGCCCTTGAGAGCGCCAGATCTGCCAAGGCTGAAGCCCAAAAAGCCCTCCAGGAAATTGAGGTGATGAAGAAGATAGCGGCGGTTAAGGCATTCTTTATGCAAAGCAAGCACGTGAAAGTGAATTACTTGTTACTTACCCGAGTCCGGAGCTCTCCAGGAGCATTCGCAGATCTGCCCCGCAGTGTGTCCGACGCTGCCGCCTGCTACCGTGCCGAGGAGGGGAGCTCGACGGAGAAGGTGTTATGGTCTCAATATGCTGAGTCCGGACACCCGGTGCCCTTGAGCGACCAGCTGAAGCAGTTGGTCGAGCTCCATAAGGTGGCCGAACAGGCCATGAAGGGCCTAATAGTCCGGCTATGGCGTGGGGAGGTCATGCCTGGGAGCTACTTTGGGCTGGTGAGGTGGGTGGCGGATGCTTGTCCACGACTTGAAGTCATCAAGCACTCCATATGCATCGAAGGCGCCCGTAGGGCCCTTGCCCATGTTAATGTGCACTGGGGCAAGATGGATGCTGAAAAGCTGGTGACAGATGGGCCACCGCAAGGCAAGGAGCATCGCAAGCCCGAGATGTATTATGAGGGCGTCCTGAAGGGTGCCCGCCTTGTGGCGGATGAATGTTCCAAGGATGTAATTTTTGAGTAAACTCGCTCGTGTTATCCTGTGTGCTGAAAACTTGTTCATACGCGCTAAGCAACGCTTGTTGAATTTAAAATATTACCTTCTGTGTTTATTAAATCTGAGAGATGGCGAGTCGTTGGCTTCTGCCCCCATGCCACGAGTGCTGGGGTGTTCGGAATAAACCTGAGCGCTCTTGTTCCCATTATTGGGTCCTTCGAGGGAGGCGCTCAGCACAACGAACAAGGCAATCGGACTATAATGCTTTATCACTCTCACTTAGCCATAGAATTCTATAATTTTAAATTTCGGCGAAGCCCCAAGTATTCGGAAGACCGAGTTCGGGGCGCTATCCACGCCTAGGCCGGACAAAGCCGACTCCTTGCTCTAAGCGGCATAAGTCTTTAGGGACTCGAAACCTCTCGAACACCGACCAGCTCTCGCCCTATCATGACGGTCAGTTTTAGCTTTCTCTACTGAGGTGCTTAACCCAGCTCAACCGGGGCACAATCGCAGTAGTTCTCCCAGCGCTACCTTAGCCGATATAACGGAACTTAAGGTACCAAAACATGGGAGCCGGGCAAACCCAACTATTGACCCAAGACATGATTCGGAGCAGATGCATATAATGCTATAAGTTCGGGGTGCCGCACTCGTGAGAGTGTTCGGACTTCTCATACCATATTCTGGGGTACTTAAGCCCCTGGTGTATTGGCCGTACCAAAGTGTATGGTTGCATAATGTCATAACTAAACATAATTACATAAAAAGGGAATGCAATAATAGACAACAGCTATGTATTGTTTATTCGAAAAGTCTGCGGTAAAAGCAGAACGATACAAATAGTGCGATAAGCAAGAGATGGGACTATTTGACATGTCCCCCTCCAGGGGCGAGCTGCGGGATGATATGTGAAACAAGTATACTGCTCGTTATAGAGACCACCTGGACACTTGACGTAGCTTTCGCCTCCTGGCTGTTGCATCGTGTGTTGGCGATTATCTTCACGGACAGGCCTTCCGGAGAGTGGAGTCCTGAAAGTAAGAAAAAAAAGAATGACAAAATCGGGAGCCCCTAGTGCGGTTGAGCCGCATTTTGGGCATGCCGTGGTCGTGCCCCTCCCCCTATGCCCATGGTATTTCCAGAGCGTAATTATGTACGCGTAGTACTGGTTTCGCAATTCGTGAGGGCTGGGGTTAGGGCGCATTGCTACGCTGATGCTCGGAACGTGCAGGCGGTCTTGTTGTAGGTTACTCCGGCGCTTGACGGTGTCCGGACGTTTAATAGCCGGACTCGAGAATTGCCTTGAGAGGCTACTTTGTACTTTCGCCATGAGGGCAGCCAGATGCTCCTCCGTTCGGAGAGAGCGTTCGGTGTTTCCATTGACCGTAATGACTCCTCGAGGGCTGGCATCTTGAGCTTGAGGTATGCGTGGTGCGGCACCACATTGAACTTTGCAAATGCGGTTCGTCCAGAAGCGGTCGCGTGATAGCCATCTGCGGAACGTGACTATGTCGAAGATTAACTCCTCGCTCGAAATTATCCGGGATCCAAGACCACCTCAAGTGTAATCGAGCTCGCATAGCTTGGCCTCTACACCTGGTATGACGCCTTTAAAGGTTGTCTTTGTTGGTTTAATCCTTGAGGATCTGTGCCCATTTTTCGACCGTATCCCGATAAAGCAGTTCAGGTTCTTTGCCGCCATCCATAAGGACTCTAGTGAGGTGAAATCCGTCAATGATTGGGTCTAGAACCAATGCGGAGAATCCGCCATGGCGGATGCTAGTGGGGTGGTCCTTCGATCAAAAGTGATCGGGCAGAGGACCATGGGTTGAACTTTGGGGCGACCGCTCCAACGCATATACGTCCTGAGTGCACGCTTCTCCCCTGTTGGGTATGTGGGTTGCGTATATCATGTTCACCGTCTGCACTTGTGGGGGGAAGCCCTTCTGTCCCTTATTGTTCGGCGGCCGGGGCTCCTCCTCGTCATCGCTATGCAGCCCCTTGTCTATGTTTTCGGCACTTAACTTGCCTGCCTGCTTGAACACCCAACAAACCATGTTGGTGTGATTGGCTGGTTTTTCGAAGTGCCGTGTATCCGCACGAGCGATCGAGTATTCGGTCCAAACGGAGGGGCCCGGAGTATTTCTTTTAAATGGCTTTTTCCGCTGACCGGTTTAGAGCCTCACGAATCCGCATTAACTGTTGTATCCTCGGCATTGTCGCCATAATGTGGCGCTTGTGCTTGTTGCGACGCGACCTGCCATTGCTGTCCTTGGTATCCAATTACGGGGCTCTTGGTCATGTTATTACTACGAGCTAGCCAGCTCTCTTCTCCGTGCAAAAGCGGGTCATGAGTGTTGTGAGGGATGCCATGGATTTCGCTTCTCCCTGTCCTAGGTGCCGGCAAGCCATTAAATCACGGATGTTATGTTTGAAGGCTGCGAAGGCCTCTGCGTCCGGACAGTAGACTATTTGATTTTTCTTAGTTAGGAACCATGTCTAGAATTGTCTGGCCGATTCCTCTGGCTGCTGAATTATGTGGCTTAGGTCATCGGCGTCTGGTGGTCGCACATAGGTGCCCTGGAAATTGTCGAGGAATGCGGTTTCCAGGTCCTCCCAACAACTATTTGACTCTGCTGGTAAGCTATCAAGCCAAAGCCCAGATGGTCCTTTAAGCTTGAGTGGGAGGTATTTGATGGCATGTAGATCATCACCGCGGGTCATGTGGATATGAAGGAGATAATCCTCGATCCATACCGCAGGATCTGTTGTGCCATCGTATGATTCGATGTTTACGGATGTCGGTGTCAAAACCAGCGGATCTCGGGTAGGGGGTCCCGAACTGTGCGTCTAGGCGGATGGTAACAAGAGACAAGGGACACGATGTTTTTACCCAGGTTCAGGCCCTCTCGATGGAGGTAATACCCTACTCCTGCTTGATTAATATTGATGATATGGGTAGTACAAGAGTAGATCTACCACGAGATCAAGGAGGCTAAACCCTGAAGCTAGCCTATGGTATGATTGTTGTTCGTCCTACGGACTAAAACCCTCCGGTTTATTTAGACACCGAATAGGTTAGGGTTACACAGAGTCGATTACAATGGTAGGAGATCTACATATCCGCATCGCCAAGCTTGCCTTCCACGCCAAGGAAAGTCCCATCCGGACACGGGACGAAGTCTTCAATCTTGTATCTTCATAGTCTTGGAGTCCGCCGTGACGATAGTCCGCTATCCGACACCCCCTAGTCCGGACTCCTCGAGCCCCTAACCAGGCTTCAATGACAATGAGTCCGCGGGTTGATTGTCTTCGCATTGCGAGGCGGGTTCTTCTCCAAATTCCATATACTTGTCGAATAGCGTCCGGCTTCTGATAAATGATGCGCTCCTCGGCTTCTGCGCCCAATAATGGCCATCTTCCACGTGTTTGAATGAATGTGAAAAGCCAGGGTATTTTTACAATATTCCCCCTAGCCGCGCAAAGGAGTCGCTTATATAAGGGGCAAGGATCTAGATCTGAGTCACACCATCCCCCCTTTGCGAGCTTTCATCGGAGCGCCTCTGACCAAAGCCCATTCCATCATGGACAGTCGACGCGGCTCCTCCTCTCGCGCTCCCAGCCCCAGCCAGGATATTGGGAGAGATGCTCATCCCGCATAGCGAGCTAGTTATACTCAAGCCAAGGGATTTCTCCTCCGCCTTCATGGTTCCGGTTCGAGCCGGACTTGCCACCTACAAGGGCGGAAAGCAAGCGGAGAGCGTCCCCGATCCCTCTAAAGGAGAGCGGGTGTGCTTCATCTCTTATCTAGTAAGAGGGATCGGATTTCCAATCCATCCGTTTCTCCGGGGGCTCTTGGAGTTCTACGGCCTCCAACTGCACCATCTTACTCCTGCCTCCATCTTGCACATTGCGAGCTTCGTGGCCCTTTGCGAACTGTTCCTGGGCGTCGAGGCTCATTTCGGGCTGTGGAAGAGAATATTCTGCCTAGTTCCCCGTTCTCATGAGGGGTCAATATATCAAGTGGGCGGAGCCGAGCTATGGCGCATCGCCGGGACCGGATACCTGTCCGGAACCCCAAAGAAGGCGTCCGAAGACTGGCCCTCGAAATGGTTTTACATGGAGGACGTCCCGCTGCCGGATCCTGTTCGGATCGGCCTTCCGGAGTTCAGCAATGCTCCACTGAAGAAGCGCCTAAGCTGGCGCCCTCGGAGCCCCCGGAGAGATGATGATCGGGATGTCCGTTATTTGATGAGCCGAATAAGGTTACTGGCTCATGCCGGACTGACCATGACAGGAGTCATGGCAATCTGCATTATGAGGGGAGTGCAGCCGCTCCAATACAGGGGCCACCCCATGTGGGACTTCAACGGGGAGGACGATGCCACCCGTCATGGCCGCAAAGGGCCAGGATCGGTCACCGAACTGGTGAAGATCTTGTCTGCCATGTACAAAGGGGAGGAGGAGGATTTCCTCCGTGTCAACCCGCTGAAGGAGTTTTCTTCGAATAACCCTCGAAGCTGGGTAAGCAAACATCCTTGTGACCTGTCCGATCCATATTCCCGTAGTTAAATATCTCATTTCATGGTTTTTGCGCAGGAATTGCGCCGGACTATGGAGAAGATACACATCCCGCACCCACAACCCGAGGATCCGGAGGGATCCCTCGATCCGACCTCTGAGGAGGATCCGGATATAACGGTGGAGTTGATCGACGGGGTGTTCTACCAACTTAGCATCGACAATGATTTGGTAGCCATTAGGGCCGATTACCCCAGAATATTTCCAGCCCCACAGGTAACTCAGACCAAGATCCCAAATCCCTGATAATGACCCATCCATGCTTATTTCTGATCACCGTATACCAATGGTGCTTCGCAGGGGGTACCTCCGAGGCAGGATGCCGAGCCCGCGGCGACTGGCCAACAAAGGGCAGTGCGGCCCCGCAGGCTAAAAAGAAGTGCGGTCCGGATCGAAACTCCGCCGCAACGGTATGGCATGTCACCATACTTCCAGGATTGATTCCGGGAAGGCGTACTAACGCTGATGCTCTTTTCAGGAAAAAGAGCGCTCGCCGGACTGAGCCCGGAGAGGCTGCCGATCGAACCTTCACCGGACAAGCTTCAAAGCCGGGTTCGGAGGCTGAGGCGAGCACGAGACGTGCGTCGAATGCTCCTCCGACAAAGGATGTCGACAGGTTGTCCGCCACCAACTCCGAGGTGGGGAGCGCCTTGAATCACAGGCGCCGCCGGACAGTTCTTCGTGACGCATGTTTCTCCCCAGAGGCCTTGAATGCCTTTGACTCGGGAGATGCGCATCTCCGTGCCGCTCAAGATGGTCTAGCCAGAACCACGGAGCAGTATGTGAAGGACATACGGGTAAGGAAATTTGACAGTTATATATGCCAAGAGCCCCGAGACTTAAAATAGTTAGGATAACTGATTTAAGGATCATTTGTTATCTGAGATCTTCTGAGAAAAGAATACCCGACTGTCCCAGGAGCTGGAAGAGTGTAGGGCCCAACTTGAGGCCGCACAAGCCGCTACGGGGGGAGCCACAGAGACCCCCTCTGGTAATATACGCTTCAGAAGATAAATAATTTATGAAGTGCGGCGGGTGTGTAAATCTGACAAAAACATTGCAGATGGCGCCGGACTAGATCCGGACTAGCAACAGCTCTTACGCCGGTTAAAGGCCGGCGAGAGCGTGCTTACAAGGGTGCGGCAGGGGAAGAATAACCTCCAAAACGCCAACACCAAGCTGGGTGAGGAACTAAAGGACGTTCGTGCCCAGTTAGCTGACTCCGTAAAGGAGAATCGGCGGCTTCATCGCGGCATTTTTAGTAAGTGCTTGAGCGAACTTTGAAAAGAGTTCGGCGAGGAAGGCCACTAACATAAACATGTTTGTAGGTTTGCTCACAGTCATCTGAGGAGGAGATGCCCAGTTCTTGGTGATCTTCTTCCCGAATTCGTCCACCGCACGAACGAGCCCGGCGGTGATGAAAGGCATCGGCCAAGCCTTGTGGCCATCTATCTCCCTGCCCAAGGCGTTGGGGAGCTGGCGGAGCGGCTTCAAGGAGCATGGCGGCGCTCCGGCTATGGAAGATATCGGCCTGCCGTCAAAGGCGCCAGGAGGCTCGGGCCATGGTGAAGACGCGGTACACAAAGGCTGACCCAAACCACATGGCGAGGTCGGACTGTGGGGCGGATGGGATGGAGATCCTGTAAGCAGTGTACGGCCAAGTAGAATTGGCCGCCAAGTATTCCCAGAAGATTGTAAATTAGATAGCCTATTAGATGGCATTGAGGAGGAATACAATGAGTCGAGTTGACTATGTAAAAATATGACATGAAAGAATGTCTTCTAGCCGGATTGTAGATCGTTTGTCATAGCGGACCTTTTCGCTTCGACCTCCGGACCCAACAGTCCGGAGTGTGTCCGAATACTTTCGTGGTTATATAAGAACCGTGGTATGCATGGAGACCAGGTGTAGGGGTCATTGTTGCTGTATCAGACAAGTGCCCGACTAGTTATGTTATATTACATGGGTAGTAAGAAACATCTTCTAGGGAGAATAGTTCCGTTAGGGGTTCCTTTCGCTGGGATGCATGCCCTAAAGTGCATGTCAAAGCTGCTATAAAAGCAGAAAATCATCTGGGGCAGATGTGTAAATAGTTAAAAATCATCTTTAAGTTCACCGACCGAATATTCCCTTAAGAACGCTAGCTTTCGGCTTCACCCAGTCTGAGGTACACATCCGGCTGACCCGACAGTAACAATCGCAGAGGTGCTCCCTTTACCTCTTAGCCGAACAATCGGGAACGTAGGGGTAAGCACAGGAGCCAGGCAACCCAGCTTGGCCAAAACTTAAGTCATGTCGATGCATATAATGGTGAATAAAAGGCACATGCGGAAGTTTAACGCATGTGTTGGGCATGAAAGCCCGTATAAATAAGCTTCTGTTAAAGAAGCCCCCAGGTATAATGAGCGCGGACAGCGCGTCAAGTGTGTGCGAAAAAAGTGCAAACGAACCTCTAGAGGCTACAAGAGGAAGAAGGGGGAAGGAGAGAAATAGAAGACATCAAAAAGCAAAAAATAAAGAATGCGGACGGAGGAAGGGGACAAACTTGGAGTCCGGCACTTAGGCGTAGAATCTTCGTAGACGGGCTGCGTTCCATGGGTTCAGCTCGAGTCGGTTATCCGATGCGTTTCACAGGCGGTATGCTCCGCCGGTCAGGACCTGGTCGATGATGAAGGGACCTTCCCATTTGGGCTTGAGTTTGTCCTTTTTCTTGTCCGGCCGGCGTAGAATTAGTTCGCCAACGTTATAAGCTTTGGCCCGTACTTCCCTGCTTTGATATCTTCGAGCCTGCTGTTGATAGAATGCGGAACGAGCTTTCGCCACGTCGCGCTCCTCCTCCAATGCGTCCAAACTGTCCTGCCGATCAAGCTCGGCTTCTCTTTCTTCGTACATGGGCACTCGAGGTGAGTCATGTATTATGTCATAGGGCAAGACTGCCTCTGCGCCGTACACCATGAAGAATGGTGTGAATTCGGTAGTACGATTCGGCGTGGTCCGCAGCCCCCAGAGTACGGAGTCGAGCTCCTCAACCCAGTGCGTGTTAGATTCCTTGAGGGACCGCACTAGTCTGGGTTTAATGCCGCTCATTATTAGACCATTTGCCCGTTCGACTTGGCGTTGGTTTGAGGGTGATAGGCGAGGCGTGTCGAGCTTGATGCCCATGTTTTGCACCATGATTTGACCTCATCGGCCATGAAGTTGGTGCCATTATCAGTGATGATACTGTGGAGGACACCGTAACGGTGCACTACCCCTGATATGAAGTCTATCACTGGTCCGGATTCGGCAGTTTTAACAGGTTTGGCCTCTATCCATTTGGTGAATTTATCCACCATGACCAATAGGTATTTTTGCTTGTGGGTTCCTCCCTTGAGGTGTCCAACCATGTCAAGCCCCTGGACCATGACGGCCGGTGATGGGTATAGTTTTGAGGGCGGTGGGCGGCATGTGGCTTTGGTTAGCAAAAAGCGGGCAACCGACGATCGTTGGACTAAGTCCTGCATCTGCCGGGCCGTTGGCCAATAGAATCTGTATGGAAGGCCTTGCCTACAAGGGCCGGGCTGCGGCGTGGTGCCCACCCAGTCCGCATGAATTTCAGCCAGGAGGTTTCGCCCTTCCTCTTGGAGATGCACCTTTGAAGGACTCGGTAGTGCTTTTCTTATAAAGCTCTCCCTCATGGACTTTATAGGCTTTAGGCGCCGTACTATGCAGCGAGCCTCATTTTGGTCTTCGGGAGTTCCTGCCTAGTTAGGTAGGCTAGGAATGGTTCCGTCCGCGGGCGATAACCGCCATTATTTCGTGAGCGAGGGTGTTATCTCGGGCGGAGCCTCGGTTGTGTCGAGTGTTGGCGTCGGGCGGTGCGGTTGGGTCCGGATTGTTATTGCGGACTCCTTCCCATAATACGGATGGCTTGAACAGCCGTTCCAAAAGATATTGGGTGGGACGGCATCGCGTTTTGCACCGATGCGCACCAATATATCCGCCGCCTGGTTGTTATCCCGGGCTATATGATGAAATTCGAGCCCTTCGAACCATGCTGACATCTTTAGGACCGCATTGCGGTATGCTGCCATTTTCGGATCTTTGGCGTCAAAGTCTTCGTTTACTTGGGATATTGCGAGGTTTGAATCCCCGCGCACCTCTAGGCATTTAATGCCCATGGAGACTGCCATCCGGAGGCCGTGCAGGAGGGCCTCGTATTCAGCTGCGTTGTTGGAGTCCGTATACATTATCTGAAGGACGTATTGGACTGTGTCCCCGGTTGGGGACGTCAGGACGACGCCAGCCCCCAGGCCAGCCAACATTTTGGAGCCGTCAAAGTGCATGATCCAATTGGAGTATGCGCCGTACTCTTTAGGGAGTTTGGCTTCAGTCCATTCGGCCACGAAGTCGGCCAAAACCTATGACTTGATAGCTCGTCGTGGCTTATAAGTTATGTTGAATGGGAGGAGCTCTATGGCCCATTTAGCAATCCGGCCCGTCGCGTCGCGGTTGTATATAATGTCATTAAGAGGTACTTCGGAGGCTACCGTTAGCGAACACTCTTGAAAGTAGTGTCGCAGCTTCCTGGATGCCATGAACACCGCGTATGCTATCTTTTGATAGTGTGGGTACCGGGACTTGCATGGAGTTAGGACAGTGGACACATAATAAACCGGTTTTTGAATAGGGAACCGGTGTCCGTCCGTTTCTCGTTCGACAACAAGCACCGCGCAGACAACTTGATGTGTTGCGGCGATGTATAATAGCATTGGTTCGCCCACGTTGGGCGTGGCCAGGACCGGATTTGTTACCAAAATGGCCTTTATTTCTTGAGGCGGCCGTGGCGGCATCCGTCCACTCGAAGTGTTCGGTGCGGCGGAGGAGGCGGTAAAGAGGTAATGCCTTTTCTCCTAAACGGGAGATAAAGCGGCTTAGAGCCGCTACGCATCCCGTCAATTTTTGTATTTGTTTGAGGTCTTTTGGAATATCCAATTGTGACAGAGCTCAAATCTTGGCTGGGTTTGCTTCAATTCCTCTACCGAACACAATGAAGCCCAGGAGCTTTCCGGCTGGAACGCCGAAGACGCATTTTTCCGGATTGAGCTTGATGTCATATTGTCGAAGATTGTCGAATGTGAGCCTCAAGTTGTCTACTAGAGTTTCGACGTGCTTGCTTTTGACGACCACGTCATCTACATATGCTTCCACTGTTTTGCCGATCTGGTTTGCCAGACATGTCTGAATCATGCGCTGGTATGTTGCGGCGGCGTTTTTGAGCCCAAAGGGCATTGTGTTGAAGCAGAACGGGCCGTATGGAGTGATGAATGCTGTTGCAGCTTGGTCCAGCTCCGCCATCTTGATTTGGTTGTAGTCGGAGTACGCGTCGAGGAAGCACAATGAGTCGTGTCCTGCTGTAGCGTCAATGATTTGGTCAATTCGAGGGAGGGGGAAGGGATCCTTTGGGCAAGCCTTATTAAGGTCTTTGAAATCAACACATAGGCGTCAGGATTTATCCTTCTTTGGTACAATCACCAGGTTTGCTAGCCAGTCCGGATGTTTTATATCTCTGATGAATCCGGCCTCCAAAAGTTTGGCTAGCTCCTCTCCCATGGCCTGTCTCTTGGGTTCGGAAAAGCGCCGAAGAGCCTGTTTGACCGGCTTGAATCCTTTTAGGATGTTTAGGCTGTGCTCAGCCAGCTGATGTGGGATTCCTGGCATGTCTGAAGGGTGCCAGGCAAAGATGTCCTAGTTTTCTTGTAGAAATTCTCGTAGTGCGGCGTCTACATCAGGGTTTAATTGTGCCCCGATGGAGGCCGTCTTTGCGGGGTCCGTTGGGTGGACTTGGAATTTGACTATTTCATCCGCTGGTTTAAAAGAGGTGGACTTGGATCTTTTATCAAGTATCACATCGTCCCTGTTTACCGTGGAGCGCATCGCGGTGAGTTCCTCGGCCGCTAGGGCTTCGGATAGTGCCTCGAGGGCTAGTGCGGCCGTCTTATTTTCGGCGCAGAGTGCTATGTTCGGATCACTAGCGAGAGTGATGATTCCGTTGGGACCGGGCATTTTAAGCTTCATGTACCCATAATGGGGTATAGCTTGAAAAATTGTGAATGCCTCTCGTCCTAATAAAGCATGGTATCCGCTGTTGAGCAGGGCCACTTGAAATGTGACCTCCTCGGACCTGTAATTGTCCGTGAGCGAACACTACGCCCAGCGTGATTTTTCCTGTGCAGCATGCTTCCGGTGAGGATTATTCCTCTAAAGGTTGTGCTGCTTCGCTCAATGCGGTTCCAGTCTATTTCCATTTTTCGTAGGGTTTCCTCATAGATGAGGTTTAGTCCGCTGCCGCCATCCATGAGTACCTTATTAAGGCGAAAGCCGTCTACTTTCGGGCTGAGGACCAATGCGGCTGGTGCCCGAGCAGTTCGGAATTTAGGTTCGTCACTGGCATTGAAGGTAATAGCTGTGTCACTCCATGGATTTATTGTTGCTACTTGGTAGACTTCGGCAAGGTTGCGGAGTTGTCGTTTTCGTATGTTATTTGATCGCAAAGTCTCAAGACTATTAACACCGTCTTGGTGTTCTGGGCTGGGATTCGAAGCTAGAAACTCTTCGCCACTTTTGGCCACCTGCCGTAGTATCCAACATGCTCGAAGGCTATGAGTTGGAGTGGCGCCCTCGTGCTATGAATTTTGCGAGGTCCGTTTAGCCAACCCTCGAAGATGGTTCCATACCCTTTAGGGGTTTTGGTTTTTGGTATTCAGCCCGGTGCTTGATAATGATGCACCCTTTTGTTCCGGACTAGGGATGTATTCGGGGCCGAATTGTCCCAAAATTTACTTTCGGTTTTCCAGGCGCTCTCCATCGCACAGTACTTTTGTATGATGGTCACCAAATCAGAAAAGCGTGTGATTTCGCGACGACTTATGGCGTTTAGGATTCCCTTGTCCGTGCAATTATTGCAGAAGATTGGTATTGCTTCCTCCTCTCGGCAGTCCTTTATCCTGTTCATAACCAGGAGGAATCTGGCCCAGTAATGATGTACTGTTTCAGCGGGCTCTTGCTGAATTCGAGAGAGATCGCTAATGTTTGGGTGGGCGGGTGGAACTAGATCCGGAACCCCGTCCAATTTAGGACTCAAGGGCTGAGAAGTTTCTGAACTTGGAAGTTTGGATTTTTGAGTGTTATCCAATGAGTCCAACCCGCCGCCTGACTTTAAGTTCAGGGCTTGATCGACATCCGTCCCTCTGCGGGAATCCGGCATGGAGGGATCGCGAATCCAGACATAACTAGTCCTTAAGATACAAGAAGAATCGCCGCATTGCTGCTCTATCACAACAACATGATGGGTAGCCTGGGGAGAGTTGATCTCTCTCAGATCGGTTTTAGGCCCGATCCGGTCGTAGTCTGTGGCGACTCCCAGGGCGGCGATGCGATCCAAGAGCTCGTTTATGGAGGAGAGCTCGATCGGATCTAACTGTTCAGCAGTGCTGAAATAAGCGGGCTCTTGCCGAATTCGAGAGAGATCGCTAATGTTTGGGTGGGCGGGTGGCACTAAATCGGGAACCCCGTCCAATTTAGGACTCAAGGGCCGGGAAGTTTACGAACTCGAAAGCTTGGATTTTTTAGTGCTATCCAACGAGTCCGACCCGCCGCCTGACTTTAAGTTCAGGGCTTGATCGACATCCGTCCCTCCGCAGGAATCCGGCATGGAGGGTTCGGGAATCCAGACGTAGCTAGTCCTTAAGATAGGAGAAGAGTCGCCGCGTTGCTCCTCTATCACAGCAACACGATGGGTAGCCTGTGGAGAGTTGATCTCTCTCAGATCGGTTTTAGGCCCGATCCGGTCGTAATCTATGGCGACTCCCAGGGTGGCGATGCGATCCAAGAGCTTGTTTATAGAGGAGAGCTCGATCGGATCTAACTGTTCGGCAAGTCCCGAACTGACATGGAGATTGGTTTCGATGACTCGAGAGGTCATCGTCGGCGTGACGACCGAACTAGCGGTCATGAGAAACCGCCTAGCCGAAGAGTCTGACCAGTGGCCAAGGCTTCTTTGGCGATGGTATCGTCTTTAAAGACGAGATGAGGCATCCTACGATGGCGGCAACACGAGGAACTCTCAATGAAGGCACCAATGTCGGTGTCAAAACCGGCGGATCTCGGGTAGGGGGTCCCGAACTGTGCGTCTAGGCGGATGGTAACAGGAGACAAGGGACACGATGTTTTTACCCAGGTTCGGGCCCTCTCGATGGAGGTAATACCTGTTGGGGAACGTAGTAATTTCAAAATATTTCCTACAATCACGCAAGACCATGGTGATGGCATAGCAACGAGAGGGAAGAGTGTCCGTCCACGTACCCTCGTAGACCGAAAGCGGAAGCGTTATAACAACGCGGTTGATGTAGTCGTACGTCTTCACGATCCGACCGATCCAAGCACCGAGCGTCACGGCACCTCCGAGTTCTGCACACGTTCAGCTCGATGGCGATCCCGGACTCGATCCAGCAAAGTGTTGGGGATGAGTTCCGTCGACGACGGCGTGGTGGCGATGTTGATGCTCCACCGGCGCGGGCTTCGCCTAAGCTCATGACGATATGACTTCTCCGGCGCGGGGCTTCGCCTAAGCTCATGACGATATGACCGAAGTGGAATATGGTGGAAGGGGCACCGCACACGGCTAAGGAAAGATCCGTAGATCAACTTGTGTTTCATGGGGTGCCCCTGCCCCAGTATATAAAGGAGCCAAGGGGTGCGGCCAGCCTTGGGAGGCGCGCTGAGGAGTCCTACTCCCACCGGAGTAGGACTCCCCCTGTCCTAGTTGGAGTAGGATTGGGAGGGAAAGAGGAAGGCGCCCCCCCCCTCCTTGTCCTATTCGGACTAGAGGGGAGGGGCGCGCAGCCCACCTGGCCGGCCCTTCCTCTTCTCCCTTGTGGCCCATGAAGGCCCATATACCCCGGGGGTTCCGTAACCCCGGTGTTCCATAACTTCCTGTTTTCACTCGGAACCCTTCCAAGTCAAACATAGGCTTCAATATATCAATCTTTATGTCTCGACCATTTGAGACTCCTCGTCATGTCCGTGATCACATCCGGGACTCGAACAAACTTCGTGCATCAATACTTATAAACTCATAATGAACTCACATCGAAGCGTTAAGCGTGCGGACCCTACGGGTTCGAGAACTATGTAGACATGACCTAGAACCATTCTCGGTCAATAACCAATAGCGGAACCTGGATGCCCATATTGGTTCCTACATATTCTCTGAAGATCTTTATCGGTCAAACCGCATAACGACATACGTTGTTCCTTTGTCATCGGTATGTTACTTACCCGAGATTCGATCGTCGGTATCCAATACCTAGTTCAATCTCGTTACGGTAAGTCTCTTTACTCGTTCCGTAATACATCATCTCACAACTAACTCATTAGTTGTAATGCTTGCAAGGCTTAAGTGATGTGTATTACCGAGAAGGCCTAGAGATACCTCTCCGACAATCGGAGTGACAAAACCTAATCTCGAAATCGCCAACCCAACAAGTACCTTTGGAGACACCTGTAGTACTCCTTTATAATCACCCGATTCGTTGTGACGTTTGGTAGTACCAAAGTGTTCCTCCGTAAACAGGAGTTGCATAATCTCATAGTTATAGGAACATGTATGGGTCATGAAGAAAGCATTAACATACTAAGCGATCAAGTGTTAAGCTAACGGAATGGGTCATGTCAATCAGATCATTCAACTAATGATGTGACCTTGTTAATCAAATAACAACTCCTTGTTCATGGTTAGGAAACATAACCATCTTTGATTAACAAGCTAGTCAAGTAGAGGCATACTAGTGACATCTTGTTTGTCTATATATTCACACATGTATTATGTTTCCGGTTAATACAATTCTAGCATGAATAATAAACATTTATCATGATATAAGGAAATAAATAATAACTTTATTATTGCCTCTAGGGCATATTTCCTTGAGCCTCCCACTTGCACTAGAGTCAATAATCTAGATTACAAAGTAATGATCCTTACACCCATGGAGTCTTGGTGCTGATCATGTTTTGCTCGTGGAAGAGGCTTAGTCAACGGTCTGCAACATTCAGATCCGTATGTATTTTGCAAATCTCTATGTCTCCCACTTGGACTTGGTCCCGAATGGAATTGAAGCGTCTCTTGATATGCTTGGTCCTCTTGTGAAATCTGGATTCCTTTGCCAAGGCAATTGCACCATATTGTCACGAAAGATCTTCATCGGTCCCGATGCACTAGGTATGACACCTAGATCGGAAATGAACTCTTTCATCCGACTCCTTCATTTGCTGCTTCAAGCAGCTATGTACTCCGCTTCACATGTAGATCCCGCCACGGCGCTTTGTTTAGAACTGCACCAACCGACAGCTCCACCGTTTAATAAAAACACGTATCCGGTTTGCGATTTAGAATCGTCTCGGATCGGTGTCAAAGCTTACATCGGCGTAACCATTTACGACTAGCTCTTTGTCACCTCCATATACGAGAAACATATCCTTAGTCCTTTTCGGTATTTCAGGATGTTCTTGACCGCTGTCCGATGATCCACTCTGGATTACTTTGGTACCTTCCCGCCAAGCTTACAGCTAAGCATTCGTCAGTGTCTGGTACACAGCATTGCATACATGATAGAGCCTATGGCTGAAGCATAGGAACATCTTTCATTTTCTCTCTATCTTCTGCTTGTGGTCGGGCATTGAGTCGACTCAATCTTACACCTTGTAACACAGGTAAAAAACCTTTCTTTGCCTGATCCATTTTGAACTTTTTCAAAACTTTATCAAGGTATGTGCTTTGTGAAAGTCCAATTAAGCGTCTTGATCTATCTCTATAGATCTTGATGCCCAATATGTAAGCAGCTTCACCGAGGTCTTTCATTGAAAAACTTTTATTCAAGTATCCTTTTATGCTATCCAGAAATTTTATATCATTTCCAATCAATAATATGTCGTCCACATATAATATTAGAAATGCTCTGAGCTCCCACTCACTTTCTTGTAAATCTGAGGCTTCTCCAAAAGTCTGTACAAACCCATATGCTTTGATCACACTATCAAAGCGTTTATTCCAACTCCGAGAGGCTTGCACTGACCATAAATTGATCGTTGGAGCTTGCACACTTTGTTAGCACCTTTTGGATCGACAAAACCTTCTGGTTGCATCATATACAACTCTTCTTCTAGAAATCCATTCAAGAATGCAGTTTTACATCCATTTGCCAAATTTCATAATCATAAAATGCGGCAATTGCTAACATGATTCGACAGACTTAAGCATCGCTTCGGGTGAGAAAGTCTCATCGTAGTCAACCCCTTGAACTTGTCGAAAACCTTTCGCAACAAGTCGAGCTTTGTAGACAGCTACATTACCATCGGCGTCGGTCTTCTTCTTAAAGATCCATTTATTTTCAATGGCTTGCCGATCATCGGCAAGTCAACCAAAGTCCATACTTTGTTCTCATACATGGATCCCATCTCAGATTTCATGGCTTCCAGCCATTTTGCGAATCTGGGCTCACCATCGCTTCTTCATAGTTTGTAGGTTCGCCATGGTCAAGTAACATGACTTCCGAATAAGATTACCGTACCACTCTGTGCGTATTTTACTCTGGTTGACCTCACGAGGTTCAATAGCAACTTGATCTGAAGCTTCATGATCATCATCATTAGTTTCCTCACTAATTGGTGTAGTTGTCACAGAACCATTTCTTGTGATGAACTACTTTCCAATAAGGGAGCAGATCTGATTATCTCATCAAGTTCTACTTTCCTCCCACTCACTTCTTTCGAGAGAAACTCCTTCTCTAGAAAGGATCCGAATTTAGCAACGAAAATCTTGCCTTCAGATCTGTGATAGAAGGTGTACCCAACAGATCTCCTTTGGGTATCCTATGAAGACACATTTTTCCGATTTGGGTTCGAGCTTATCTGGTTGAAGTTTCTTTACATAAGCATCGCAGCCCCAAACTTTAAGAAACGACAACTTTGGTTTCTTGCCAAACCACAGTTCATAAGGCGTCGTCTCAGCGGATTTTGACGGTGTCCTATTCAACGTGAATGCGGCCGTCTCTAAAGCATAACCCCAAAGCGATAGCGGTAAATCGGAAATAGACATCATAGATCGCACCATATCTAGTAAAGTACGATTCACGACGTTCGGACACACCATTTCTCCGTGGTGTTCCGGTGGCGTGAGTTGCTAAACTATTCCACATTGTTTCAAATGTAAACCAAACTCGTAACTCAAATATTCTCCTCCACGATCAGATCGTAGAAACTTTATTTTCTTGTTACGATGATTTTCCACTTCACTCTGAAATTCTTTGAACTTTTCAAATGTTTCAGATTTGTGTTTCATTAAGTAGATATACCCATATCTGCTCAAATCATCTGTGAAGGTGAGAAAATAACGATACCCGCCAAGTGCCTCAACATTCATTGGACCACAAACATCGGTATGTATGATTTCCAACAAATCAGTTGCTCGCTCCATAGTTCCGGAGAACGGCGTTTTGGTCATCTTGCCCATGAGGCACGGTTCGCAAGTACCAAGTGATTCATAATCAAGTGATTCCGAAGCCCATCGATGGAGTTTCTTCATGCGTTTACACCGATATGACCTAAACGGCGATTACCACAAATAAGTTGCACTATCATTATCAACTCTGCATCTTTTGGCTTCAACATTATGAATATGTGTATCACTACTGTCGAGATTCAACAAGAATAGACCATTCTTCAAGGGTGCATGACCATAAAAGATATTACTCATATAAATAGAACAACCATTATTCTCTGATTTAAATGAATAACCGTCTCGCATTAAACAAGATCCAGATATAATGTTCATGCTCAACGCGGCACCAAATAACAATTATTTAGGTCTAAAACTAATCCCGAAGGTAGATGTAGAGGTAGCGTGCCGACCGCGATCACATTGACTTTGGAACCATTTCCCACGCGATCGTCACCTCGTCCTTTGCGCTGCTCGTCTATTCCGTAGTCCTGCTTGAGTTGCAAATATTAGCAATGTAACCAAGATCAAATACCAGTGCTACTACGAGCTCTAGTAAGGTACACATCAATAACATGTATATCACATATACCTTTGTTCACCTTGCCATCCTTTTATCCACCAAATACTTGGGGCAGTTCCGCTTCCGATGTCGATGCTGCTTGCGAGAAAACACTCGCTTTCAGGCTTAGGTCCAGACTTGGGTTTCTTCTCTTGATCAGCAACTTTCTTGCTGTTCTTTTGAAGTTTCCTTCTTCTTCCCTTTGCCCTTTTCTTGAAACTAGTGGTCTTGTTGACCATCAACACTTGATGCTCTTTCTTGATTTCTACCTCCGCTGCTTTTAGCATCGCGAAGAGCTCAGAATTGTCTTAGTCATCCCTTGCATATTATAGTTCATCACGAAGCTCTTGTAGCTTGGTGGCGATGATTGGAGAATTCATCAATGACACTATCATCCGGAAGATTAACTCCCAGCTGAATTAAGTGATTGTTATACCCGGACATTTTGAGTATGTGCTCACCGATGAACTATTCTCCTCCATCTTGCAGCTATAGAACTTATTGGAGACTTCATATCTCTCAATCCGGGCATTTGCTTGAAATATTAACTTCAACTCTGGAACATCTCATATGCTCCATGACGTTCAAAACGTCGTTGAAGACCCGGTTCTAAGCCGTAAAGCATGGCACATGAACTATTGAGTAGTCATCAGCTTTGCTTTGCCGACGCTCACAACTTCGCTCAAGATCTCGCAGCAGCCTGTCACCCAGCGGTGCTTCCAGGGCGTAATTTTTCGTGCAGCAATGAGGATAATCCTCAAATTACGGACCCAGTCCGTGTAATTGCTACCATCATCTTTCAACTTTGCTTTCTCAAGGAACGCATTAAAATTCAACGGAACAACAAAGACGAGCCATCTATCTACAAAGAAACATAGACAAGCAAAATACTATCGGTACTAAGTTCATGATAAATTTAAGTTCAATTAATCATATTAAAAACTCCCACTTAGACGGACATCTCTCTAGTCATCTAAGTGATCACGTGATCCAAATCAACTAAACCATGTCCGATCATCACGTGAGACGGAGTAGTTTCAATGGTGAACATCACTATGTTGATCATATCTACTATATGATTCACGTTCGACCTTCGGTCTCCGTGTTCCGAGGCCATATCTGTTATATGCTAGGCTCGTCAAGTTTAACTGAGTATTCCGCGTGTGCAACTGTTTTGCACCGTTGTAGATGGACGAGAACTTATCACACCCGATCATCACGTGGTGTCCGGGTACTACTGAACTTTGGCAACGGTGCATACTCGTGGAGAACACTTCTTGATAATTTTAGTGAGAGATCATCTTATAATGCTACCGTCAAACAAAGCAAGATAAGATGCATAAAGGATAAACATCACATGCAATCAATATAAGTGATATGATATGGTCATCATCATCTTGTGCTTGTGATCTCCATCGCCAAGCACCGCCATGATCACCATCGCCACCGGCGCGACACCTTGATCTCCATCGTAGCATCGTTGTCGTCTCGCCAACTATTGCTTCTACGACTATCGCTACTCCTTAGTGATAAAGTAAAGCAATTACATGGCGTTTGCATTTCATACAATAAAGCGACAACCATATGGCTCCTGCCAGTTGCCGATAACTCGGTTACAAAACATGATCATCTCATACAATATAGCATCACGTCTTGACCACATCACATCACATCATGCCCTGCAAAAACAAGTTAGACGTCCTCTACTTTGTTGTTGCAAGTTTTACGTGGCTGCTACGGGCTGAGCAAGAACCGTTCTTACCTACGCATCAAAACCACAACGATATTTCGTCAAATAGACTCGTTTAACCTTCTCAAGGACCGGGCGTATGCACTCGATTCAACTAAAGTGAGAGAGCAGACACCCGCCGGTCACCTTTAAGCAACGAGTGCTCGGGCGGTGAAACCAGTCTCGCGTAAGCGTCTGGCGTAATGTCGGTCCGGCCGCTTCATCTCACAATACCGCTGAACCAAAGTATGACATGCTGGTAGGTAGTATGACTTGTATCGCCCACAACTCACTTGTGTTCTACTCGTGCATATGACATCAACGCATAAAACCAGGCTCGATACCATTGTTGGGGAACGAGTAATTTCAAAAAATCCTACGATCACGCAAGACCATGGTGATGGCATAGCAACGAGAGGGAAGAGTGTCCGCCCACGCACCCTCGTGAGACCGAAAGCGGAAGCGTTATAACAACGCTGTTGATGTAGTCGACGTCTTCACGATCCGACCGATCCAAGCACCGAACGACGGCACCTCCGAGTTCTCGCACACGCTCAGCTCGATGACGATCCCGGACTCGATCCAGCAAAGTGTTGGGGATGAGTTCCACAAGACGACGGCGTGGTACGATGTTGATGCTCCACCGACGCAGGGCTTCGCCTAAGCTCATGACGATATGACTTCTCCGCGCAGGGCTTCGCCTAAGCTCCGCGACGATATGACCAAGTGGAATATGGTGGAAGGGGCACCGCACACGGCTAAGGAAAGATCCGTAGATCAACTTGTGTTTCATGGGGTGCCCCTGCCCCAGTATATAAAGGAGCCAAGGGGGTGCGGCCAGCCTTGGGAGGCGCGCTGAGGAGTCCTACTCCCACCGAGTAGGACTCCCCTGTCCTAGTTGGAGTAGGATTGGGGAGGGAAAGAGGAAGGCGCGCCCCTCTCCTGTCCTATTCGGACTAGAGGGGAGGGGGCGCAGCCCACCTGGCCGCCCTTCCTCTTCTCCTTGTGGCCCATGAAGGCCCATATACCCCGGGGTTCCAGTAACCCCGTGTTCCTAGAAACTTCTGTTTTCACTGAACCCTTCCAAGTCCAAACATAGGCTTCCAATATATCAATCTTTATGTCTCGACTATTTGAGACTCCTCGTCATGTCCGTGATCACATCCGGACTCGAACAAACTTCGTGCATCAATACTTATAAACTCATAATGAACTGTCATCGAAGCGTTAAGCGTGCGGACCCTACGGGTTCGAGAACTATGTAGACATGACCTAGAACCATTCTCGGTCAATAACCAATAGCGGAACCTGGATGCCCATATTGGTTCCTACATATTCTACGAAGATCTTTATCGGTCAAACCGCATAACGACATACGTTGTTCCCTTTGTTATCGGTATGTTACTTACCCGAGATTCGATCGTCGGTATCCAATACCTAGTTCAATCTCGTTACCGGTAAGTCTCTTTACTCGTTCCGTAATACATCATCTCACAACTAACTCATTAGTTGTAATGCTTGCAAGGCTTAAGTGATGTGTATTACCGAGAAGGCCTAGAGATACCTCTCCGACAATCGGAGTGACAAAACCTAATCTCAAATCGCCAACCCAACAAGTACCTTTGGAGACACCTGTAGTACTCCTTTATAATCACCCGATTCGTTGTGATGTTTGGTAGTACCCAAAGTGTTCCTCCGGTAAACGGGAGTTGCATAATCTCATAGTTATAGGAACATGTATGGGTCATGAAGAAAGCATTAACATACTAAACGATCAAGTGTTAAGCTAACGGAATGGGTCATGTCAATCAGATCATTCAACTAATGATGTGACCTTGTTAATCAAATAACAACTCCTTGTTCATGGTTTAGGAAACATAACCATCTTTGATTAACAAGCTAGTCAAGTAGAGGCATACTAGTGACATACTGTTTGTCTATATATTCACACATGTATTATGTTTCCGGTTAATACAATTCTAGCATGAATAATAAACATTTATCATGATATAAGGAAATAAATAATAACTTTATTATTGCCTCTAGGGCATATTTCCTTCAATACCCTACTCCTGCTTGATTAATATTGATGATATGGGTAGTACAAGAGTAGATCTACCACGAGATCAAGGAGGCTAAACCCTAGAAGCTAGCCTATGGTATGATTGTTGTTCGTCCTACGGACTAAAACCCTCCGGTTTATATAGACACCGGATAGGTTAGGGTTACACAGAGTCGGTTACAATGGTAGGAGATCTACATATCCGCATCGCCAAGCTTGCCTTCCACGCCAAGGAAAGTCCCATCCGGACACGGGACGAAGTCTTCAATCTTGTATCTTCATAGTCTTGGAGTCCGGCCGTGACGATCGTCCGGCTATCCGGACACCCCCTAGTCCGGGACTCCCTCAACGGGTTTGAAACCCTCGGGGATTTGATGATCCATTACTTCATCTGTGAAGCATAGTGGGTGTGCGGCGCCTCTGTACTGGGCTATATCACGATGTAGCTCAAATGAGCTTTGTCTACTGTGTTCGGCCCAACCGGATTTGCCATATCTGGCATGACGGTTATCGTCACGTGTTGTGGGGCGCCCACGCGATCCGTAGATCGATCTTGTTTGCCTTGCCTTGTCCTCCAATATATCTCACAGGTCTGGCGCGTTTCCCCGTGCCTTGGTATTTTTTGAGCGATGCCGGGGTGCGGCTTGAGTGGAGGGCCGAGAGGCCTCTCTGTCGCAGCCACGAGGTGGCCGGTCGGCCGCGTCGTGCGCTGGTGATGTAGGTTTAGGTGCTTCCTCCTCTAATCGGGTAGCAGCTTGCACTTTGGGTAGCTCTTGGAGGCGTTCAAGTTCAGTACTCTTGACGCAAGGACTTCATCCATCTGTCGGCTAGCAAGTCTTGGTCAGCTCTAAGTTGTTGCTGTTTTTTCTTGAGGCTGCTCGCCGTGGCCATAAGCCCACGTTTGAAATGCTCTTGTTCGACGGGATCCTCGTGCACGACAAATTAAATGCTGTCGTCGAGGCTTGTCTCGCCTTCGTGAGGGATGCATGTAATTATCGTCCTCTACCTCTCTCGCTCGCCGCCTCTCATGAGGGCTGGCTTCTCCATCCTCCCTTTGAATCTTGCCGAGGGGGTTGTCTTCGCACCGTCCGGGTGTTATTATCTCCGTGCGGAATCGCCGCTTTTGCTTTGGCGGGATTTAGAGCTGCGCCACGACGCCGGGCGCTTAGGCTGCTCCTTGGAGGGTCATCCTCCGTTGTTCCATCGCCTTCCCTTCTTTTGGGGTGTCCACCATGTATATGTCATCTGACGAGGTGGCCTTCTAGTGCCCTATAGGCGCTGGTTCTTGTCGCCTCTGCATCGGCGCCCATACCGTCGATGTCTTGGTCAAGTCGAGCATGTTGGTTAAATCATCGGCGGTGGCTACGAAGTGGGTGGTGGGTGGGCTTTGAATATCTTCGCCGTCCGATCCCAACCTTGCCGACCATAGTCCGCCAGAGCTCTCCGATAAAGAGAGAGACTTTAGTGAATTCAGGATGTCGCCAAGGGCGAGTCTTTGAAAGATGTCCGCGGCGGCGAACTCCATGATCGGCGCCCAATCGGATTCGATTAGCGGGGGCGCGAAGGTTGGTCCGGAGAGGAGTCCGCACCTTGAGTCACGAAGCCGCAGGACAAGGCTGGTGTTCGCTCGACGCCATAGAGATTGCAGCCCGCGAGGCGGCGCCCAGCCACCCGTCCTCGATTGGCACAGTCGGCTCCGAGCTAAGGGTCGGAGCGGACATTGGTGCGGCCTTCAGGGCACTATTTGGCGGCAGAGCTAGATCATGTCCATCGTGACAGTGCGGCGCGCTCGGCTATGGCTCGAACCTATCGAAGATCAAGTCTCCGCGGACGTCGGCCGTGTAGTTCAAACTTCCAAATCTGACCTGATGGCCAGGGGCGTAGCTTTCGATCTGCTCCAGATGGCCAAGCGAATTGGCCCGTAGTGCAAAGCCGCCGAATACAAAGGTCTGTCCGGGGAGAAAAGTCTCACCCTGGACCGCATCATTGTTGATGATCGGAGGAGCCATCGGGCCTAAAGGTGACGACACAGAGGAACTCTCAATGAAAGCACCAATGTCGGTGTCAAACCGGCGGATCTCGGGTAGGGGGTCCCGAACTGTGCGTCTAGGCGGATGGTAACAGAAGACAAGGGACACGATGTTTTTACCCAGGTTCGGGCCCTCTCGATGGAGGTAAAACCCTCTTCCGGCTTGATTAATATTGATGATATGGGTAGTACAAGAGTAGATCTACCACGAGATCAAAGAGGCTAAACCCTAGAAGCTAGCCTATGGTATGATTGTTCTTCGTCCTACGGACTAAAACCCTCCGGTTTATATAGACACCAGAGAGGGCTAGGGTTACAGAGAGTCGGTTACAATGGGAGGAGATCTACATATCTGTATCGCCAAGCTTGCCTTCCACACCAAGGAAAGTCCCATCCGGACACGAGACGAAGTCTTCAATCTTGTATCTTCATAGTCCAGGAGTCCGGCCAAAGGTTATAGTCCGGCTATCCGGACACCCCCTAATCCAGGACTCCCTCACTCTACATTTTACATTTTAGTGATCCAAGATCACATTGAGTCTATAGGAAAAGCTAATACTATCAAGGAGGGATGAGGTGTTGCTTTATGAGCCTCTTGCTTCAAGTGCTTAGTGATATGCTCCAAAAACCCTCAACTACTTTCTCACATCCACATGTGACCTAAACCCAAAGTCAAACTCGGCCCCGCCGATTCTTTCTATCCGGCGCCACCGAGTTCAAATGTCATAGCCACTGCCACAAACCCTAGGAAAATCGGTCTCACCGAGATGGGATTGTAATCTCTCTGTTTCCCTTCGTAACGTTTTGGTCTAACCGAAGTGAGCGATCGGTCCCACCAAGATTGCAATGTAAACTCTCTATTTCCCTTTTGTAACATTTTGGTCTCACCGAAAAGAGCGAATCGGTCCCACCGAGTTTACCTGACCAACTCTCTGGTTAGCTAATTACCAAAATCGGTCTCACCGAGTTTGTGTAATCGGTCTCACCGAGATTACGTTATGCCCTAACCCTAACCATATCGGTCCTACTGAGTTTCATGTTGGTCCCACCGAAATCACTAACGGTCACTAGGTTTACTGAATCGGTCTGACCGAGTTTGTTGATTCGGTCCCACCGAGTTTGGTAAATTGTGTGTAACAGTTAGATTTTGTGTGGAGGCTATATATACCCCTCCACCTCCTCTTCATTCGTGGAGAGAGCCATCAGAACAAACCTACACTTCCAACTTACCAGTTCTGAGAGAGAACCACCTACTCATGTGTTGAGGCCAAGGTATTCCATTCCTACCATATGAATCTTGATCTCTAGCCTTCCGAAGTTGCTTTCCACTCAAATCTTCTTTCCACCAGATCCAAATCCCATGAGAGAGAGTTGAGTGTTGGGGAGACTATCATTTGAAGCACAAGAGCAAGGAGTTCATCATCAACACACCATTTGTTACTTCTTGGAGAGTGGTGTCTCCTAGATTGGCTAGGTGTCACTTGGGAGCCTCCGACAAGATTGTGGAGTTGAACAAAGGAGTTTGTAAGGGCAAGGAGATCGCCTACTTCGTGAAGATCTACCACTAGTGAGGCAAGTCCTTCGTGGGCAACGGCCATGGTGGGATAGACAAGGTTGCTTCTTCGTGGACCCTTCATGGGTGGAGCCCTCCGTGGACTCGCGCAACCGTTACCCTTCGTGGGTTGAAGTCTCCATCAACGTGGATGTACGATAACACCACCTATCTGAACCACGACAAAAAAATCCATGTCTCCAATTGCGTTTGAATCCTCCAAACCCTTCCCTTTACATTCTTGCAAGTTGCATGCTTTAATTTCCGCTGCCTATATACTCTTTGCATGCTTGCTTGAATTGTGTGAAGATTGCTTGACTTGTGCAAAGATAGCAAAAATCTGCCAAAGTCTAAAATTGGGAAAAGGTTAAGTTTTTAATTGGTCAAGTAGTCTAATCACCCCCCCCCCTCTAGACATACTTCAAGGTGCTACAGTGTTGGTCGTGTGGTGTGCTGATGTGTGCATGCATGCGCGCATGTGTGCGTGTCAGTGTTGCATGCGTGCGTGGCTGCGTGTGTACGTGTGAGTGTTGCGTGCGTGCGTGGGTGCATGTGTTCGTGTGAGTGTTGCGTGCATGCAGTTCGTGTTCATGCGTGTGTGTGTATAATCATCACACCAGCTCCTGTGTGTTAAAACAGACGACTCAGCATACCAATACAAGGCTACCTTGTCCGTTGTGCCCGCTGTCATGACTTCGAACCACCGTCCAATATATTTTTGTCGTTTGTTTTCATTCTTACTAGCAAGATGCCCGTGCGTTGCACGTAACATCAAGATGCATTTGTATGACTGGTTTATCTTGTGACAGAACATGATGAACGAGGGAAGGCCTTATTTGAAAATGTGGAGAGGTGTGTGGGTACATCATAGGCAAAATTTTCATAGTTTCTTTCCTATCCGTCAGATATAAATCGGACGGCCTATATAGCAGGATGGCAGGCACACCATCATCACCAATTCTGTTTTTTATAAGAGTGTATTTTATCCCTACTCTTATAAAAAGCATAGTCGGTGATGATCGTGTGCCTGCCATCCTGCAATATAGGCCGTCCGATCTATATCTGACGGATAGGAAGGAAACTATGGAGATAAACTACTCATACAAATGCATCTTGATGTTCCGTGCAACGCATGGGCATCTTGCTAGTATTTTATAAGAGTGTAGATGTAGAGTAGATACAAGCAGACAGGTGGGCCCGATGGTAGTGAGATAATGTGATGCAACACTAGAGGTGCCATGTGGAGTGTTTTACTGGTCAACTAGTCGTGTCTTGAGCAAATACAGAGTTGTACGGTGAGCCCGTGACTGTATAATAACCACAAAACGTAAATGGTGACCGCAATGAGTGGATTCTGAAGTCTAATGTATGTATTGTGCTTTCTCTTCAAATACAATGATCGTCGCTGTATATAATGCGGGAGAAAGATGAAACATGCATGAATGTGCTGGGGGCTTACTTTTAGAGGACCTGGAGATAGTTTGTGTGCGTACCTGAAAGGGGCGTAGAGGGGGGTATGCGATGGAGAGAGATATGCTCTTTGTTTCTCTTTATTATGACTAACTTTATATATAGTATAAAAATATACAAATTCACAGTGCGGAATAAATATCATTGTGGGCACCATGCAATGCAAGCGTTCATACTCCTCCATATAACTTTGTAATGTTGTATATATATAGAAATTCTAAAATACTTTTTGGCCACACTTTATTCAAAAGGAATGTTGTATGCGAAATAAACGTGAAGAGAGGGCTTTTTAGATCAATGGGGTACGTGATGTAACATGTGTGAATGTATAGTTGATGCATTTGGCAAGGCCTAGAGAGGTATGTGTGTGTATTACGTATTCGAGAGAGGCATGGATAGAGGGGCCAACAGGGGGGCGTGGGAGAGACTCACACGGCGAGAGAAATGAGAGTGGTCTAGAGAGAGAGACGAATATGACGTCACGGCGAGAGATTCCCTTGAGTGTGTATATGCAAGGGGGGAGTGGATAGAAGCACCAGGAGAATATATTTTGTGTGTGTTGTGTCTGTGTTGGTATGTGTGGGTGTGAGAAGATAACGAGACATGGGGGCAGAGGGTGTGTCACCGCGTGAGGTCCGGTGGGTCTGGGTGAGGCCCTTCGTTCGATTCCGTCCCGCGCCACATTGGTCGGCCCGTGACGCATTTAGGGAGACCCATGGATGACTAGTCGTACAAAACAATGATAGAATAATTGTGAAGGACTCTATGTCCACTGACAAAGCCGGCTAGGATTTGTAACCCTAGGTTCTCAGACTAAGGTAACCCCTTTATCTCTGATATTACTATTCATCCAACCTAACTTTAAGGGGCATCCTACAGAATGCTCTGCTAGAATCATACTCGTCGATTAGGAAGAGAGGTGTGAGACAATGCGTGAGAGACATGCCTAAAGATAATGTGCGTACAGGAGACACGTAGGCAGGTCAATGTATATAGAAAGGGTCGATGGGGATTGTGCGTGTGTATGCTTGCGAGAGGAAGAGTGCTTGTGATAAAGGTTAGTGAAAACAGTCGTAAATCGTTACGAGAGGGAGGGAGGGTTATATCTAGAGCATGTGTGCGAGAAAGGCACCTCGGGAGAGTGTGTGTGACCATGTGTGAGAGACCACCGATGGAGACTGAAACTACACGTACAAGAATGCTGTACACATTGATTAGAGATATAAATTGTATCCAAATATTAGGATGGGATCATGATATTTGCAATTCGCGTAAGGAACGGTCATTGATCCATCGGACATCTAGATTCTATCGAATTTGAGCATGTCTATGTTATTATTCGACACAATTGATCCACATAGTTAGTATTTTGAACTCCAGACAATGCATCACTTTAGCAATCGAATATAAACATGAGTATAGTTCATGTTGTGTGTGTAAAGCACATTATACATATGAAAGTTACACAATGAACATTATAAATAGCTACCTATGACTAGCATACATATGAATTCAACTTAAGGTGGTTTAAAAAAAATCAAATTCAACATGAAGTCCATTCAATTATTTGAATTTGACATCATGGTGTTTGTAAATCATACCTAAATTATGGGGGCACCAATCTTTGCTCTGATTTTGTACATAATAGCATATGTAGTCGTGTACAAAACAGATTCTAATTTAGCTCCTCCATTCCAAAATAATCGTAGTTATATGATTTTCAAGTGTCAAAATTTCAAAAGGAAGCGGATAATTTAATGAGGTTTTCAAACATACGAGGTCAAATTTAACGTTGTCTATTTAGGTCAATCCTCAAAGTTCAAGAGTACTCTAAACGTGAATGTTTGTGTTTCAAAATTTCGAACGAAGCGCCAAAAGAGCCTCTACTCTCCCAAAACCGCGTGAGACCAATGTTTGGTAGTACAACGAAATTACTTTTCGAATAACTCCGACCCGTGAAACCTACCGGCCCGACGTCCAAAGGTCTAAACCGGGGTAGGTTTGTAGCTTCATCTAGACGCCACGCAACTGCCTCCGAAAAACATTCATACACAATGGCCGCCTAAGCACACATGCGCGCGGCCGAAATCGCTCCCGCCCACTATTTGGGACACATGCGCACGCGCAAAAACTACCTCTCCACCAGTCGCGAAACCCCGGCGTCCTCCGTCCGCCACCCCATTCCACCCATCAACCACCGCCCTCCTCCATCACGCCGGAGCCGATACCCCGACGTCGTCGTCCACCGCAACCTCAACTGCAACGCCCTCCACGCCTAGTAGTTGAAGCCGAGGCCGAGCCGTCCGTACCCGAGTCAGTTCAACCACGCCGTCCTGCGCCTCACTGATAACCCAAAAGTATAGGGGATCACAACAGTTTTCGATAAGTAAGAGTGTCGAACCCAACCAGGAGCTAAAGGTAGAACAAATATTCCCTCAAGTTCTATCGACCACTGATACAACTCTACGCACGCTTAACGTTTACTTTACCTAGAACAAGTATGAAACTAGAAGTACTTTGTAGGTGTTTTTGGGGAAGCTTTGAAGAAAGTAAAGAGCACGTAAATAAAGACTAGGGGCTGTTTAGATAAAGATGCAATAAAGTAAATATAGCGAGTGTGGAAAAGTGGTGGTAGGAGTTGTGAAATTTCCCCTAAGCAATTGACTATGCTACTAGACCGGTAATCACTATTGCAATTCTATTTGAGGGAGAGGCATAAGCTAACATATCATCCCTTACTTGGAATTCTATGCACTTATGATTGGAACTCTAGCAAGCATCCGCAACTACTAAAGATTCATTAAGGTAAAACCCTTTAACATCCCAAATTTTCAATTTGGAATGTTATACATAGATCATCACTTGCATATCATATTTTATTACTTTTTGGCCCGATCCTAGAAATTTCACGCAACTCAAGGACCCACTGAGAGAGTTGGAGATTTCATTATTTTCATATTTGAGTTTTCTCGAATTTTGAAAATAGGATCATTTGATTTTATTTATTTTATCTTCAATTATTTCTACTGTCAAAATATGAGAGAGGGAATAAAATGAATTTCCCAAAATAAAGGAATAATGAAGATTTAATAAAAAAAATCAAATAAGTTTTATTTGGAGTTCTTCGCTATTTTATTTGAATTTAGGTAAAATTGCACGTTTTCAAAAATTGCATTTTAGGGCCAAGAAAATGTTCACCTCGTTCTAAATATTTTATTTAGATGGTGAAAATTTGTTTTGGCATTTTTAGATTTTTATTTATTTTTCTAGAATTTTTCTAAGTCTCGGTGAAATTTAAAAAAACGCGCGCCCGCACCCGACTGGGTCGAAGGCCCAGCCGTCGCCTACTCCCGCGAGCCGGATCGGGACCGGAGTCCCGCCGCCGCCGCCGTTTCCGGGGAGGACACGCCTCCCGAGGCCACCCCCTTCCTCAAGTCGGCCGCCCCGCTTTATAATCGCCTGGGAGCCCCTAGAGCCCCACACCGCCGCCAAGACCGCCGTCACCGCCACCGCCGAGCCCGCCGAGTTCGCGGAGCCCGAGCCGAGGTAGCCGCCGCCGCCGGTTTTTTTTGAGAAAAAAAACCGTTTCGGTTTTTTAAAAAAAACCCTAGTTTCATTTTTTTAATAGATCGGTTTTCTCCGGTTTATTTATTTAGCGAGTGTTCGCTCGTTCGTTCGGTTTAACGAATGCGTTCGTCCTTTAGGTTCAAATAACGAACGTTCGTTCGTTAATCTGTTTGTCGTTTTTCTTTTTCTCGGATTTATTCAGCGATTTTTCTGATCGCGATTTCTGATCCGATTTTCGATCTAGTATAACTTTTCGCTCGTTTATTGGAATCTGGCGATTCAAGCGCCTGGAGTTTCGCCTCGAAACCCTCTTTCCGAATAATCAACTCAAACAAGTTTTTGCTTCTGTAAAATTTGACTTAGGTCCAGATTAGTAAAATGAAGCCTGTTTCTTTCGTCGTTTGTTTTCCGTTGCTTCGTTCGATTTGATTTTTTTGCAAACCGGAGTTCTTAAGTTGAACTTTCTGGTTAGATCTTCTATTTGAGTTTTACCTATGCATTAGTTGAGTACTTATTGTGTGCTTGTTTGTTTGCGATAGAGTACCCGAAGTGCGCCGCTTGCTACTTTGAGTCTCTAGGTTTCACGGATCATCAGCAAGGCAAGTAACACTTTGCTCATACCTTTTTCCATACCTAGTTTTTATGCATTAGATCAATCCTGAAATATTGCATGATTAGGATCTAATTAAACCGTGGGTTTGGGAAAGTAGTTGAGGTAGTACCTATTACCTGTTTTATTATCAAACCCTTGGGAGTTACTTCTACGTTTTCTTATCATGTCATGCTATGCCAGTAGAGGTGGATTGGGTGAGTGTATTCCATGACAGATGTGAGATTGTTAATTAATGGTTTATTTAAGGTGGCAACTTAAACACACATCTGGGTGGATTGAGGTACCTGGGTATTCCAAGATTGCCTGTTTCTTTTTGGACCGCCACCTAGGCTCAAAGGGATCATGAGATTATTCATGCTAGAAACTTCCGTGTGCAGCCACAAGCTACTATGGGCTCTAGCATAGTTGACTAAGTTGTGCGAACTCTTACAGTGGTAGACTAGTAGATGTAGAGGGATGTAGGTGTAACTGTCTACCCGTTCGTAAGGTGCTAGCGCTTCGAAGATCGTGTCTCGATCATCCGCTTCTCAAACACCATGTAGTGCGAGAATCCCAACGGAGGAGATCGAGTCTTGTGGGGAAAAGTGCACAAACCTCTGCAGAGTTTAACAAACTAATCATGGTTAGCCGTGTCCCCAGTTATGGACATCTTGAGTATCTAGTACTTGGATTATCATGTGAATCTCATCATGTTACTTTAATTAATATTGTTGGGTTTTAATGATGATGTTTAATTGGGATTGAGAATGCTGTCAACCATTCTCAATGTTTAACAACCACCATGATAGTCAAATAAAATTTATTCCTTTGCAGTAGGGAAAAATTGGCTTTATGCAAAACTGTAACCATAGAGCTTTCCACCAGCCATATATGTATGTAGTATAGCATTACTCTTTCATATTGCTCTCTATGTGTTACCTTGCCAGCATATTCCATGTGCTGACCCGTTTTCGGGCTGCAACGTATGTGTTGCAGACTTTTCAGACGACGAGTAAGGTGCTTTAGGTCGTGGTTCTATACTCAGTGATGCCGTTGGAGTTGATGGACTCGCTTATCTTCCAAGCCTTCCGCTGTTATCATTATTAGATGGCCTTAAGCCATATTTATTGTAATAAGTTCTCTTTTCGAGACACTCAATGTAATAAGTGTGTGATTGCTACTCTGTTATAAATCCTTCAAATCTTGTGTGTCAAGATTCTCGATCCAGGATGACAACGATGCACGAGAGAGCGATCGCTTTGAGGTCTGGTCGCTACAAGATGGTATCAGAGCACACGCTGACTGTAGGACATGACCATTAAGCTAAAGCCCTAGATCACTACTCTTTCTTCTCATTTCTGACTCCTCATCTTTTCTATTCTTTTAGGATGGCAGATGCAAGGAACAAGTTCACACAACCGGATGAAGATACACCCTTCGGATGTCACTTGAAGGAAGTCACTAGATTCCTGAACATCGGAGTACCAAGCTTCACCGGGACCTACAACGCCACTTTACCCGAAGAGGAGCGCTGGTTGATTCAAGTTCAAGTTCCAGGAAGGACATTTGCACCAGTCACGGAGCCCATAGAGTTTTCCTTTGATGCACCAACCTGGAGTCTAGGAAAGAGCATGGTAGCCCACATATGCCATGGGACGTATTGGAGAAGTTTACCGCAATGATCTCAAGAATACTATCTACCAGATTTGCAGGCGCCGAGATGAGCAATGGGAAATGATCAGCACCAGGAGGGATAGATAAATCACAGCATATATCCAGGAGTTAAACCAGCATATCTGACGTCAGGAGAACCAGATGTGCGCAGGCATGGAGGATCTGCAGAAGGCTATGACCAAGATCAAGGAGCTAGAGGAAGAACTCAAGGCTACACGTGAAGATTACATGTAAGAAATTGAAGTGCTAGTGGAGAAGAATGACCACTTAACCAGGAAGCTCGGAGTTTTCATGGGAGACCCCGCACCAGGAGGAAATGATAATAATTCCACTTGCCCGAATAACTATATCATCATCGACGACATCGACCCGGATCCCGACGACAGCGATGATGACTATGTTGATGAAGCCGGAGCAGATATCATGGAATCTTCATCGGAGCAGTTTTTCTAGTTGACCACCATAACAGTAGTAGAAATTCCCCCATTGTAATTAGTTTAGTCCAAACACTTCTGTAACGATAGTTAGACCGTTGTATGCCCTTGTTTGAATTGATTGGAGTGATATTGTTTGCATTTGTCTCATATGCATATGGGTAGTGTTTTCTCACTAGACCTCATTCTATTCTATTTCTCATCTTCTCTAAAACCCTCAGATGCCTCCGAGACGCGACACCGGATTTGTTTTCCCACCAGAGATCACTCAGTTGATTCAGCAGCAGAATGCCTTGATTCAAACACTGGTACAGAACCAAGGAAACAACAAAAACAACAACAACCCACCACCACCACCACCTGTTGACCATTTGACTCGTTTCATGAGGCTAAATCCGCCGGTGTTTTCCAGTAGCACCGAGCCGATTGTTGCCGATGATTGGCTCCGCAAGGTTGGAAGGGAGCTGACCACTGCATGATGCACTGATGCGGAGAGAGTGCGTTTTGCCGCACATCAGCTTGATGGACCCGTAGCATCATGGTGGGAGAATTACACAGCCACACACCCTATTGACACAGTCACGTGGGATCAGTTTCAGCAAGCTTTTCGTACTGCCCATGTTTCAGCAGGAGCTATGGCCATGAAGAAGCGTGAGTTTCGCAACTTACGCCAAGGAGGACGTACTGTAAGCCAGTATGTGGAGGACTTTAGTAAGTTAGCACGTTATGCCCCAGATGACGTTGCTACAGATGCAGCCAAGCAGGAGAAGTTTCTGGAAGGACTGAATGATGAGCTGAGCATGCAGTTGATGGTAGCCACTTTCAATAACTACCAGGAGTTGGTAGATCGTTCTCTTATGATTGAAGGGAAGCAACAACAGATTGATAACCGCAAGAGGAAGTATGGACAGGGAAAGTACAATTCTGGAGCTCAGCAGAAGCTACGCTTTACCCCAAAACCGGGAGGGCAATTTCAGCATACCCATGGAGGAGGTAGCTCGCACAATCATAATGGTTCCAAGAATGGAAACGGGAATGGAGGAAGCAATGGACAAAACCGCACCAACCCGTCAACCCCAGCCAAGAGAGACCTGAGCCAAGTCACTTGCTTTAAGTGTCAGAAAACTGGACATTATGCCAATGAATCTCCCGAAGCCCATAATGGAAATGGCAATGGAAGCTCAGGGAAGAAGCCGAACCCTTTCAATAGGGGACAGGTGAACCACGCTAACGTGGAGGAGGTTGAAGCTCAGCCAGATGCAGTAATAGGTAAGTTTTTGGTTAAGGCATTTACTGCAATTGTTCTTTTTGATACTGGTGCATCATATTCATACATATCACGAGGATTTGTGGATAAGTACAAACTGCCCACCAAGGTTCTTAGAACACCTATGCTAGTAAGCTCACCAGGAGTGGAGTATATGGCCAGTCGTGGATGTTTTCAAGTACCTTTGAGCATAGGTAGGCATGTTTTCCCCACGGATTTAATCATTCTGGAATCACAAGGTTTGGACGTGATTCTAGGTATGGATTGGCTATCGATGTATGGAGGGAACATCGATTGCGCTAGTAAGTCGATTTTGCTTACAACGCCCGAAGGAAGAAGGATCAAGTATGTATCACAGCATGAGCCGAGGAGGGCACAAGTAAACTCTTTATCAGGAGTTGTGCAGGAGGAAGTACCAGTGGTGAAGGATTACCTGTACGTGTTTCCAGAAGAGTTGCCAGGCATGCCACCGGATAGAGACATTGAGTTTTTGATTGAACTACTGCCAGGCACAGGGCCGATATCCAAGAGACCGTACCAGATGCCCGCACAAGATTTGGAAGAAATTAAGAAGCAGATTAAGGAATTACTGGATAAAGGTTTTATTCGCCCAAGTTATTCGCCTTGGGGATCGCTAGTACTTCTAGTGGAGAAGAAGGATGGATCATTGAGAATGGTTGTTGATTATCGTGGATTGAATGAAGTGACCATTAAGAATAAGTACCCGATGCCGATGATCAACGACTTGTTTGACCAATTGCAAGGAGCTAAGGTATTTTCCAAGATCGATTTTTGATCGGGATACCATCAGTTGAAGATTCGAGAGCAGGATATACCTAAGATGGCTTTTACCACCAGGTACGGGCTGTATGAGTATACTGTTATGTCATTTGGGTTGACTAACGCACCTGCCTATTTCATGAACATGATGAACAAGGTGTTTATGGAATTTTTGGATAAGTTTGTCGTGGTGTTTGTTGATGATATTTTGGTCTACTCAAAGAATGAAGAAGAACATAAGGAGCATTTGCGTTTGGTACTCGATAAGCTCAGAGAACATCAGTTATATGCCAAGTTTAGCAAATGTGAGTTTTGGTTGAAGGAAGTAGGATTTCTTGGACATGTTATATCTGGAGAAGGTATAGCAGTGGACCCCACTAAAGTTGCCACTGTGACAAACTGGGAAGCACCAATGATAGTTGGAGAGATCCGAAGTTTTCTTGGACTGGCATGATACTACCGGAGATTCATTGAGAATTTCTCGAAGATTGTGAAGCCTATGACGGAGTTGTTGAAGAAGGACACTAAGTTTAATTGGACTGAGGAATGTGAGGCTAGTTTCCAAGAGTTGAAGAAACGTTTGGTTACCTCACCAGTGTTAATTCTGCCAGATCAAAGCAAGGAAAACGAGGTGTATTGCGATGCTTCACGTCGAGGACTTGGAGCAGTGCTTATGCAGGAGGGAAGAGTTGTTTCGTATGCTTCACGACAGCTTAAGCCTCATGAGTTAAATTATGCTACTCATGATTTGGAGTTAGCAGCCGTAGTACACGCACTGAAGACTTGGAGACATTTTCTCATTGGAAACCATTGTGAGGTGTACACGGATCACAAGAGTTTGAAGTACATCTTCACGCAGAAGGAGTTAAATCTCAGGCAAAGGAGATGGTTGGAGCTCATCAAGGATTATGACATGAGATTGCATTATCACCCCGGAAAGGCTAACGTAGTAGCAGATGTGTTGAGCCGCAAGAGCCATTTCACCACACCAATGACCGGAGGTTTACCAAAAGAGTTAGCCGAGGAATTTCAAGAGCTATGTTTGGAAATAGTTCCGAGAGGCTATGTAGCAGCATTGGAGATACAGTCTACATTGATGGATAAGATTAGAGACGCTCATAAAACTGATAAGGAGATTGCCGCTATTAAGAAGAAAATGAGCAAGGGAAAAGCTAAGGGATTCCGTGAGGATGAGCACGATACCCTATGGTTTGAGGACCGCATTTATGTGCCTAGTGATCCAGAGATCAGGAAGTTGATTCTGCAAGAGGCCCATGATTCGCCGTATTCGATTCACCCAGGAAATACCAAGATGTATTTGGATTTGAAGGATACTTTCTGGTGGACCGGAATGAAGAAGGATATTGCGGAGTATGTAGCAGTTTGTGATGTATGTCAGAGAGTGAAGGCAGAACATCAAAAGCCAGCAGGTTTGCTACAGCCGTTGCCGATACCCGAATGGAAGTGGGAAAAGTTAGGCATGGATTTTATCATGGGATTGCCCGGGACTCGTTCAGGCTATGACTCGATTTGGGTTGTAGTCAATCGTTTAACGAAGGTAGCTCATTTCATTCCAGTGAAGACTACCTACAGCAGTGCCAAGTTGGCTAAGATATACATGACCAGGATCGTATGTCTGCATGGAGTTCCGAGGAGTATCGTATAAGATAGAGGAACCCAATTCACCTCAAAGTTTTGGCATCAGTTGCACGAAACTTTGGGAACCAGACTAGAGTTTAGTACAGCTTTTCACCCACAGACAGATGGACAGACCGAGCGAGTCAATCAGATTTTGGAGGATATGCTAAGAGCATGTGCATTGGATTATGGATCAAGTTGGGATGACAACTTGCCGTATGCGGAGTTTTCTTATAACAACAGCTATCAAACCAGTTTAAAGATGGCCCCTTTCGAAGCCTTGTACGGAAGGAGGTGCAGAACCCTGCTGTTGTGGGATGAAGTTGGAGACCGCCAGTTGTTTGGACCAGATTTTATTAAGGAGTCTGAATGAAAGGGGAAGTTGATTCGCGATAGGCTCAAGGTAGCCCAGTCTAGGCAGAAGAGCTATGCGGATTCAAAATGCAAGGAGACAGTATACGAAGTCGAAGACAGAGTTTATCTTCAAGTATCACCACTTCTAGGAGTTAATGAAGGAAATATGCCCTAGAGGCAATAATAAAGTTATTATTTATTTCCTTATATCATGATAAATGTTTATTATTCATGCTAGAATTGTATTAACCGGAAACATAATACATGTGTGAATACATAGACAAACAGAGTGTCACTAGTATGCCTCTACTTGACTAGCTCGTTAATTAAAGATGGTTATGTTTCCTAACCATAGACATGAGTTGTCATTTGATTAACGGGATCACATCATTAGGAGAATGATCTGATTGACATGACCCATTCCGTTAGCCTAGCACTTGATCGTTTAGTATGTTGCTATTGCTTTCTTCATGACTTATACATGTTCCCGTAACTATGAGATTATGCAACTCCGTTTATCGGAGGAACACTTTGGTACTACCAAACGTCACAACGAATCGGGTGATTATAAAGGAGTACTACAGGTGTCTCCAAAGGTACATGTTGGGTTGGCGTATTTGAGATTAGGTTTTGTCACTCCAATTGTCGGAGAGGTATCTCTGGGCCCTCTCGGTAATGCACATCACTATAAGCCTTGCAAGCATTGCAACTAATGAGTTAGTTGCGGGATGATGTATTACAGAACGAGTAAAGAGACTTACCGGTAATGAGATTGAACTAGGTATTGGATACCGACGATTGAATCTCGGATAAGTAACATACCGATGACAAAGGGAACAAAGTATGTTGTTATGCGGTTTGACCGATAAAGATCTTTGTAGAATATGTAGGAGCCAATATGGGCATCCAGGTTCCGCTATTGGTTATTGACCGAGAATAGTTCTAGGTCATGTCTACATAGTTCTCGAACCCGTAGGGTCCGCACGCTTAAGGTTTCGATGATGTTATATTATGAGTTTATGAGTTTTGATGTACCGAAGGAGTTCGAGTCCCGGATGAGATCGGGGACATGACGAGGAGTCTCGAAATGGTCGAGACGTAAAGATCGATATATTGGACGACTATATTCGGAGTTCGGAAAGGTTCGAATGATTCGGTATTTTTCGAGTACTGGAGAGTTACGGAATTCGCCGGGAGAAGTATTGGGCCTTATTGGGCCTGCGGAAAGAGAGAGGGCTGCCTAGGGCAGGCCGCGCCCCATGGCCTAGTCCGAATTGGACTAGGGGGAGGGGCCGCACCCCTTCCCTCTTCCCCCTTCCCCAAGTCCTAGTCCAGCTAGGAGAGAGGGGGAGTCCTACTCCCGTGGGAGTAGGACTCCTCGGCCAGCGCCTCTCAAGGGCCGGCCGCACCCCCCCCCCTTGCTCCTTTATATACGGGGGCAGGGGGGCACCCCATGACACAAGTTGATCTACGGATCTTTCCTTAGCCGTGTGCGGTGCCCCCTTCCACCATATTCCACTTCGGTCATATCGTCATGAGCTTAGGCGAAGCCTGCGCGGAGAAGTCATATCGTCGCGGAGCTTAGGCGAAGCCTGCGTCGGTGGAGCATCAACATCGTCACCACGCCGTCGTCTTGACGGAACTCATCCCGACACTTTGCTGGATCGGAGTCCGGGATCGCCATCGAGCTGAACGTGTGCGAGAACTCGGAGGTGCCGTGACGTTCGGTGCTTGGATTGGTCGGATCGTGAAGACGTCGACTACATCAACCGCGTTGTTATAACGCTTCGCTTCGGTCTCACGAGGGCGTGGGCGGACACTCTCCCTCTCGTTGCTATGCCATCACCATGGTCTTGCGTGATCGTAGGAAAATTTTTGAAATTACTACGCTCCCCAACAATGGCATCCGAGCCTGGTTTTATGCGTTGATGTCATATGCACGAGTAGAACACAAGTGAGTTGTGGGCGATATAAGTCATACCGCTTACCAGCATGTCATACTTTGGTTCGGCGGTATTGTGAGATGAAGCGGCCGGACCGACATTACGCGTCGCGCTTACGCGAGACTGGTTTCACCGCCGCGAGCACTCGTTGCTTAAAGGTGACCGGCGGGTGTCTGCTCTCTCACTTTAGTTGAACTGTGTGGCTACGCCCGTCCTTGCGAAGGTTAAAACAGCACCAACTTGACAAACTATCGCTGTGGTTTTGATGCGTAGGTAAGAACGGTTTTTGCTCAGCCCGTAGCAGCCACGTAAAACTTGCAACAACAAAGTAGAGGACGCCTAACTTGTTTTTGCGGGCATGTTGTGATGTGATGTGGTCAAGACGTGATGCTATATTTTATTGTATGAGATGATCATGTTTTGTAACCGAAGTTATCGGCAATCGGCAGGAGCCATATGGTTGTCGCTTATTGTATGAAATGCAAAGCCATGTAATTGCTTTACTTTATCACTAAGCAATAGCGATAGTCGTAGAAGCAATAGTTGGCGAGACGACAACGATGCTACGATGGAGATCAAGGTGTCGCGCGGTGACGATGGTGATCATGACGGTGCTTGGCGATGGAGATCACAAGCACAAGATGATGATGACCATATCATATCACTTATATTGATTGCATGTGATGTTTATCCTTTATGCATCTTATCTTGCTTTGATTGACGGTAGCATTATAAGATGATCTCTCACTAAAATTATCAAGAAGTGTTCTCCCGAGTATGCACCGCTATGAAAGTTCTTCGTCTTTGAGACACCACGTGATGATCGGGTGTGATAGGCTCTACGCTCAAATACAACGGTGCAAAACAGTTGCGCACGCGAATACTCAGTTAAACTTGACGAGCCTAGCATATAACAGATATGGCCTCGAACACGAAGACCGAAAGGTCGAACGTGAATCATATAGTAGATATGATCAACATAGTGATGTTCACCATTGAAACTACTCCATCTCACGTGATGATCGGACATGGTTTGGTTGATTTGGATCACGTAATCACTTAGATGACTAGAGAGATGTCTATCTAAGTGGGAGTTCTTAAGTAATATGATTAATTGAACTTTAATTTATCATGAACTTAGTCTGGTAGTATTTTGCAAATTATGTTGTAGATCAATAGCTTGCGTTGTTGCTTCCCTATGTTTTTATATGTGTTCCTAGAGAAAATTGTATTGAAAGATGTTAGTAGCAATGATGCGGATTGGATCCGTGATCTGAGGTTTATCCTCATTGCTGCGCAGAAAGAATTATGTCCTTAATGCACCGCTAGGTGACAGACCTATTGCAGGAGCAGATGCGACGTTATGAACGTTTGGCTAGCTCAATATGAGCGATCTGAGACGTTATGAACGTTTGGCTAGCTCAATATGATGACTACTTGATAGTTTAGTGCACCATGCTTAACGGCTTAGAATCGGGACTTCAAAGACGTTTTGAACGTCATGGACCATATGAGATGTTCCAGAATTGAAGTTAATATTTCAAGCAAATACCGAGTTGAGAGATATGAAGTCTCCAACAAGTTCTATAGCTAAAAGATGGAGGAGAATCGCTCAACTAGTGAGCATGTGCTCAGATTGTCTCGAGTACTTCAATCACTTGAATCAAGTGGGAGTTAATCTTCCAGATAAGATAGTGATTGACAGAATTCTCTAGTCACCATCACTAAGTTAGTAGAACTTCGTGATGAACTATAGTATGCAAGGGATGACGAAAATAATTCCCGAGCTCTTCGTGATGTTGAAATCGACGAAGGTAGAAATCAAGAAAGAGCATCAAGTGTTGATGATTGACAAGACCACTAGTTTCAAGAAAAGGGCAAAGGAAAGAAAGGGAACTTCAAGTAGAATGACAAGCAAGTTGTCACTCCCACGAAGAAACCCAAAAGCTGAACCAAAGCCTGAAACTGAGTGCTTACATTGCATAGGAAATGGCCACTGGAAACGGAAATACCCGAGATATTTGGTGGATAAGAAGGATGGCAAAGAGAACAAGGTTATATTTGATATACAGGTTATTGATGTGTGCCTTACTAGTGTTTATAGTAGCCCCGAGTATTTGATACTTGTTCGGTTGCTAAGATTAGTAACTCAAACAGGAGTTCTGAATAAACAGAGACTAGTTGAAGGGAAGTGACGATGAGTGTTGGAAGTAGTTCCAAGATTGATATGATCATCATCGCACACTCCCTATACTTTCGGGATTAGTGTGGAACCTAAATAAGTGTTATTTGGTGTTGAGCATAAATATGATTTGATCATGTTTATTGCAATACACTTATTCATTTAAGTAAGAGAATAAATTGTTGTTCTGTTTACATGAATAAAACCTTATATGGTTACACACCCAATGAAGATGGTTCATTGGATCTCGATCATAGTGATACACATATTCATAATATTGAAACCAAAAGATGCAAAGTTAATAATGATAGTGCAACTTATTTGTGGCAATCGCCGTTTAGGTCATATTGGTGTAAAGCGCATGAAGAAACTCCATGCCGATGGGATTTTGGAATCACTTGATTATGAATCACTTGATGCTTGCGAACCGTGCCTTTTGGGCAAGATGACTAAAACTCCGTTGTTGGAACAATGGAAACAAGCTACTGACTTATTGGAAATAATACATACCGATGTATGCGATCCAATGAGTGTTGATGCTCGTGGCAAGTATCGTTATTTTCGACCTTCACAAGATGATTTGAGCAGATATGGGTATATCTACTTGATGAAACATAAGTCTGAAATAGTTGAAAGGTTCAAAGAATTTCAGAGTGAAGTGGAAAATCATCGTAACAAGAAAATAAAGTTTCTGCGATCTGATTGTGGAGATGAATATTTGAGTTACGAGTTTGATCTTCAATTAATACAAAGTTGAATAGTTTCACAGCTCACGCCACATGGAACACCACAACATAATGGTGTGTCCGAATGTCGTAACCGCACTTTATTGGATATGGTGCGATCTATGATGTATCTTACCGATTTACCACCATCGTTTTGGGTTATGCATTAGAGACAGCTGCATTCACGTTTAATAGGGCACCATCTAAATCCGTTGAGATGACACCATATGAACTATGGTTTAGCAAAGAAACCTAAGTCGTCGTTTCTTAAAGTTTGGAGTTGTGATGCTTATGTGAAAAAGTTTTCACCGATAAGCTCGAACCCAAATCGGAGAAGTGCGTCTTCATAGAATACCCAAAAGAAACTGTTGGGTACACCTTCTATCACAGATCTAAAGGCAAAACATTCGTTGTTAAAATGGATCCTTTCTAGAGAAGGAGTTTCTCTCGAAAGAAGTGAGTGGGAGGAAAGTAGAACTTGATGAGGTAATTGTACCTTCTCCCTTATTGGAAAGTAGTTCATCACAGAATCAGTTCGATGATTCCTACACCAATTAGTGAGGAAGTTAATGATGATGATCATGAAACTTCAGATCAAGTTGCTACTAAAACCTCGTAGGTCTTCCAGAGTAAGATCTGCACCAGAGTGGTACGGTAATCTTATTCTAGAAGTCATGTTACTAGACCATGATGAAACCTACGAACTATGAGGAAGCGATGATGAGCCCAGATTCCGCGAAATGGTTTGTGACCATAAAATCTGAGATAGGATCCATGTATGAGAACAAAGTATGGACTTTGATGGAGTTGCCCGATGATCGGCAAGTCATATTATATAAATGGATCTTCAAGAGGAAGACAGATGCTGATAGTAGTGTTACTATCTACAAAGCTAGACTTGTTGAAAAAGGTTTTTGACAAAGTTCAAGATGTTGAATACAATGAGATTTTCTCACTCGACGATGCTTAAAAGTCTGTCCGAATCATGTTAGCAATTGCCACATTTTATGAAATCGGCAAATGGATGTCAAAACTGCATTCCTTAATGGTTTTCTTAAAGAAGAGTTGTATATGATGCAACCGAAGGTTTTGTCAATCCTAAAGGTGCTAACAAAATGTGCAAGCTTCAAATGATCCATCTATGGACTGGTGCAAGCATCTCGAGTTGGAATAAACGCTTTGATAGTGTGATCAAAGCATATGGTTTTATCTGAGACTTTTAGAGAAGCCTGTATTTACAAGAAAGTGAGTGGGAGCACTACAAGATTTCGATAAGTATATGTGAATGACATATTGTTGATCGGAAATAATGTAGAATTATTCTGCAAAGCATAAAGGAGTATTTGAAAGGAGTTTTTCAAAGAAGGACCTCGGAGAAGCTGCGTACAAATTGAGCATCAAGATCTATTGAGATAGATCAAAACGCTTGATAAGTTTTTCAATAAGTACATACCTTGTCGAGATTTTGAAGAAGTTCAAAATGGAACAGTCAAAGAAAAGTTCTTGCCTGTGTTGCAAAAGGTGTGAAATTGAGTAAGACTCAAACCCGACCACAATGAGAAAATAGAAAAGAGAATGAAAGTCATTCCCTATCCCTCACCATAGGTTCTATAAAGTATGCTATGCTATGTACCGCACCTATTGTATACCTTGCTCTGAATTTGGCAAGGAGTACAATAGTGATCTAGGAGTAGATCATCGGACATTGGTCAAGAACATCCTTAGTGAAGACTAAGGAAATATTTCTCGATTATGGAGGTGATAAAAGAGCCCGTCGTAAAGGTTACGCCGATGCAAGTTTTAACACTAATCTAGATGACTCGAGTCTCAATCTGGATACATATTGAAAGTGGGAGCAATTAGCTAGAGTAGCTCCGCAAGCGAGCATTGTAGACATAGAAATTTGCAAAATACTTACGGCTCTGAATGTGATGAGACCCGTTGACTAAAATTATCTCACAAGCAAAACATGATCACACCTTAGTACTCTTTGGGTGTTAATCACATAGCGATGTGAACTAGATTACTGACTCTAGTAAACCCTTTGGGTGTTGGTCACATGTCGATGTGAACTATGGGTGTTAATCACATATAGATGTGAACTATTGATGTTAAATCACATGGTGATGTGAACTAGATTATTGACTCTAGTGCAAGTGGGAGATCAAGGAAATATGCCCTAGAGGCAATAATAAAGTTATTATTTATTTCCTTATATCATGATAAATGTTTATTATTCATGCTAGAATTGTATTAACCGGAAACATAATACATGTGTGAATACATAGACAAACAGAGTGTCACTAGTATGCCTCTACTTGACTAGCTCGTTAATTAAAGATGGTTATGTTTCCTAACCATAGACATGAGTTGTCATTTGATTAACGGGATCACATCATTAGGAGAATGATCTGATTGACATGACCCATTCCGTTAGCCTAGCACTTGATCGTTTAGTATGTTGCTATTGCTTTCTTCATGACTTATACATGTTCCTGTAACTATGAGATTATGCAACTCCGTTTACGGAGGAACACTTTGGTACTACCAAACGTCACAACGTAATCGGGTGATTATAAAGGAGTACTACAGGTGTCTCCAAAGGTACATGTTGGGTTGGCGATTTGAGATTAGGTTTTGTCACTCCGATTGTCTGGAGAGGTATCTCTGGCCCTCTCGGTAATGCACATCACTATAAGCCTTGCAAGCATTGCAACTAATGAGTTAGTTGCGGGATGATGTATTACAGAACGAGTAAAGAGACTTACCGGTAACGAGATTGAACTAGGTATTGGATACCGACGATCGAATCTCGGATAAGTAACATACCGATGACAAAGGGAACAAAGTATGTTGTTATGCGGTTTGACCGATAAAGATCTTTGTAGAATATGTAGGAGCCAATATGGGCATCCAGGTTCCGCTATTGGTTATTGACCGAGAATAGTTCTAGGTCATGTCTACATAGTTCTCGAACCCGTAGGGTCCGCACGCTTAAGGTTTCGATGGATGTTATATTATGAGTTTATGAGTTTTGATGTACCGAAGGAGTTCGGAGTCCCGGATGAGATCGGGGACATGACGAGGAGTCTCGAAATGGTCGAGACGTAAAGATCGATATATTGGACGACTATATTCGAGTTCGAAAGGTTCGAATGATTCGGGTATTTTTCGAGTACCGAGAGTTACGGAATTCGCCGGGAGAAGTATTGGGCCTTATTGGGCCTGCGGGGAAAGAGAGAGGGCTGCCTAGGGCAGGCCGCGCCCCCATGGCCTAGTCCGAATTGGACTAGGGAGGCCGCACCCTTCCCTCTTCCCCTTCCCCAAGTCCTAGTCCAGCTAGGAGAGAGGGGAGTCCTACTCCCCTGGAGTAGGACTCTCCAGCGCGCCTCTCAAGGGCCGCCGCACCCCCCTGCTCTCCTTTATATACTGAGGGCAGGGGCACCCCATGACACAAGTTGATCTACGGATCTTTCCTTAGCCGCAGCGGTGCCCCTTCCACCATATTCCACTTCGGTCATATCGTCATGAGCTTAGGCGAAGCCTGCTTGCCGGAGAAGTCATATCGTCGCGAGCTTAGGCGAAGCCCCGCGTCGGTGGAGCATCAACATCGCCACCACGCCGTCGTCTTGACGGAACTCATCCCCGACACTTTGCTGGATCGGAGTCCGGGATCGCCATCGAGCTGAACGGTGCGTAACTTCGGAGGTGCCGTCGCTCGGTGCTTGGATCGGTCGGATCGTGAAGACGCACGACTACATCAACCGCGTTGTTATAACGCTTCGCTTTCGGTCTCACGAGGGTACGTGGACGGACACTCTCCCCTCGTTGCTATGCCATCACCATGGTCTTGCGTGATCGTAGGAAAATTTTTGAAATTACTACGTTCCCCAACAGTTAAGCGTTTTGGTGTTAAAGAAAAGTTAGCGCCACGCTTTGTGGGGCCGTACAAAGTCTTGGAGCGCATGGGAGAAGTTGCCTACAAGTTGGAATTACCCGAGGGATTGTCAGGAGTTCACGACGTGTTCCACGTTTCTCAGTTGAAGAAGTGCCACGCAGAGATGGCTAAGACACCTCTAAGAGATACTGTGCCACTGGAAGCAATCCAGTTGGGTAACGATTTGACCTACGAGGAGAAACCCGTCAAAATTCTCGAGTATGCCAGCCGAGTCACCCGCAGCAAGGTTATCAAGTTTTGCAAAGTTCGGTGGAGCCACCACACCGAGGACGAAGCCACCTGGGAGCGAGAGTAATATCTTCTTAAGGACAACCCTCACCTATTTTCTAGCCAACCCGAATCTCGAGGGCGAGATTCATCTTAGGGGTAGGTTTGTAACATCCCAAATTTTCAATTTGGAATGTTATACATAGAGCATCACTTGCATATCATATTTTATTGCTTTTTGGCCCGATCCTAGAAATTTCACGCAACTCAAGGACCCATGGAGAGAATTGGAGATTTTGTTATTTTTATATTTGAGTTTTCTCAAATTTTGAAAATAGGATCATTTGATTTTATTTATTTTATCTTCAATTATTTCTACTGTCAAAATATGAGAGAGGGAATAAAATGACTTTCCCAAAATAAAGGAATAATGAAGATTTAATAAAAAAATCAAATAAGTTTTATTTGGAGTTTTTCGCTGTTTTATTTGAATTTAGGAAAAATTGCACGTTTTAAGAAATTGCATTTTAGGGCCAAGAAAATGTTCACCTCGTTCTAAATATTTTATTTAGACAGTGAAAATTTGTTTTGGCATTTTTAAATTTTTATTTATTTTTCTAGAATTTTTCTAAGTCTCGGCGGAATTTTCTTTAAGAAAAACGCACCAAGACCTAATCGGGCCAAAGGCTCAGTGAGCCGGCCAGCCGAGCCGGCCCAGCCGTGCAGCCCAGCCGCCGCCGCCTCCTCATGAGCCGGATCGGGACCGAGTCCCGCCGCCCGCTGTCCGGTCCGAGAGGACACGCCTCGAGGCCACCCCTTCCCAAGACGCCTTTATAATCACGCCAGGCCTCGAGCCCCACACCCGCCGCCCAGCGCCGCCTGGCCGCCGCCGCCGCTGAGCTGCCGCCCGCCCACGTCACCCGCCACCGCCTGAACCCCGCCAGAGTTCGCGGAGCCCGAGCCGAGGTAGCCGCCGCCGCCGGTTTTTTTGAGAAAAAAACCGTTTTGGTTTTTTTTAAACCCTAGTTTCCTTTTTTTAATAGATCGGTTTTCTCCAGTTTATTTATTTAGCGAGCGTTCGCTCGTTCGTTCATTTTAACAAACGCGTTCGTCGTTTAGGTTCAGATAACGAACGTTCGTTCGTTTCATCGTTTTTCTTTTTCTTGGATTTATTCCGCGATTTTTCTGATCGCGATTTCTCATTCGATTTTCGATCTAGTATAACTTTTCGCTCGTTTATTGGAATCAGGCGATTCAAGCGCCTGGAGTTTCATCTCGAAACCCTCTTTCTGAATAATCAACTCAAACAAGTTTTTGCTTCTGTAAAATTTGACTTAGGTCCAGATTAGTAAAACGAAGCGTGTTTCTTTCGTCGTTTGTTTTTCGTTGCTTCGTTCGATTTGATTTTTTTGCAAACCGGAGTTCTTAAGTTGAACTTTCTGGTTAGATCTTCTATTTGAGTTTTACCTGTGCATTAGTTGAGTACTTATTGTGTGCTTGTTTGTTTGTGATAGAGTACCCGGAGTGCGCCGCTTGCTACTTTGAGTCTCTAGGTTTCACGGATCATCAGCAAGGCAAGTAACACTTTGATCATACCTTTTTCCATACCCAGTTTTTATGCATTAGATCAATCCTCAAACATTGCATGATTAGGATCTAATTAAACTGTGGGTTTGGGAAAGTAGTTGAGGTAGTACCTATTACCTGTTTTATTATCAAACCCTTGGGAATTACTTCTACGTTTGCTTATTATGCCATGCTATGCCAGTAGACGTGGATTGGGTGAGTGTATTCCATGACAGATGTGAGATTGTTAATTAATGGTTTATTTAAGGTGGCAACTTAAACACACATTAGGGTGGAGCGAGGTACCTGGGTATTCCAGGATTGCCTGTTTCTTTTTGGACCGCCACCCAGGCTCAAAGGGATCATGAGATTATTCATGCTAGAAACTTCCGTGTGTAGCCACAAGCTACGATGGGCTCTAGCATAGTTGACTAAGTTGTGCAAACTCTTACAGTGGTAGACTAGCAGATGTAGAGGGATGTAGGTGTAACTGTCTACCCGTTCGTAAGGTGCTAGCGCTTCGAAAGATCGTGTCTCGCCATCCGCTTCTCAAACACCATGTAGTGCGAGAATCCCAACGGAGGAGATCGAGTCTTGTGGGGAAAAGTGCACAAACCTCTGCAGAGTGTAACAAACTAATCATGGTTAGCCGTGTCCCCGGTTATGGAAATCTTGAGTATCTAGTACTTGGATTATCATGTGAATCTCATCATGTTACTTTAATTAATATTGTTGGGTTTTAATGATGATGTTTAATTGGGATTGAGAATGCTGTCAACCATTCTCAATGTTTAACAACCACCATGATAGTTAAATAAAATTTATTCCTTTGCAGTATGGAAAAATTGGCTTTATGCAAAACTGTAACCATAGAGCTTTCCACCAGCCATATATGCATGTAGTATAGCATTACTCTTTCATATTGCTCTCTATGTGTTACCTTGCCAGCATATTCCATGTGCTGACCCGTTTTCGGGCTGCAACGTATGTGTTGCAGACTTTTCAGATGACGATTAAGGTGCTTTAGGTCGTGGTTCTATACTCAGTGATGCCGTTGGAGTTGATGGACTCCCTTATCTTCCAAGCCTTCCGCTGTTATCGTTATTAGATGGCCTTAAGCCGTGTTTATTGTAATAAGTTCTCTTTTGGAGACACTGGATGTAATAAGTGTGTGATTGCTACTCTGTTATAAATCCTTCAAGCATCTGTGCGTGTCAAGATTCTCGATCCAGGATGACAACGATGCACAGAGAGCGATCGTTTGAGGTCAGTCGCTACAAACCCAACCATAGCATTAAAGCATCAAGTCCCTTTTATCCCATATGCAAACAACCTACTTACTCGGGTTTGTGTTTGACCACTCCGCAACCCACCATAAGCAAATCATAAACATATTGCAAACCCTACAGCTGAATCCCTCACGCTATGCCGACACGGAGGGCACAATAGGACAACACCAATAATAAAACATGCAACTCAAACCAATCATATCAATTCATCAATCACCGATAGGACAACGAAAATCTACTCGGACATCATAGGATGGCAACACATCATTGGAAAATAATATGAAGCATAAAGCACCATGTTCAAGTAGAGGGTACAGCGGGTTGCGGAGAGTGGACCGCTGAATATAGAAGGGGAAGGTGATGGAGATGTTGGTGAAGATGACGGTGTTGGTGAAGATCGCAGTGATGATGATGGCCCCCGGCAGCGCTCCGGCGCCACCGGAAGCAAGGGGGAGAGAGGCCCCCTTCTTCTTCTTCTTCCTTGACCTCCTCCCTAGATGGGAGAAGGGTTTCCCCTCTGGTCCTTGGCTCCCATGGCTTGGGAGGGGCGAGAGCCCCTCCGAGATTGGATCTATCTCTCTGTTTCTGCGTTCTCTCCTGGCTCTGTTTCACCGTTTCGTGTATATATGGAGATCCATAACTCCGATTGGCCTGAAACCTTCGTCGTGATTTTTTTTCCCGAAAATTAGCTTTCTTGCGGCAAAAGAAGAGCGTCAACCGCCTTACGGGTGGCCCACGAGAGCCCAGGCCGCGCCCAAGGGGAGGGCGCCTGCCTCGTGGCCACCCTGCACACCGTTCTGTTGATTCTTCCTCCAAAATCATAAATATTCCAAAATAATTCTCCGTCCGTTTTTATCCCGTTTGGACTCCATTTGATATTGGGTTTCTGCAAAACAAAAAACAAGCAACAGACAAGAACTGGAACTGGGCACAGGATCAATATGTTAATCCCAAAAAATAGTATAAAAAGTTGCCAAAAGTATATAAAAGTTGAATAATATTGGCATGGAACAACCAAAAATTATAGATACGACGGAGACGTATCAGCATCCCCAAGCTTAATTCCTGCTCGTCCTCGAGTAGGTAAATGATAAAAAAGATAATTTTTGATGTGGAATGCTACCTAGCATAATCTTGATCATATGTCTAATCATGGCATGAATATTAAGACACGAGTGATTCAAAGCAATAGTCTATCATTTGACATAAAAACAATAATACTTCAAGCATACCAACCAAGCAGTTGTGTCTTATTGAAATAACATAGCCAAAGAAAGCTCATCCCTACAAAATCATATAGTGTGGCTATGCTCCATCTTCACCACACAAAATATTCACATCATGCACAACCCCGATGACAAGCCAAGCAATTGTTTCATACTTTTGACGTTTCTCAAACCTTTTCAACCTTCACGCAATACATGAGCGTGAGCCATGGATATAGCACTATAGGTGGAATAGAATATGATGATGGGGGTTATGTGGAGAAGACAAAAAGGAGAAAGTCTCACATCAACGCGGCTAATCAATGGGCTATGGAGATGCCCATCAATTGATGTCAATGTGAGGAGTAGGGATTGCCATGCAACGGATGCACTAAGAGCTATAAGTGTATGAAAGCTCAACAAAAGAAACTAAGTGGGTGTGCATCCAACTTGCTTGCTCATGAAGACCTAGGGCATTTGAGGAACCCCATTGTTGGAATATACAAGCCAAGTTCTATAATGAAAATTCCCACTAGTATATGAAAGTGACAACATAGGAGACAATCTATATGAATAACATTGTGCTACTTTGAAGCACAAGTGTGGAAAAAGAGATAGTAACATTGCCCCTTTTATTTATTTTCTTTTTTTTCTTTTTTTCTTTGGCCTTTCTTTTTTTGTTTTTGGGGACAATGCTCTAATAATGATGATCATCACACTTTTATTTACTTACAACTCGATATTACAACTCGATACTGGAACAAAGATATGAGTCTATATGAATGCTTCCGGCGGTGTACCAGGATGTGCAATGATCTAGCATAGCAATGACATCAAAAAATGGACAAGCCATGAAAACATCATGCTAGCTATCTTACGATCATGCAAAGCAATATGACAATAAATGCTCAAGTCATGTATATGATGATGATGGAGGTTGCATGGCAATATATCTCGGAATGGCTATGGAAATGCCATGATAGGTAGGTATGGTGGCTGTTTTGAGGAAGATGTAAGGAGGTTTATGTGTGATAGAGCGTATCGTATCACGGGGTTTGGATGCACCGGCGAAGTTTGCACCAACTCTCGAGGTGAGAAAGGGCAATGCACGGTACCGTAGAGGCTAGCAATGATGGAAGGGTGAGAGTGCGTATAATCCATGGACTCAACATTAGTCATAAAGAACTCACATACTTATTGCAAAAATCTATTAGTCATCAAAACAAAGTACTAAGCGCATGCTCCGAGGGGATAGATTGGTAGGAAAAGACCATCGCTCGTCCTGCACCGCCACTCATAAGGAAGGCAATCAATAAACACCTCATGCTCCGACTTTGTTACATAACGGTTCACCATACGTGCATGCTACGGGACTTGCGACCTCAACACAAGTCTTTCTCAATTTCACAATTACTCAACTAGCACGACTCTAATATCACCACCTTTATATCGCAAAACTATTGCAAGGAATCAAACATATCATATTCAGCGATCTACAAGTTTATGTAGGATTTTATGACTAACCATGTGAATGACCAGTTCCTGTCATCTGACGTGTTAATTCCACGATTGTTGGCGCCCACCGTGGGGCTTGCGCACGATGGTGTTGAGTTCTTGGAGGGATCTTCCCCGGAGATCGAGAAGTTCGTAGTTTTCCGTGGTTATCCCACGCTTTGCAAGTTAGGGTTTTGCAAGTCGCCAAGCCAAGTCAAGCCGCCATGGAAATGGTCACGTTGGAGAACGGAAAGTGCGGTTAGCAGTTGACCATGGAACAAGCTTGGAAGGGTCTACGTCAGAGTCATATTAATTAATCCAGATTCTGACCGATGATATTTGAAGGTTACGAGGGTTTGGCGTGTTCTTTGTGCTTCACCGAGGCAGCCCGATCCGTCGAATCCGAATTGGAGATCAGATTTTGGCTGCTACAGCCATGTACCGCCAAGGCCAACAGGAATTATGCTACCGTACGCCGGGTCAAATCGGTAAACAAGGGTCAAAACCTGAGGCGGTTTCATGCATTGAGCTGCTAAAAGCTGCTGTTGCACGGATTAGTACTACTTCTAAAAAAACAATTATGCTACTGTTGCTTGAAGGCAATACTACGTTGCTACCATTGCTACTGTTTGGCATCAAGTGATCCATCTAGTACTAAGTACTGCCCATGTTCAGGCTCAGATTTTGAGGAGATAATATTTGTTGAAACTGCTTCACGTGAGCATGCATGTTTTGGCAAAGGACTCACTAGTAGAAAAGGGGGCAATGGTCCAGGCCGGGTCAGCCCATTAGTCCCGGTTCAATCTAGAACCGGGACCCATGGGGGCATTGGACCCGGTTCGTGAGCCCCGGGGGCCGGCCGGCCCACGTGGGCCATTGGTCCCGGTTCGTTTGGACCTTTTGGTCCCGGTTGGTGGGATGAACCGGGACCAATGGGCCTTGCTCCTGTCCCACCACCATTGGTCCCGGTAGGTGGCTTGAACCGGGACCAAAGGCTGCCCTTTAGTCCCGGTTCATGCCACGAACCGGGACCAATGACTTGCCTATATATACCCCTTGCCCGCGAGCAAAGCACTTCACTGCTCTGTTTTTTTGCCCGGCCGTTGGAGAGCTTTGTGGTGCTCTAGCTCACCTCCTATGCACACGATGTGTTCGATGGAATGCCCAAGCCACACTCCAAGCTCGACCTCCAAACTCCATTTTCCTCAATATTTGTCTAGGTTTAGCGGTCTGTCACGTCCCGTCTCCGTCTTCACCGCCGTCGATCGCCCGCGTCGATCTCATCGCCGGCACCACCGTGGTGAGCCTCTTGTTCTTATCTTCTTTCTGAAAGGAAAAATATTCTTACTTGTATGTTTAGATAGATACTTGTATTATTTTCTTACTTTTACTATGTATGTACTTTGGTTTTAATGAGATGATGAACTTCTATTAATTTGGTCACTTAATTATCTATTCATGATGTTCTGTAATAGTTTTTGACACACTTGATTATATATAATGCACGCAGATGAGCCGGAAATGGATGTACGGTGATGTACACACCTCCGAGTACATTAAGGCGTGCATGATTTTCTCGGCGGCCGAGGCAAACAAGCAGAATGGTTTTATGTGTTGTCCATGCCCTATATGTGGGAATACGAAGTCTTACTCGACCGGAAAGTCCTTCACACCCACCGCTTTACAAGGGTTTCATGCCACACTATAATGTTTGGACGAGGCACGGAGAAATAGGGGTTATGATGGAAGGCGGCGAAAAAAGAGTACGATGAAAACTATGTGCCCCCGAATACGATGATGCTATCGAACATCAAGAGGAACCAGACGATGTGCACAATGATGTTTGCGGCAAAGCTGTGAAGATCAAGAGGAACCAGACGATGTGCCCGATGATGATGATCTCCGCCGGTCATTGTCGATGCAAGGACGCAATGCGAAAGTCAAAAGGAGAAGCTGAAGTTCGATCGCATGTTAGAGGATCACAAATAAGGGTTGTACCCCAATTGCGAAGATGGCAACACAAAGCTCGATACCGTCTTCGAATTGCTGCAAAGGAAGGTAGAGAATGTTGTGCCCGACAAAGGATTTGAGAAGCTACTGAAAATATTGAAGAAGAAGCTTCCAAAGGATAACGAATTGCCCGACAAGACATACGCAGAAAGAAGGTCGTCGCCCTCTAGGATTGGAGGTGCGAAGATACATGCATGCCCTAATGACTACATCCTCTACATGGTGCGTACAAGGATCTGAACGCATGCCCGTATGCGGTGCATTACAATATAAGATCGGGCGAGATGACCTGGTGATGTTGACGGCGAGCCCCGGAAGAGGGTTCTGCGAAGGTGATGTGGTATGCTCCTATAATACCACGGTTGAAATGTCTGTTCGAAACGGAGAGCATGCCAAGTTGATGCGATGGCACAGTGAGAACCGTAAGAAAGATGGGAAGTTGAGAGCACCGGGATGAGTTTGCAAGTGACCCAAGGAACGTATGGTTTGCTTTAAGCACGGATGGCATTAATCCTTTCGGGAGCAGAGCTGCAATCACAAAGACTGCCCGTGACTCTATGTATGTATAACCTTCCTCCTTGGATGTGCATGAAGCGGAAGTTCATTATGATGCCGGTTCTCATCCAAGGCCCTAAGTAACCCGGCAACAACATTGATGTGTACCTAAGGCCATTAGTTGAAGAACTTTTACAGCTGTGGAATGGAAGCGATTAATGCGTCGTGGGATGAGCACAAACAGGAGGAATTTGACCTAAAGGCGTTGTTGTTCGTGACCATCAACGATTGGCCCACTCCCAAAACCTTTGAGGACGGACAAACAAGGGATACCACGCATGCACGCACTGCTTACTTGACACCGATAGTATATACAGGAAGCTGCGGGAAGAATGTGTACAGGCCATCGTCGATTTCTTCCGACCAACCACCAATGTCGAAAGAAAGGCAAGCATTTCAAAGCGAGGCAGATCACCGGAAGAAGCCCGCCATGCGTATCGGTGATCACGTACTTGCTATGGTCAATGATTTACGTAATCTTTGGAAAGGGTCCCGCAGACTAGCTGTTCGAATGACGCCGAGAAACACGCACCCATATGGAAGAATAAAATCTATATTTTGGGACCTACCCTACTTGAAAGACCTAGAGGTCGCTCTTGATCAACGTGATGCATGTGACGAAGAACCTTTGCGTGAACCTGCTAGGTTTCTTGGGCGTGTATGGGAATACAAAAGATACACACGAGGCACGGAGGACCCGCAACGCTTGCACAAAAAAGACGCTCATGCCTCCGGCGGTATGAAGGTCCCGCCAGCTCCGCTCTTACGAAAGAGGAGAAAGAAATCTTCTTTGAATGTCTGCTCAAGATGAAGGTCCCGACCGCTTCTCGTCGAATATAAAGGGAATAATAAATATGCCGAGAAAAGTTCCGAACCTAAAGTCTCATGATCGCCACGTGATTATGACGCAATCGCTTCGGTTGCATTGAGGGGCTTCTACGAAAACGTCCGATTAGCCATGGTGAAGCTATGTGCATTCCTCAATGCAATATCTCGTAAGGTGATCGATCCGAAATCGTACCAACGCTAAGGAGTGATGTGGCGCAATGTCTTGTCGGTTTCGAGCTGGTGTTTCCACCATCCTTCTTCAATATCATGATGCACGTCCTAGTTCATCTAGTCGACGAGATTGTCATTCAGGGCCCCTATTTCTACACAATATGTTCCCCTTTGAGAGGTTCATGGGAGTCCTAAAGAAATATGTCCAGTAACGCTAGGCCGAAGGAAGCATCTCCATGGGCCATCAAACAGAGGATGTCATTGGGTTTTGTGTTGACTTCATTCCTGGCCTTAAGAAGATAGGTCTCCCTAAATCGTGGTATGAGGGGAGACTGACCGAAAAGGCACGCTTGGAAAGGACTCAATAATATGCAGGACGGATATTCTTGGTCTCAAGCACACTACACAGCTTCTACGAACTCTACCTTGGTGACCCGTATGTCGATGAACACAAGAACAGTCTGCGCTCCAAACACCCGGCGGTCGGCGACGATCGGATTACATGTGAACACATTAGGACTTTCAGCAGTTGGTTGGAAACACGTCTCGTGAGGTGACATCACTGTTTGTGATGAGCTGTACTTGTTGTCCAGGGACCATCTTCGATTGTAATGATTTGGAAAGGATACGAGATAAATGGGAATACATTTTACACGATCGACCAAGATCAAAAGAGCACCAACCAAAACAACGGTGTCCGCTTTGATGCAGCCACCGAGGGGAAAGGACACATATTATTGTTACATAGTGGACATATGGGAACTTGACTACGGAGTAGATTTTAAGGTCCTTTGTTTAAATGCAACCGGGTCAATCTGTCAGAGGCGAGTGCAGGTAGACCCACATCTTGAATGACAACAAGGATCTGAAAATCTTGGGTACACCGACGAACCGTTCATCCTAGCCAATGATGTGGCACCGTTATCTATGTGAAGGACATGTCTACCGGATCGAGAAAAAGAAAAGACAAGGAATCGAATACATCATACGATGAGCCAAAGCGCCACATAGTTCTTTCGGGAAAAGGGACATCGTGGGAGTGGAGGGCAAGATGACATGTCTCAAGATTATGAAACGCTTCATGAAATTCCTCCTTCAAAGTCAAGGCTGACCCACATCCGATAAGCGATGAAGATTATCCATGGTTACTGACGCAATAAGCAAATGACACAAGCGAAGAAAAAGTGAAGACTTTCTCCGCAACTATTATGATGATACCATGCCAACTTTGTAATGCATTTAGTATGATACCATCATCCGTTTTGTACATGCACATGCTATGTGGGTGAAATTATGATACCATGCCAACTTTCAACTTTTTCAGAGTTCATTTGAAATGCTTTATTATGAATTTAGGTTGAATTTTCTCTACAGGCGCATCAATGTTCATTTTTTAGTAAAGTTAATCACAAACTTGTGATTCACACAAATTTCAAAGAATTCAAATTTGAAAAATAATCGCACTAACAGAAAGTTTATAATTTTTCTAAAACTAATGGCACTAACATAAAGTTTATAATTTTGCTGACCTAAAAGCAAAAAGAATTAAAAATAAAGCAAAAAAGCAAAATAAAATAAATAATGAAGAAAACAAAACAAAAAAACTGGAAACAAAATAAAAATAGCAACAATAAGTATTTTGTTGTAAGTAGAAACAAAATAAAATAAATAAACCAACAAAGAAAAAATAAAAAAAAGTGTTTCCAAATTTGAAAACTAATGGCACTAACAGAAAGTTTATAATTTTTCTAAAACTAAAAGCAAAATAGAATTAAAAAATAAAGCAAAAAACAAAAGAAAATAAATAATGCAAAAAACAAAACAAAAAAACTGGTAATTTTTTTAAAAAAACTGCCACCTATTGAGCCACCACGCCCTGAATACGACTAGAAACCCAACTTTGGGCGAGATTCAGTTCCCTTGAAGGCCCAATGGGCCCACAGCAAAGACAAGGTGAGATTAGGCCCATAAGCCTGCATTTGAGAGGAGCTCGAGAGGGTAGCCGCAGTGGGGCTTATAAACCACTCCGAGCCCCTCTCAACTAGTGAGGTGGGACTAAACTTTTGGCCGCGGGCAGCGCAAGGCCTTTGGTCCCGATTGGTGGCACCAACCGGGACTAAAGGAGGGCATTGGTCCCGGTTCGTGGAACCAACCGGTACCAATGCCCTCCTTTAGTCCCGGTTGTCGCCACCAACCGGGACCAAAGGCCGCCGCTTCCCGCCCTTTGGGCTGCCGAAAATTGGCCTTTGGTCCCGGTTGGTGGCACCAACCGGGACTAAAGGGTGCATTAGTCCCGGTTGGTGCTATGAACCGGGACCAAAGGCCTGGGTATATAACTAGCACTTAGGAAAATTTGACGAACTCATCGCTAGTTGTCCCCCGGCCTGCCCGACGACGCTGAGCTCATCGACGCCGCCAGTTGCCCAGATCGACGCCGTCCGCTGCCCGACGTCGCCATTGCGCTTTGCTGTCGCTTCGCCCGATCTGCGTCGCCGCCGTCGCCGTGCCTCGCCGTCATTGTCATCGGCGTCGTCCCCAAGCCAGCAGCCCCTGCCCGACGTCGTCCCCTGCCGCCGCCAAGATCAGCCCGACGCCGCCGCGTCGCCCGTCGCCGCCGCCCTGATCTGCTGCGCCACCGCCTCTGCCTCGGCCGGCACCGACCTCGCCGTCGCCGACGCCGCCCGTAGTGAGCCAGCCACGCTGCTGTGCCCCCCCAAAAAAATATATATGTATGTATGTATGCTTTTTGTATGCATGTATTCTTTTGCTAGCTAGGAAAGTATGTATGCTTTTTTGTATATATGTATGTATGTATGCTTTTTGTATGTATATATGTATGTATGTATGCTTTTTTGTATGCATATATGTTGATGAAATATGAACAATGCATTAGGCAAAACCTTTACTTTTTTTCGAAATTTTCTATTTGAACATTTAAAAAAAAGCAATACTAAAAGAATGAGAGGAAAAAGGAAAATAAAAAGAGGAAGAAAGGAGGACAAGAGGAGAAATAACTAAGAAGAGAAAAAAGAAGAAAAAGAAGAGGAGAAGAAGAAAGGAATAGACGAGAAGAAGAAGAAAAATATATTCTATTTTTTCTTCTTCTCCTCTATTCCGTTCTTCTTCTCCTCTTTTTTTCTTTTTTTTCTTCGATCTTCTCCTCTATTCCTTTTTTCTTCTCCTCTTTTTATTTCTTCTTCGTTTTCTTATGTTTTATCGGGTCTGTCATCGTTGATATACCCCTCCCGATAACTTCATACCGGGGGGGGGGTCGATATACCCCCTCCCCGATAACATTATTTTTCCCATGTATATGTTGGTCGCGTCGTTGTCGATATAGCCCCCTCCCGAATAACTTCGACATGAGGGGCGGTCGATATATATACCCCCTCTCGGCCGTGATAACTTATACCACGGCAGCACCCCCCTCGGCCCTCTCGCTCGACCAAAACTCTCGAGGACACCCAAACCCTAGAGAAAAAAACGATGTTGGTCTCCTACCCCCTCCCGCCGCGCCCCTACCCGAAAAACTCTCTCGAGGCCACCCAAATTTACCAAGTTAAAAGAGCGTTGTCGTCGAGGCCACCCCAAAACCTTGAAGCGTTGTGTCGAGGCCACCCCAAACCCTTGAAGCGTTGTCTAGGCCACCCCAAACCCTAGAGAAGCAGTGTCGAGGCCACTAACATGATTCCTTATTGTGATTAGCTAGCTAGTTCTACGTTTGCCACTAATATATATATATCCATCTGTACCATGTTTGAATAATAATTGACATGTTGTAAATATTTGCAGAAACTATGGAGCACTCCCGAGACGAAGCAACATAAGCGATGTTGGGGGACATAATCGCACAAGGAAGTGATGTCGTTGTGTCATTTCTCAACGACACCGATGGTCAGGAGGGGCTGGGTGAAGAAGAGGGCTATGTTCATGATGGCTCCGGCCCATTAATGCCGGTACAAGAAGAGGGCTATGTTCATGATGGCTCCGGTGACCCGTGGAGGTACAAGAAGGAGACCGTCTTGGCTCCCGGTGACCGAACGAGTCCGTCCAGGTATATATATATATATATATATATATATATATATATATATATATATATATATATATATATATATATATATATATATATATATATATATATATATATATATATATATATATATAAGCCGTCTTGACTAGTTAATTGATGCATTCATTGTTTTGGTATATGTACACATATTAATTAAATCTCGTTCTTTCTTCCTTTTTCTAGCCCTCCGGATCGAGCACAACTTTGGTAAAGAGACGAGGCCCGAAGAAAAAGTTGAGCTCGGATGAAAGGTTTGAGATCACAGCAATCGCGCCCGACGGCGAACCGATTGAACCCATCCGGACAAAGAACGATTTTACGCTCGGTGTGGGGTTCTTGTTAGGGACAAGATCCCGATCAGCATCCAACAATGGTATAAGCCTAAGGAGGAAGACCCTGAGGTGTCTTATGTCAATGATATGCAGAAAGATGATCTTTGGAATGAGCTGAAGGCAAATTTCACCCTACCGCCAGAGGAGGATCCGGAGAAGCCAGTTAAAGAGCAATTAACCAACCAAGCAGTTGTGTCTTATTGAAATAACATAGCCAAAGAAAGCTCATCCCTACAAAATCATATAGTGTGGCTATGCTCCATCTTCACCACACAAAATATTCACATCATGCACAACCCCGATGACAAGCCAAGCAATTGTTTCATACTTTTGACGTTTCTCAAACCTTTTCAACCTTCACGCAATACATGAGCGTGAGCCATGGATATAGCACTATAGGTGGAATAGAATATGATGATGGGGTTATGTGGAGAAGACAAAAGGAGAAAGTCTCACATCAACGCGCTAATCAATGGGCTATGGAGATGCCCATCAATTGATGTCAATGTGAGGAGTAGGGATTGCCATGCAACGGATGCACTAAGAGCTATAAGTGTATGAAAGCTCAACAAAAGAAACTAAGTGGGTGTGCATCCAACTTGCTTGCTCATGAAGACCTAGGGCATTTGAGGAACCCCATTGTTGGAATATACAAGCCAAGTTCTATAATGAAAATTCCCACTAGTATATGAAAGTGACAACATAGGAGACAATCTATATGAATAACATTGTGCTACTTTGAAGCACAAGTGTGGAAAAAGAGATAGTAACATTGCCCTTTTATTTATTTTCTTTTTTTCTTTTTTCTTTGGCCTTTCTTTTTTTTGTTTTTGGGGACAATGCTCTAATAATGATGATCATCACACTTTTATTTACTTACAACTCGATATTACAACTCGATACTGGAACAAAGATATGAGTCTATATGAATGCTTCCATGTGTACCAGGATGTGCAATGATCTAGCATAGCAATGACATCAAAAATGGACAAGCCATGAAAACATCATGCTAGCTATCTTACGATCATGCAAAGCAATATGACAATAAATGCTCAAGTCATGTATATGATGATGATGGAGGTTGCATGGCAATATATCTCGAATGGCTATGGAAATGCCATGATAGGTAGGTATGGTGGCTGTTTTGAGGAAGATGTAAGGAGGTTTATGTGTGATAGAGCGTATCGTATCACGGGGTTTGGATGCACCGGCGAAGTTTGCACCAACTCTCGAGGTGAGAAAGGGCAATGCACGGTACCGTAGAGGCTAGCAATGATGGAAGGGTGAGAGTGCGTATAATCCATGGACTCAACATTAGTCATAAAGAACTCACATACTTATTGCAAAAATCTATTAGTCATCAAAACAAAGTACTAAGCGCATGCTCCGAGGGGGATAGATTGGTAGGAAAAGACCATCGCTCGTCCCAGACCGCCACTCATAAGGAAGGCAATCAATAAACACCTCATGCTCCGACTTTGTTACATAACGGTTCACCATACGTGCATGCTACGGGACTTGCAGACCTCAACACAAGTCTTTCTCAATTTCACAATTACTCAACTAGCACGACTCTAATATCACCACCTTTATATCGCAAAACTATTGCAAGGAATCAAACATATCATATTCAGCGATCTACAAGTTTATGTAGGATTTTATGACTAACCATGTGAATGACCAGTTCCTGTCATCTGACGTGTTAATTCCACGATTGTTGGCGCCCACCGTGGGGCTTGCGCACGATGGTGTTGAGTTCTTGGAGGGATCTTCCCCGGAGATCGAGAAGTTCGTAGTTTTCCGTGGTTATCCCACGTTTTGCAAGTTAGGGTTTTGCAAGTCGCCAAGCCAAGTCAAGCCGCCCTGGAAATGGTCACGTTGGAGAACGGAAAGTGCGGTTAGCAGTTGACCATGGAACAAGCTTGGAAGGGTCTACGTCAGAGTCATATTAATTAATCCAGATTTACAGCCGATGATATTTGAAGGTTACGAGGGTTTGGCGTGTTCTTTGTGCTTCACCGAGGCAGCCCGATCCGTCGAATCCGAATTGGAGATCAGATTTTGGCTGCTACAGCCATGTACCCCCAAGGCCAACAGGAATTATGCTACCGTACGCCGGGTCAAATCGGTAAACAAGGGTCAAAACCTGAGGCGGTTTCATGCATTGAGCTGCTAAAAGCTGCTGTTGCACGGATTAGTACTACTTCTAAAAAAACAATTATGCTACTGTTGCTTGAAGGCAATACTACGTTGCTACCATTGCTACTGTTTGGCATCAAGTGATCCATCTAGTACTAAGTACTGCCCATGTTCAGGCTCAGATTTTGAGGAGATAATATTTGTTGAAACTGCTTCACGTGAGCATGCATGTTTTGGCAAAGGACTCACTAGTAGAAAAGGGGGCAATGGTCCAGGCCGGGTCAGCCCATTAGTCCCGGTTCAATCTAGAACCGGGACCCATGGGGGCATTGGACCCGGTTCGTGAGCCCCGGGGGCCGGCCGGCCCACGTGGGCCATTGGTCCCGGTTCGTTTGGACCTTTTGGTCCCGGTTGGTGGGATGAACCGGGACCAATGGGCCTTGCTCCTGTCCCACCACCATTGGTCCCGTAGGTGGCTTGAATCGGACCAAAGGCTGCCTTTAGTCCCGGTTCATGCCACGAACCGGACCAATGACTTGCCTATATATACCCCTTGCCCATGAGCAAAGCACTTCACCGCCTGTTTTTTGCCCGGCCGTTGGAGAGCTTTGTGGTGCTCTAGCTCACCTCCTATGCACACGATGTGTTCGATGGAATGCCCAAGCCACACTCCAAGCTCGACCTCCAAACTCCATTTTCCTCAATATTTGTCTAGGTTTAGCGGTGCATCACGTCCGTCTCCGTCTTCACCGCCGTCGATCGCCCGCGTCGATCTCATCGCCGGCACCACCGTGGTGAGCCTCTTGTTCTTATCTTCTTTCTGAAAGGAAAAATATTCTTACTTGTATGTTTAGATAGATACTTGTATTATTTTCTTACTTTTACTATGTATGTACTTTGGTTTTAATGAGATGATGAACTTCTATTAATTTGGTCACTTAATTATCTATTCATGATGTTCTGTAATAGTTTTTGACACACTTGATTATATATAATGCACGCAGATGAGCCGGAAATGGATGTACGGTGACAGACACACCTCCGAGTACATTAAGGGCGTGCATGATTTTCTCGAAGCGGCTGAGGCAAACAAGCAGAATGGTTTTATGTGTTGTCCATGCCCTATATGTGGAATCTGAAGTCTTACTCGACCGGAAAGTCCTTCACACCCACCGCTTTACAAGGGTTTCATGCCACACTATAGTGTTTGGACGAGGCACGGAGAAATAGGGGTTATGATGGAAGGCGGCGAAAAAAGAGTACGATGAAAACTATGTGCCCCTGAATACGATGATGCTCTTGAACATCAAGAGGAACCGACGATGTGCACAATGATCTTTTGCAGGCAAAGCTGCTGAAGATCAAGAGGAACCAGACGATGTGCCCGATGATGATGATCTCCGCCGGTCATTGTCGATGCAAGGACGCAATCTGAAAGTCAAAAGGAGAAGCTGAAGTTCGATCGCATGTTAGAGGATCACAAATAAGGGTTGTACCCCAATTGCGAAGATGGCAACACAAAGCTCGGTACCGTCTTCGAATTGCTGCGATGGAAGGTAGAGAATGTTGTGCTGACAAAGGATTTGAGAAGCTACGAAAATATTGAAGAAGAAGCTTCCAAGGATAACGAATTGCCCGACAAGACATACGCAGCAAAGAAGGTCGTCGCCCTCTAGGATTGGAGGTGCGAAGATACATGCATGCCCTAATGACTACATCCTCTACATGGTGCGTACAAGGATCTGAACGCATGCCCGTATGCGGTGCATTACGGTATAAGATCGAGACGAGATGACCTCGTGATGTTGACGGCGAGCCCCGGAAGAGGGTTCTGCGAAGGTGATGTGGTATGCTCCTATAATACCACGGTTGAAATGTCTGTTCAGAAACGGAGAGCATGCCAAGTTGATGCGATGGCACAGTGAGAACCGTAAGAAAGACGGGAAGTTGAGAGCACTGGGATGAGTTTGCAAGTGACCCAAGGAACGTATGGTTTGCTTTAAGCACGGATGGCATTAATCCTTTCGGGGAGCAGAGCTGCAATCACAGCACCTGGCCCGTGACTCTATGTATGTATAACCTTCCTCCTTGGATGTGCATGAAGCGGAAGTTCATTATGATGCCGGTTCTCATCCAAGGCCCTAAGTAACCCGGCAACAACATTGATGTGTACCTAAGGCCATTAGTTGAAGAACTTTTACAGCTGTGGAATGGAAACAGTGTACGTACGTGGGATGAGCACAAACAGGAGGAATTTGACCTAAAGGCGTTGTTGTTCGTGACCATCAACGATTGGCCCACTCGCAGTAACCTTTGAGGACAGACAAACAAGGGATACCACGCATGCACGCACTGTTTACTTGACACCGATAGTATATACCGAAGCTGCGGGAAGAATGTGTACAGGCCATCGTCGATTTCTTCCGACCAACCACCAATGTCGAAAGAAAGGCAAGCATTTCAAAGGCGAGGCAGATCACCGGAAGAAGCCCGCCATGCGTACCGGTGATCACGTACTTGCTATGGTCAATGATTTACACGTAATCTTTGGAAAGGGTCCCGGCAGACTAGCTGTTCCGAATGACGCTGAGAAACACGCACCCATATGGAAGAATAAAATCTATATTTTGGGACCTACCCTACTTGAAAGACCTAGAGGTCTGCTCTTCGATCAACGTGATGCATGTGACGAAGAACCTTTGCGTGAACCTGCTAGGTTTCTTGGGCGTGTATGGGAATACAAAAGATACACCTGAGGCACGGGAGGACCTGCAACGCTTGCACAAAAAAGACGTCATGCCTCCGAAGCAGTATGAAGGTCCTGCCAGCTCCGCTCTTACGAAAGAGGAGAAAGAAATCTTCTTTGAATGTCTGCTCAGTATGAAGGTCCCGACTGGCTTCTCGTCGAATATAAAGGGAATAATAAATATGCGGAGAAAAGTTCCGAACCTAAAGTCTCATGATCGCCACGTGATTATGGCGCAATCGCTTCGGTTGCATTGAGGGGCTTCTACCGAAAACGTCCGATTAGCCATGGTGAAGCTATGTGCATTCCTCAATGCAATATCTCAGAAGGTGATCGATCCAGAAATCGTACCAACGCTAAGGAGTGATGTGGCGCAATGTCTTGTCAGTTTCGAGCTGGTGTTTCCACCATCCTTCTTCAATATCATGATGCACGTCCTAGTTCATCTAGTCGACGAGATTGTCATTCTGGGGCCCCTATTTCTACACAATATGTTCCCCTTTGAGAGGTTCATGGGAGTCCTAAAGAAATATGTCCGTAACCGCGCTAGGCCGTAAGGAAGCATCTCCATGGGCCATCAAGCAGAGGATGTCATTGGGTTTTGTGTTGACTTCATTCCTGCCTTAAGAAGATAGGTCTCCCTAAATCGTGGTATGAGGGGAGACTGACCGAAAAACACGCTTGGAAAGGACTCAATAATATGCGGGGCGGATATTCTTGGTCTCAAGCACACTACAGTTCTACGTAACTCTACCTTGGTGACCCGTATGTCGATGAACACAAGAACATCTGCGCTCCAAACACCCGAGGCGGGCGACGATCGGATTACATGTGAACACATTAGGACTTTCAGCAGTTGGTTGGAAACACGTCTCAGAGGTGACATCACTGTTTGTGATGAGCTGTACTTGTTGTCCAGGGGACCATCTTCGACTGTAATGATTTGGAAAGGATACGAGATAAATGGGAATACATTTTACACGATCGACCAAGATCAAAAGAGCACCAACCAAAACAACGGTGTCCGCTTTGATGCAGCCACCGAGAGGGGAAAGGACACATATTATTGTTACATAGTGGACATATGGGAACTTGACTACGGAGTAGATTTTAAGGTCCCTTTGTTTAAATGCAACTGGGTCAATCTGTCAGGAGGCGGGGTACAGGTAGACCCACAAGATCTTGAATGACAACAATGGATCTGAAAAATCTTGGGTACACTGACGAACCGTTCATCCTAGCCAATGATGTGGCACCGGTTATCTATGTGAAGGACATGTCTACCAGACCGAGAAAAAGAAAAGACAAGGAATCGAATACATCATACGATGAGCCAAAGCGCCACATAGTTCTTTCAGGAAAAAGGGACATCGTGGGAGTGGAGGGCAAGATGACATGTCTCAAGATTATGAAACGTTTCATGAAATTCCTCCTTCAAAGTCAAGGCTGACCCCACATCCCGATAAACGATGAAGATTATCCATGGTTCTGACGCAATAAGCAAATGACACAAGCGAAGAAAAGTGAAGACTTTCTCCGCAACTATTATGATGATACCATGCCAACTTTGTAATGCATTTAGTATGATACCATCATCCGTTTTGTACATGCACATGCTATGTGGGTGAAATTATGATACCATGCCAACTTTCAACTTTTTCGAGTTCATTTGAAATGCTTTATTATGAATTTAGGTTGAATTTTCTCTCTGGTAGCATCAATGTTCATTTTTAGTAAAGTTAATCACAAACTTGTGATTCACACAAATTTCAAAGAATTCAAATTTGAAAAATAATCGCACTAACGAAAAGTTTATAATTTTTCTAAAACTAATGGCACTAACATAAAGTTTATAATTTTCTTGACCTAAAAGCAAAAAGAATTAAAAATAAAGCAAAAAGCAAAATAAAATAAATAATGAAGAAAACAAAACAAAAAACTGGAAACAAAATAAAAATAGCAACAATAAGTATTTTGTTGTAAGTAGAAACAAAATAAAATAAATAAACCAACAAAGAAAAATAAAAAAGTGTTTCCAAATTTGAAAACTAATGGCACTAACAGAAAGTTTATAATTTTCTAAAACTAAAAGCAAAATAGAATTAAAAATAAAGCAAAAACAAAAGAAAATAAATAATGCAAAAACAAAACAAAAAACTGGTAATTTTTTAAAAAACTGCCACCTATTGAGCCACCATACGAATACGACTAGAAACCCAACTGGGCGAGATTCAGTTCCTTGAAGGCCCAATGGGCCCACAGCAGACAAAGTGTGAGATTAGGCCCATAAGCCTGCATTTGAGAGGAGCTCGAGAGGGTAGCCGCAGTGGGGCTTATAAACCACTCGAGCCCCTCTCAACTAGTGAGGTGGGACTAAACTTTTGGCCATGGCAGCGCGCAAGGCCTTTGGTCCCGATTGGTGGCACCAACCGGGACTAAGGAGGGCATTGGTCCCGTTCGTGGAACCAACCGGTACCAATGCCTCCTTTAGTCCCGTTGTCGCCACCAACCGGGACCAAAGGCCGCCGCTTCCCGCCCTTTGGGCTGCCGAAAATTGGCCTTTGGTCCCGGTTGGTGGCACCAACCGGGACTAAAGGGTGCATTAGTCCCGGTTGGTGCTATGAACCGGGACCAAAGGCCTGGGTATATAACTAGCACTTAGGAAAATTTGACGAACTCATCGCTAGTTGTCCCCCGGCCTGCCCGACGACGCTGAGCTCATCGACGCCGCCAGGCTGCCCAGATCGACGCTGTCCGCTGCCCCGACGTCGCCCGCTGCGCTGCCGTCGCCCTCGCCCGATCTAAGGCCGCCGCCGTCGCCCGTGCCTCGTCGTCATTGTCATCGGCGTCGTCCCCAAGCCAGCAACCCTGCCCGACGTCGTCCCCGGCCGCCCGCGCATCGCGCAAGACGCTGTCGCCGCCCAGCGTCGCCTGACGCCGTCCCTGCTCTGCGCCACCGCCTCGCCTCGGTAAGGCACCGACCTCGCCGTCGCCACGCCGCCCGTAGTGAGCCGCCCGCTGCTGCGTGCCCCTGCCAAAAAAAATATATATGTATGTATGTATGCTTTTTGTATGCATGTATTCTTTTGCTAGCTAGGAAAGTATGTATGCTTTTTTGTATATATGTATGTATGTATGCTTTTTGTATGTATATATGTATGTATGTATGCTTTTTTGTATGCATATATGTTGATGAAATATGAACAATGCATTAGGCAAAACCTTTACTTTTTTCAAATTTTCTATTTGAACATTTAAAAAAAGCAATACTAAAAGAATGAGAGGAAAAGGAAAATAAAAAGAGGAAGAAAGGAGGACAAGAGGAGAAATAACTAAGAAGAGAAAAAAGAAGAAAAAGAAGAGAGAGAAGAAGAAAGGAATAGACGAGAAGAAGAAGAAAAATATATTCTATTTTTTCTTCTTCTCCTCTATTCCGCTCTTCTTCTCCTCTTTTTCTTTTTTTTCTTCGATCTTCTCCTCTATTCCTTTTTCTTCTCCTCTTTTATTTCTTCTTCGCTTTCTTATGTTTTATCGGGTCTGTCATCGTTGATATACCCTCCCGATAACTTCATACGGGGGTCGATATACCCCTCCCGATAACATTATTTTCCCATGTATATGTTGGTGGCGTCGTTGTCGATATAGCCCCTCCGGATAACTTCGACATGAGGGCGGTCGATATATATACCCCCTCTCGGCCGTGATAACTTATACCACGGCAGCACCCCCCTCGGCCCTCTCGCTCGACCAAAACTCTCGAGGACACCCAAACCCTAGAGAAAAAACGATGTTGGTCTCCTACCCCCCCCGCCGCGCCCCTACCCGAAAAACTCTCTCGAGGCCACCCAAATTTACCAAGTTAAAAGAGCGTTGTCGTCGAGGCCACCCCAAAACCTTGAAGCGTTGTGTCGAGGCCACCCCAAACCCTTGAAGCGTTGTCTAGGCCACCCCAAACCCTAGAGAAGCAGTGTCGAGGCCACTAACATGATTCCTTATTGTGATTAGCTAGCTAGTTCTACGTTTGCCACTAATATATATATCCATCTGTACCATGTTTGAATAATAATTGACATGTTGTAAATATTTGCAGAAACTATGGAGCACTCCCGAGACGAAGCAACATAAGCGATGTTGGGGGACATAATCGCACAAGGAAGTGATGTCGTTGTGTCATTTCTCAACGACACCGATGGTCAGGAGGGGCTGGGTGAAGAAGAGGGCTATGTTCATGATGGCTCCGGCCCATTAATGCCGGTACAAGAAGAGGGCTATGTTCATGATGGCTCCGGTGACCCAAAGGAGGTACAAGAAGGAGACCGTCTTGATGCTCCGGTGACCGAACCGAGTCCGCCAGTATATATATATATATATATATATATATATATATATATATATATATATATATAAGCCCGTGCTGACTAGTTAATTGATGCATTCATTGTTTTGGTATATGTACACATATTAATTAAATCTCGTCTTTCTTCCTTTTTCTAGCCCTCCGGATCGAGCACAACTTTGGTAAAGAGACGAGGCCCGAAGAAAAAGTTGAGCTCGGATGAAAGGTTTGAGATCACAGCAATCGCGCCCGACGGCGAACCGATTGAACCCATCCGGACAAAGAACGCATTTTCTGCTTCGGTCACGGGGTTCTTGTTAGGGACAAGATCCCGATCAACATCCAACAATGGTATAAGCCTAAGGAGGAAGACCACGAGGTGTCTTATGTCAATGATATGCGAAAGATGATCTTTGGAATGAGTGAAGGCAAATTTCACCCTACCGCCAGAGGAGGATCCGGAGAAGCCGCTTAAAGAGCAATTAATCAAGTCTTGTGCTCTTAAGAAGATGGCAAGCGTATTCGGGAGGTGGAGGAAAGAGCTGAACAAGTTTGTCGACAAAGAAGAGACACCAGAATTCATTGGCAAATATGAGAAGATCAAAGATCAGCGCCCGCATTTGTGGCCCACAAGACATCGGAAAAGAGTAAGAAGATGTCGGAGACAAACAATAAAAATTCTCTGAAGAAGAAGTTTCACCATCGCAGCGGTCGGTGGCTACCTCAAAGCCCGCCTAAGTGGTCCAAGGTGAGAATGATCTGCTGATAAAGGATCAAACCAAAGACAATGAACTGGTCGACCGTTGCGGACTTGGTTCTTGTAGCTGGCGGAACCTTGACCTCAGATGAGGGAAGTGCCGTTGGACGGACGAGCAACCGAAAATACCGATCCACCAAGCTTCGCACTATATCGATGCAACGCAGCAAGGCGTTCGTTCGAGCGAGGAGAAGGACGAGCTCACAATGGCCCTCGAATCTGATCACCACAGGACGGACACGAGGCACGCCAGCTCCATTCCGTGGAAGGTTGGTTTTCCGGACGCAGGGGTTACAAAACACGGAGAGGAGGAAGAAACGGAGCTGAGCCAATCAAGCGCCGCATTTAAAGGGTAATGGGGCTATAGGAACGAGAAGCGTAACGCAGCAACGACTGCGAAGCTTCCTCGGCTACCCTGCCATCTCGGCCGAGAAGCGGCGTGGCTTCCACCGAGCTGCTTCACCGGAGCATGTCTTGACGGCTCGCCAGGCTATCCGTGGATGCTATCACGAGTCTCAAAATTGCCACATTATGATGCAATGGATGAATTTGAAGGTCAAGGCGGCTGTTGGCTCTGTTTATCCTACTGAACTCGGCGCAACTTATCACTGCCGACCGATTCCAGAAGGATATGCTAGGGTGATGGTGGATGAAATAACGGAGGGATTTGAGGACCTCCAGCTTGACCACCCTACCGGTGAAAGGGAGACTAGGCTGGGTTCTGCTCTGAAGACTCCATGCCTATGGCGGAAGGAGCTCATCAACCTTCCGAACAGGACGCCTCCGCCTCCTCCTCCTCCTTCGGTGAGTCAGGGCACTCCGCCTCCTCCTCCGGCGAGTCAGGGCACTCCGCCTCCTCCACCGCCTCCTCCTTCGGCGAGTGATGATCGAGCGATCGGCCTCCTTCTCCGGCGGCGTGGCGGCACTCCGCCTCCTTCTCCGCTGCGCCAACAAGCCCAGCAACCAGCAGCCTCCTCCTTCTCCGCCTCGCCAGACAAAGGGCGGAAGAGACCCGCCACCGCCCGGTTGCTCGGGCGTCGTAGTCCTTCTCCTCCGCCTCGTAAGCAAGCACGAAGAAGACAGACGCCGCAGCCGCTCCGTCGCTCCGGCGTCTAGCAATATAGCCGAGGCGGGAGGTCGGAAATCTTGTCGGACATCAAAGGTCAAAAGAACGAGCAGCTGCGAAAAAAATTCCCAGCTCGGCGAACAAGCAAATCAATCATGCCCCCAGCTCAGTGTGTCTAGCGACGACATCGTCGCTAATGCTCCGGGAACAGTGGCCGGTTATGGCAATCTTGCAGATTACCTGCCTGACGATCAACTTCCTAATTTCATGGAGGTGGACATACACATATACGAGTACGGGAAGCCTCTCGTCAAAGATGAAAAATCTCTAACAACGATCATATGAAGATTCCATAATTGGTACATGAAAACCCGCAGAGAGTCTAGGGGGATGAATACTTTGTATCTGAACATTAAAGAGGAGCACGACCTCGTTGGAACTGATCTGTTGGCTGTTCCATTTGAGGAGTTCTTCGAGTTCTTCAATCAAAAGGCCCTCGATAAATTAAAGGTCTTTTGCTACTGTCTGTAAGTACTATATCCGTCATTAAGTCTTTATATATAGCTCAGCTCTTTCATTAATTTCATGTATTTATAATTAATTATCCTCAGTATATTATGCAGATTGAAGATCGTCGAGTGCAGAAAACAAGAAATGTATGATATTGGGTTCATTAACACAAATATCATAGATGAAATTCAGGTTAAAAAGCACGCCGAAGAGGCCGAGGCCAACTTGCTACAATCGTTGATCAAAAATCAAAACAAAGATATCATACTCTTTCCTTACAACTTCAAGTGAGTGTTACTGTCGTGTGCATATTCGGTTTCCCTTATTACTCGAGCGAGGTTATAGTAATGTAATTTATGAGTTATGCATGCATGCGCAGCTACCACTATGTTCTTACGGAGATTAAGCTTGGCGGGGACTAGTAACCGTCTTAGACTCGAGACAAAAGATCCCAAACCTATGCGGACATGACTAAATTTCTCAACAAGTAAGTTCAATCGATCATTATCGCACCATATCGACAACTTTTGTTCATTTCCGATATCTCAAGTAATAATAATTATTTTCTTTATCTTGCGGGTTTGAAACAGTTCACCGCAGAAGCTCCGGGACTGCCGAAGGAGCTGCGATATACATACCCGGACGTAGGTACTACTGGCTAGCTAGTTAAGCGCATCTCCCGTTGATTCTATAGCTATACTTTCATCAATGCCATTTATAATGCTTCATTATCAGTTTGATTGACCTCTATTTCTTGTAAAGTGCTTGTGGCAGGAACAAGGGAATGATTACTATGGATACTACGTGTGCGAGTTCATCTATAATGCGACATTGACAAATAAGCGGGGCTACTCTAAAAGAGAATATGAAGTGCGTAAGCAATAATATTCACAATTTCATTTTATTACACCATCATTTCTGTTGAGTTTCATTCATATATATGTAACCCCCTTCTTCAAATTAGACGTGGCAGATGCGGAAAGAACTCATATCACAAGATCGCATGAAAGCAATTCAAGAGGAATTGGCGGGATTCTTTCTTGACCACGTCATCAATAAAGCCGAGAATACCATGTGGAAGTTGATTTCAAATGCTAGGGATTGTAAGAGATCTTACATATTGTATATGTATGTAGCCGATGGCGTCGGATAGCTAATCTGAAAACTTGTTGTTCGACCAATCTCTCGGAGAAGAAGAGGTCGATCGATCACTTCTCTCGGTATGCATGACGAACTTACAGATTTAATGGTTTCCTTCATTTTCTTAATAGCTAGCGTGTCGAGGGCCTCTCTATGTATATAGTACGTAGTGTCGACCTAGCACGGATATAGAGAGGACACTTCTCTCTATTAATTAGCTAGCTAACACAATATATGAAACACCTAAATTAACCCCCAAAACCCCAACCCCTCCCCCTTTCAAAAAAAAACAAAACCCAAGCCATTGAAATCTTGACGTGGAAGCCTTTTTGGTCCCAGTTTATGTCACCAACCGACCAAAGGCTCCCTCTGTCTGGTCATGAAGCACTGCCATGTGGATGCCATCTGTCCCGTTCGTGTAAGAACCGGACTAAAGGGAAGGCATTAATGCGACCCTTTAGTCCTGTTCAAGAACTGGGACTAAAGGCCCTTACGAACCGGGACAAATGCCCTGTTTTCTACTAGTGACTACTACACCGGTTCAGACTAGCAGATCAACAACCGTAGTTTCCCCAGCCATGAAGTAGCTCAATCCCCTGCCTCACCCCTATTTCCTGCTACCTTTCCAACATGGCCTCGCCGTTTCTTCAGTCACGGGCCATCTCAAAACGGCCATCGTCAGGTTAGGTTCAGAAAGGAAAAAGAATCTAACATATAAAAGCTGCTAGAGTACCCGCCATTCTAGGGCCTTCGTCGCGCGCTAGCGATCTGGGTCGCCCGTTCTGCCGCGCTGTAAAGTTTTCTGTACGTTTTACCTCTCTGTTAAACATCCAGCCATTGGTTTAAACTCATGCCGTGGTTTAGGTTTTGAGTAGATGACGGCTGGGCCAGGCATATGGGTGGAACCGGCGTCGCAGTGTGTGTTGCGTGCGTGAGTTTGGGTAAAAAAAAAGATGGACCGCAGCAGTCGTACAGTAAAAAACCTAGCCCTCTCCCTCCCTGGCCTCCTCCCGTCCTCTTCTCCATGCCGCCGCAGCCGCCTCCTCCTCTTCCCCGCCCCTCACGGCCGCTTCGCCCCTCTGCCTTCCTCCTTCCCTTCCTCTCCTCCTTCCCCGCCTCCAGATCCAGACCACATGGACGATGCAGCGCCATGGAGTCTGGCGGTTGGTCGATCCACTCCTAGATCGGGCGCTGCGAGAAGGCCCGGGCTCGGGTGCTATGGACGGGAGGCTGCGCTCCGCCTCTTCCTCTCCCCCTACTCGCTCGCCCCATGTGCGGTCGCCGCCTCCCCTCCACGGCGAAGAGCGGCAGGGCCACGTTGGCGCCGCTCGTGGTGTTGACGGCGTTCCCGCTGGTCGCGCACTGCTACGGCCTCTACTCCTTCTTCGGGGAGGACTGGAAATGGGGCGAGGGGGGCGCCTCGTCGTTCCTGCTGCCGCTGCACCCGAAGCCCAAGGCCACCGCTGTCAAGGCGGATTCGACCACGGCCGTGCTGCCGGAGAGGTGCGTGCGACGAGCCGAGCCGGTGCATGAATCCGAATCCCTTTTGTCTAAAGGCACAATTTGCTCCTTTTCACTGCTTGGATTCTTTTTGTGGTTAACCTGCATGGGTTCAACAAATTTTCACCTTCGTTCTTGATTTCTGTATTAAACAACAACAGATAGGGATTGTTCTTGATGTCTTTCATATTGTTTTTTACGAATATTTTTTACATGAATGACCTGTAAAAAAATACACATGAATGAGTTGAATTCAGAATCCTTCCTTGCAGTAATTAGTCAAGGTAATTAACCAACTTGCCCAACAGGGATTTGTTCTTTGGAATGTTGCATTTTTGTTCTGTCATGCTTGGTTATAAGCATATTTGACCATCCACATATTAAAATAGTAGTACAAACCTGTATTTAGATATAGGCGTGTCGCTACTGGTATAAACCAACAAGCAAAGACTTACACCGTCGACCTCACAAAGTCAACATTTGGTGTAAAGATTAATCTTTCTGTTGGCATGATTAATCTTTGACAAAATCATGTTCTTCAATTCTGTTACGTATTAAGAATGCAGTGGATTTTCATTTCAGTACTAACATGCCATAGTTCTTCTTCTGATTGCTCCACCTTTTAATATGCAGGTAGTACTACACTTCTGTAGATATTGGCAATCCTGCAAGGCCCTATTTTCTTGACATAGACACCGGGAGCGCCTTGACATGGATCCAGTGTGATGCTCCCTACATGAAGTGCACAAAGGTGAGTACCATTTTCAGTCACATTTCATCTCATGATAAGAACTCGCCCTCGCCACGACGCAATTTCTGTGGATATCTTGGTTTCAGTGTTCCATCATGAGCCTGATTTTCAAAATTCACAGCGTTCCTGATCGGCTTTTTATCTTGTTACAGGGACCTCATCCCTTATATAAGCCCACGAAAGAGAACATAGTTTCCCCCAGGGATTCACATTGTTAGGAATTGCAAGGCAACCAAAATTACTGTGACACTTGTAAACAATGCGACTCCGAGATCGCATATGTGGACCGAAGTTCCTCTGCTGGTGTGCTTGCCAGGGACAATATGCAGTTGATCACCGCAGACGGTGAGAGGGAAAACATGGACTTTGTCTTCGGGTACGGCACGACTTTTTCCGATAACCAAATCTGTTCAGTGTTCAGAGATGGGTGATGATGTCTGTATGCTAACAAACTGCCCATTTGTGTACCATCTGTTAGGTGTGCACATGATCAACAAGGAAAGCTTCTGGACTCACCAGCAAGTACTGATGGGATCCTTGGCCTGAGCAATGGGGCAATGTGCCTCCCTACCCAGCTAGCTAAGCAAGGGATCATTTCCAACGTTTTCGTCCACTGCATCGCCACAGATCCCAGCTGTAGTGGCTACATGTTTCTTGGTGATAATTACGTTCCCAGATGGGGAATGACATGGGTTCCCGTCCGCAACGGTCCAGAGTGAGTCTCCCCCTTCCTTTGCCTGAAGATTATTCTCACATGTGGCCACCATTTCTTCCATGAATATCATGTCACCCCGCATCGTCTTTGACAGGATACGGATGCTCTGCTTGCGGCAAATCTTCAAGAAATCTTAACCAATTTATGTCGCTCTCATGACTCAAACTGCAAGTGGAAATTTTGCCCAACTGCTCTGAAATGTTGCTCTGTTCTTTACTTATTTCTAACATTTGCGTCCATTCCACAAATAAAGTCCCCCCTTTCTTTCAGTTGCCATAGAAAGTAGCACATCACACCGTCGAACTAGCGTATGCTCATGCATTACACTGCAGCACAGGTTTCCCTTTACGATGCATAAAAATACTGCGCCTCTTGTGATCCGTTATATGAAAACGCGTATCTGACTGCAGTTCCGCATTTTGTGTACTGTCAGGGACTTGTACAACATGATACTACAGAAAGTAAACTATGGAGGTCAGGAGCTTAATGTGCGAGAGCAGGCTGGGAAACTGACTCGAGTGATCTTTGACAGCGGGAGCTCATACACTTACTTTCCACATGAAATATACACAAGCCTGATTGCTTTAGTGAGTTTTTGCATCAACTCTCTCCATCTGGTGAAACGAGTTCAGTTAATTCCATGCTGCATGTACCTGATAAAGATCTTGTAATTCAACAGCTCGAAGTGGTCTCTCCAGGCTTTGTACACGATGAATCAGATCAGACACTGCCTCGCCGCCTCCTCTCCACGGCGATGAGCGGCAGGGCCATGTCCACTAGAGGAGCCTATGGCCTGTTGCAGCCGCCGTGCATCATGGTTCCGGATCGGCGCAGCTCACCGCCATGGGAGATGCACGTTGTGGTTCCGGATCGGCGCAGGTCGCCGCCGTGGGAGAGCAAGGGTGGCCTGGTCTTCTGGTGCTTGTGCAGGAGCAGGGGACGTCTAATGAGGTGGCGGGGGTTTTGTACGGGAGGAGGAGGCCCTTGTCCTTGGTCACCACATCGAGTAGGAGGAGGAGGTCCTCGTCATCCACCACAACCGTCAGGTTCGTAGTCATCGCCTAGGTCCAGTGCTCTGGTGTGGCTTTTTTCCTGTTGATTTATTCCCAGTTTTTCTGTGGTGCTCGATTTTGTTTTCCCTGTGTTTATCATCTCAGAGACTTGCTGACACTGGATTTTGTGGGGAGGAGATCCTTTAGGCATTTCATTATTGTGGGATTTCCACACATCTTGCAGGATCAACACGCCATTTTTTTTCACACACGCACATATACTTTGATCCTTTGATTTCGAGCGCATCGAGTGGTGTTGATGTGCCAAGAGCCACTCATTTTCGGTGATGCCATGGTGTTCCTCCCCAGTCTGGCTGCAACCTTCTTCCCTATCCTACTCCAAATTTTCATTTATATCTAGCTGTGTTGATGTACAAAGAGCCACTCATTTTACACAGGAATCAATAGGTTGGTCTAGTTTGTTGTATAAGGCAGAACAAGAATGGGAACAATTGTCACTTTTTTGTGTACAGGTTTGTGATTGTATTAGTGATCTTGGTGTCTGCCTGTATGTGCTATTTCAGGAGCTCGTATTATGCATTATCTACACTGAATCAAGTGATTGATTATTTTGTACTGATGATAGATGCAGAAAGTGCAAGACTTCTACTCTCTACTTAATGAACTGATTTTGCTTCAGGATAACTAGCTTGATTAATTAGCATGTTTCTGCGATCAATGAATTACTAAGGTTGTGACCACATCTTGGAGGCTTGAGTTCCTTTAGCAGTTCTTTATTTTACTTAAAAGATCATGAACTCTTTACTTAACATATGTCCTTTTGTACCTTAGCAAGCATCAGTTAGATATCTCAATTTTTCACATGGGCCGTAGTCGTTGCTTAGTTAGCATGATTGCTTTGTTATGTGTTATCATGTGTGTTGAACCTATGCAGCTAGATCTTACTTTGTCTTAGTTATATAGTTAAGATCAATGCGTACTGGAACATTTAAATATTTCACCTATAATTTTCCAAGGCTGTGGTGAGCATATGCTTTCATCTTACCGCATGACAAGTTGGTTTCACATTGTATTTGGAAGAACGAGTGCGTGTTCAGGTTTTAGGATGAAATTTAATCCAACATCATTACTTCATGTTTTCCCACGTATATGTTGGCATCTTTGACTTTGATATGTTCATTGCACTCTATTGGGTCTGCTTTTGACCCAAGTACATTGCCGGGCAGTTGCGTGAAAAAGCATTGGGCTTGCAATGAAAGAAGTTCTAGAGAAATACTGGCCTTTTGAAGCAACAATTGACATGGCCGTACATACAAGTTTCTTTCCTGGATGTCTATCATCTGTTTTTCTGCTAGCTTTGATTTCTCTTTCTGGTCAGTTGAAACGGTTAGTCTTGATAGGTCGACCACTTATATTGTTTTGAAGGTTCAATGAGCATATGGTAAAGAAAGGTATCAATGGATTCACCAACGTAGATTACAAGAGTAAAGGTTTATCGAATGAGGCCTTGTCGCGGCGCTGCAAGTGTTGCCCCCCTCCTCCCCAAGGGCAAGGTGAAGGAAGGTGACTGTGTGGTTCTTCTGCAGTTTGCAGCGAGGATTGTTGTGTCCAACCTGCACAAAAATGCCAAGAAGTCCTTCTCGGAGACATAAGCCATGGCGCATTTTTTGCCATGATTTCCTTCGGTTGGATTTCGTGGATTTAGGTGTTGAAAAATTATGCGCTGTAGACGAAGGATTAAGGACATGTACGTGCACTACAACGAGAGATCTGGGCTGCTTCTTTGTGGCTTCCAAACTTGAAATGTTTGTTTGGAAGTTAGTTTAGTTTTTTGTTATGGATTCACAACTTCTCACATGTACCGTCCTCTTAGTCCTTTAGATTTCCAAAGAAACTAAACAAAAATATGGTGGTATGGTCCCAATATATAGTACAACTTAAAGCATTCCATGCTTTATATTTTCTCTGAAATTTGCTCTTGAAAAATCATGTATCTATGTTAGATCCGGTGAGAAAAGGCGGCTTTCAAGCAGAGGATGCGGGAGTGTTGATCACATTTGGTTTTCGATTTGGGTGTCTAAATATTCTTACAATACTTGGCTCCCTCTCGGCCTTTGCGCCATTGGCGCAACGAGTCATCTAATAAGAGGAAAGAACGATATAGTAAGGACTCGGACTCTACTTCGTGGCTGAGTCACCCGCAGCGCGCTAAACCGCCGCCGAGTCGGCGGGTCACCACCGAACTGCGCCCGGTTCACCGTTCATACACCCAGCCAAAGCAACTATTACCCCGCTCTAAGTCACGGTAACTGCGGTGATAGCTCGTCTTGCCAGTATGCCTCTGCTATGCACCGCGTCGAGGCGCCGCCCAACTTAGTGCTGCGCTAAGTCGCCGCTCCATCTCCGCCATGGCGCACCTGGCTAGTTACCCCCTGCTTTGCGCCGCCCGCGCCAGGCCGCCGCCTTCGCCGTCGCGCTAAACCGCCGCGGCTCAGACTACCGCCCTCACCTCAGCTCTGAGTCACCCAACAACACGTCAAAGACAACATACTAGAGATTGAGATGGCCGTGGACAAATTCAAGAGAACATGTTGAAGTTGAGCAGCTCAGACATGGATTTGACCTATGACCAATTGGTCTCTGGAGTCTGGACTTTAAGTTAGCATTAGAAGAAAGATAAATCGGCACTTGACGAAGATCATCTGAAGAATTATATTGGACCACAACATCAACAGCGCCACAGTTGGGGTCGGCCGCCGTCTGAGCTGCTGCCCTGTTCGTGTCCTGATCCCATCCGAGTCATTGTTGGGCCTCGCCTCCGCCTCCGGGTCGAACCAAACCTATTGCCACAACTCGCCACCGGATCAAGCTAGCCCCGAATCAATTCAGCGTGCGTCGAGTGGCCGTCTGTTCCGGGTCAACGAGTGACGGGTTTGAGATCGGGGCGACCGTCTTCAAACCGGATTCTACCTCCGGCAAGGCGCGCGTTCGAGCGACCCTCTGTTCCAAGTCACCGCAGGTCCGCAACCTTGGGCCGGCCGTGTCTCCGCAGTTGCTCTGTGCCCTCGCTCATCCTTGCCGATTCCCAATTTGCAGCTGCGCCCGAGTCGTCGTGGACGCGAGTCCCGCCACCGGCTACGCTTGCTGGCTCCGCCACGCCATTTACCTCTGTTGCTGCCCTTCCGGGTTACGACCACAGAGGTGCCACGAGCCGCCATGGTCTCCCCTTGACGGCGCCGTCACTCCCGCGTTGAACCGACCCACCTTGACTCGGCCTGTGTTGCCGCTGAGCCGCCTCGGCCGCCCCTGCAAGACCCACTCGGTTGCCTCCGGTTGTGTCCGACTACGAGCCGCCCCGCTCTGGGCCCGCGCCGGTCGACGGCGTCGCCTCTGTGCCAACTCCGCCGGGTCACCGCGTTTCCAAAAAGCCGCGCCCGAGCCCACGTCCGGGCTACCGTGCCGAGCGCCGCAGTTTCAAGCCGCCTGCCGGTTTAGCTTCCGCCAGGGTTTCAAGTCGCCTATCTCGCGCTGAACGGTCCCGTGCTAAGTCGCCGGATTCTGTCGCCTTGAGTCACCTGCACTATGCATCCATTTCGCCTCCTCTTGGCCACCCAGTAACTGGCTCCTATCCAACCGGTGCCCTTTCTTTGAAACCGCCGAGGCCGAGACCCGCCGGTGCTCCCGTTGAACAGCCGCTGCTCTTTTGTCTTTGCTGCGTCCCAGCACCTCCGCGCCACACGCCCCCGCTGGCCCCTGCAGACTCCTCCCGCTGTTTTCTTATTGTGGCCGGTCACCCAAGTTGGAGGGACTGGTATATTACGTGGGGATACACTTGTGTTGGTCGGCGCTTTAACTGTTTTCTCCAAGTTCCAGTACGTGTGTGTGTGTGCACAAATTCAGTATGTGCTAGTGCTTCTATTGCCCGGGATGTCTCAAGATCCAGCGGCCATGGCCACCTCCTGTGCGACAGGAGAGGAAGCAACATAAGCGCGACGTGTGGACGACCACAACAAACGGCCGGATGGCACGCCGAGTAGACGCACACAGCCGTGCGAGATATCTGGATTATGGCCGCCATTATCCCCAAGCGTCATGGACAGCAGTACTGACAGACAAAACAGCAGCAGTCATATACGTCCAATATCGCCGTATGGACGTATGTACACCAAAGTAGCATTCAAAGGCAATCAATCAACACGGGAGCTTCTCACGTGGAAACAAGGGGCTCCATTGTGGATTTTTGATTTTCTGGTCTCACGGCCGTGACAATAAAGGCTCGGATTAATCCGCTTGACAGGAATCATAAGTGACAGCATACTTCAGATATGAAGGGATCCAGAAATTGCTGCTACTGCTACTGCTAACAAGCCGGGGGCAATCTGCTATGTCATTGAAACCAAGTGTTACTACTCTCCGTCCCATGTGAAGATCAAAACTACAGCAGAGTTTGCGCGAGAATCAAGAAATAATACTATTACCTTTTGGATCAGAAGGACAATGACTATGTCCAGTATTATCCAGCATCAGTATCCACCTTATCCGGCAAAAATCAGGTGCTATTTTTTCAATGTTTTTCATCACATATATTAATTTTCCGAAAACAATTACTTTTTCCTGCAATATTTTGAAATGCCGAATAATTATTCATGACAAAGATATTGTTATACCGCGGATATGGAGCGTGCGCCGGCATAATTTTGCACAGGCATTCCTCCGTGCCATGTTGCTCGACGGATACACGTGCAAGTTGTCGCCCCCGCTATTCGGCTTACATCCATCCGTGCCTGCGGTCGATTCGTGCGTCCCAACCGGCTTACAACGCCGCGACCGACTTATCTGTCTGATCCCGCGACTGACTTGTCCATGGTTGATTTCAACTTCACCATGGTGATCTTCAACTCCACGGTGGATAATTTCTGGCCTAACATATCAGGTGAAATCCATCCAGTATATTTTTATATTATATATTGCTTTCTTTAAAAGAGCAATTACTCCGGCTTGCAAAGTTATCTAATGCAGGACCCTAAACCGCCATATTGGTGCAAATTTAAAAGCCGTCAGAAAGTTTCTGGCTTAAAAAGAAGGATTCCGGTTTAAAATTCGGCTCAAGGGAAAGTTGTCTCCCACAAAGCTTTGAAGCTCTCAATATCCGGTTTAAGAATTTCTGGTTCAAAAAGAATAATCTCTCGCAAGTTCGAGTTCTCTGAAAAAATTAAAGGGACCAAAGAGAGTCTGTTGCAAGAGCACAACTCAAACATAGGTGCCCCTTGAGCACAGCTCACAATATCATTTGGGGGCTATGTTCGAACCATAGTCACACCTCTTGATAGGCATAAGGGCCACCAAGGAAATCATTTGGGGGCTCTGATCGTGTCCGAACCATAGTCACACCTTGATAGGCAAAAGGGCCACCAAGGAAATCATTTGGGGGCTTGGTCGTGTCTGAACCATAGCTACACCTCTTGATAGGCATAAGGGCCACCAGGGAAATCACTTGGGGGCTGTGGGTTCGAACCATAGCTACACCTCTTGATAGGCATAAGGGCACCAGGGAAATCACTTGAGGGCTTGGTCGTATTCGAACCATAGCTACACCTCTTGATCGGCGCAATGCCACAATTATGACTACTTGGGGGTTCTGGTCGTATCCGAACCATAACTTAAACCCTCTTGATCATACACATACATCATCATATATTGCATCATATATTGCATATCATGTATCATATGTCCATGGATAAACCAGTTTATATCGCAGGAATCAGTTTTCAAACCGGGTTATATTATTCAAATCTTTAATAGCCAACATGGCTGGATTTTTATTATGGTCATCAATAACCAGTATTATGATTAAGGTTTTCAAAGTCGCTTTAGCGCAATGGCTATCATATTATCAATGGATATGATTTATTCTACAATTGAAGGAATAGTCGAGTTCTTTGCGGGCTTACAACCCGCACTTGGGGCTACATTATTTAAGTTGAGATTACATCAAATATGCAAGTCTAATGTCGCGCAAGCATGCACCATGACACTTGGGGCTAATGCAAAGTCATTTTTGCTCACCTTATTGAAGACCCGACTCATCACATTGTAATGAGCCGGCCCTTGAGGGCTACCAATTGCCTCTGTCAACAATTTAAGGTACAAAGCTTTTATCCATTACATTGAAGGGTCCTTTGCTCGGTTGGTAAAGCACAAGGCTCTTAACCTTGTGGACGTGAATTCAAGCCCCATGATGGGGGTTACATCATATGATGTTATTTTCATTGAAGTACATATCAAAGTCCCAGCTCAATATTATCTTACTGAGCCGGCCCTTGGGGGCTACACGTTGTTGTTCAAAGTTTACGATATTATATTTACAAAGTCCCTGCTCATTATTGCATAATGACCCGGCCCTTGGGGGCTACACTGGTTGAAGTTTTTATGAGCATCAGGCAATTACAAGTCCCAGGTTGGTGCAAGCATGACAACCCGACACTTGGGGGCTACATAGGTGGAATGCTCAATTTTGACTAGTGATTGAGATGAACAACCTGGATTTCTTCAAGATTGTGATATTTATATTGAAGCAAGTCTTAAGCTGTTGCTATGCTACCTTCTTAAGACTTGGGGGCTACAAGTGATAGGCATATAAGAGGTATATTTTCAAGCTGGATGTTAACTACAAGTATGACCCGGTGCTATCAATATTTATAAACCGGTGATCTTGGCAATAATAAACCGGCAAGTTCTACGTCTTTAAACCGGCTGAAGATCAGATGAGTATTTCAAGGACCAATATTGTTTTTAAGCATTGGGAGCTGAATCAAAGGAGTTATTCTTCACAATATATTTTCTATGAGAAACCAATGTCAGCAAATTATTATGAAGCTGGCCTATTATACCGGATTTTCTAGAAGAAGGAAGTGACAAGGACTTAAGGATGATCAGGATCAGTTTAACATGGATAAATCCAAATTAAACTGGGGGCTAATGTTGGGGATATACCCCGCGGTATGACCCGGCCGGAGTCATAATCCGGCTGGGACTTGGTAAACCGGCGAGTGTTAAAACGGCGGACAGTTAAGACAGATGGCTAAGACAGACGGTAAACCGGCGAGTGTTAAAATGGCAGAGTTAAGACAGATGGTAGCACCGGCGGGTGTTAAGACAATTATAACCCGACAGGCAATGTTAAACCGGCAGACAATGTTAAACCGGCAGACAATGTTAAACCGGCAGACTGTTAAACCGGCAGACGTTAAGAAGCCCATGAAAGGAAGTCAAAATAGTTTAAGTATTAGTCCGAGATGGACTCTACATGTAACCTGCCCCTTCAACTTATATAAGGAGGGGCAGGGCTCCCCAAAGGGGGACAAGCAAACAATAATCTCTAGGGCTAGACTCAACTAGAGGAGAGCCGGTTTACGGCGACTCCCTCTTGATGATAATGAGATCTAGCCTCAAACAACATGTAGGGTTGTTACCGGATGATGTTTCCCGGGGCCCGAAGCTGTCTAAACCCTCGTCTTGTGTTGCGTTTCTCGATTCCGGTCAACCCCTCTCAAGCTACCACATAGATGCATTGTCCTCACGATTATTTCCTCACACTAAGGACATCTGACGTGTTAATTCAACAACAGATCTGCTTCCCCTCCACCGACATACGGCCACGGCAACACAGTCAACAATTTGGCCATGGGTTCATCCAATCCTGCACGCTCCAGAACATCGGGTTCCCCGGCAAAAAAGAAAAAGATCGGCGCGACATGTGGAGGTGACCACACCGGCAACCAAAAATGGTACTCCTCTTCCCTTATTCGTGCAAATCTTACATTTCTGCTTGCATGATATTCACCCATAGAGGACACTAGTTGACCGCTTCTTCTTGATACTAGATGTTCCTAGAAACTCGCGATGCACAAGGTTTCTCCTCATATACTATTTCAGCTTAGCTAGAGGTTTGTCGCCCCCTGAATTTCAATTCCTGGTCTGTTGATTCCCAATTAACGGAAGCATTCCCCGGCATAACAGGCGCTAGTCCGCCTATTACACCGGGGAAGCAGCGCATCGATGTTTATCTTAGGGGCGTGTGGGGCCTAGAGCTACTGTCGCCCGATCTTGAGGTTGACCGAGATTAAAGGGATGGCCTGGGGGCGCTGCCAAGCACGGTGGTGGTGTGAGGTCGAGGGGAGGGCGGGGCGGCGGAGGCAGGGGTCTGGGCCGGTGGTCGTTGGCGGTTCGAGAAAGATCGTCATTAAGAAAATCGACTGACCAATTTATTTTCAGTCGACTGTTATCTTGACATGACCACATGTGGTGGTGTGCTGGAGGAGTATCTGCATTTCCTGTGCTCATATATTAGAAAATCATACGGAGTAGAATCTAATTTTGTTTGCCATGTAATGTTGTAGAGCTATCATATGTCTCCTGTCATTTATTTTTCAGCCACACTATCTGCTACTTTTACGATGCACTAGTTACGCACACACTTCACCCATACTCTCACTATTGTGTTTTTATGCAAGGGTATTTCAGACTCTGCTGCTATGAGAGAAGCAAAAAAGAAAAGAGAAAGTCGCTCGGCGTCATACACGAATAGGCGGACACGTTACAACGCTATAAAGGGTGTAGTGTCGGCAGATGGAGACAGTAAATGTAGCTCTGAGTTGATGACCTCGCTATAATGAACCACCATCCTGTGCTTGCTTTAACCCAGCGGTGTCATATGTGGTTGCATGTTCCATATGTTGTCTAGCTTGTATTCGAAAGGCCGATGTCGGTCTTTATTAAGATAAGGAAAGATATTTTTTACATGAACCACCATCCCGTGAGCACCAGAAGACAAATAGCTAGTCAGGTCACCGGTCGAGCCAGTGACAAGCCCAGCAGAGAGAGGCATCACCTGGAAGCCAACTAAAAAGCTGCGATGGTGGCGAAGCAGCTTGCCTCCCACCAGGCTCTCAGGTCCTAGATGATCATGCTCACCACTCTAGCCGGATGTCTAGCTTGTATTGCTTCCAATTTGGTTAAATTGCATCTGCTTAGCTTTCACATTATACCTTTGAATATGACATGCCTTTCTGTTTTTGGTACATACTAGTACATCTGTGCATTAACCATGTTCTTACATCAAACTAATGTTCTTGTGTATCCCTCATCAATAACTTATGATGAGGCAGTCAGGCAAGCGGAATACTCCTCATTTAAAGAATGCATCGTCAGCCTCCCGACATGATTCTCAAGAAACAAGGCTAGATGAAGATAGTGAATGTAGCTCTGTAGTTGATTACCGCATTTCCCCTACACTAGCATCACAAGTGCTTGCTCTAACTTGGCAGCGTGATATGTAGTTGCATGTTTCATATGGTGTCTTGATTGTAATTCTTCCAATCTGGTTAAACTACATGTGCTATTCTGCTTAGCTTATACATTATACCTATTAATGTGACATGCCTTCCTGTATTTAGTACATAGTACATCTGTCTATTAAGCATGTCCTCACATAAAACTATTGTTTTTTTGTATCCCACATAAATCAATATGACGAGACACCTTCAGTATATGCAGTGTGATATTAGTTTCATCTTTGATATGATTTATAGCATGCGCTGCTTCTAATTTGTTGAAATGCCATCTATGATGGAACACTTTTAACTTGGCAAAGTCATATTGGTTGCATCTTTCACGTGGTGTCTAGCTTGCATTGCTTCTTATTTGGCGAAATGGTTTCTGCTTAGTTTTTACAAACAGTTGTGAATATGCCATGCCGTCCTGTTTTTCATATTATTCCATCTTGGAATCATGTGTTTGCCTTACATCAAAGTAGTGATTGTCAGTATCATGCACGAATGAGTTCTGAAGAGTGAATTTTATTGCTTTTTCTTGTCGGTTTTACTTGACAATTCAAAATCAATAAAGCGGAAGGAAGTTAGCAAGGCAGCGGATGAAGGTGCTGCTTCCAAATGGAGGGCCTCTATAGATTCAACTCCTCCATCCCCCCAAGATGATTTCCAAGACAACACATGCATAGACACTCAACATAGCTGTGTTGGTGATGAGCACGTCTCCCCTAGTGCACCATCACAGGTGCTCCCTCTAACTTGGCACTATTATATGTGGTTGCATGTTATGTATGATGTCTAGCTTGTATTGCTTCTAATTTGTTTTGAATTGCATCTGCTTACTTTACACATTGTACGTGTGACTAAGACACGTGTTCCTGTTTCTAGAACATACAATATCTGTCTATCGCACCATGTTCTTACATCAAAGTACATTTGTTCTGAAGAACTAAATTGTTATTCGTTTTTCTTGTCGGCTTGAATTAACATGGCACAGAGAAAGAGGAAGCAAGACAGAACGACATGGAAAGGGAAGCGGAACAATCCTACAGATTCTGCTAGTACCGATGGTGCAATAGAAGGTCAAAGTCCGGCGGAAAATTGTACCGATAGGGTATCCCATGCTACACGAGCTGTAGAACAAGCCAAACAGAAGCAAATAGCTACCACCAAACAAGCAGAGACAACCCTAGTTGTTGCAACACCTTCCACAGTACCACCAGCTGCACGATTTACTCGTTCGTCAACTCAGCTAGTAGCACGTTCCCAAGCTCCTTGCCACGACACTACTTCGAAGCACTCTTGACACAAGATGAGTTGGCAAGATTAGATGAACTTTGTGAGCTTCAACAGAAGAAGAAGGTAGTTCTTTGAGTCAAGTTCTGATTGCATGCTTCTTTATATGTAGTGTCATAGTTTGATGTACACTAACACTTCCTATGTTTGTTGTTGGACTAGCACCTAGGCGCGAGAGAAACAAACATCGGGGATAATGCTCGATAGGTTAACTAAATCTAGATGAGGAAGAATGGAGATCCGTTTTGAGGTAGGTTTAAAAAGGCCACGTGATGCTCTGAGTCAGCCACGTTAGTATCGAGAGCAGCGGTTCTTTGTTAGGTGTCATGTCGTATCCTCCCAACATGGATTGATGCAGGAATGACAAAGCGAAACCAGTTCAACACCTTCCTCGACCATTTATACTGTAAGTATGGTTATGTCTGGAAACTAGTAATATCGTCTTGCTCATCCAATACTTTCTAGGTTGCTTGATAATGAGACTCCATAATTTTCAACAGATGAGGTTCAAGTTGCATAGCCAAGATGATGCAACCGGACAAGCTTGCACCCATGTTTTCAAGTCTGCTCTGCGACGATGTCGGTATAACTTGAGGAAAACTCACTTTGAAGGCAAGGCTAACGGTGAACTTGCCCAAACATCTCGATGGAAAATATATCTGATGAAGACTGGAGAGGCCTCGTTAAACACTGGTCCGATCCGAAGTATCAGGTACATTATATATATGTGATCATATCACATGTTGAAGTCTTATTTACGCATGTGCCACACAAATCTATCTTCTTGTAGGTGAACTGTTCAAAGAACAAGGCCAACCGTCAAAGTGAAATTCAACAGATTTACGGGATCTCATAGATATATTGCACACTGCGAGGCTCTTGTAATTAGCTGTTGTTTCACTCTTTTCGTTGTACCATATTATCAGATCTATATTGACTTGTTACAAATGCAGAGGAAAGCCTGCAAGGACCAAAAAGTACCTAAACCAAATGCTGTGGAAATCTTCAAGGACTATCACACCAGCAAGAAGAAGGGCATGACTACACCAGTGAAAGCCGCTGTTGTAAGTCCTTAATCCTCATGCCTTTTAACTACTACCTACTCTGACTTGTGCCTTGAACTGCATGGTTTGCAGCCAATGTCTATTACTCTTTTCAATTTTATACACAATTGTCTTAGCGTATCATTGCACCTTACAAGGTTTAAAAGAGAGGAGTGATGTTCCTTTGATCTTGACCTGTAATCTAGTTCCGTGCTGGACTTGCCCATACAACGTTACAATTGCCTTTTTTTCTGTTCTCAGTTGTTTTGTGATATGAATGATGTCATACTATGCTTACCGTATTATAAACTTCGTCTCTTTATCCTTAGCCCTCAATACAATGTGAATAAATAGACAATACATTAGCGATGGTACATGGTCATATGTTTGGAAGCTGGTTTTATTATGTACTTTGCAATAAAATACAACTATTATTTTACATGGGTTCACCAGAATAAGTTCTGTATATAGACCAAAGCTATTTTGTTTGGTTTTGCTGCCTCCTTAATATCTTCTGTTCTGGTACTACTAATTTAAAACCACAACTTTTCAGCGAGCTATGGAAAAAATGGTGGAACCGCCACCTCAATGTCAGCTCTTGCTGAAGTGGGTCAGCACCTGTCCACTAACAGTGCCAAAAGCATGTTCCTACGTAATACCGGGTTGGTTGTTAAGGCAATCTCGTCCAAACTGCCTCATGATCAAGATATGCAAGCTCTAAACAATGTTGTATCTACGCTCCAGACACAAGTCCATTCCCTAACAGAGACCCTTTGTGAAACAAGGAGAGACATTGTTCGATGTTGTCAAGATATGCATGGTTTTGAAACCAGACTATCAGACATTTGCTATGTTGTTTAGGAGCCTAGGAGAACTAAAGGCGAAGGTTATGGTGCTCCATCGGACAATACAACATGAAAACGTAACAGTCAGGTCAAATGAACTAAGCTTCTGAACTTCTGGCGGTGCATTTATCTGCTAGACTGTTAACTTTTATGCCAACCTTCCTTTTGTTTTATAGTTGTAATTTGTTTTGGTGCAATACAAAATTTGTTCTTAACGTGCAGCCACCGGTTGAAGAAAACAGCAAGCCATTTTTGTATAGTGTAGGGTGTTCCCTATATTTGCACTGGTGGCGAACTTTGATGCCCACCGGCTGTAGTTTACATGGGCCTCCTACGGGCTGTAGAAACAATGGGCCTTCTAAGGGCCGTAGAAACAATGGGCCTTCTACGTGGCGTAGAAACAATGGGCCTTATACGGGCCGTAGACACAATGGGCCTTCTATGGGCCGTATCATCAATGGGCCTTCTACGGGCTTATGATCGGTTGGCCAAACATGGGCCAACAACAGACCACATTATGGCCGTAAATGGGCTAGAGTTGAAATCGTCTGTTCATGCGCCGACCATAACAGGACATCGTTCATCGGCCATATTCTGAGGACGCTATGAAAATGGCCCAACGTATTAAGGGGCCACAAACGGGCCGACTGTAACCACAGTTTGAATTTGGCCGACAAGCAGAAAATGACAGTAACAGGCCGTAAGTAAATGAATGTGGAAATGAGCCCAAGAGTAAATGGGCCCCGAGAAAGCCGAAAGATAACATGGGCTGGAAATGGCCCAATGGAATAATGGGCCGTTAATGGGTATAAAGTGATACACTGTTCATTACGGGCCAGTTTCACCACGGGCCGTTAATGGGTATAAAGTGATACACTGTTCATTACGGGCTAGTTTTACCACGGGCCGTTAACGGGTCGAGAGTAATAAGGGCCTCATATGGGCCGAAAGACGCCATACATGGGCCGGAAGTTAAAATGGGCTGGAATTATATTGGACGGCCCAGATGACGCTACTGGGCCTAATTCGGTTAGGCCGTAAACGGGCCCTGGGTTAGCGGGATGTAAATGGGCTATATGCGAACAGGTCGTTAACAGGCTTGCCGTGGGCGACCCGCCACGACCAAGTCAAGCGGGCGACCTTTTCACGAGAATGGGCCTCTGTTGGGCGTGCCACGGTCGACGTATCATAGGCGCTTTGTGTCCAATGAGTGGATGACATCTGTCCCAACGGTGAGCTGACACGTGTTTCCTCCAGCCAATGATGATTTTACATTTGAAAATCCCCATTGGTCGGGGCTGTTAACGGGTTATTGGATCCAAAACCGGACCCGATATCTTAACGGCGTTCCGTTATGGTGGATACCACGTGTCGGTCACCCTTCACGAAAGCACTTATGTGACGTGCGATTTATCGTCATGGAAGTGCACACTTCCGTGATTATAATTTTGGTAATGTCATGGAACACTTCTACGACAACACAGGTATGACTATCTTGATTCTGTCATAAATTTGTCATGGATGTACATGCATGACAGAAAACGTGACCTACTGTGACAAACACGTATCATCACGAAGTGTATTTTTTTTGTACTGAAACCTTTGTGTCTCGTTGATACGTCCATTTTGCATCATGCTTTTAAATCGATATTTATTGCATTATGGGCTATTATTACACATTATGTCACAATACTTATGCCTATTCTCTCTTATTTTACAAGGTTTACATAAGGAGGAGAATGGCAAATGGAAAAGGAGCAAATATTAGAGACCTATTCGCACAACTCCAAAAGTCCCGAAACTCCATGAAAGTTATTTTTGGAAATAATAAAAATACTGAGTGGAAGAAATACGGAGGGGTCCACCACAGCCACGAGGTGGGGCACGCCCTACCATGGGCGCCCCCGCCTCGTGGGCCCCTGTTGGCCCTCCGGTGCCCATCTTCTGCTATATGAAGTCTTTCGCCCGAAGAAAAATCATAAGCAAGCTTTTGGGACGAGACTCCGCCGCCACGAGGAGGAACCTTGGCGGAACCAATCTGGGGCTCCGGCAGAGCTGTTCTGCTAGGGACACTTCCCTCCCGGAGGGGGAAATCATCGCCATCGTCATCACCAACGCTCCTCTTGTCGGGAGAGGGCCAATCTCCATCAACATCTTCACCAGCACCATCTCTTCTCAAACCCTAGTTCAACTCTTGTATCCAATTCTTGTCTCTAGGTCTGGGATTGGTACTTGTAGGTTGCTAGTAGTGTTGATTACTCCTTGTAGTTGATACTAGTTGGTTTATTTGGTGGAAGATCATATGTTCAGATCCTATATGCATATTAATACTCCTCTGATTATGAACATGAATATGCTTTGTGAGTAGTTATGTTTGTTCCTGAGGACATGGGAGAAGTCTTGCTATTAGTAGTCATGTGAATTTGGTATTCGTTCGATATTTTGATGAGATGTATGTTGTCTCTCCTCTAGTGGTGTTATGTGAACGTCGACTACATGACACTTCACCATTATTTGGGCCTAGAGGAAGGCATTGGGAAGTAATAAGTAGATGATGGGTTGCTAGAGTGACAAAAGCTTAAACCCTAGTTTATGCGTTGCTTCGTAAGGGGCTGATTTGGATCCACATGTTTCATGCTATGGTTAGGTTTACCTTAATACTTCTTTTGTAGTTGTGGATGTCGGTGTCAAAACCGGCGGATCTCGGGTAGGGGGTCCCGATCAGTGCGTCAAGGCTGATGGTAACAGGAAGCAAGGGACACAGATGTTTACCTGTGTTCGGCTCTCTTGATGGAGCTAAAACCCTACTTCCTGCTTGATTAATATTGATGATATGGGTAGTACAAGAGTAGATCTACCATGAGATCGTGAGGCTAAACCCTAAGAGCTAGCCTATGATGGTATGATTGTAATTGTGATCGGCCTTCTAAGGACCAACCTCTCCGGTTTATATAGACACCGGAGAGGGCTAGGGTTTATATGGAGTCGGTTACTAGGAAGGAAATATAATATCCGGATCGCCAAGCTTGCCTTCCACGCCAAGGAAAGTCCCATCTGGACACGGGCCGAAGTCTTGAGTCTTGTATCTTCACGCTTCAATAGTCCGGACGTTGTACACAGTCCGGCTGTCCGGATACCCCCTAATTCAGGACTCCCTCAGTAGCCCCTGAACCAGGCTTCAATGACGACGAGTCCGGCGCGCAGTATTGTCTTCGGCATTGCTAGGCGGGTTCCTTCTCCGAATACTCCAAAGTGCTTTTTATGACGAATAGTGTCCGGCCTCCAATCAATGTTGTGCTCCTTGGCTTCGGTGTCTCAGTAATGACCATCTCCATGTGTCGAGCGAATGCGAGGAGTCGAGGCATTTTTGCATTTGCCACCCTCAATCCTCCAGGCGAACCATCTATTTGAAGGGACGGGATTCTCAGATCAAACCTCACTCTCCTCCCGAGCCAAGATCCGGCAGGCGCTCGCTAAAGTCATTCCAACATGGCCGGCTGTCGCAGCTCATCTGCTTGCCCTTCTCGTTCCAAGTTGGGGGATTGGGGAGAGTGTTCAATTCCTCATAGCCATTTGACAAAGTTACAAACCCAAGGGTTTCTCCCACCGGCATTCATGGTCTCCGTCCGAGATGGAATAGCCACTTATGATGGAGGAGACCAAGCTGAGGGATCTCCTAACCCATCTCCGGAGGAGCGTATATGTCTGATCCCTCATCTGCTGAGGGGCGTCGGGTTCCCTATCCACCCGTTTCTTGGCGGGCTCCTAGAGTTCTCGGCCTCCGCCACGATCTTACCCTGCCTCTATTCTGCACATAGCGGGTATGTTGCCTGTCTTGAGCTATTTTTAGACTGCGAACCACACTTGGATTATGGCGGAAGCTGTTCGCCTCGTCCCCGCACCCGTGGAGAGTCCCTATGCCAAGTGGGCGGGGCAAGTATGGCGCATTGCCGAGACCGGATACCTGTCCGGCACTCCTAAGAAGGCACCGAAAACTGGCCTTGGTGGTTCTATATAAGCAGCGTCCCCTTCCGGATCCAGTCCGGACAGGTCTCCGCAAGTTCAACAACGCCCGCCAAGGGCACGCCTAAGCTGGCGCCCAGGGCCCTCAAGAAGAGGACACGAGGGAAATATTCCTCCTGATGGACAGGATAAAGTTACTGGCCATATCCGGACTGACGATACTTGAGGTTATGGCGATATGCATAAGACGGGGAGTGTAGCCGCTCCAATATCGGGGGAAGCCCATGTGGCATTTCAATGGGGTAGACGACGCCACCCACTGTGGCCGTAAAGGTCCGGACTCCCTGCCGCTCTGGCAAGGATATTGTCCGATCTGTACAAAGGGGAAGAGGGGAATTCGCCGCATAAAAACGCTGGCCGAATTCTCCATGTACAACCCCCAAATGAGGTAAGTTGCCATTCTTTTCCCCGCTTTGCTCTAGCGTTCTTCTGCTAAGATTACTTGCACCAATGCTTCTGGTCAGGAATTAAGGAGGGCCGTAGAAGGAATCTTGACCCCTCCCATAACCAGAAGGACCTGGAAGACCCTAGATCCGGGACTTAAAGTGGATCCAAATATCACCGTGGAGCTCGTCAACGGGGTATTTTACCAGGCGAGCTGGGATGGCGCCCTAGTGGCCATTACGGCCGACTACCCAGGACTGCTCCCTACCTCGTGTGTAAGCCGAACTAGAAATCCCTATCCTTCAAAGAGGACTCCCCCAGGTGTTATAATTTACCTTTGAGGCGTCGTTCTATTTGCAGAAATGACAGCCCGAGCGAGGGGCCGAGCCCCTAGGGACTAAATCAACCACAGGCGTCGAGATCAGGCGGGCTCAAGAGGAAGGCGGTGAGGTTGACACACTGCTACAGAGGTAAAACAATAACTTGTCCTGTAATTATAGAGTTTAAAATATGACAACGCCCTTTGTGTCTGGCAGGAAGAAGAATAACCGGAGTATATCCGGAGACCCTACCAATCACGCCTCCACCACCGGGTTGCAGAACCGGCTTGAGGGTGGATGCGACATAGAACCAGCGTCGCATGGCTCTCCAACGAGAGTCTTGAACATGCTCTCAGCCATGAATTCCAGTAGAGGCGCCATGAATCCACGAGCGCCACGGGCCGTGCCAGAACAACATCTTTTCCAAAGAGGCGTTTAATGCCTTTAATTCGACGGACGCGTACGTCCAAGCTGCTCGGGGCAGGCTTGCCCAAGCGACAAGCCAGTATACCAAAGACATACGGGTGAGAAATTTTGATAAGTATGTATAGCAGTAGCCCCTGAGACTTGAAAGGGTTGAAACAATAGTTTTAAGGATCAATTTATGTACATGTTCTTGTAGAGAAGAACGAGCAATTGTTTCGGGAGCTGGAGGACTACAAGGCTGAACTGAGGGCCGCAGTTGCCAAGTTAGTGGAACCCCAAAGGCCCTCATCTGGTAACAATTATCACAATTGTGCGAAGATGCACTGGTTAGTAAATGGATAATATGACAAGTCTAACAGAAAATTCTGCAGACAATCCCGGGGTGAATCTGGAGGGCGTAGGAGAGGACACATCGCATCTCAAAAAGCAGCTAGAGGCTGGCGGCGCATTCTTCTGCGAAGTTAGGCGGAGAAGAAACGATCTTAAAGATGCCAAAGTCTAGATGGACGTGGAGTTAAAGATCTCTGCGCTCAGGTGGCGGACTCCATGAAGGAGAACAAGAGGCTTCGACGCTGAATTTACATAAGTGCCTAGACGAACTGTTATGCGATTCGGCGAGGAAATATATTGAAAAGAATTTTGCTTGCAGGAATGTTAACGGTCGCCCGAGGAGGAGATGCCCTCATCTCGCAAATGATTTATTGCAAGACCTTTCGCGATTGCACGAGCGAAGCTCGGCAAGTGATGCAGGTATTGCTCGGGCTTTGTGGCCATCAAGCCTCTGCCGAATGGCTGGAGGAACTTGTGGACCTGCTTCAAGGAGCCCGGACGCTTAGTCTATGGAAGATATCAGCATGCGGCAAGGAGCAAGAGAAGCTGGGCAATGGTGAAGACACGCTACACCAAGCTGGACCCGAACCATATGGCGAAGTGGGACGGCGGGGCCCGATGGGCAAGAAATTCCCGTTAGTCCGGTGTATGACCAGGTGGCGTTGGCAGCTAAGTATTCTCAACAGGTTGTAAGCTAGATAGCCTGTTGGATGGTATATAAGAGGAATGTAATCAGTCAAATGGTATGTAAATTAATGGGCATGATTAGCCCCTAGCCGGATTAAAATCATTTGTCATGGCGGGCCTTTTCCCTTCAGCCCCCGGACCCTATAGTCCGGGGTGTGTCCGAATACCCACTCAGTTATAGAAAACCGGGGTATGCATGGAAACAAGGCGTAGGGGTCATATGTGCTTGAAGACAAGTACCCAACTAGTTATGTTATATTACATGGATAGTAAGAAACATCTTCCAGAGAGAATAGTTCCATTAGGGGTTCCTTTCTCTGGGTACGCATGCGACGATGCACATGTCCGGACTGCGAACGATGGCGCAGGATACAAGACTTCTGGGGATTCCTGTTATAATAAACGAACACATCTTTCATTCACCGACCGAATATTCTCTTAAGGAAGCTAGCTTTCGGCTTCACCCAGTCTGAGGTACACATCTGGCTGAACCGTCAGTAACAATCGCAGAGGTTCTCCCCTTATGCCCTAGCCGAATTAACGGGAACGTAGGGCATAAATACAAGAGCCAGGCAACCCATCTTGGCAACATCTTAAGTCATATCGATGCATATAATGGTGAGGAAAAGGCACATATGGAAAAATAATGCATATGTGATGGGCAGAAAGCCATGTGAGTAATCATTTTTAGCTTCCGTATAGGAAGCCCCTAGGTATTGCTTACACACTTAGTGCGGCCGGAGCGATCCGGAAATCCGCACTGTATTGAATACTTTGTGTGAAGATAGAAAAAGGTCGAGAAAGGAAAATGGGATGGGGCATAATTAAAGGGAGGGTTAGGAGGCGAACAACGTGTTCGGCGCTAGGCGTAGAATCTCCGTAGTCTTGCCGCGTTCCATGGGTTCGACTCGATCTGTTATCGGATGCATTACGTGGCGATGCGCTCCTCCGGTGAGAACTTTGTCAATGACGAAGGACCCTCCCACTTGGGTTTGAGTTTGTCCTTCTTCTTCTCCGGTAGGCGTAGAGCAGGCTTCGCCAATATTGTAAGTTTTGGCCCGCACTTCTACTGCTTTGGTATCGTCGAGCCTGCTGGCGATAGAATGCGGAGCGGGCTTTTGCGACATCGCTCCTCCTCCGGGGCATCAAATTGTCCTGCCTATCTAACTTCGGCTTCCTTCTCTTCATTACATGCATCGCGTGGCGAATCATGTATTATGTCGCAAGGTAATATCGCTTCCGCCGCATACACCATAAAAATGGTGTGTATCCGGTGGTGCGATTTGGCGTGGTCCGTAGCCCCAGTCTGGTCGAGCTCCTCCACCCAATCGTATATGACTCTTTTAAGGATCGCACTAGCCTGGGTTTGATACCGCTCATAATGAGACCATTTGCCGCTCTACCTGGCCATTAGTTTGTGGATGGTAGATGGAAGCGTGTCGAGCTGATGCCCATTTTGCGCACCAAGTTTTCACTTTGTCGGCTGTGAAATTTGAGCCATTATCGGTGATGATCTTTGTGGGGACACCGTGTCGATTGTCACGACCACTGGATATGAAGTCTATTCTTGGTCCGGATTCAACCGTTTTGACTGGTTTAGCTTCTATCCATTTGGTGAATTGTCCACCATGACCAATAAGTATTTTTCTTATGGCTTCCCCTTTAAGGGGTCCGACCATATCAACCCCAGACGCAAAGGGCCAAGTTATGGGGATTGTTTGTAGAGCGGTAGGGGCATATGACTCGATTGGCAAAGAGCGGCAACCGACACGGTGTTGGACAAGGTCTTGTCGTCTGCTTTCGAGCCGTCGGCCAATAGAAACCTGTCTGGAAGGCCTTGCTGACTAATGCCCGAGCCGCGGCGTGGTGCCCGCCCAAGCCGGCATGGATTTCAGCCAAGAGCTGCCGCCCTTCCTCTTCGGAGATGCATCTTTGAAGTACTCCGGTAGCGCTTTTCTTGTAGAGTTCCCCCTCGTAGACTTTGTAAGCTTTAGAGCGCCGGACAATGCAGCGTGCTTCATTTTGGTCTTTGGGGAGCTCCTACCTATTTAGGTAGGCCAAGAAGGGCTCGGTCCACGGGGCGATTACAACCATGATTTCATGGGCCGAGGACGTTATTTCGGGGGTAGAACCTCCGACTATGTCTGATGGTTCGGAATCCGGGGGTGTATTCGGGTCCGTGCTAGTATTGTCGGACTCCCCTTCCCATACTACGGATGGCTTGAACAGCCGTTCCAAGAATATGTTAGGTGGGACAGGGTCGCGTTTAGCGCTGATGCGAGCGAGGACATCCGCCGCTTGATTGTTTTCTCGAGCCACATGGTGGAATTCGAGCCCCTCGAACCGAGATGACATTTTGAGGACGGCATTACGGTAGGCTGCCATTTTCCGGTCCTTGGCATCAAAATCTCCGTTTATCTGTGATATTGCGAGGTTCGAGTCCCCGCGCACTTCTAGGCGTTGAATGCCCATAGAGACTACCATCCGAGGACCATGCAACAGAGCCTCATATTCGGCTGCATTGTTGGAGTCTGTGTATAATATTTGGAGGACGTACTGGACCGTGTCACCGGTGGGAGATGTCAGGACTACCCCTGCTCCCAATCTGGCCAGCATTTTAGAGCCGTCGAAGTGCATGATCCAGTTTGAGTATGCGCCGTACTCTTTAGGGAGTTCGGCTTCTGTCCATTCGGCGATGAAGTCAGCCAACAGAGCTTGGATTTTTGCCGGATTCGCCTCAATTCCTCTGTTGGAAACGATGAAGCCCAGCAGTTTCCCCGATGGGACGCCGAATGCGCACTTTTCCGGATTTAACATGATGTCGCATGTCCGGAGGTTTTTGAATGTGAGCCTCAAGTCATCTATCAGGGTTTCGACGTGTCTAGTTTTTATGACCACAACGTCCACATATGCTTCTACTATTTTGCCGATTTGTTTTTCCAGGCATGTTTGAATCATGCGTTGATAGGTTGCGCCGACATTCTTGAGCCCGAAGGGCATAGTGTTGAAGCAAAAAGGGCCATATGGCATTATAAAAGCTGTAGCAGCTTGGTCAGACTCTGCCATATTTATTTGATGCTATCCAGAGTACGCGTCGAGAAAACACAGCAAGTCGTGTCCCGTTGTGGCATCGATGATTTGATCGATGCGAGGGAGGGGAAAGGGATCCTTGGGGCAAGCCTTATTGAGGTCTTTGAAGTCGACGCATAGGCGCCAGGATTTGTCCTTCTTTGGTACCATCACCAAATTTGCCAGCCACTCTGGATGTTTGATATCTCTGATGAATCCGGCCTCGAGTAACTTGGCTAACTCTTCCCCCATTGCCTGCCGTTTAGGCTCTGAGAATCGCCTTAGGGTTTGCTTGACTGGTTTATATGTTCGGCCAGTCTACGCGGGATGCCTGGCATGTCCGATGGGTGCCAGGCGAAAATGTCCCAATTCTCGCGTAAGAAATCTCGCGATCGGCGTCAATTCGGGGCTCACCAGTGTCGATGGAAGCTGTCTTCGTGGGGTCCGTTGGATGGACCTGGAATTTGACTATCTCGTCTGCAGGTTTAAATGAGGTGGACTTGGGCCGCTTGTCTAGTATCACGTCGTCCCTGTCCACGGTGGCCCGTAGTGTTGCTAAATCTTCGGCTGCTAGGGCCTCGGATAGTGCCTCCAGGGCTAGTGCTGCGGTTTTGTTTTCGGCGTGAAGTGCGACGCTCGGGTCACTGGCTAGAGTGATGATTCCATTGGGCCCGGGCATTTTAAGCTTCATGTACCCGTAATGGGGTATAACTTGAAAGCTTGCAAACCCATCCCGCCCTAAAAGGGCATGGTATCTGCTGCTGAAAGGGGCTACTTGGAATGTGATTTCTTCGGACCTATAATTCTCCGGGGTGCCGAATTCTACGTCAAGTGTGATTTTTCCCACACCGTGCTTCCCGACTAGGGATAATTCCCCTGAAGGTTGTACCGCTTTGTTCAATGCGGCCTTTGTCAATTTCCATCTTGCTGAGTGTCTCTTCATAGATCAGATTTAATCCGCTTCCACCGTCCATGAGCACTTTGGTGAGTCGAAATCCGTCCACGACTGGGCTAAGAACCAGAGCGGCTAGCGCCCGGACAATCCGGGGTCGAGGTTCGTCACTGGCGTTAAAAGTTATAGCAGTGTCGTTCCAAGGGTTTATTTTTGCCACATGGTAAATTTTAGCGGAGCTTCGACGAGCTCGCTTGCGCCTATTATTCGAGGCAAAAGTCCCGAAGACTATTAGTACCATATTGTGTTTGTTGGCAGGATGTTGTCCCGTTGTGTGGCCCATAAGAAGATCCTCGCCACCTTTTGCCACCTGCTGGAGTATCCAACATGCCTTAAGGCTATAAGTAGGTGGTGTATCCGGAGTACTGTGGAGCTTACATGTCCTGTCGAGCCAATCTTCCAATACGGATCTCTGCCCTGGAGTGGGCTTTGGTTTCTTAGGGGTAGGGTCGGACGACTTACGAGTTAAATCGGTTTAGTTCGGACAAAGGTTTTGGCGAGAGCGATCTATCCTGAAATTCTATTTGCGTCTTCCAAGCGCTCTCCATCGCACGATACTTCCGTACTATGGTTGCCAAGTCATGAAGCGTACTATGACAGACGGCTTATAGCATTGAGGAGTCCTTCGTCCGTGCAGTTTTTGCAGAAAAGTGAGACCACGTCCTCTTCGCGGCAGTCCCTGACCTTGTTAAGCGCAAGGAGGAATCTGGCCCAGTAGTGATGTATGGTTTCCTGGGGCTCTTTCCTGATGCGAGAGAGACAGTTTAGGTCCGGTTTAGAGTCCGGATTTTGATCTGGTCTGACGCCCAAGGGCGCGGGCGGCCCCGAGCTAAACAGCTCAGTATCCAGGGTGCCCAATTTCTTGACCCGATGCCGGTTCTAAGTCCGGGACCTGGGTCAGGTTTTCTTCTGAGCAGGTCTTTGGCTCAAGGAGTTCGGTGATCCAAACACAACTTGTCCTCAAAGTTGAGGGGCAACCCGCGTGTGGTTCCTCCACTATCACTATCTCGTGGGTAGCCGGCGGGGACCTGATGTCCCTCTGGTCGGGTTTAAGCCCAATCCGTTCATAGTCTGTAGCGACTCCCAGAGCGGCGATGCGATCAAAGAGTTCGTTAAGAGAGGAGAGCTCCATCGGATCCATATGTTCAGCTGTCGGATTTTGGGTTCCGGCAGACCCTTGAGGTTCGAACACTGGGGTGCGCGCGGAGATCCAACCCTCCACCGTCTCGCACCTCGCCGAATCGCTGGGACCTAAACTACTAAGCAGAACAGCACAAGAGACCACGAGATTTATCTGGTTGAGGCCACCATTGTGGTGTAATACCCTACTCCAGTGTGTGGTGTGGTGGATTGCCTCTTGGGCTGATGAGGAACAATACAAGGAACAACAGCCTCGCAAGTGTCTGTTCTTGGCGGGTGCGATGACCTGCTAGGTGGTGTTCAGTCGCTCTAGCTACGGTTTCTTGATGAGGATCCGGACCTCGATCACTCCATACAGGGGTGGCTACTCCTATTTATGGCGAAGGCCTGGGCCTCTTCGAGATATTGAGTGGGAAGGGCGCCAACAATTAGCCATTTGAAGGGGAACAGCGGGTACACTTATCTGACTAAAGTTGGTCCTCGCTTTGCCAAAGGCTCTGTGATGAAGCCTGCTTGTGATCCACGATGACTCCCTTCCGGCCGTCGGGCTGGTCTTGAATCTTGTTGCAAAGCGGATGCCTTTGCTTGATGCTCTCGCTGCGCTTGCTCCTTTGCACCAAAGAGGAAAGGAGGACACTGCTGGCAGGCGCCTCGCCCGGCGCCCGGCCGGCGCCCTTAGTGCGTCATGGCTTGCGTCATGGGCACCTCGCGAGTACCCTGCCTTGAACTCTCCGCCTCCTCATGAGCCAACTGGCGAGGCCGTGCCTGAGGAAGCTCCTTGTCGTCCTCCCCATGAGGCTTGGCCCCTCGCGAGGGTCTTGAGCTTGCGTTGATGAAGATGGGCCATGCTGGGCCTCCTTTGAGCCACCGCAGGCAGGCAAGTCTGGGGACCCCCGTTCCCAGAACATCGATAGTAGCCCCCGGGCCCATGGCGCGCCCGAACTTGGCGGCGAGAGAGGTGAAAGGGCAAGTCTGGCGTCATGAGCCCCTAACGACTCTGCGACCTTGGGCGCCCGCGTGGCGGTTGATTGGGCGTGGGCGGCCTTGTTCCCCACGCCTCCTTATTTCGTGCCTTGCTAAGCGGACACGCTGCTGTACACATCTGTTCCCCATACGCTGCTTGGCGCTCCTGTCCTTCCTTCTCTCGAACTCCAGCTCTACGCATCCACTCGATCTCGAACCTTCCCATCTCCTTCCTGCCGTCATGGCCCGGCGAGAAGGAAAAGGGAAAAACCCGATGCCGCCGCCTGCGTTAGCCGTCGTGGCGGCCCCGCCGTCGATTGGCGGCCATAGTCAACCAAGAGGGCCGGGCAAGGTCCGCTCGGCCAGCCACCATCTTCAATGAGTGCGGGAGGGCGGCGGCCCGGCCTGCGTCTCGCTTCTCCGTTGACGAGATTCCCACGAGTCGGTGCCGGCGCCCTTTGGGCGGGACTGGTTCCCCCTTCTCAGATTTCTTCGGTCTGCGTGCTTTCCCATTACCGGATCGATATGATGCATCCGGGTCTGAATCCATCACCCTTCTCGTTGTATTTGCATTCGTTTGTGAGGCAATAGCGGGCATCATTCGCCGGTTGCCTTTTCGCCACTTCTTCTCTCTGCCTCGTCGACCCCATTCAATGCTCAAAGTGCGTGAGCTTCATCGTTCTTGCCGAGACAGCGGCTTCAGGAATTGACTTCAGCCTTCCCCGCCCTCGCTTTGGGTTTGCGGCGGTGGCTGTCGTGGGCGTTGGGGTGCCCAGCCCCTGGCGATGGAGCCATCTTCACTGCTGTCCCCAACTCAGTGGGGCCAAGTGACACTCGCGGGCCCCGGTTTGGCTTCGTCTGCACGCTTGAGTTCTGAAAGCTTGGCGTGTGGCGCCCAAGGTGGTGAAGGAGTTCCTGCTATGCCGTATCGCCCTCTCCAGCGCCACTCCCACGGATGTGGGCCTTGATGGGCTTGATGATCGTATGAGGCTCGAGAAAGAGGACTGGCGCCGAAGTCTTGAGGCAGTGCTCCTAGTCTGTTGGTGACCCCAACCCGGCGGCATCCGGCGTGGAGAACCTTCTGTACCTCTGCCCGGAGCAGGGGTGACTTTGTGAACCGGATGCTGTCTTTGTGAATGGGGGCAGCGCCCGCAGCCTCGAGGGGCCTCGCGAGAATCCGGTGATGGTGACTGCCCTTCGGTCGGCCCATCGACTCCTCCTCAAGTGGCGGGGCAGGGAGGCACGAGCCGCCCGAAGCCGAAGGACCCCAGCCCGGGGTGGCAGCGCCAGGCGGCCTCGTGAGGAGCAGCTCCGAGGCTCATGCCACCGTGGCTGAGGGCGGAAGGCAGCTGCCCGCAGCGCCTGCGGATGAGGCCCCCAAGGCCCCTGCTGCTTCTCTTGGTGAGGCGACCAGCAGCGCGCGTCGGGCGGATGCCCCAGCCTTGGTCGCCTTGATGCTTCTCCTCGTCATGGCTGACCCTGCGCTCAAATCTTAGGTCGCTTCCGCATGGACCCGAGCCCTCCGGAAGAGAAGGGAGGCCACGGGCAATGATTACCCTTATCGCTTTCTTTGAAGCGTGGAAGTGCCGCCACTAGTGAGTAAGCCTTCTCCTTCTCCGGCTCTGATCATACTGCTGCTTGTCTTGACCCTTGCCTGCAGTCCCTTCCTGCCGAGCTCACGGAGGCGGGTGAGGAGCCGTCCCCTTAGCCGCCCCTCCCTCGTCCTTGAGTGCTCCGGCAGGTGGAGCCCTTGTGGTGAGGCGTCAGAGGTGAACCGCCCCAAAGCGCGTCGAGGCCTCGCGCCTCGTGACCTTTCTTGAGCCTTCTCGTGGCATAGCTAGCCTGCCGTGGGCTTCTTGCTGGTCGTGGTCAGCGATTGGCTGGCGCTTCCTGCGCTCTTCGTCAGGGGTGGGCTGGCTCGGGCCGGGCTTGGCGGGCGTGCCCGGCTGTCGCAAGGGTGCCAGCCTCCAGCCCCTGCCCGGAGGAGTGCTGGTCGTGGCTCCGGCGCCCGCTTGGGCGGTTAATGGTGTGGAAGATGTGCAGCCTTGGGGGCGCGGAGCCCGCCATGAGGATTTCTTGAAGGGCGGTGGCGGTGAGCCTTCTTGGTGAAGAGCTCGTGATGAAGACAGCCTTGAGGCCGAGGGCCTGCACTGGCTGCGAGGCGTGAGCTGGAGGGCACTGCCGCCCTTGCGCGCCATCAGTAGCGATCTTGGCGATGAGGAGGCCAAGGCGTCGTGGCAGCCTCTCGGGAGGCTGTTCTCGGGCGTCGAGGAGGCCGGGAAGCTAACAGCGGCGGAGGCGGCGGAGGAGGCGGGCACGGGAACTCCTGGCCGGTGTCACTCCTTTGGAGGAGCAAGTGGAGCTGCAGAGGCAGCCCTCGGCGTCGATGAAGGTGGCCTCCCGCGACCAGGCGGAGCTCGAAGCGTGAGGCGTTGGCGAAGCCGCCCAGCCGCGTGAGTCTGATCGCTTGGAGACGAGGCGCTTGGCGAGCGGGCGGAGGATGAGGTCGCTGCAGGAAGCCAGCGTCTGGAGGAGGTCGGACGCCGAGTGGCGACAGCCAGAACCTCGGCGCGAGTTCGAGAGAGGCTGGGGTTGATCGGGGCCGAGGCTGAAGGCAGGAGTGCTGCCTTGAGGGCCAAAGGCTGGAGGAGGCGGCGGGCCGATGCTCTTGGGCCGCCCTCGAGGTGGCACAGAAGTCAACCACCTCTCGGGCCGAGTGCTCCTTCTTCGCCAGCGGTGGAGGAGGCCGAGGCCGTCGCCAGCGCTGAACGCGAGCGAGATCGTCGTGGCGAATCTGGAGCATGAGCACGGCCCCATGCTCCTGCGCTCGGGATAGAGCCAACACAGCCTTAGGTAACATCTGCGGCGGCTGTTGGCGAGCCGCACACTGATTAACTATGCGGCAACCTGCAGTTCTTCAGCGGCGTGGTGGCCAGCCGGGCCTTGATCGGCCAGGGCCAATAGGTTGGTGGAGGAGAGGAGCCGCGCGCTGCTTGGCGCACCTTTTCTCGTGTCTTCACCATCTCGAACATGGACCCCCACTTGATTTAGGCGCAGCCATCGCCCAGTTCCCGGGCCGTCCAGGCGACTGGTGCCTTGGGTGGAAGACAATGTGGATGCTCGTCGGGGCCTTTGCTTCGGACAACGATGGGCGTGATCGTGGCTGCTGATGAGGGCGGCGTGGTGAGCGGCCTGATGCGCCGATGGCCCTTGAGCAAAGGACGGCGAGGCCAGCGACGCCCGACAACGGCTCGGTAGGTGCTCCCGAGGGCGCATTGGGGATTTATCCGGCTGATTATGTATTGTCCTGTTCCATTACCTGCATGAATAGAACTCGGGCCTTGGCACGATGGCTGTGAGAGCATTTTGGGAGGAGCCCCTCATGTAAAACTTGTGTTCATCGTATTAGCAGGTGTTACGTCGCCCATCGCCCGCGCCAAGTGGTTGGCTGAGCGGCGTGCTGGTTAACCAGTTTACCTTTGTTTCAGTCTGAGCCACGAGATAGCTCAGGAGGCTGCGGCGACTTGAGTGTCTCTGATCGAATCCGTAGGATCTGCAGTAAAAACCCTCCGGAGAGGGCCAAGGCGACAGGCTAGGCTGCGCACAAGCTAGGCCTGGCCCAGCTCGCGAGGGGAGGCAGCTGAGGCAGAGTGGTAATGAAAGCGAGAGATTTGCTTGAACGAGACTAAGCACCCTTCCCGAACACCGCAAAATCTCAAATTCAATCCAACTTAAATCCAGCGGGGAAAGCGACAACCCAAGGGAAAGGCGAAGAAAGCAGAAGAAAAGCGCCGTCCGCACCTAGTCTAGTCTTGGGCGTCTTCTCACCAGCGCGGAGCTAAGTGCTACCACTGGGCATGGGAGGGAGCCCCGTGGCTGAGGCCGGCACCCCTGAGACTCCGGGGCGTGTACAGCCCCACTCATTATTACGTGAGAGTGTCACGGGGCGGCGAGCTTCACAGGCACTGGGCCTTCTTCACAGGTACCGGCCTTGCTTCATATCGCCAGACGAGGGCCCCGCCTTGCGCCACACTCTAGTGCCATCAACGACAACCGGAAACCAGGACGTCGCCGATGGGGTAGAGTGGTCGCCAGCGGTTCCCCCGACGACCATGGGTCCTCCGCCAGGGGCAGGCCCTGAGGCACCTCCCCAGCAGAGGGCCTACCTCCTGTGAACTCCTTGCTCCGAACGCCGCGGTGGTGATGTTGGATCTCGGACCCTCTCCTGCAGCTCCCTGCGCCCTCCTCCCGAGGGGTAGGAGACTGCGGGAGTGGGGCAGCTGCTCGCCGCGGCGACTTGCACCTCCTGCGATCCATGATTAGCGTATGCTTGCTCTCGAGGAAGGCGGTACCCGATGTCGTCGCCCGGCGTGACGGTGGGGCAATCCCAGGCTCTGGAAGAGCTCAGCTTCGGGCCTCATCCCCCACTGGGCTGAGGAGCGAGCCTTGTTCTCCCTCATGCGGGTGCCCTTGGTCCATCATGTGGGGCACGTATTCTTTTGGCGCCGTCATCCCGAAGGCCACGCCGTAGTGCTCAGCGTGCCATGCGGCTCTGCTTGATGCGCCCACCGTGGGGTGGTGGTGCGGCGGTCCACCTGGGCCGTGGGTTACGTCGAGTCCTTCTCCACGGACCGGGCGAGGCAACCCGCCGCCCGGCCCGTCTTGACATTTCGCCGGTGTTGGAGTAGCTTTGGAGCCTGCGGGCACGCGTGGAGCCCTCGCGCGGGCCGCCCTGGGCCTGAGATGGAGGCTGGGTGCAGAAGGGGTGAGCCCCCGAGGCGGCGCCTCAGAGCTCGCCACTCGCTCCAAGAAGACGTCATGGCCGCTCCCCAAAGAGCCTGCACTGCAGCAGCTCTCGGGCACCGTGAGCGCTGCCCTCGAGTTTGCCTGCTCCCGGCGGGTGTACGGTGACGTGGTCGCGGCGTGATTGGAGGCCCTTGCTGCCGACCGCGCCTGCCGCGGTGTGAGAGCCGTCGAATCCTGTCCGCGCCGCCCATGGCCGCAGCGCCCTGCAGACCGTGAGCTGCACAGGGCACGGGTCACCGAGGCGAAGCTCTGCGGGCAGGCCACGCCGCCAAGGATCATGTTGCCCGCAGTGGCGGACATGGTGATGACGATGCGACGGAACACGAGGTGGCAGGTGAATTCAGCGCACCCTACAGGGCGCGCCAAATGTCGGATTCGGGTTCCGCGGACCCTTGAGGTTCGAACACTGGGGTGCGCGCGGAGATCCAACCCTCCACCGTCTCGCACCTCACCGAATCGCTGGGACCTAAACTACTAAACGGAACAGCACAAGAGACACGAGATTTATACTGGTTCAGGCCACCATTGTGGTGTAATACCCTACTCCAGTGTGTGGTGTGGTGGATTGCCTCTTGGGCTGATGAGGAACAATACAAGGAAGAAAAAGCTCACGAGTGTCTGTTCTTGGCGGGTGCGATGAACTGCTAGGTGGTGTTCAGTCGCTCTAGCTACCGGTTTCTTGATGAGGATCCGGATCTCGATCACTCCATACAGGGGTGGCTACTCCTATTTATAGGCGAAGGCCTGGGCCTCTTCCCAAATATTAGGCGGGAAGGCGCCAACAATTGGCCATTTGAAGGGGAACAGCGGGTACACTTATCCTGACTAAAGTTGGTCCTCGCCTACCAAAGGCTCTGGTGATGACGCCTGCTTGGGCTCCACGATGACTCCCTTCCAGCCGTTGGGCTGGTCTTGGTCTTGTTGCACCGAAAAGGATGCCTTTGCTTGATGCTCTCGCCTGCGCTTGCTCCCTATGCACCAAAGAGGAAAGGAGGACATCTGCTGGGGCTGGCGCCCGATGGCGCCCTTGGTAAATCATGGCTTGCGTCATGGGCACCTCGCGAGTACCCTGCCTTGAACTCTCCGCCTCCTCATGAGCCAGCCTGACGAGGCCGTGCACGAGAAGCTCCTTGTCGTCCGCCCATAAAGCTTGGCCCCTCGCGAGTCTTGAGCTTGCGTTGATGAAGATGGGACGTGCTGGGCCTTCTTCGAGCCACGCCGCAGGCCGCAGGCAGGCAAGTCTGGGGACCCCCGTTCCCAGAACGCCGACATCAGCAAACTCCGAACCAAAGCGAAGGTTATGATTGATGACCCGAGAAGTCATCGTCGGTGCCACCGCGGATGGGGCGGCCATGATAAAGCCGCCAAGCCGGAGCGTGTGACATCCCAAAATTTTTAAACATGTTTTGTTTATTAAGAATCTTGCCAGGAAGTTTAACTTTCCTTTTCTTGGTTTTCTTGATTTCAGAACCATTCTTTTCTTGGATTATTTTGGAGTTATTTCCTTCAGTGAAAACTTTTCAAATATGTTATTGGACTTGTTTATCCCCTCAAGAAAAATCTTTTCTTTTCATCAGAGGAATTAATTATACAATAATCTCCATAATCTTTGTTTTCTTGAAAAATGGTTTCCCATGGTTTTATGGTCCTTTTTGAACTGCAACCATTTGATAAAATCATTCAATGTTCCAACCAAAATTTGGAGATGTCATGTGATGTTTTTTAACCATTTTTATGCAAAAATATCTTCTGTCCATTGGAAATTTTGAGCTCTACACCACTTTTTCAAATCTGGTCCAGTGAGCAGTTTTACACTACAACCCATTTAAATATTTCTTTCTAGCTTCCACCAATATTATGGGATGTCAATAGGAGCATAATATTCAACTTTATGCAAAAACCCAGCTTTGTTCTTTGAAAAATTTGAGTGGATCAACCTCTTTTCCATTCTGATCCAACTTGAGGATTTGTACAGCAACCACCATTTTAGTTGCTCCTCTATCCATGATTCCTTTTCCTACTTGTAGCCCTTCCTGCTAGAACCTTAAGTCCAGGAGTTTGGACTCATTGGAGCAATTCTAGTACATGCAATCATGCCCTGTTCTTTCTGTCCAGAACTGAAGTTTTGCAAAACTTGCACTAGCAAGTTTCTCCTTTTGGCAAACTAACCTCACCACCCTCTCTTGCATCTAAAGAGACCCCACTCTGGAAGTTTTGATCACCCCAAGTACTTCCTAGATGCCTCTGGCATTTTGTCGAACACCCTGTGTGCATGAAAAGATTTGGCATGGTTGAAGGTTTTGTGTTGTGAACTTTTCCCTTGCCTCAAACCAAGTTGTCCAGTAGCCTTCTGCATGTCTCTAACCTAGTCCTGTGGATTTGCAGTGGCTCTCTAGCAACCTTAGACGCCCTGGCATTTCGTCGAACGAGTGCCGTTCACGCCCAGAGCGCGAGCAGACCTCACGTTTTGCACGTGCCGCGCCCGAGCCGCCACGTCGCGCCCCTGGTTTTGCCCACACCACAGAGCCGCGCCATGCACTCTCCCTCTCACCAGAACACACCAAGCAGCCCTGGTGCCCTGCAGCACCACCGTCAGAGCTCCTTGGCGGCACGCCGACGTCCACAGCGCGTCTCTGCTAGGTCGGTGCCGCCCAAGCCTCTCCCGCTCGCCACCTGCCCCTGGAACAGCTCAGCCTCATCCTCTTGGGTGTCCTCTAGCTCTCGTCGTCGCCACGACGTCCTGCCGCTACAGGGAGATGATTCACCGACGAACTTATCCACGGCCGCCGCAACCGACCTTGTTGCGCTATAAAAGAGGCCCACGAGCCTGTTCCGTTCCCTAGGCAGCCTCAGCATGCTCCCCTAGTTCTTCCGTGGCAGCCAATCGACCCGGGGAGGTTTTCTTCCCCACCTCCGGCAACTGCAGCCGCCGCCGCTGCCCCGGCCATTCCGGCGCCACCAGAGCCTCCCCCTCTCCACTCTCTTCACCAGGAACTCCCTCTCCCCCTAGTGAATCCATCCCCCTGCTCGATTTTGATCGGGACTCGCCGCGGGAGAAAAATCACTTTGCCCGACGGCCACCGTCCGCTGCGAAGCTCGCCGCCGGCAGCTCCGTCCACCCCAGAGACCGTAGCGACTACCGGAGTGACCGCCTCGATCCCCTGAGCCCGCGGGTGACCTCCGTTTCCCGAACGGTGCCGCCGTTCGCCGGCGAGCATCGCCGGAGTCCCGCCTCCGCTCGGGGCAGAGGAAGAGGAGGGAGGTCGACTAGTCAAACCTGACCAGTGGGTCCCCCGGGCCCACTGTCAGTGACTCACGCGCTGTCCGCGCTGGAGTAAGTGGAAGCGTAAATTCCAAAGTACGTCTTCGACGTGTACCGTTTCTTTTTCTTTTTGTTTTATTTAAAAACCAGATTTGACCACAACTTTGACTGCCTATAACTTTTTAATGATAACTCCAAATGAATTGATTCCTTTTCCTACCTCTCTCCAATTGGATCTAGTTTATTTTAAGATTTATTTGAAAAAATTTCAAGACAAGTTTTTGTGCTGTTTTAAATTTGTGTGTTAATTCAAATTTATTTAAAATAGGACTTTGGAGAGAGAGAAGCAAACTTTCAAAAGTTTTGGAGTGCACCCTGCCTTTCCACATATTTAAGGCAAGCATTCTGAACCCTGGCATAATATTTTGCATGCATTGTTTGAAACGATTATGGCACAACCTCAATACTTGGAACTCATTATTTTATGTGGTGATGTGATCGTTTGCATAAATGCTTATTTGAAATTTCCTTGCTGTTGGAAATGGACATGCTTGTGATAATGATCATCCTCATATGCCTTTCGTGCCTACCGGAAGGAAGACGGGGAAGTCTTTGTCTTGGGTAGACCCGAGCTTGTCCCTAGTTCCTCGTCGAGACGAGTGTGTCCGGCATGGCATGAGGGTTATGATGAGTGGTGATTCTATCTGTTGGATGAAATATATTCGTTATGCTAATCATGCAGGGAATACTTAAACCTCTTGAGTCGACCATAGATCGAGTCTTGTTCCAGTAACCCCCATACTTGTTTCGTACTACCACTTGGCCCTACAACAAGTAGGGTACGGTTCAGTAAGTCGTCAACCCCTTTCAAGCACACACCATACAGAGAGGCCACGGTGGAACATACAGGTTGTAACCGGTAGGCATGCCATCTGGTCCGGGGGCATGGGTGTTTCCGGTTGAGACCGAGAGGGGAGGCCACCCCATAGAGCGCGCGATATAAATTTGATCCCATGCTACGCGACGTTGTAGCCTCCCCACTTAGAGTTTTGCTTAACAAGTGTCGTGGGTGATTCCAGACATCGGTAAGTTAAGCTGGTGTGTGCAAGTTAGGTGTGTTTTCAACTAAAAGGCCGTAGACGGAATTAGTCCGATGGACTAAAGGAATCCGTTGCTCGTGGGTAAAGAGTACACCCTCTGCAGAGTTTAAACCTATTCAAATAGCCGTGTCCGTGGTTAAGGATTACAGTCTGGGATGGGTCAAGTGTCGGTCTTAGTGTCGGTCTTCGGAGGAGAAACCGTTATATTATTTGAATTATCGAGTATCCTTGGGATGGTTCTACCTCCTGGGTATTCACTGTGATTATTTATAAGCCCTTTATGTGGTGTCGCTGAGACGCCCGACTGTGGCATGCTTGTTATTCATTGACATTATTAGCCCTTTATGCGGTGTCGCTGAGATGCCCGACTGTGGCATGCTTTTTATTCATTTACTTTATAAGCCCTTTATGCGGTGTCGCTGAGACGCCCGACTGTGGCATGCTGGTTATTCATTTACTTTATAAGCCCTTTATGTGGTGTCATTTGAGGCGCTCGTCTGTAACATGCTTGTTATTCATTTACTTTATAAGCCCTTTATGTGGTGTCGCTGAGGCCTCGATATGGCATGCTTGTTATTTATTTTGCTTTATAAGCCCTTTATGTGGTGTCGCTCAGACGCCCGACTGAAGCATGCTTGTTATTTACCATCAATTCGAGACGTCGCTTCAGACATCCGAATGGTGCATTTTTCCTACTCTGTCATTACATATTCGTTGTTACTTATTAATAACCTGCCTACATGCATCTAGGATTTTATTTTTATGACTGACGTTGTGATCATAGAATATTTTTTTGAGCATGATTATCGGTTGTTATATTATACATGTGTTCATAATGTTTGCGAGTACATTCAAAGTACTCACTGGCTTGTCCCTGGCTATTGTCTTGGCCAGATTTCTTGCGTGGAGAGGAGCGTTGCGATGACAGCCCCGGAACCTAAGCAATGGTGATAGCGGCCTCGCGAAGATAGGAGTTATCCTGGTCAGCTGTTCCTGTGGAAAATGGAGTCCATAGTCACTGATGATCCACAAACCGCTTCCGCCATCAACCACTAGAAACCATTTTTTGTACTCACAGGCCAGAATGGTCTTGTACCACATATTTTGTATTTTGCTTGGAATTTCTCTATCAAGTTGGTGCCTCATCAGCTAACAGTAATCCTGGGGCTGGTGAGCACAACGGCCATTTTCTGGAATTTATTACCCGGAAAACCGGTCGTCACAGAGCGTCTGGCCTACAGCCAGAGCCCCCTCCGAAGTAATGTTGTGTTTGACGATAAGACGAGCCATCGAGCCCGACGGCGACGACACAGAGGAACTCTCAATGAAAGCACCAATGTCGGTGTCATAACCGGCGGATCTCGGGTAGGGGGTCCCGATCTGTGCGTTAAGGCTGATGGTTCGGGCCCTCTCGATGGAGGTAAAACCCTACTTCTTGCTTGATTAATATTGATAATATGGGTAGTACAAGAGTAGATCTACCACGAGATCGTAGAGGCTAAACCCTAAGAGCTAGCCTATAATGGTATGACTGTAATTGTGATCGTCCTTCTAAGGACCAACCTCTCCGGTTTATATAGACACCGGAGAGGGCTAGGGTTTACATGGAGTCAGTTGCAAGGAAGGAAATATAATATCCGGATCGTCAAGCTTGCCTTCCATGCTGTAGGACCTTGAAGTATGTCTAGAGGGGGGGTGATTAGACTACTTGACCAATAAAAACTTAACATTTTCCCAATTTTAGAGTTTGGCATATTTTAGCTATTTTAGGACAAGTCAAGCAATCATCACACAGTTCAAGCAAGCATGCAAAGAGTGTATAGGAAGCGGAAATTAAAGCATGCAACTTGCAAGAAAGTAAAGGTAAGGGTTTGGAGGATTCAAACGCAATTGGAGACACGGATGTTTTTGGCGTGGTTCCGATAGGTGGTGCTATCGTACATCCACGTTGATGGAGACTTCAACCCACGAAGGGTAACGGCTGCGCGAGTCCACGGAGGGCTCCACCCACGAAGGGTCCACGAAGAAGCAACCTTGTCTATCCCACCATGGCCGTCGCCCACGAAGGACTTGCCTCACTAGCGATAGATCTTCACGAAGTAGGCGATCTCCTTGCCCTTACAAACTCCTTGGTTCAACTCCACAATCTTGTCGGAGGCTCCCAAGTGACACCTAGCCAATCTAGGAGACACCACTCTCAAGAAGTAACAAATGGTGCGTTGATGATGAACTCCTTGCTCTTGTGCTTCAAATGATAGTCTCCCCAACACTCAACTCTCTCTCATAGGTTTTGGATCTGGTGGAAAGAAGATTTGAGTGGAAAGCAACTTGGGGAAGGCTAGAGATCAAGATTCATATGGTAGGAATGGAATATGTTGGCCTCAACACATGAGTAGGTGGTTCTCTCTCAGAAATGGTAAGTTGGAAGTGTAGGTTTGTTCTGATGGCTCTCTCCAGGAATGAAGAGGAGGTGGAGGGGTATATATAGCCTCCACACAAAATCTAACCGTTACACACAATTTACCAAACTCGGTGGGACCGAATCGTTAAACTCGGTAGGACCGATTTAGTGAACCTAGTGACCGTTAGTGATTTTCGGTGGGACTGACATGCATCTCGGTGAGGCCGATTCGGTTAGGGTTAGGGCATAACGTAATCTCGGTGAGACCGATTACACAAACTTCGGTGAGACCGATTTGGTCATAAGCTTTCGGAGAGTTGGTCGTAAACTTCGGTGGGACCGATTTGCTCTTTTCGGTGAGACTGAAATGTTACAAAAAGGAAACAGAGAGTTTACATTGCAATCTCGGTGGGACCGATCGCTCACTTCGGTTAGACCGAAACGTTACGAAGGGAAACAGAGAGATTGCAACCCCATCTCGTTGAGACCGAGATCCCTATCGGTAAGATCGGTTTGCTTAGGGTTTGTGGCAGTGGCTATTACTTTTGGAATCGGTGGCGCCGAATAGAAAGAATCGGTGTGACCGATTTTGGCTTTAGGTTTAGGTCATTTGTGGATGTGGGAAAGTAGTTGAGGGTTTTGGAGCATATCACTAAGCACATGAAGCAAGAGGATCATTAAGCAACACCTCATCCCTTCTTAATAGTATTGGCTTTTCCTATAGACTCAATGTGATCTTGGATCACTAAAATGTAAAATGAAGAGTCTTGAGCTTTTGAGCTTGAGCCAATCCTTTGTCCTTAGTATTTTGAGGGATCCACTTTCATCATCCATGACATGCCATTCATTGAGCTTACCTGAAACAATAGTCTTGGAATAGCATTAGCTCAATGAGCTATATGTTGTTATGAATTACCAAAACCACCTAGGGATAGTTTCACTTTCAATCTCCCCCTTTCTGGTAATTGATGACAACATATAGATCAAAGCTTCGACAAATGATAATAAAATTTAAATAACATCGTCGCTTTGAGAAGTATGTGATAAGCAAGAGCTCCCCCTAAATTTGTGCATAGTTTTAGATTTGCTTTGGACTGCAAATGCACAAAGAATTAGGCTCATGGGTTACTCTTCCATGTCACATACATCTTGGTGGAGCGCTCAAAATAATAAACAATGAATACATGCACTCATCACCAAGCACAGTGAGTGATCACATAAGATAGATAGGATAATATCAAGCATGCATAAGTGTAGCTTATGATCAAACACATGATCATCTAAGTCTCACAAGCATAGTATCTCAACCAAAAGCAAACAAAGATTGAAAAACCTCCAAATAAAGAAAGAGAGAACAAAAGCAACACTCTCTCTCTCTCTCGAAGCCTATGATCTATACATTTTTCTCCCCCTTTGGCAACAAGTTACCAAAAAGTTCATAGAAAATGCATAGTGCTAGATTGACTCTCAGGCTTGATCTTCTGGTGGTGGTGTAGAGATGGCTCCTTGGATGAAGGCTTCAGTTGAAGTGGATGGAGTTGGAGGAGTTGGTGCTGGAGCTGGTTGCACTGGAACTGTAGGGGAAGTGGCTGGTGCTGAAGTTGTTGCTCTAGTGTCTGTCACTGGCACTGCAACTGACCTCTGGGCTCTAGGCACTCTGGCAAACACATTGGTGGTAGTCTTGCCCTTCCTCTCCTGCATGTCATCCTGCAGCTGCTCCACAACTGAATGAATCTCAGTTACCTTGACATCTAGATCATAGAATTTTTGTTCCATGATTCTTTCCAGGTTCTCCTAGTTTTGAGTTAGGGTGGCCAACCCCTTCTCAATCCTCAGAGATGGTGCTATCAAGTAACCAAGCGGCTCCGGTTTGGTTTTCAAGAAATATTCAAATGCCTCCTCTTGAGTTGGCATCTTGGCAGCCTTCTCCCTCTTTGCCTTCTCCTTCTTCTCCTGAGCTTGAACTGATTGTGGATCATCTACATTCATGACAACCTCATTGTCCTCAAAGTCTGGATAAAGTGGAATGTGTTCCTTATCCAACTGATATTTCCTGTGCCCATCTTTGAGTTTATCAATTCTTGAATCTGAGGTGCATATCCATAGCTCCTCTTCTGATCTGCTGCAGTCCTCTTGATTGTTTCAATGATCATGCTCATGACTTTGAACTTCTGTGGCACATCAAACACATGCAACATGTTGATGGCATGCCCTCTGATCATGTTATGGTCACAAGACTTGGGCAACAAAGTGTGCCTCAGAATCCAATTTATGGTTGGCAACCCTGACAGCAGAAAGTGAACTGATCCAAACTTGTGAGTCTCTAATGCCTTGTCTGGAATTTCCTTGTACATGTGAGCCATTGAATTGTGACCCAACTTCTTCTTTGCATAAATGTCTAGGTCATCCTGATTCTCCTTGGGGCATTGATCAGACTTGCCCATTCTTTAATAGTGGACTGGTACCTTGTACCTTCAGACATCCAAACTATTCTTCCATCTGGGTAAAAGTGTGTTGTGGAGTAGAACTGCATGATAAGCTCATCATTCCAGTTGGTGAACTTCTGTCCAACAAAATCTGCAACTCCACAAGCAACAAAGCTGTCTTGCACTCCAGGATAGTGCTGTTCATTTTCCTTGATGAATTTCCAGTCAGCCCACCTCATGTCACAGACTATGGGCTTCTTGTCCAACATAATTGTTTCATTGAAGTCCTGTTGTTCCTTTGTGTGGAACCTGCAGTCAACAGCAGTTCTTCTTCTTGAAGCATATGGATCTTCCATTCTCCACAGTCTCAGCCCTGAACCCTTCCTGATTCTCATGTCCTCAGCCACAGGATGGGCATCATTGTGGTTTGGTATCTTGGGCTTGAGCTTTCTTAGAACCTGTCCTTCTTCTTCTGAATATTCAGCAACATTGGGCACTGGGGCCTTGTTCTTCTCAGCAGCTGGAACACTCCTAGTATTCCTCTTTGGAACTTGCTTGGCCTTGGAGGCAGCTTTGGGTGATTCCTTGGGCTTGGATGTTGCAGCCCCTGATCTGATTGCATCTCCCATAAGCTTAGCCGCCTTTGGAGCTGTTGCAACAAGCTCTTCCTCTTCCATCATGGAAGGTTGACCAACAATTTTGGCCATGGTCTTCTTGACCCTTTCCATCCTCTTCTTTCCTTCAGCAGCTGGCTCTTTGGGATCAGGCCTTTTAGGCAGTTGAGTTGATGCTCTGGCCTTGGATATTGGTTGTCTTCCTGCAGGCCTTTTGGTCTTCATGCCTGGCTTTGTATTCTTTGCTGAGTCATATTCCTTCTTGAGCACCTCTTTCTTGGAAGTAGCCTCATCTTCCTCAGCTTTGTAATCTTCATCCTCCGAATCTGAAGTTCTTTTCCTCCTTTGCCTAGTTGCAGCCTTAGGAAAATTGCTAGGAGTACTTCTTCTCCATTCATCTGAAGTTGAGGGACTTGTGCCCTCACTCAAGTCCATCTGCTCTTCTGACCTGTTCTGGCTGTCACTTTGATCAGACATACTGCAAAAGCTGACTGCTAACCCTGTGAAGAGTTATAGATGAGATAGAAAAGATGAGCATCACAAAATGCAGAGGTTTTGCAAAGAATGACTCAAAAGTTCAGTCTTAGTTTTCCACGAAAGCATTTCAGATCCACCGATTTTCAAACTCGGTGATACCGAAGCAGTTTTGGAACCTAAACTGATGATCTCGGTTGGACCGAGTTTCAGTTCGGTGGTACCGAGACTGCTAGGGTTTCACATAATCCTCAAATCGGTTGCACCGATTAGTAACACTCGGTCAGACCGAGAGTCACTAGTGCAATGGCATAAGCCAAATCGGTGAGACCGAGTTTTTCAACTCGGTGGGTCCGAGATGGTTTCGGCGGAAACCTAACCCTAAAAATTTGAATCACATCTAATCTATGAACTACTTTGGCTGGATAGAAGAGTTTCAATCGTGGCAAGAATCAATATGAGAACAATGTGCCGGGAATCAGACGTGGATAGCACAAAGATTAAGTCCATACCCTAACTTGGCGGTGGACTTGCTACGGCGGCAACGGCGGGGACGGAATCCGTTGACGGCGGCGGAGACCAGCGACAGGAGGCTGCTGGCGACGAGGAGACGATCCGGAGACCACGATGGCAGAGCTTGCTGTTGTGCGGGCGAAGGGTTTCGGAGAAATTTCCAAAATTTTGCCCGTGGCTATATATATGGCTCGGCCCTGTCAGTGTGACCGAGTGGAACAACTCGGTGGCACCGAGATGCATAACTGTGTTCAGTTACAACAAATTGGTGAGACCGAAAAGTTCAAATCGGTTGCACCGAGATTGAAAACTCAGATCAACTTGATGATCTCGGTAGGACCGAAATGGAAGGATCAGTCAGACCGAGAATCACTAAGAGGTTTTGGAAGTTTAAGTCTATGACGAATCGGGGACTCCGAGTGCTCCTCACACAGAGTGGTTCGAATCTGACTTGATCAAATTTTGTGATGTAGCATGAATAGAGTTTGAGACGAGAAAAGCATAGATAGCTAAAGAAGGTTCTTAGGCATTCTTTTCCGTCCACTTGGCACAAAGAAATGAATCCAAACAAACAAAACAACAAGTGGATGTCCTTGAATGAGTAAAATATGCACCAACATGCTCACACAATAAGATGGCAATTGAAATATCTGGCAAAGCATGCACAACCAATTTTAGCATCTATCAAGCAATTGGCGATGACTAGGTCATCTATATATGAGCATATTGACTTAGGAGTCAAATGAGAACATTTGATCATAGGTCATACTCATCGTTTAAGCTCAGGTGGGGTTACCACTTTTACATAATGCATTAATGTGTTCACACCATTTGAGTTGCTTTGACTCAATTCTTAGAGTTAAGCTCCCCCTAGATGTGAGATCCCCCCTTAGAGGGATGAACTAACCTTGGGTTTTGTCTATGATGACTTCATGTAGGTGTTGAAGATGTAGATGCTCAATGTTGATGTAGATCATTTGGAGCAATCCTTTGGAGTGAGTTGCACTTTCAACTTGCCTACATGGGTTAGTCCCACAAGGAACAAACAAGAATATCCATAGACATAGAGTGATGCACACACAAGATGATGTCCATGAAAACATTAGGTTACCTTGTCCCTTGCCTTACCAACATGAGGGTTTGTGACTCCTTGAACTAGTGCAAGATGTGAAAGTTGATTGCACTTGTTCTTGCCAAAATGATATGAGTGAAGAATTTTGGCGGAGTCACCCTCAAGAACTCTCTAGTTCTTCTTCTTTTCGGGATCCACATCATCTTGATGGGAATCCTTGGAGTTATAGTTGTACTTGATGAAGTAGAACTTGGCGTAGTCTTGGGGACCCACTTGAGCGAGGCTTTAGGTGCTTCTTCAAATGCATCAATCTCTTCTTGAAGCTTGTCCTTGCCTTTGTTCTTGTGGTCTTGTGGTGGAAGATCATCTTGAGCTTGTGTCCCTTGAAGGAAGTAGGATCATACTTCTCTTGTTGAGGAACATACTTTGTCTTGGGGTATTGATCTTCTTCCCACTCAACTCCATTGGCGTTGAACTTTCGTTCAAAACCAACACCTTGATTCTTCCGGTGCCTTCCTTGCTTGCATACAATTTCCTCAATTGCTTACTCCGGCAAGGCTCTTGTAAACACCTTTCTCTATAATTCCCTTCAATAAACTATTTTCTTGCTCAAGTGTAACTTGGCTAAGAGAATCATTAGTGGAATCAAGAGAACTACTAGAAGCAACAACATTGGATTTGACATTATTATTGTTACTACTAGAGGAAGTATCTTTCTTGTACTTGCTACTAGACTTGACTTGAGGCATGTAAGTAGATAAGAGTAAACGCTTGGCAATGTAAGACGAACTTTTCTTGTGGAGATCATCATTGATTGCCTTTAAGAACTCATGCTCTTGCTCAAGATTGAGCTTTTCAAAGCGTAACTTCTCATGAGCCCTTAAAAGTTCTCGATGATCTTCGAAGATAGTTTCATGAGCCAACTTAAGAGTGTTTAGTTATTTAGTTAGAAGCTCAACTTTCTCCTTATCATTGTCATTCGTTTGATTAGCATGATTAATTGACGTTTCATCATAGTATTCATCACTAGAGTTGTCAACAAGTAAATCATCATCCACAAGCAAGTCATCTTCATCACTATTAAAATCAACATACTCGGGACGTGTTACCTTTGGACCTTTGGCCATGAAGCATCTTCCAACACCTTCATTTGGTGAGTTAAATATGTTGTAGGAGTTGGTTGACACAAGTGCTAGACCGGCAACACCTTCATCTTGAGTATATTCGGAGTCGGAGTGATAGCTTCTCTCGGAGTGATTGTCGGAGTCGGAGCAGGAAACCCATTCACCAACATGAGCTTGATGTCTTCGTTTTGTGTAGCTCCTTGATGACTTGTCCTTTCTTTCCGAATTCTTACTTCTCCGTGAGGGTCTTCGTTCGTAACGATCATCTCTACTTCTCCGTGAGGGTATGTTGATTATGCTAATTACATCGTCGCTAAATTTATACCACTTAGTTTCACATACCAACAAAAGAAAAAGTTTTTCTATGATTTAAGACATTACTTCCGGGATGACCCACATATTTATAAAGAAGGACTAGATGGTGTTATTAGATGTTGTGTACCTGAGCATGAACAGGAACAGATCCTACACAAGTGTCACTCCGAGGCTTACGGAGGACACCACGCTGGAGACAGAACTGCACATAAGGTATTGCAATCCGGTTTTTATTGGCCTACTCTCTTCAAGGATGTCCGTAAGTTTGTTTTATATTGTGATGAATGTCAAAGAATTGGTAATATTAGTAGATGTCAAGAAATGCCCATGAATTATTCACTTGTTATTGAACCATTTGATGTTTGGGGCTTTGATTATATGGGACCTTTTCCTGCCTCTAGTGGATACACACATATTTTAGTTGCTGTTGATTACGTTACTAAGTGGGTAGAAGCTATTCCAACTAGTAGTGATGATCATAACACTTCTATTAAGATGCTTAAAGAAGTTATTTTTCCAAGGTTTGGAGTCCCTAGATATTTAATGACTGATGGTGGTTCACATTTTATTCATGGTGCTTTTCGTAAAATGCTTGCTAAGTATGATGTTAATCATAGAATTGCATCTCCTTATCACCCGTAGTCTAGTGGTCAATTAGAATTTGCAACAGAGAGCTAAAATTAATTTTGCAAAAGACTGTTCATAGATCCAGAAAGAATTGGTCCAAGAAACTTGATGATGCATTATGGGCCTATAGAACTGCATATAAAAATCCTATGGGTATGTCTCCATATAAAATGGTTTACGGAAAAGCATGTCACTTACCTCTCGAACTAGAACATAAGACATATTGGGCTATTAAAGATCTCAATTATGATTTCAAACTTGCCGGTGAGAAGAGGTTATTTGACATTAGCTCACTTGATGAATGGAGAATCCAAGCCTATGAGAATGCCAAGTTGTTTAAAGAAAAAGTTAAAAGATGGCATGACAAAAGGATACAAAAGCGTGAGTTTAATGTAGGTGATTATGTATTGCTATACAACTCTCGTTTAAGATTTTTTGCAGGAAAACTTCTCTCTAAATGGGAAAGCCCTTACGGTATCGAGGAGGTCTATCGTTCCGGTGCCATAAAAATCAACAACTTCGAAGGCACAAATTCGAAGGTGGTGAACGGTCAAAGAATTAAACATTATATATCAGGTAATCCCATAAATGTTGAAACCAATGTTATTGAAACCGTAACCCTAGAGGAATACATAAGGGACACTTTCCAGAACGTTTCAGACTCTGAAAAGTAATAGGTATGTGGTACGGTAAGTAAACCGACTCCAAAACAATTCTAAAGGCAAGTTTCTCTGTTTTGGAATAGTTAGAAAAATAGAAAAATAAGAAGCAATCTAGGAAGGACAAGAGGGCTCCACAAGGGTGGAGGGCGCGCCCCCTGCCTCGTGGACACCTCGTGCGCTCTCCGGACTCTGTTTTCTTGCACGTTACGTATTCTGGTCGGTAAAAATTCATTATATATTCTTCCGAAGGTTTTGACCACCGTATCACGCAATTATCCTCTGTTTTTGTTTCGAGCTGTTTTCTGTCAGGGTTGTCAAGGCTAGGCATCATGTCGTCCCCCTTCTCCAATAATGGTGACAAATATGCTTGGCTAATGAAGATAGGGCTGAAGAGGGAGGAACCCATGGAGATCAACAAGGATGAAGGGATCATGAAGGCCTAGGAGGACCAAGTTTCGGCAACAGAAGACATCCTGCAACTTGATCACAATCTTATTACCCCAACCGAGATCGAAGCTTTCAAGATGATTGAGCTAGCTCGTACACAAAACAAGTATCTCACACGTGAAAATATTTTGTTGAAGGAGCATATCATCGCCCTCAAGGGAATTATCCACAAGCTGGAGGACCTCTTACGCTCAATGTGCGACTATTCATCATCAACAACCCCTTCACCAGCAAAGGAGATCTAATCACATGGGTATGGGCACTCCCCTGGGCAACCTCTGCTTCCCTCTGCGAAGGGTCTATCTTTTATTATTACCTTCTACCTTATGCAAGAGTCATGGTGATCTTCACCTTTCCTTTATACATTTTATCCATTGGCAAGCACAGGATGTTGGAAAGATCTTGACATATATATATCTAATTGGATGTAAGTTAGCATGAACTATTATTGTTGACATTACCCTTGAGGTAAAAGGTTGGGAGGCGAAACTATAAGCCCCTATCTTTCTTTGGGTCCGATTAAAACTCCGTAACCACAAGTATTGCGTGAGTGTTAGCAATTGTGAAAGACTAATTGATAGTTGAGTATGTGGACTTGCTAAAAATCTCTGACATAGACTCTTTCTGATGTTATGATAAATTTCAATTACCTCAATGACTGATATTATAATTTGTTAGTTCTCAATAAAGTTTCTGATTCATACTTTGCATTGTAAATAGATTATTAATTGAGCATAAGAAATCATATGACAATATCCATATATGTTGCTGTTATGAGAATAATCATGATGGCCTCATGTCCGTATTTTATTTTATCGACACCTCTACCTCTAAACATGTGGACATATTTATCGTTATCGGCTTCCGCTTGAGGACAAGCGAGGTCTAAGTTTGGGGGAGTTGATACGTCCATTTTGCATCATGCTTTTATATTGATATTTATTGCATTATGGGATGTTATTACACAATATGTCACAATACTTATGCCTGTTCTCTCTTATTTTACAAGGTTTACATAAGGAGGAGAATGCTGCACTGGAATTCAAATTGGAAAAGGAGCAAATATTAGAGACCTATTCGCACAACTCCAAAAGTCCTGAAACTCCATGAAAGTTATTTTTGGAAATAATAAAAATACTGGCGGAAGAAATACCAGAGGGGCCCACACCACAGCCACAAGGGTGGGGCGCCTACCCCTCGCGCCCCCTGCCTCGTGGGCCCCCTGTTGGCCCTCCGGTGCCCATCTTCTGCTATATGAAGTCTTTCGTCCGAAGAAAAATAATAAGCAAGCTTTCAGGACAAGACTCCGCCGCCACGAGGCGGAACCTTGGCGGAACCAATCTAGGGTTCCGGCAGAGCTGTTCTGCTGGGGACACTTCCCTCCCGGATGGGGAAATCATCGCCATCGTCATCACCAACGCTCCTCTCATCGGGAGAGGGCCAATATCCACCAACATCTTCACCAGCACCATATCTTCTCAAACCCTAGTTCATCTCTTGTATCCAATTCTTGTCTCTGAGTCTGGGATTGGTACTTGTAGGATGCTAGTAGTGTTGATTACTCCTTGTAGTTGATACTAGTTGGTTTATTTGATGGAAGATCATATGTCCAAATCCTATATGCATATTAATACTCCTCTGATTATGAACATGAATATGCTTTGTGAGTAGTTACGTTTGTTCCTGAGGAAATGGGAGAAGTCTTGCTATTAGTAGTCATGTGAATTTGGTATTCGTTCGATATTTTGATGAGATGTATGTTGTCTCTCCTCTAGTGGTGTTATGTGAACGTCGACTACATGACACTTCACCATTATTTGGGCCTAGAGGAAGGCATTGGGAAGTAATAAGTAGATGATGGGTTGCTAGAGTGACAGAAGCTTAAACCCTAGTTTATGCGTTGCTTCGTAAGGGGCTGATTTGGATCCACATGTTTCATGCTATTGTTAGGGTTACCTTAATACTTCTTTTGTAGTTGCAGATGCTTGCAATAGGGGTTAATCATAAGTGGGAAGCTTGTCCAAGTAAGGGCAGCACCCAAGCACCGGTCCACCCACATATCAAATTATCATAGTACCGAACGCGAATCATATGAACGTGATGAAAACTAGCTTGACGATAATTTCCCATGTGTCCTCGGGAGCGCTTTTCTCTATATAAGAGTTTGTCCAGGCTTGTACTTTGCTACAAAAAGGATTGGACCACCTTGCTGCACTTTATTTACTTTTGTTCCTTGTTGCTCGTTACCAATTATCTTATCACAAAACTATCTGTTGCCTATAATTTCAATGCTTGCAGAGAATACCTTACTGAAAACCGCTTATCATTTCCTTCTACTCCTCGTTGGGTTCGACACTCTTACTTATCGAAAGGACAATGATAGATCCCCTATACTTGTGGGTCATTACTCGTGTTCTTTGGGTTCGTCGAGCTAGGCTGTGGATCGTTGAGCGAGCATCCTGGGGAGAGAGAGTCCTTCGTGCACACCCCAGAGTTCGAACCTCTCAAGGGTCTGTAGAGCCCTGAATCTGACAGTTCACAGGTAGCAGATGTCCCGGGGCAGATGTCGTCGCTAATTACTAAGCGATCCATCAATCCTTTTGCGATCACACAATGGAACTCTCGACGAAAGCACCAATGCCGGTGTCAAAACCAGTAGATCTCGGGTAGGGGGTCCCGAACTGTGGATCTAGGATCAATGGATAACAGGAGACGAAGGATACAATGTTTACCCAGGCTCGGGCTCTCTCGGAGAGGTAAAACCTACGTCCTGCTTGATTATATTGATGGGTATATGATGTGTATAGGGTTAATATACCACGAGATCAGATGAACTAAACCCTAGATGAGTACGATGGTTCTTCTTCTTCTTCTAGCCTCTACCGACTAAACACTATGGTTTATATAGGATCCATGCACTACAGCAGGATGGCCCAAACGTGACAGTCGAATCAGAGACCCTACGACGAAACTGTGTGCGATGCATCAATTACAAACAGTGATGTAATAAAACCGTCAAAAAAGATGCAAAACGTTTGTGATGGCGGCGACATCAAACACAGTTCATATTATATATGAGTGTGTGATGAGTGGCAAACGATTAATCCAGAAGAACTGTTTGCGATGATGTAGAACAATAGAAACGGGCAGCCAGATGAGGGTGTGTGCGATATATGGCATACAGTTCACTAGGATGAATTGTGTGTGATTAGGCAACACAATGTGAGGGAGTCCTGGATTAGGGGGGTCCTCGGACAGCCGGATTATATCCTTTGGCCGGACTGTTGGACTATGAAGATACAAGATTGAAGACTTCGTCCCCTGTCCGGGTGGGACTCTCCTTGGCGTGGAAGGCAAGCTTGGCAATTCCGATATGTAGATCTCCTTCCTTGTAACCGACTCTATGTAACCCTAGCCCCCTCCGGTGTCTATGTAAACCGGAGGGTTTAGTCCGTAGGACCACAACAATCAGAATCATAGGCTAGCATCTAGGGTTCAGCCTCTATGATCTCGTGGTAGCTCAACTCTTGTAATACTCATATCATCAAGATCAATCAAGCAGGAAGTAGGGTATTACCTCCATCGAGATGGCCCGAACCTGGGTAAACATTGTGTCCCCCGCCTCCTGTTACCATCTGCCTTAGACACACAGTTCGGGACCCCCTACCCGAGATCCACCGGTTTTGACACCGACATTGGTGCTTTCACTGAGAGTTCCAATGTGCCGTCACTATAAGGCTTGATGGCTCCTTCGATCATCAACAACGATGCGATCCAGGGTGAGGTTTTTCTCCCCGGACAGATCTTCGTATTCGGCGGCCAACTCGCTTAGCCATCTAGAGCAGATCGAGAGCTATGCCCTTGGCCGTCAGGTTAGGTTTGGAAACTTAAACTATATTGCCGACATCCGCGGAGACTTGATCTTTGACGGATTCGAGCCTAGGTCAGGTGCGCCGCACAGTCACGACAAGCATGACTTAGCTCTGTCGTCGGACAGTGTTCGGAAGATCACACCTGTGGCTACCCCGGCCCTCAATCTGGCGCAGATGGCGCCGTCCGAGGACGGGTGGATGGACCCCGCCACGGAGGCCGCACACTCAATGGTGATAGAGCCGAATACTGACTTCACCTCCTACGAGACCTGTGTTGCCGGATCCTTGGATTCGTCCCCGGCCACGGACTCCAAACCGCCTGTGTCCGTGCTCGAATCTGATTGGGCGCCGATCATGGAGTTTTCCTCCGCGGATATCTTTCAGCACTCGCCCCTGGGCGATGTACTAAATTCACTAAGGTCTATCTCCTTGTCAGGAGGCCCTTGGCTGAACCATGTCCGGCCCGAGTGGGAAGCGGACGACAAAATTTGTTACCCACCCACCACCCAGTTAATAGCCACTATCGACGACTTAACCGACATGCTCGATTTCGACTCCGAAGACATAGACGGTATGGACGACGATGCAGGAGAGGAACAGGAACCACTGCCCAAAGGGCGCTGGACAGCCACTTCATCACACGATATATATATGGTGGATACACCCAAAGAAAACAATGACGAGGAACGGAAGGATGCAGCGAAGGATAGTTCCCTCGAGAAGCAACCAAAGCGACGTCATAGACGCCGCTCCAAATCCCGCCTCGGCAAAAACAGCGACAACAGCGCAGGAAAAAATAATACCCTGGTCGACTCCAAAGGAAACGACGACCACATAGATCCAGCGACAGAGCAGGATGAACCAGCGAACGACGAACATAGTACGGAGCCGCCGTCCGATCACGGCGTCGCCAAGGGTAAAGCTAATCAACCTGTCTCCGGAGAGGAGAACAGTCCGGACGATGATGCCCACATCATCCCGGAAAGGCATTTGGAGCAAGAGAACCTCCATAGAAGGCTTATTGCCACCGCGAGGAATCTAAAGAAGCAGAAGCAAAGGCTTAAGGCCGCGCAAAATACACTCAACAGTAGATGGAACAAAGTGCTCGACACTGAAGAAAAGTTCAATGGCAGTCGCCGCACAAAAAGCTATCCAAAGCGCAAGCTGCTGCCTAAATTCAACGACGAGGCTTTAGAGCCTATAGAGCTGAAAAATAAAACGGCCGATCAGCCGGATCGACCACCCCGTGGCCACGATAGGGCGGCTAACGATGTCACGCATAAGTCAGCACACGATTTACGTGACGACTTGCACAAAAAATCCGGTATGACCATGTCCATATATGGATCTAGGAAGCGAGCTCCGGCACAGAAACAAAACCGAACACTACAACCGTCAGAATGCCATGACACATCCAAATACAGGGGTGCCGCGCACCCCCTATGCTTCATCGATGAGGTGCTGGATCACGAATTTCCAGAGGGATTCAAACTCGTGAACATAGAGGCATACGACGGAACGACAGACCCTGGGGTCTGGATTGAGGACTTTATCCTTCATATCCACATGGCTCGCGGAGATGATCTCCACGCCATCAAATACTTGCCCCTCAAGTTGAAGGGACCAGCTCGGCACTGGCTGAAGAGCCTCCCCGAAAACTTAATTGGAAGTTGGGAGGAGCTTGAGGATGCTTTCAGGGCTAATTTTCAAGGGACCTATGTCCGACCTCCGGATGCAGACGATTTAAGTCATATAATTCAACAGCCCGGAGAGTGAGCCCGAAAGCTTTGGAACAGATTCTTCACTAAGAAGAATCAAATTGTCGACTGCCCGGACGCCGAAACCTTAGCGGCTTTCAAACACAGTGTCCGGGACGAATGGCTCGCCAGACACCTCGGCCAGGAAAAACCGAGGACAATGGCAGCCTAACAATCCTTATGACCCGCTTTTGCGCGGGCGAAGATAGTTGGCTGGCCCGTAGCGGCACCAGCGACCCAGGCACATCCGAAGTTAGGGATGGCAATGGAAAACCACAACGCAATAAAAGTAAGTGTCGAAAGAGTGAAGACAGCCCAGACAACACGGCGGTAAACACCGGATTCAGGGGCTCTTGACCCGGTCAACGGAAAAAGCCATTCAAAGGCAGCAGAGATGGACCGTCCAGCCTAAACAAGATTCGAGACAGATTATGTCAGATTCATGGCACCTCCGACAAACCTGCAAATCACACCAACAGAGAATGCTGGGTCTTCAAGAAGGCCGGCAAGCTAAACGCCGAACACAAGGGGAGGGAGACACCAAGTGAAGACGAGGTGAGCCTCGCGACAAAAACACTGGGGACAGAAAAATTCCCAGAGGTCAAAACAGTGAACATGATTCACGTAACAAAGAGGAGGAGCAAATGCGCACTCCGAGACGTATGCGCCATGGAGCCCGTCGCCCCCAAGTTCAGCCCTTGGTCGGTCTGCCCGATCACTTTTGATCGCAGGGATCACCCGACTAGTACCCGACATGGAGGATCAGCCGCCTTGGTGCTAGACCCAATAATTGACGGATACCATCTCACCTGAGTCCTTATGGACGGCGGCAATAGTCTTAATCTGATATATCAGGACACAGTCCGCAAAATGGGGATAGACACGGCAAGAATCAACGAAAGCAATACTACCTTTAAAGGAGTACTACCAAGCCCAGAGGCCCGTTGTATGGGCAATCTAGTACTAGAGGTTGTATTCGGTTCTCCCGACAACTTCCGAAGTGAAAAGTTAACCTTCGACATCGCTCCATTCCGAAGCAGCTATCAAGCACTACTCGAAAGAACGGCCTTCGCCCGCTTTAACGCAGTACCGCATTACGATTATCTTAAGCTAAAGATGCCCGGTCCACGTGGCATCATCATAGTTAGCAGAAATACAGAGCGTTCCTTAAGTGCGAAAGAGTGTGTGGCGGTGTTAGTAGCCGAACACTGAACAACCTCTTCAACCAGAATAAATGATCGGTTGTCAAGACCGCGGACACAGCTAGACAAGTCCGGCGCACCACTGGCTGTAACAGCTCAGATAAACCTGAGATTGGGTCGATGGATATACCCCCATAGGTGGTGCTAGGGGCTTCCCGCATGTAAAAAGAACTATAGTTCGGCTTGAGCTTATTTAGGTGAATTTTAAAGGTTCATAAAGAATAACCAACTTTTCTGCACGAAGACTTTCACCTGGGTTTTTCTCTTTTGCAGATGATGATCGTGCTACACCCTTCCAGGATACGGCACAACGGAGACACAGGCGCAGACGTGCAGCAGGGCCCCGTTCAAAGGTTTCTTTTTAGATTAAGACCCTGCGTAAAGCTTTTTTACTGTCTCTTGTTGCTTCACACCCTCTGGATACTCAACACAACCGGGAGGGATGATGGCGTTATTGACATTTCGTCACGTCAGACCAATGCACGTACCTAGAAATTCAGGGTTTATTATCGAGGACGTTACTTAGCCCAGCATATATTGTAAAGTCTGAATACCTTAGGGAGTGTTCGGCGTCGCGAGTTTGGCATTATATGCATCAGCTCGGAATCATGTCTTTGGTCAATAGTTGGGTTTGCCCGGCTCCCGTGTTTTGCTACCTTATGTTCCACTCTATCGGCTAAGGTGGCACCAGGAGAACTACTGCGATTGTGCCCTGGTTCATCTGGATGAGCACCTCGATGAAAAGCTGGCCCATTTGTCATGATAAAGCGCGAGACTGGTCAACCACTTTCGATGACTCATTGGAATCTTCACGATTCCTCCGCATTAAGAAGGACCGGTTTCGGTCATGTATGTCTGCCAAGACCGTATTTGGATAAGCTCGGAAGTACCAGGGGCTATATAGTAGCCCCACTGTCAAACTCCTATGGCTAAGTGAAAGTGTTAAAGAAATATAGTCCGATTGCCTTGTTCACTGTGCTCTCACCTCCTTAATGGACCAAGACGTTGGATCAAGTGTGAATACAAGCTTTTTCCGAACACCCCCGCATTATATGTGTGGGGGCTGAAGCCGACGACTGCAAACTTTCAGGTTATATAGATACATAAACGGTCGCACAGGAGGCATCATAATACTTTCAGGCAAAAGTATAAACACAGCCTTTATAATCCAAATAGCACTGTTCTTACAATTGGGATACATGTCACTCAAACATGATACTCTTCGAGCACTGAGCCTCTATTAAATGAGCACCTTCTAGGACTTCCTCAAAATAGTGCTCGGCCGAGACCTGGCCTACGGCCAGACCCTGGGTTGCAATAGCGGTGGCCTCCATCTCTGCCCAGTATGTCTTAACACGGGCAAGAGCCATCCGCGCACCCTCTATGCACGCCGACCTCTTTACAGCGTCGATATGCGGCACAACACCAAGGAATCGTTGCACTAAACTAAAATAACTATTCGGCCTTGGTCCTTCCGGCCAAAGATGATCCACGACAGACCTCATGGCAAGTCCGGACAATCTATGGAGTTCAGCCCACTCGACCATTTGTTCATTTAACAGCAGCGGACGCGTTGGAGCACTGAATTGCGACCGGAACAACTTTTCCACTTCGTGATCTTTTTGATCCTTGAAAAACTCAGTCGCATCAGCAGCACTCATTGCCAAGTCCGAATACACGTCTGCAGCACTCCATAACTGATCCAAAGGGGCATACTTCGGATCTCCAAACTTCGACCGCAACAAAAAGGGCTTCCCAGCCGTGATATCTCCGGCTTGACGAAGCTCCTCCTTCGCCGCTCTGATTTTAGATCGGGCTTCCTTGGATGCTACCATGGCTTTCTTCAGGTCCGCCGCTTTCGCCTGGCTTTCCTTTTCAAGAAGCTCATACCGGTCGGCGGCATCCTTCAGCTCAACAGCCATCTTGGCTATTTTATCTTCGCTCTGGCAATGAGCAGCCTGCTCGGCTTTTAACTCTTCGGCCGCCTTTAGGGCGGCCGCATCGCTTCTCCTGGCTTGTTCCTTGGCTCGGGCAAGCTCCGCCCGAAGGGTCTCCACGGCAGCAGCTCCATCTGTAGTCACAACATATTATATACACTAGCATCATGCTCCTCTTAATATCTGTTGACCACCCGAAAATACATACCCTATGCCTCGTCAAGCCGCTTGTTCACAAGCGTGATGTCGGCATCTGCCGCGTCAAGCAGCCTCCTCAGTTCGGCAAACTCAGCAGTCCGGCCAGCCACCGGACCCTCGGCCACCTGCACACGAAAGCAGCATGATCATTACCTGGGCCTATGATCCTCTATTTGCCGCCTTTTGACAGCAACCAGAGTCCCAGGGGCTACTATCTGCATAGGGCACACCTAGCGTGTGCAGTACCATCAAAAAAATATACATATTACTTTGCGTACCTCAAAGCCTCTTAGCTGGCTCATAAAAGCTTCATGCAATCCAGTTTCAGCGGATGAAATCCTCTCAACCACCGTACCCATTAAAGTACGATGCGCCTCTGAGATAGCCGCTTGCTCCAGAAGACTCATCAGTGCGTCCGGTCGTGCACCGGACAGTCCCGGACTCTTTCTGTTGCTCTCCTTAGGAGCCGAATACTCCGGACTTCGGGTGGCCGAAGGGTTACCTTCTGGCCTTGGTGGATCAGGAGAAATCCTCCGTGACGACACCTCAGGGTCGTCCGCCTCATGAGGCGGGGAGGCACGGGGAGGCGTTTCGCTCTCCATCATCTCCGGAAGAAGATCCCCCGAAGACGAACTCTGTCGAGAAGGGCTACGATCCTAACTGCAAGACATACATCTCGGTTATTGTCCTCGGAGATGAAGCAGGATATATTTACTATAAAGTACTCTTGTTCACTTACAGCTCAATGGAGGGTTGATTCCCTTGCGGGCACTATGCAGTAAGGATGCCCTCCGGGGCAGGGCCCCCTGGCGAAGGTTTTTTCCCTCGTTTGGAAACCTTTGTTCCCAAGTCTTCAGAGGCGGTCCTTTTCCTTCTTTGGGGAGAGGGAATTTCATATTCTTCTCCCCGATTATCCTCCTTCGCGAGACGCTAATTCCCCCTGCTTGGACGAGTAATGCGTGAGGCCCGCTTTCGGCTTCTTTATTCCTCCCTCTATCTTCCCCTGATGGCGCTTCATAAGGTGCAAGCTCAAGCATCCAGGCTAGTACAGGATCCGGTGAGCCTTCAGGAAGGGGGGCCGAACACCTGATCATCTTCGCCTTTTTTATCCAGTCCTGGTCAAAGAGCGACTTTTCAGAATGATGTCGTGATAAATAAAAAGACAACGTGTTCGGTTGCAGAATTAATTACATGGGTATCTGGACGATTGCAGTTTAGACCCGCATCCTCGGTGGTGTCCGGACACTTTATTCGTGATCCGAAGAATAATCCATACATCCCTTCGAGCGTTACGCCGAAGAATTGCTGAATAGTTCACGGGCCTTCTGGGTTGAACTCCCACATACGGAGAGGACGCCATTGGCATGGTAGGACCCGACGAACTAGCATGACTTGCATTACCTTGACAAGGCTGACATCTCTCTTGAGGAGATCTCGGATGCGACTTTGCGGTGTCGGCACGTCATTAACCGGCCCCCAGTCCAGCCCCTTGTTGATCCATGATGCCAGTTGTGGCGGGGAGGCGGACGGAAGGCGGGGGCAGCTGTCCACTTAGTACTTCGGGGAGTCGTGATGTAAAACCACTCCCGCTGCCATAAGTTGGACATCTCCGGGAAGGAACCCTTTGGTCGCGGAGCATCGGAGCCTTTGCTTATTATGGCACCTCCGCATTCTGTGTGTCGCCCATCGATCATCTTCAGCTTCACGTTGAAGGTCTTGAGCCATAAGCGAAAGTGTGGGGTGATGCGGAGGAAGGCCTCACATACGACGATGAACGACAAGATGTGAAGGATGGAATCCGGAGCCAGATCATGGAAATCGAGCCCGTAATAGAACATAAGCCCTCTAACAAAGTGATCAAGACTAAATCCTAGCCCTCGGAGGAAGTGGGAAACAAATACGACACTCTCGTTGGGTTTGGGAGTGGGGATGACATGCCCTTGAGCAGGCATCCTGTGCGAGATTTCGGGGGTCAGATGCCTGGCTTCTCTTAGCTTCTTGATGTCCTCCTCTGTGACAGAGGAGGCCATCCACCGGCCTTGAAGGTTGGATCCGGACATGATTGAATGTCCGAAAGCGCTTAGCCTGAGCCTTGGGTGTTGGAATTCAAGGTGGGGGAAGGCAAGGATCGAGCGCGAGAAGAAAAGGACAGGCCTCGGCCCCTTTATAAAGGGGTGAATATCAAGCGTCCTCTGCGTGGCCATTTGGAACTTGCCTAAAATCGAGGAGTCATACCCGCAGGCACGATTGGGTTTCCCATACCCGTATTGATGAGAATTCCGTGATAAGGGGAACATGATCTCTGCTTCGACAACACATGCCAATAAAACCGCCTCGCAACACATGAAGTGGCAGGCTGGGAAAAATGGTTCGTAATGACCGGACCATGGCATGATGTCACGTTATGGAAAGTTTTCAGTAGATTAGATTTGTGGAAATATTATACTCTCTACGGTGGTATGTGGAATTTATTTTACAGAGCCGGACACGATCCTCGTGTTCAAAATCTTCTATGGAGTATTTGGAGGAAGAACCCGCCTTGCAATGCCGAAGACAATCTGCGCGCCGGACTCATCGTCATTGAAGCCTGTTTCAGGGGCTACTGAGGGAGTCCTAGATTAGGGGGTCCTCGGACAGCCGGACTATATCCTTTGGCCGGACTGTTGGACTATGAAGATACAAGATTTAAGACTTCGTCCCATGTCCGGGTGGAACTCTCCTTGGCGTGGAAGGCAAGCTTGGGAATTCAGATATGTAGATCTCCTCCCTTGTAACCGACTCTGTGTAACCCTAGCCCCCTCCGGTGTCTATATAAACCGGAGGGTTTAGTCCGTAGGACAACAACAATCAGAATCATAGGCTAGCTTCTAGGGTTTAGCCTCTACGATCTCGTGGTAGATCAACTCTTGTAATACTCATATCATCAAGATCAATCAAGCAGGAAGTAGGGTATTACCTCCGTCGAGAGGGCCCGAACCTGGGAAAACATTGTGTCCCCCGCTTCCTGTTACCATCCGCCTTAGACGCACAGTTCGGGACCCCCTACCCGAGATCCGCCGGTTTTGACACCGACACAGTGGCAACAGTTCAACTGAACAAGATGTGTGTGATACGCGGCAAACAGGTCCGTAATCAGAAATGTGTGTGAAGAACAATAATAACACAGACGATTGCTCCTAATAAGTCGTATGATTTCCTCTGTTTACATGCGTGATCGTGCGCCGGCCGCAAACACTGGCATCGCACATGGAGGGACGAGGGCAGAGCACCCGAAAGGACGCGAGAGCAGAGTGCGCGCGGCGGGATGCAAGCAGAGTGCGCCGCGGTCGCCTCAACCGCAAGCAACCACAAGCATAGAGCAGTTGAACACGCAGGAAATGGTCGCCTACAAGCCGGCCGACAGTTGCGTCGCTGCGTAGAGAGCGGTCGTGTGCTACTACCTTCGTGTGGTCTATAGTCCCCTTTATATTCTGTGCCATACTTTGCCCTTAAATTTAACCAACAAAATGTTAATGCATGTTATAAAAATTATATAATTGGAAACTATGTTCAAATACGAATCCAACTATATAATCTTTGGCGACATGCATTCGTATTTTATTAGTTAAATCCTACTTATAAACTAGGACAGGGGTATCGTAGGTAATTAAATCGCAAACGTTTTTTTACTAATCATATGTGTATGTGGCCTTTCGTCCTCCTCTCGCACGTCTTGTCTCCCCGCTGCCGCAGACGGCTTACAGCACAAGCTTGCGCAGCGTGCATGTGCGTTTTTTTTGGCCAAACGGTGGCTCGAAGTGGCGCCAATGAATCATCGGTGAGCCCATTCCCGCGCAAGCTTCCCGCCTGATTCGGTGAAATCCCCCAAAATCCAAATGCTTACCAGCCTGCTATATAAACCGTCACGGCCGGCGAGTCCTGCGTCGCATTTTCCCCTCCCTCCCTGTAGCTTATCTCGTCTGCTTCTCCCACAATAACCAATGGCACAGGTTCGTCCTTGTTTCTCAGCCACTCCAACGTCATCAGAGGACAGCTCCAGCTGGGAGGCTACACCGCAGCGGCGGCGCAGTCCTCGGAGTAGTGTAGTGCACGTGGCGTCCCCGTTGGGTGTGCGTGGAACACCCACCACACGCTCCGTCGCGCTACCCATTGGCAGCTGTTGCCGGCCGCTGTTGCCGCCACACCACCATCGAAACCAAGGGCCATCGCCCGCCCCGCCGATGTGGCCCGAAGGCGGGAGGTGGCCATCGTGGCCGTCACCCCACTGTCGGCCACCGTGGCCATCACCCGCTCCGCCACCGCGACACAAAGGCTGGAGGTGGTGGTCGTGGCCGCCACCCAATCATCGGCCGTTGTGGCCGCCAGCCCACCGTCGACCGCCGGGGTCATCACCCGCTCCGACTACTGCCAGAAGGCGGGAGGCAAAGGTGGAGGCCCGCACGTGCGTCAGCGACCTTGCGCGCTACACCGAGTTCCCGCGGGAGGTGGAGGAGCGCCTCGTCGAGCATGCAAAGAGCCTTACCGCCGCCGTGGACGCGGCACATGCCGCCTGAGAGGCGGGGAATCAGGAGATCTACAAGGAGAACCACCGCTTTGAGAGGGGTCGTTTGGAGCGGAAGAGGGCGTTTGAGGTGAGCTTCGCTGAAGGTGCAGCAGCGGCGAGGCATCGTGTGCAGGTCCAGCTCGTCGGTAGCTCCTCCTCCTCTGCCTCTTCTTGGCCTTTCGGCGAGAGAGGCTGCCAATAGTACAAAGCCCCACTGTAGTAGTAGTATTTAGGGGCTATTTTGTTCAATTCATCTGACTATAGATGTGGTGGAACAGTACAACATACTCAAAATTAGCTAGTATATATAGTTGAACAAGCTATTTCAGTATGTGGTTAGCAACAATTGGGGAAAATTTTGGTCATTTCAGCTGTTGAGTTGAACTGCTTGTATGAAGAACAACTGCTTAATCTATGAATGAAATCTATGCTTAATTACTGAATTTTAGTTGCAAAAATTAGATAGTGCTAGTGATTTTTAGCTGCATATTTTGACAAATCACAGTGTTACAAGGTTGACAAATGGCAATGTTACTAGATCAACAATTTTCAACTTTCCAGTTTGACAAATGGCAACATACCCAATATGACAGATGCAAATCTTACCAAATTGTTTGTATGTGGTTGCACAGGGGTCATCCAAAACAACTGTTTGTGTTGAAGGGATACACAAATCCTGCTCGACACATTTTCTCTTGGCTTAGTGCCGAAGTCTGAATTTGCATACCGTATTCAATCTGAATCGTTTGCGTTGAAGAGATGCACAAATCATGCACTGTGAATTTTCCCTTGACTTAAGGGGGGAGACCATAGCTCTCACTTTGCATACGGGTGTTCTATCTAAAATGTTTGCGATCAAGAGCTGCACAAATCCTGCTCGGCACATTTTCCCTTGGCTTCCGGGGGCAGCTGTCGCTTTGCATACGGGTGTTCTAACTAAAATGTTTGTGATGAGTGTTTTATATTTGAAAACCATTGATGTTTGTTTCAAAAGAAAATCGTTTGATAAGTCTGTACATTAAGAGAGAAAATTGCAAGTTCGTTCAAACCATATCTTTCATTCAGTCACACTGCAAATTTATATTCATATGATCGAGATACAGTATTAAACCCCAAAAAAAACTATTTCCGGCATCGGCGGAGGCGGCGTGCCGCCGTCGTTGTCGTTGTCGTCCTCCGAGACGCCATTGTTGAAGTCTTCAAGGCATCTCAGAATATTCTTCACTTGTAAATAAATTATCATGTTGTCACGCGATCGATGGGCGGGGCGCGGGAGGACGGCAACTGGCGACGCTGAGAGGTAGCGGTCAACATGGCGTCCCATGCCAATGAGCGGGGCGCGCGCACGGGCACGGGCGCGGTGGGTGCAGCCAAACGCATGGGGACCGGTGCCACGATGGGTGGAGGGGCGCGCACGGGCACCGGCACTGGCGCTGGCATGTACACGAGCTCGCGCGGGTCCGTGGAGACCTCTCTGATGCCCGCTGCTTCCAGCTCTGCGATAGTGCTCGGCGACCAGCCCGTCAATGCTACGGGGATGGTCGCTGGCGCGGGCGCGGTGATGGGAGCTGGGACGGGATCGGGGGCAGCAACCGCCACGGCCAGCTCGTTCAGGGCCATGTCCATGAGGCCCCATTCCTCCTTATTTTCTATCTCCTCCAGCTCGGAGTCGACTTCACCATACTTGAAAACTAGTGGTAGATAATCCTTCTGTGCCATGGCGTTGGTGGAGGTCTGCCCTTATTAAACAGCGGCTTGAGCGCCATTAATGGAGAGGAAGGCGGGCGGCCATATAAGTCAAAGGCTCGCTTCGGTGAGCTGCGCAGCATATACCTCACACGCTTCTCGGTGAGCTGCGCATTGGATGACAGCTTGCGCGCCTCGGTTAGCTCACGTGTCGGATCGCACTCGCATGCCTCCCGTTCAGTCAAGCAGTTGTTCGCACGACACCTCTAGCCATTAAACCAAGACACGTGCCGTCACGTGAAAGGTTAATAAAACGCACACGATTGAACTATACAAACGTTTGAGATATTAAAGTGGCAGCTATTTTTTCAAAATGCCTTTGTTGGCTGTTATTCGAGTGCGCCTTCTCTCAAAATGGACCCGAAAAATACCATAGCATGTCGGGTGCCATTCCATGATAGCATACCAAGTTTCATGAATTTCAGATGAGTTTTGGATTTACTAGAATTTAAAACAAAGTATCTCAACGTTTTGCGGCAATCAACGGTGCCATGGTGTTTCAAATTCATTCACATTTCTTGCATGGGACCTAAGCATGCACCCAAGGACACAGATTTGATTTTTCAACCAATTTATATGCACTGGAGCATGTGCATGTAGTTCAAATTTGAATTATGCACATAAAATGCCTAGGAAACCCAGTTAATGTATAAAAATGTCCAAACAAACCCCGAAAAATTCCAAAATTTAACACAACACTCCTGTTGTTCTATGTTGACACTAGAAATATTTTGAAAGCAATAAGAGGCAACAGATATTGTTTTATTTCCAAATGTGGCACGTTCCCTACCGAAACCATTAGGCTTGTTGTGAGAAGCTCTGGTTTGTGAGAAGCTTATACCCAAACCTGCCCCAAATGGGATAAAAATTTTACAACGGCATGTTGATACCGCTCCATGATAGCATGCCAAGTTTCATGAATTTCAGATGAGTTTTGGATTTAATAGAATTTAAAAACCAGGTATCTCAGTGTTTGCGGCCGAGTGACGGTGGCAGTGTGTTTGACATTCATTCCCATTTCTTGAATGGGACCTAAGCATGCAACCTAGGACACAAATTCGAATTTTCAACTAGTTTATATGCATTAGAGCATGTGCCTGTAGTTCAAATTTGAATTATGCACATAAAATACCTAGAAAACCAAGTTAATATATAAAAATGTCCAAACGAACCCCGAAAAATTCCAAAATTTAACACAACACTCCTGTTGTTCTATGTTGACACTAGAAATTTTTTGAAAGCAATAAGAGGCAAGGGATATCATTTCATCCCCAAAGGTGGCACGTTCCCTACCGAAACCACCAGGCTTGTTGTGAGCAGTGTCAGTGTCAAAACCGGCGGATCTTGGGTAGGGGGTCCTGAACTGTGCGTCTAAGGTCGATGGTAACAGGAGACAGGGGACACAATGTTTACCCAGGTTCGGGCCCTCTCTATGGAGGTAATACCCTACTTCACCTTGATTGATCTTGATGAATATGAGTATTACAAGAGTTGATCTACCACAAGATCGTAATGGCTAAAACCCTAGAAGTCTAGCACTGTATGACTACGATTTTTACTGTCCTCCCTCAACGGACTAAGTCCTCCGTTTATATAGACACGGAGGGACTAGGGTTGTACAAAGTCGGTTCTGAGAGAAAGGAATCTTCATATTTGGTCGCCAAGCTTGCCTTCCACGCCAAGGAGAGTCCCGTCGGGACACGGAGAGAGTCTTCGCTCTTCGTATCTTCACGGACCATCAGTCCGCCCATGTATAACAGGTCGACGCCTTGAGGACCCCTTAATCCAGGACTCCCTCAGTATTCCGCGAACCAGGCTTCAATGACGATGTGTCCAGCGCGCAGATTGTCTTCAACATTGCAAGGCGGGTTCTTCCTCCGATGACTTTCAAAGAGATGTATTCGGCACTCCATTTAATGTTGTGCCCTCGGCTTCTGTGCGTCAACAACTTCAGCTTCCACGTGTCGAGCGAATGTGAAAGGTCAGGGTATTTTTGCACATAACATCCCAACATGCAAGAACAGTGTCTATTTAACGGGATTGGATCTCAGATCCGTTCCACATAACGCAAAAATCCTCAGAACCTTCTAGGAAAAACCATTCCAACATGGCCAGCGCTCCTAGTTCTTCCTCCCGTCCCCACGGCCCAGAAAAAGGCGATTGGGAGAGATGTTCCGTATCTCACGGTTAGTTGGTGAAGCTGCAAACACAAGGATTTCTTCCCCCTGCGGATCTAGTCCCCGTTCGAGCAGGATTGATTTCCTTCAAAGGCATGGCTCAGGCTGAGAATTTACCCAATCCATCCAGGGGGCAGCGAGTGTGCTTCGTATCCTACTTGCTAAGAGGTGTCGATTTCCAATCCATCCGTTCCTCCGAGTGCTTCTGGAGTATTATGGCCTTCAACTACACAACTTCACTCCGGCCTCCATCCTGCACATTGCGGGCTACGTCGCTCTTTGCGAGCTTTCCTGTGTTCCGAGGCCCATTTTGATTTTTGGAGGAAGCTATTCTGCCTCGTCCATCGCAACCAAGATGGATCAATATTTGAAGTAGGCGGAGCCGAAGTATGGCACGTCGCCGGGACCGGATACCTGTCCGGCACGCCGAAGAAGGCATCTGAAGAGTGGCCTTCCGAATGGTTTTATATCGAGGACGTCGCCCTTCCTGACCCAGTTCGAAAGGGTCTTCCCGAATTTACAAGGGTTCCGTTGAAGAAACACCACAGCTGGCGCCTTCGGAGCCTCGAGGAGGAAGATAGCACGGAAGTCCGTCAACTGATGAGCAAGATAAAGACGCTTGCCCAGTCTGGATTATCAATAGTCGAGGTAATGGCGACTTCCATAGTGCGAGGGGTTTAGCCACTCCAATACAGAGGGCTTCCTATGTGGCACTACAATGGGGAAGATGACGCCTCCCGTTGCGGTCGAAAAGGTCCGGATACCCCCGCCGCTTTGGCCAGGATATTGGCTGAACTATTCAAAGGGGAGGAAGAGGAATTCCTTCGCATTAAGAGCCAGGATGGATTTTCCATGTACAACCCTCCTAGTTGGGTGAGTTCCAATCCCATTATTCCATTCAATCTACTCCCTGAGTCACTTTTAATGAACATTACTTCGTCCATTTGTAGTAGGAATGGCGAAGAATCACCAAGGGGCTACACTGCCTCGCCCCACAGCTAGAGAACCATAACCGGGACCTTGATCCTGGATTTGAAGAGGATCCGGACATATATGTGGAGCTTGAGGATGGGGTGTTCTACCAGGCGAGCTATGGCGGCATGGAAGTGGCCATCACCGCCGACTATCCCGGTCTTCTCCCCGCCTCGCACGTAAGTAATCAGGAGATATATCGTTTGAAAGAGCCTCCTCATTCTTCATCACCCACCGCACTATCTTATGCTCCAAAGGGGAGACGCTCGGCGCATCATGCTACACCAGAGGCAACTCCAAAGAGAGCGGTGCCCACGCTGGGCAAGCCTTCGAAGAGGAAGGCAAACGAAGATACGACCGAGCCATCATCGAAGAGGTATGGCTTTGTAAATATGCCCTTTGGCAGTCACATCCAACTGTGACATTATCCGCTGTGTCTCATCGTGAAGCGTTAGCGGACAATGTCCGGGAATCTTACCGGCCGCGCCTCCACAAGCTAGGTTCCCGACCCTGCTTTAAAGGCAAGGGCTGATACGGGAGTGACGCCGGATTTTCCTTCGGCAGAGGAGTCGGATGATGTATCCGTCACAAACTCAGAAATGGAGAGCGCCATGAATCATCAGCGCCGGAGAGCCGTTCTATGCGACCCCGACTTTACGAATGAGGTGTTCAATGCCTTTATCTCGACTGATGCATATACCCAAGCTGCTCGAGACGGGCTTGCCAGAGCCACAAACCAACATGTAAAAGATATACGGGTAAGTTTATTGTACAAAACTGATAATTATATACCAGTAGCCCCTGAGACTTGAAGTAGTTGATACAATTGATTTAAGGATCATTGTATAACCAGGTGTTGTCGAAGGAAAACAACCTGTTGTCTCAGGAACTAGAAAAGTGTCGGACCTAGCTAACTGCTGCTACCGCCGAACTAGAGAAATCCAAGAAGGCATCACCTGGTAATGTTCCCCTCCATCGAGAAAACATAATTATATACCGGCAATGCTAACACAGTTGCTCATCTTATGGCGGGATCGTCAGATCAACTGAAGGAGCAATTGAAAGCCACCCAAGTGGAAGAACGAGAAGCCAAAAGACTGTTGGTCGTGGGCGAACGTGTCCTAACACGAGTCAGAGATGAGAAAAACAAGCTGCAGGATGCCCACACCCAGCTGGGCGTAGCACTGAAAGATGTACGGGCCCAGCTGGCTGATTCCGTGAAGGAAAATAAGAAGCTGCGCGGCGGCATATTTGGTATGTGGTCACACTTACCTCCGTGTAGTTCGGAGATGAAAGGGACTGACAGAATTATATCTGTAGGTATGCTGACCGGCCGTCCCGAAGAGGAGATGTCCGGAATCTCGGGCGATCTGCTACAAGAGCTGTCGCAAATGCACGAGCAAGCTCGGCAGGCGATGCGAAGTATTGCCAAGGCTTTATGGCCATCCGCCTCCCCTCCAGGAAGGATGGAGGACCTTATACAACTATTCAAGGGAGCGCAGCGGCGCTTCCGATTATGGAAGATATCGGCCTGTCGGGAAGGTGCACGAGAAGCCTGGGCCATGGTGAAAACACGGTATACCAAGCTTGATCCAAATCATATGGCCCGGGTCGGACCTCTAGGGTTAGATGGGAAAGAAATTCCCGTGAATTTGGTATATGACCAAGTAGAAGTAGCCGCCAGATATTCCCAACAGGATTGTAAGTTAGACAGCCTGTTAGACGGTATAGAGGAGGAAATTTATGAGTCTAAGTGACTACGTACTTTCCTGGATGTATTTGTCCATAGCCGGATTATAAAACGATTGTCATGGCAGACCTTTTCACTTCGACCTCTGGACCCGAAGGTGCAAAGTGTTTCCGAATACCTGAGCGGCAAAATATACCGGGGTATGCGTGGAAACCAGGCGTAGGGGTCATAGTTGCTTGAACAGACAAGTTGTATCCGGCTAGCTATGTTATATTACATTGTGATTGTAAGAAACATCTTCCATAGAGAATAGTTCTGTTAAGGGTTCCTTTCCCTGGGTGCACATGCATTAATGTGCATGTCCGAACTGTGATGGAAAAAATAGCAGTATATTCAACATCTGGGGGTTCATATTTTAATGAATGTAAAAACATCTTTAGTTCGCCGACCAAATATTCCCTTAAGAATGCTAGCTTTCGGCTTCACCCAGTATGAGGTACACATTCGGATGACCCGGCAGTAACAATTGTAGAGGTGCTCCCTTTATGCCCTAGCCGAACTAAAGGGAACATAGGGCATAAGCACAGGAGCCAGGCAATCCAGCTTGGCCAAAAATTAAGTCATATCGATGCATATAATGGTGAAGAAAAGGTACATATGGGAAAACGCGCATATGTGATGTGCTTGATGCTCGAAAAAAACAATAATAAGCTTCTGCCAAAGGAGCCCCTAGGTATAATTGACGTACATATTTGAGGATGTGTATGTCACAGGTGCACGGTTTAGCCGCACAAAAAGCTTTTAAGGCTAAAAAAAGGAAAAAGCGAAAAGAGAGGAAAAAGCAATGTTAACAATAGGGAGAAGGAGACGAACAAAGATTTTGGCGCTAGGCATAGAACCTTCGGAGTCTGGCCGCGTTCCAGGGGTTCGGCTCTAGGCGATTGTCTGACGCATCACGCAGGCGGTACGCTCCTCCGGTGAGAACTTCATCAATGATGAAGGGACCCTCCCACTTGGGCTTGAGTTTGTCCTTTTTATTCTCCAGCAGGCGTAGAACAGGTTCGCCAACATTATAAGTCTTGGCCCGCACTTCTCTGCTTTGATACCTACAAGCCTGTTGTTGATAAATTGCGGAACGGGCTTTTGCAACGTCGCGCTCCTCTTCCAGGGCATCTAAGTTGTCCTGCCGATCAAGCTCGGCCTCTCTCTCTTTGTACATGCGCACTCGAGGTGAGTCATGAATAATGTCGTAGGGTAACACAGCCTCTGCGCCGTACACCATGTAGAAAGGTGTATATCCGGTAGTGCGACTGGGCGTGGTCCGCAGCCCCCAGAGTACGGAGTCGAGCTCCTCAACCCAGTGCTTGTCTGATTCTTTCAAAGACCGCACCAGTCTAGGCTTGATGCCGCTCATAATAAGACCATTGGCTCGTTCGGCTTGACTGTTTGTTTGCGGGTGATAGACGGAGGCGTAATCGAGCTTAATGCCCAGATTGGCGCACAAATTTTTCACCTCATCGACTGTGAAATTGGAGCCGTTATCGGTGATGATGTTGTGTGGGACACCATAACGGTGTACAACACCGGATATAAAGTCTATCACTGGTCCGGCTTCGGTCGTTTTAACTGGTTTGGCCTCTATCCACTTAGTGAATTTATCCACCATGACCAACAAATACTTTTTCTTATGGCTTCCTCCTTTAAGGGGTCCAACCATATCAAGCGCCCAGACCACAAAAGGTCAAGTGAAGGGGATTGTTTGCAAGCGATGGGTGGCATATGGCTCTGGTTGGCGAAAAGCTGGCATCGGACGCAATGTTGGACAAGGTCCTGTGCGTCTGCTCGGGCCGTCGTCCAATAGAAACCTGTACGGAATGGCTTGCTTACAAGGGCCCGAGCTGCGCGTGGTGACCACCGAGGCCGGCATGAATTTCGGCCAAGAGCTGCCGCCCCTCTTCCTTGGAGATACATCTTTGGAGTACTCCGGTAGCGCTTTTCTTGTAGAGTTCTCCATCGTGAACCTTCTAGGCTTTAGAGCGCCGGACAATGCAGCAAGCCTCATTCTGATCCTCGGGGAGTTCTCGCCTATTAAGGTAGGCCAAGAAGGGTTTGGTCCATGGGGCAATGACTGCCATTATGAGATGGGCCGACGGTGTTATTTCGGTGGCTGAGCCCCCGATGACAACGGTGTGTTCGGCATCTGAGGTTATAGTCGGGTCCGGACTGTTGTTGCCGCTCTCCCCTTGCCACACCACAGACGGCTTGAAAAGCCTTTGCAGAAAGATGTTAGGTGGGACAGGGTCGCGCTTGGCGCCGATGCGAGCAAGGACGTCCGCCGCTTGATTACTTTCTCGAGCCACATGATGAAACTCGAGCCCCTCGAAACGGGCCGAGATTTTAAGAACAGCATTGCGGTAAGCCGCCATTTTCGGATCTTTGACATCGAAATCTCCATTTATATGAGATATTGCAAGGTTTGAGTCCCCACGCACTTCCAAGCGTTATATGCCCATGTAGACAGCCATCCGAAGCCCATGCAACAAGGCCTCATATTCGGCCGCATTGTTGAACTCTATGTATAATATTTGGAGTACGTACTGAACTACGTCTCTAGTGGGGGACGTTAGGACAACGCCCGCCCCTAACCCTGCCAGCATTTTGGAACCATCGAAGTACATAACCTAGTTGGAATAAGTGTCATACTCTTTAGGGAGTTCGGCCTTTGTCCATTCGGCGATGAAGTCAGCCAGTAATTGGGATTTAATGGCGCGGCGTGGTTCGTATGTTATGTCGAATGGAAGGAGCTCAATGGCCCACTTAGCAATCCGGCTCGTGCCATCGCGGTTATTTATTATGTCGTTGAGTGGTACCTCGGAAGCCACCATAATCGAACACTCTTGAAAGTAGTGTCGCAGCTTCCGGTATGCCATGAAGACTGCGTATGCTATCATTTGGTAATGAGGGTATCGGGATTTGCATGGTGTGAGGATAGTGGATACGTAGTATACCGGTTTACGAGCGGAATTTGTGTCTGTCCTGCTCTTGCTCGATGACGAGCACTGCGCTCACCACCTGATGTGTTGCCGATATGTATAATAACATGGGTTCGCCGACGTTCGGCGCGGCCAGGATTGGGTTGCTCGTTAAAAGGGCCTTTATTTCCTCTAGTCCGGCCGTTTCCGCGTCCGTCCACTCGAAGTGGTCGGTGCATCGGAGAAGGCGATAGAGTGGCAATGCTTTTTCTCCCAATCTGTAGATAAAGCGGCTTAAAGCTGCCATGCATCCCGCGAGTTTTTGGACCTGTTTAAGGTCTGTTGGCGAAGCCAATTGTGACAATTTTCGGATTTTTGCTGAACTTGCCTCAATTCCTCTATTGGAAACGATGAAGCCCAGCAGTTTTCCGGCGGGGACGCCGAAAACACATTTTTCTGGGTTGAGCTTGATGCCGTATGTACGGAGGTTGTCTAATGTAAGACGTAAATCATCTATGAATGACTCGACGTGTCTGGTTTTGATGACGACGTCATCCACATATGCTTCAACTGTCTTGCCGATCTGTTTCTCTAGACGTGTTTGAATCATGCGTTGGTAGGTGGCGCCAGCGTTTTTGAGCCTGAAAGGCATAGTGTTGAAGCAGAAAGGCCCATATGGGGTAATAAATGCAGTTGCAGCTTGATCAGACTCCTTCATCTTGATTTGATGGTATCCGGAGTACGCGTCGAGGAAACACAGTGTCGTGTCCTGCGGTTGCGTCAATAATCTGATCGATGCGAGGGAGGGGGAAGGGATCCTTAGGGCAAGCCTTGTTGAGGTCTTTGAAATCGATGCATAGGCGCTAGGATTTATCCTTCTTTGGTACCATCACCAGGTTTGCTAGCCAGTCCGGGTGTTTTATTTCTCTGATGAATCCGGCTTCGAGTAACTTGGCTAGCTCCTCTCCCATAGCTTATCGTTTGGGTTCGGAAAAATGCCGCAGTGTTTGTTTGACCAGTTTATATCCCTTTAAGATATTTAGGCTGTGTTCGGCCAACCTGCATGGGATTCCTGGCATGTCAGAAGGGTGCCAGGAGAATAGTCCCAGTTCTCACGCAGGAATTCTCATAGCGCGGCATCGACCGTTGGGTCGAGTTCTGCCCTGATGGATGATGTCTTCTTGGGGTCCGTCGGGTGGACTTGAAATTTGACTATTTCATCTGCTGGTTTAAAGGAGGTGGATTTGGGTCGTTTGTCCACGATTACGTCATCCCTATCCACAGTGGAGCGCAGCGCGGTCAGCTCTTCGGCCGCGAGGGCTTCAGACAATGCCTCGACGGCCAGGGATGCAGGTTTTTTTTTCAGCACGCGAGGCTATGTCCGGATCACTAGCAAGAGTGATGGTGTCGTTGGGCCCGCATCTTGAGGTTCATGTACCCGTAATGAGGTATAGCTTGGAAGTGCAGAATGCGTCTCGCCCAAAGAGGGCGTGATATCCGTTGTTTAAAGGGGCCACTTGAAGGTTATCTCTTCGGACCGATAATTCTCTGGCGTGCCGAATACCACGTCGAGCGTGATTTTTCCCGCGCATCGAGCCTCCCGACTGGGAATGATTCCCCAGAAGGTCATGCTACTTTTCTCAATACGGCTCCTATCTGTTTCCATTTTTATGAGTGTGTCCTCGTAGATGAGGTTTAGTCCGCAGCCGCCATCCATGAGTACTTTGGTGAGCCGGAAGTCGTCGATGATTGGACTGAGGACCAAGGCGGCTAGTGCCCGGACTGTCTGGAATTTTGGTTCGTCATCAGCACTGAAAGTTATGGTCGTGTCATTCTAGGGGTTTATTGTTGTGACTTGGCAGACTTCGGCGAGGTCGCGGAGTGCCCTTTTGCGCTGATTTTTGAAGCAAAGGTCTCGAAGATCGTCAATACTCTGAGGTCTCGTCTTCCGGGGTGTGTTGTTCTGGGGTATTTTTGGTGAGGAGACCTTCGCCGCTCTTGGCCACTTGCCGGAGTATCCAACATGCTCTAAGGCTGTGGGTTGGTGTGGTATCCGGTGTTACATGTATTTAGCATGGCCTATAGAGCCAACCCTCTAGAACAGTTCCGCGCCCCATAATGGGTTTGATTTCTTTACTATTGGGTCAGGCGCCCCACGAGGGTGCTTCCTTTTTGCCCGGACAAGGGGCTGAGTTGAAACCGGTGGTTCCCAACGAGCTGCCTGAGTTTTCGAGCGCTTTCCATCGCTGCAATGATTTCGCACTATGGTTGCCAAGTCGGTGAAGTGTAATACGCGACGGTGGTTGATGGCGTTGAGGATTCCTTCGTCCGTGCAATTGTTGCAGAATACTGAGATTTCGTCTTCATCGCGGCAATCTTTAATCTTGTCTTTGACAAGGACGAATCTGGCCCAGAAGTGATGGACCGTTTCCTGAGACTGCTGTCGTATGTACATAAGATCGCGTATAGCTGGGTGGGTGGGTGGTTTTAAATCTGAACCCTGACCCAATTTGGGATCCGGAGTTTGTAAATCTTCTGAACTTAATGGTTCGGACTCGGAGACATCAACTGATGTTTTAGGCCGGTCGTCTGATACTAGGTTCGGAGGGCAGGGCAAGTCGTTCCGCGGACAGGTATCCGGCTCCTCGAGCTCGGAAATTCGAGCATAGTTCGTCCTCAATATAAAGGAAGAGTTATTCTCTTGTTCCTCCACTGCCGCTATCTGATGGGTGATCGGCGGAGATTTGATTTCTCTCTGGTCAAGTTAAGCCCAATCCTATCGTAGTCTGTAGCGACCACCAAGGCGGCGATGCGATCTAGTAGTTCGTTTAAAGACGACAACTCCGTCGGATCCATCCGTTTGGAGTATTCGGAGTCAATGCAGAGGCGATTTTCGATGACTTGAGAGGTCATCGTCGGCTCAACGACCGAACAGACGGTCATGGTAAAGCCGCCAAGTCGGAGGGTTTGGCCCGGAGCCAGGGCTCCTCCGGAGGTGATATTATCCTTGACAACAAGGCAAGCCATCAACCCTGTCTTCGACGTCACATCGGAACTCTCAATGAAAGCACCAATGTCTGTGTCAAAACCGGCGGATCTTGGGTAGGGGGTCCCAAATATGCGTCTAAGGTCGATGGTAACAGGAGACAGGGGACACAATGTTTACCTAGGTTCGGGCCCTCTCCATAGAGGTAATACCCTACTTCCTGGTTGATTGATCTTGATGAATATGAGTATTACAAGAGTTGATCTACCACGAGATCGTAATGGCTAAAACCCTAGAAGTGTAGCATGTATGACTATGATTTTTTATTATCCTCCCTCTACAGACTAAGTCCTCCGGTTTATATAGACACCGGAGGGGACTAGGGTTGTACAAAGTCTGTTATAGAGAAAGGAATGTTCATATTTGGTCGCCAAGCTTGCCTTCCACGCCAGGGAGAGTCCCATCTGGACACGGGAGAGAGTCTTCGGTCTTCGTATCTTCACGGCCCATCAGTACGGCTCATGTATAACAGGTCAGACGCCCAAGGACCCCTTAATCCAGGACTCCCTCAAGAAGCTCTGGTTTGTGAGAAGCTTAAACCCAAACCTGCCCCAAATGGGTCAAATTTTTACCACGGCATGTTGATGCCACTCCATGATGGCATGCCAAGTTTCGTGGATTTCAGACGAGTTTTGCATTTACTAGAATTTAAAACCAGGTATCTCAATGTTGGCGGCCGAGTGACGGTGGCAAGATGTTTGACATTCACTCAGATTTCTTGCATGGGACCTAAGCATGCAACCAAGGACACAGATTTGAATTTTCAACCAATTTATATGCATTAGAGCATGTGCATGTAGTTCAAATTTGAATTATGCACATAAATGCATTGAAAACTCAGTTAATGTATAAAAATGTCCAAACGAACCCCGAAATATTCCAAAATTTAACACAACACTCCTGTTGTTCTATGTTGACACTAGAAAAAAAATTGAAATCAAGAAGAGTCAACGAATATCATTTCATCCAGAAAGGTGAAATGTTCCCTAAACCATCAGGCTTGTTGTGAGAAGCTCTGGTTTGTGAGAAGCTTATACCCAAACCTGCCCTAAATGGGACAAATTTTTTACCATGGCATGTTGATGCCGCTCCATTATAGCATGCCAAGTTTCATGAATTTCAGACGGGCTTTGGATTTACTAGAATTTAAAAATCAGGTATCTCAATGTTTGCGGCCGAGTGACGGTGGCAGGGTGTTTGACATTCCCATTTCTTGCATGGGACCTAAGCATGCAACCAAGGACACATATTTGAATTTTCAACCTATTTATATGCATTAGAGCATGTGCATGTAGTTCAAATTTGAATTATGCACATAAATGCATAGAAAACTCAGTTAATGTATACAAATGTCCAAACGAGCCCCAAAAAATTCCTAAAATTAACACAACACTCATGTTGTTCTATGTTGAGAGTAGAAAACAATTGAAATCAAGAAGAGGCAACGGATATCGTTTCGTCCAAAAAGGTGAAACGTTTCCTACCGTAACCATGAGGCTTGTTGTGAGGAGCTCTGGTTTGTGAGAAGCTTATATACCCCAACCTGCCCCAAATGGGACAATATTTTTACGATTGCATGTTGATGCCGTTCCATGCTAGCATGTCAAGTTTCATAAATTTCAGACGCGTTTTCAATTTACTAGAATTTAAAAACCATGTATCTCAATGTTAGCGGCCGAGCGACGGTGGCAAGGTGTTTTACATTCATTCTCATTTCTTGCATGGGACTTAAGCAGGTAACCAAGGACACACATTCCAATTTTGAACCAATTATATGCACTGGAGCATGTGCATGTAGTTCAAATTTGAATTATGCACACGAATGCATAGAAAACTAAGTTAATGATAAAAATGTCCAAGCGAACCCCGAAAAATCCCAAAAATTGACACAACACTCATGTTGTTCTATGTTGACACGAGAAAAAAAATTTAAAGTAAGAAGAGGCAACAGATATCATTTCGCCCCCCATGGTGGCACGTTCCCTACTGAAACCATGAGGCTTGTTGTGAGAGAAGCTCTGGTCTGCGAGAGGATTATACCCAAACCTGCCCCAAATGGGACAATATTTTACCACGACATGTCGATGCCGTTCCATGATATCATGTCAAGTTTCATGAATTTCAGACGATTTTTCGATTTACTAGAATTTAATACCATGTATCTCAATGTTAGCGGCCGAGCGACAGTGTCAAGGTGTTTGACATTCATTCTCATTTCTTGCATGTGATCAAAGCTTGCAACCAAGGACAAACATTTGATTTTGCAACCCATTTTTATGGACTGGAGCATGTGCATGTAGTTCAATTTTGAATTAAGCACATAAATGCCTAGAAAACTCAGTTAACGAATAAAAATGTCCAAACGATCCCCGAAAAAATCCAAAATTTAACACAACACTCCTGTTGTAATATGTTGATGCCAGGTGTTGGTGTCAAAACCGGCGGATCTCGGGTAGGGGGTCCCGAACTGTGTGTCTAGGCAGATGGTAACAGGAGACAAGGGACACGATGTTTTTACCTGTGGTTCGGGCCCTCTCGATGGAGGTAATACCCTACTCCTGCTTGATTAATATTGATGATATGGGTAGTACAAGAGTAGATCTACCACGAGATCAGAGAGGCTAAACCCTAGAAGCTAGCCTATGGTATGATTGTTGTTCGTCCTCACGAACTAAAACCCTTCGGTTTATATAGACACCGAATAGGGTTAGGGTTACACAGAGTCGGTTACAATGGTAGGAGATCTACATATCCAGACGCCAAGCTTGCCTTCCACGCCAAGGAAAGTCCCATCCGGACACGGGACGAAGTCTTCAATCTTGTATCTTCATAGTCTAGGAGTCCGCCAAAGATGATAGTTCGCTATCCGGACACCCCTAGTCGAGGACTCCTCAAGAGCCCTGAACCAGGCTTCAATGACGACGAGTCCGCGCGCATATTGTCTTCGCATTGCAAGGCGGGTTCCTCCTCCGATACTTCATAGAAGGTTTTGAACACAAGGATAGTGTCCGCTCGCAAAACAAGTTCCACATACTACCGTAGAGAGAATAATTTTGCACAGATTTGTCGACGTATTCCGCGGGCGTGACATCACACCACGGCCGTGTCTTTATACTGAATCGTTTTTCTGTCCACCTCAAGACGCTCAGCGAGGCGGTTTCCTTGGCACGTCTTATCAAAGCGTAGATCATGCCCCCCTTATTCCGGGATTCTCATCAATACGGACGTGGGTAACCCGACCGTGCCCATTGGCACGCTTCCTCTATCGAAGGCGAGTCCCAATCGACCACGGGGAGGGCTCTTGGTATTCAACCTCTTTATAATGAGACCAAGGCCCTCTTCTTTTTTCCACCCTCCATCAAGTTCGCCTCGCGCTTCGAGTTCTAACACCCTAAGCTTAAGATTTAGGCACTTCGGACCTTCAACGATGTCCGGCTCCGACCAGCTCGGCCGATGGATGTCTTCTTCCGCCATAGAAGAAGATGTGCTAAAGCTGCGAGACGCCAGGTATCTAACCGGCGAAGTTTCGCATAGGCTGCCTGCTCCAGGGCAGGTCATTCCCACTCCCGAGCCCGGCAAGAGCGTGGTGTTCGTGTCTCACTTCCTTCGGGGTTTAGGCTTCCCGACGGATCCCTTTGTGCGGGGGCTCATGTTTTATTATGGGCTGGATTTTCATGACTTGAATCTGGAGTCCATCCTCCATATCTCGTCATTCATTGTCGTATGTGAAGCCTTCCTCCATATTACCCCTCACTTTGGATTGTGGCTCAAGACCTTCAAGGTGGAGCCAAGATGATCGAGGGGCAACAAGCGAGTCTGAGGGGCGGTCATAAGCAAGTGTGCTGATGCTCCGTGGCCCGTGGGCTCTTTTCAAGAGGAGCTTGGTTTGTGGCAACGGAGTGGTTCTATATCACCGCCTCCTGTGGGCACCAAATGGGTGGCGCCTCCGCCTTCCGCTCAGTCCACCACAGCGGTGGCGTCATGGGTCAACAAGGGGCTCGACTGGGGCCGCCCAAGGACGCTCCTCATTGCAGGGCCGTGTCGAGACCTCCAAGAAAGAGAGATCAATCTGGTCATAGTGGCGCAGGTTATGTTGATTCGGCGCCTTCTGCCCTGCAAACGTCGCCCCCTCCGTCTGTGGGAATTTAATCCGAAGGGACCACGAGCTCTCCAACATTTTATGGGTACGACGCCCGTGGAGATGCATAAACTGTTCTTCAGATCACAAGAGAAGTGTCCGGACCTGACTGAGGACGCAGGACTAAGCTGCAATCGCCCAAATACTCAAGTAAGTAGTCTTGTACCCGGACTGGCTGTCCGTTCATTTATCATAAACTTGCCCTTAAAGGAGCTGTTTCTTGAACAGGAGTGGATAGCGAAGGCAAAGTTGATAAGGTGTCCGGCTCCCCACCCAGAGACCACGCCGGATCCCGTGCTGACCAAGATGCTGAAGGCCGCGCCTTTTGAATAAGGCGAAGGGGGGAGCGGGGAAGCAACTGCCTCCATGAAGGAGGCTTTCAAGGAAGGAGGGATCAGAAGTCCCACCCTCCAAGGAGATAAGAGGACCGCATCGGAAGATCCGGAGGTCAAGGCCTCAAAGAGGGGAAAGAAATCTTAATCAGAGAGTCCGGTGCTGGGAAGTACCCCAGCCGCACTATTTCCCAAAGGGATCAGCCTCCAATGAGCCGTAAGTAAAAAGAAGGGTCTTGTAATAAGGACATCCTGTATTTATTTTGTTGGGGAACGAGTAATTTCAAAAATTTTCCTACGATCACGCAAGACCATGGTGATGGCATAGCAACGAAGCGGAAGAGTGTCCGCCCACGCACTGTGAGACCGAAAGCGAAGCGCCGTCCATAACAACGCTGTTGATGTAGTCGACGCCTTCACGATCCGACCGATCCAAGCACCGAACGACGGCACCTCCGAAGTTCTGCACACGCTCAGCCCGATGACGATCCCCTGACCGATCCAGCAAAGTGTCGGGATGAGTTCCACAAGACGACGGCGCAGGACGATGATGATGCTCCACCGACGCAGGGCTTCGCTTAAGCTCCGCGACGATATGACTTCTCCCAGCAGGCTTCGCTTAAGCTCCGCGACGATATGACCAAGTGGAATATGGTGGAAGGGGCACCGCACACGGCTAAGGAAATCAACTTGTGTGTTTTGGGGTGCCCCTGCCCCTCAGATATAAAGGAGCCAAGGGGAGGTGGCCGCCAAGAGGAGGAGGCGACTAAGGAGTCCTACTCCTCCGAGTAGGACTCCCCCAATCCTAGTTGGAATAGGATTCCTGAGGGGAGAGAGAGAGGGGGGCCGCCCACCTTCCTAGTCCCAATAGGACTAGGGAAGGGGGCGCGCGCCACCTAGGGCTGGCCCTTCTCCTTTCCTCCAAGGCCCACTATGGGCCCATGTAGTTCCCGGGGTTCCGTAACCTCCCTGCATCTGCAAATTCTCGATTTCACTCGAACCTTCCGATGTCCAAATGTAGGCTTCCAATATATCAATCTTTATGTCTCGACCATTTCGAGACTCCTCGCCATATCCGTGATCACATCCGGACTCAACAACCTTCGTGCATCAATACTTATAAACTCATTATGACCGCCATCAAACGTTGTTGCGTAAGGATTCTACGGGTTCGAGAACTATGTAGACATGACCGAGACACCTCTCGGTCAATAACCAATAGCGGACCTGGATGCCCATATTGGCTCCTACATATTCTACGAAGATCTTTATCGGTCGATCAAGATAACAACATACGTTGTTCCTTTGTCATCGGTATAAATATTGCCCGAGATTCGATCGCCGGTATCCAATACCTAGTTCAATCTCACATCGGCAAGTCTCTTTTCTCGCTCCGTAATACATCATCTCACAACTAACACATTTAGTTGCAATGCTTGCAAGGCTTATGTGATGTGCATTACCGAGAGGGCCCAGAGATACCTCTCCGACAATCGGAGGACAAATCCTAATCTCAAATATGCCAACCCAACATGTACCTTCGAGACACCTGTAATGTACCTTTATAATCACCCAGCTTACGCCAGACGCTTGGTAGCACCCAAAGTGTTCCTCGGCAAACGGAGTTGCATAATCTCATAGTCATAGGAACATGTATAAGTCATGAAGAAAAGCACTAGCAACAAACTATACGATCAAAAGCTATGCTAATGGAATGGGTCATGTCAATCAGATCATTCAACCAATGATGTGATCCCATTAATCAAATAACAACTCCTTGTTCATGGTTAGGAAACATAACCATCTTTGATTAACGAGCTAGTCAAGTAGAGGCATACTAGTGACACTCAGGTTTATGTATTCACACATGTATTATGTTTCCGTTAATACAATTCTAGCATGAATAATAAACATTTATCATGATATAAGGAAATAAATAATAACATTTATTATTGCCTCTAGGGCATATTTCCTTCAGCCTCCCACTTGCACTAGAGTCAATAATCTAGATTACACAAGAATGATTCTAACACCCATGGAGTCTTGGTGCTGATCATGTTTTGCTCGTGGAAGAGGCTTAGTCAACGGTCTGCAACATTCAGATCCGTATGTATCTTGCATATCTCTATGTCTCCCACCGACCAAATCCGGATGGAGTTGAAGCGCCTTTTGATGTGCTTGGTTCTTTTGTGAAATCTGGATTCCTTTGCCAAGGCAATTGCACCAAGATTGTCACAAAAGATTTTCATTGGACCCGATACACTAGGTACAACACCTAGATCGGATATGAACTCCTTCATCCGATTCTTCATTAGCTGCTTCCAAGCAGCTATGTACTCAGCTTCACATGTAGATCCCGAACGACGCTTTGTTTGGAACTGCACCAACCGACAGCTCCACCGCTTAATGTAAATACGATCCGGTTTGCGATTTAGAATCGTCTCGATCAGTGTCAAAGCTTGCATCGACGTAACTGCCATTTATGAGCTCTTTGTCACCGCCATAAATGAGAAACATATCCTTAGTTCTTCTCAAGTACTTAAGGATGTTCTTGACCGCTGTCCAAAGGATCCACTCGGATTACTTTGGTACCGCCGCTAAACTTACAGCAAAGGCACACATCAGGTCTGGTACACAGCATTGCATACATGATAGAGCCTATGGCTGAAGCATAGGAACATCTTTCATTTTCTCTCTATCTTCTCATGGTGGTCGGGCATTGAGTCTTACTCAACTTCACACCTTGTAATACCGCAAGAACCCTTTCTTTGCCTCGATCCATTTTGAACCTTTTCAAAACTTTATCAAGGTATGTGCTTTGTGAAAGTCCTATTAAGCGCCTTGATCTATCTCTATAGATCTTAATGCCCAATATGTAAGCAGCTTCACCGAGGTCTTTCATCGAAAAACTCTTATTCAAGTATCCCTTTATGCTATCCAGAATTCTATATCATTTCCGATCAATAATATGTCATCCACATATAATATCGAAATGCTACAGAGCTCCCACTCACTTTCTTGTAAATACAGGCTTCTCCAAAAGTCTCAGATAAAACCAAATGCTTTGATCACACTATCAAAACGCTTATTCCAACTCCGAGAGGCTTGCACCAGTCCATAAATGGATCGCTGAGCTTGCACACTTTGTTAGCTCCTTTGATCGACAAAACCTTCTGGTTGCATCATATACAACTCTTCTTCCGTAAATCCATTCAGAATGCAGTTTTAACATCCATTTGCCAAATTTCATAATCATAAAATGCGCAATTGCTAACATGATTCGGACTGACTTAAGCATCGCCACGGGTGAGAAGGTCTCATCGTAGTCAATCCCTTGAACTTGTCGAAAACCTTTTGCAACAAGTCGAGCTTTATAGACAAGAATATTACCATCAGCGCCTTCTTCTTCTTGAAGATCCATTTATTCTCAATTGCTTGCCGATCATCGGGCAAGTCAACCAAAGTCCACACTTTGTTCTCATACATGGATCCCATCTCAGATTTCATGGCCTCAAGCCATTTTGTGGAATCTGGCTCACCATCGCTTCTTCATAGTTCGAGGTTCATCATGTTCCAAGAATATGACTTCCAAAACAGGATTACCGCATCACTCAAAAGCGGATCTTGTTCTCGTTGATCTACTAAGTTCTGTAGAAACTTGATCTCAAGTTTCATGATCATCATCATTAGCTTCCTCCCTATTTGGTGTAGGTGTCACGTAAACTGTTTTCTGTGATGTACTACTTCTCAATAAGGGAGTAGATACAGTTATCTCATCAAGTTCTACTTTCCTCCCACTCACTTCTTTCGTGAGAAACTCTTTCTCCAAAAAGTTTCCAATTTAGCAACAAAAATCTTGCCTTCGGATCTGTGATAGAAGGTGTACCCAACTGTCTCCTTTGGGTATCCTATGAAGACACATTCGATTTGGGTTCGAGCTTATCAGGTTGAAGCTTTTTCACATAAGCATCGCAGCCCCAAACTTTCAAAACGACAACTTTGGTTTCTTGCCAAACCACAGTTCATAAGGCGCCGCCTCAACGGATTTAGATGGTGCCCTATTTAAAGTGAATGTAGCCGCCTCTAAAGCATAACCCCAAAATGATAGCGGTAAATCAGTAAGAGACATCATAGATCGCACCATATCTAATAAAGTACGACACGACGCTCGACACACCATTACGCTGTGGTGTTCCAGTATGGTTGCTAAACTATTCCGCATTGTTTCAAATGTAGGCCAAACTCAGAACTCAAATATTCTCCTCCACGATCAGATCGAGAAACTTTATTTTCTTGTTACGATGATTTTCCACTTCACTCTGAAATTCTTTGAACTTTTCAAATGTTTCAGACTTGTGTTTCATTAAGTAGATATACCCATATCTGCTCAAATCATCTGTGAAGGTGAGAAAATAACGATATCCGCCATTTAGCCTCAACATTCATTGGACCACATACATCAAGATGTATGATTTCCAATAAATCTGTTGCTCTCTCCATAGTTCCGAGAACGGTGTTTTAGTCATCTTGCCCATAAGGCACGGTTCGCAAGTGCCAAGTGATTCATAATCAAGTGACTCCAAAAGTCCATCAAGATGGAGTTTCTTCATGCTTTTACAATCGATATGACCTAAACGGCAAGTGCCACAAATAAGTTGCACCATCATTATCAACTCTGCATCTTTTGGTTTCAACATTATGAATATGTGTATCACTACTATCAAGATTAAGTAAAACAAACCATTCTTCAATGGTGCATGACCATAAAAGATATTATTCATATAAATAGAACAACCATTATTCTCTGATTTAATGAATAACCGCCTCGCATCAAACAAGATCCAGATATAATGTTCATGCTCAACGATGGTACTAAATAACAATTATTTAGGTCTAATACTAATCCCAAGGTAGATGTAGAGGTAGCGTGTCGATCGCGATCACATCGACTTTGGAACCATTTCCCACGCCAAGATCGTCACCTCGCCCTTAGCCAATCTTCGCTAATCCAGAGCCCTGCTTCGAGTTGCAAATATTAGCAATGTAACCAGATCAAATACCCAAAAGCTATCATGCGAGTATTAGTAAGGTACACATCAATAACAAGTATATCACATATACCTTTGTTAACCTTGCCATCCTTCTTATCCGCCAAATACTTGGGGCAGTTCCGCTTCAAAGGACCAGCCTGCTTGCAATAGAAGCACTCAGCCAGTGCTTAGGACCAGACTTGGTTTCTTCTCTTGATCAGCAACTTGCTTGCCGCTTTTTTGAAGTTTCCTTTTCTTTCCTTTGCCCTTTTCTTGAAACTAGTGGTTTTGTTAACCATCAACACTTGATGCTCCTTTTGATTTCTACCTCCGCTGCTTTCAAAGATCGCCAAGAGCTCGGCATAGTTTTGGTCATCCCTTGCATATTATAGTTCATCACGAAGCTCTTGTAGCTTGGTGGCGTGATTGGAGAATTCTGTCAATGACGCAATCATCCGGAAGATTAACTCCCAGCTTGAATCAAGTGATTGTTATATCCGCACATTCTGAGTATATGCTCACCGACAGTAACCATTCTCCTCCATCTTACAGCTATAGAACTTATTGGAGACTTCATATCTCTCAATCCGGCATTCGCTGAATATTAACTTCAACTCCTGGAACATCTCATATGCTCCATGGTGTTCAAAACGACGTTGAAGTCCCGGTTCTAAGCCGTAGCATGGCACACTCGAACTATAGAGTAGTCATCAGCTTTGCTTTGCCAGACGCTCACAACTTCGGCGCAGCCCTTGCATCAGGCCTGGCACCTAACGGTGCTTCCAGACGTAATTCTTCCGTGCAGCAATAAGGATAATCCTCGTTACGGACCCAGTCCGTAATTGCTGCCATCATCTTTCAACTTTGCTTTCTCAAGGAACGATTAAAATTTAACGGAACAACAAAGACGAGCCATCTATCTACACATCATAGACAAGCAAGATACTATCAGTACTAAGTTCATGATAAATTTAAGTTCAATTAATCATATTACTTAAGAACTCCCACTTAGAAAAATATCCTCCAATTCTCTAAGTGATTATGTGATCCATATCAACTACACCATGACCGATCATCACGCAGTGATGGAGTAGTTTCAATGGTGAACATCAATATGTTGATCATATCTACTATATGATTCACGCCGACCTTCGGTCTCCGTGTTCCGAGGTCATATCTTATATGCATAGCTCGTCAAGTATAACCTGAGTATTCCGCGGTGCAACTGTTTTGCACCCGCTGTATTTGAACGTAGAACCTATCACACCCGATCATCACGTGGTGTCTCAAAGACGAAGAACTTTCGCAACGGTGCATACTCAGGAGAACACTTCTTGATAATTTAGTAAGGGATCATCTTATAATGCTACCGCAATCAAAGCAAAATAAGATGCATAAAGGATTAACATCACATGCAATCAATATAAGTGATATGATATGGCCATCATCATCTTGTGCTTGTGATTCCATCTCCAAGCACCGCCATGATCACCATCGCCACCGCGCGACACCTTGATCTCCATCGTAGCATCGTTGTCGCCTCGCCAACTATTGCTTCTACGACTATCGCTACTGCTTAGTGATAAAGTAAAGCAATTACATGGCGCTTGCATTTCATACAATAAAGCGACAACCATATGGCTCCTGCCATTGTCGATAACTCGTTACAAAACATGATCATCTCATACAATAAGATATAGCATCACGCCTTGACCATATCACATCACAACATGCCCTGCAAAAACAAGTTAGACGCCCTCTACTTTGTTGTTGCAAGTTTTACGTGGCTGCTACGGGCTGAGCAAGAACCGTTCTACCTACGCATCAAAACCACAACGATATTTCACAAATAGACTCCGCTTTAACCTTCTCAAGGACCGGGCGAGCCACACTCGATTCAACTAAAGTGAGAGAGACAGACACCCGCCACCACCTTTAAGCAACGAGTGCTCACAGCGGTGAAACCAGTCTCGCAGAAGCGCACGCAGTAATGTCGGTCCGGCCGCTTCATCTCACAATACCGCTGAACCAAAGTATGACATGCTGGTAGGTAGTATGACTTGTATCGCCCACAACTCACTTGTGTTCTACTCGCATATGACATCAACGATAAAACCAGGCTCGATGCCACCGCTGGGGAACGAGTAATTTCAAAATTTTCCTACGATCACGCAAGACCATGGTGATGGCATAGCAACGAGCGGAAGAGTGTCCGCCCACGCACTCAGAGACCGAAAGCGAAGCGCTATAACAACGCTGTTGATGTAGTCGACGCCTTCACGATCCGACCGATCCAAGCACCGAACGACGGCACCTCCGAAGTTCTGCACACGCTCAGCCCGATGACGATCCCCGACTCCGATCCAGCAAAGTGTCGGGATGAGTTCCACAAGACGACGGCGGTGACGATGATGATGCTCCACCGACGCAGGGCTTCGCTTAAGCTCCGCGACGATATGACTTCTCCCACAGCAGGCTTCGCTTAAGCTCCGCGACGATATGACCAAGTGGAATATGGTGGAAGGGGCACCGCACACGGCTAAGGAAATCAACTTGTGTGTTTTGGGGTGCCCCTGCCCCAGATATAAAGGAGCCAAGGGGAGGTGGCCGCCAAGAGGAGGAGGCGCGACTAAGGAGTCCTACTCCTCCGGAGTAGGACTCCCCCAATCCTAGTTGGAATAGGATTCCTGAGGGGAGAGAGAGAGGGGGGGCTGCCCACCTTCCTAGTCCCAATAGGACTAGGGAAGGGGGCGCGCCACCTAGGGCTGGCCCTTCTCCTTTCCTCCAAGGCCCACTATGGGCCCATGTAGTTCCCGGGGTTCCGTAACCTCCCTGCATCTGCAAAATTCTCGATTTCACTCGAACCTTCCGATGTCCAAATGTAGGCTTCCAATATATCAATCTTTATGTCTCGACCATTTCGAGACTCCTCGTCATATCCGTGATCACATCCGGACTCAACAACCTTCGTGCATCAATACTTATAAACTCATTATGACCGCCATCAAACGTTGCGTGCATGGACTCTACGGGTTCGAGAACTATGTAGACATGACCGAGACACCTCTCGTCAATAACCAATAGCGGACCTGGATGCCCATATTGGCTCCTACATATTCTACGAAGATCTTTATCGGTCGATCGCATAACAACATACGTTGTTCCTTTGTCATCGGTATAGTTATTTGCCCGAGATTCGATCGCCGGTATCCAATACCTAGTTCAATCTCACATCGCAAGTCTCTTTTCTCGCTCCGTAATACATCATCTCACAACTAACACATTTAGTTGCAATGCTTGCAAGGCTTATGTGATGTGCATTACCGAGAGGGCCCAGAGATACCTCTCCGATAATCGGAGGACAAATCCTAATCTCAAATATGCCAACCCAACATGTACCTTCGAGACACCTGTAATGTACCTTTATAATCACCCAGCACGCCAGACGCTTGGTAGCACCCAAAGTGTTCCTCGGCAAACGGGAGTTGCATAATCTCATAGTCATAGGAACATGTATAAGTCATGAAGAAAAGCACTAGCAACAAACTATACGATCAGGTGCTATGCTAATGGAATGGGTCATGTCAATCAGATCATTCAACCAATGATGTGATCCCATTAATCAAATAACAACTCCTTGTTCATGGTTAGGAAACATAACCATCTTTGATTAACGAGCTAGTCAAGTAGAGGCATACTAGTGACACTCAGAGGTTTATGTATTCACACATGTATTATGTTTCCGTTAATACAATTCTAGCATGAATAATAAACATTTATCATGATATAAGGAAATAAATAATAACATTTATTATTGCCTCTAGGGCATATTTCCTTCATGCAATGAAGCGGTCAAGATGCATAGAGGGAGCGCGGATGGCTCTTGCCCGTGTCAAGACATATTGGGCGGAGATGTAGGCCACCGACGTTGCATCCCAAGATTCGACAGGTTTAGTACCGCCGAGCACTATTTTGAGGAAGTCTGCGCAGGCGCTGCTTAATAGAGACGCAGTGCTCGAAGGATATTATGTTTAAATGACATGTATGATTTGTGAAAACAATGTTTCAATATAATATAAGATCTTTTTATACTTGTGCGTTCAAGTATTAAAACGCCTCCTTTGCGGCCGTTGATGTATATGTGTATATAACCTAAAAGATGGAAGTCTTCGGCTTCAGCCTCCACGCACATAGTGCGGGGGTGTTTGCAAAAAAAAGCGCATTTTCACACTTAATCCAACGTCTTGGTCCTGTGAAGGAGGTGATAGCGTAGCAAACTAGGCAACCGGACTATAATGCTTTATCACTTTCACTTAGCCACATGAGCTCGATGGTGGGGCTACTATATAGCCCCTAGGGGCACTGCGCTCGTCCGAATTCGGGGCGCGTATGTGCTGACCGAAACGCCCTTCACAATCGGGGAATTCTAAACATTCCGCTGGGTCATCGAGTGGTTGACCAGTCTCACGCTATATCATGACAATCAGTTTTAGCTTTCCACCGAGGTGCTCAAGCCAGCTCAACTGGGGCACAATCGCAGTGGTTCTCCCAGTGCTACCTTAGCCGATATAACGGAACGTAAGGTACCAAAACATGGGAGTCGGGTAAACCCAACATTTGACCAAAGACATGATTCGGAGCTGATGCATATAAGGCCTAACTCAAGACGCCGAACACTCCCTAAGGTATTCGTTCTTTACGAAAACGGGCAGAATAATGCCCTAAGCCCCTGGTGTCCAGGTACGCGCAAAAATTCTGGTGCGGCCTATGCCAAAATGCCAGCCTCCTCCTCGGTTATAGTAAGAAACCGGGGGATGTGTATCAACAAGAGACAGTAAAAAAGGTTTATGCAGGGTCTTAATCTGAAAAGAATCCTTGCGACGGGTCCCTGCTGCACGTCTGCGCCTGTGTCTCCGTTGTGCCGTATCCTGGACGGGTGTAGCACGGTGTTCATCTGTAAAAGAGAAGAACTTAGTTGAAAAGAAAAAATATCGTGCGAGAAGTGTACTTTATATTAAATAAACAGAGTACGGTTCGGAAGGTAAATAGAATTGAGCTTTATTGTCTCTTGTTGTACGTGCGTGCAGCCCCTTGTATGGGGGTATGCCGCTAGTACGCGCTGGACTCGTCTAGTCGTGTCCGGGGTTTGAATGACCTATTCAGGTGCTTTGATTAGCGGAGCCGGATTGGTGTGGGGTTGTCAAGGCAGTCTCATGTTCTTCCGTGCTCGAGTAACACTTAATACTCCCTTTTAATGAGATGATGCCGCGTGGACCGGGCATTTTAAGTGTAAGAGATGCATAATGCGGTATTGCGTAAAGCGGCGAAGCTTCCCTTGAAAGAGTGCTTGATAGCTACTTTCGAATGGGGCGATGTGGAAGGTTAAGTTTTCACGACGGAAGTTGTCGGATGAGCCGAACACAACTTCTAGCAGTAGGGAGCCCGTAAAATGGGCATACAGGCCTGGCATTACCCCTTTGAAGGAGGTGTTGCTATGGAGAATTTTGGTTGGGTCTATCCCCATCCTGCGGATTGTGTCCTGATATATCAGGTTTATGTCACTGCCTCCGTCCATGAGGACTTGTGTAAATTGGAATCCGTCGATTATGGGATCCAATATCAAGGCAGTCCATCCTACGTTCCGGATACTTTCGGAGTAGTCCTGATGGTCGAAGGTGATTGGTTTTGACAACCAGTGTTGGTACTCCGCTAGGGTAGTCTGTGCGGCGCGCATTTTAGTGGGCGCCGCTCTGTTTTTCCCTTTTATCATGTGAAGTGAGTTTACTGTTTTAACCTCTTGTGGGAAATTCTTTTGTCTTCCGGTGCCCTGCTTGTGGGGTTCGTCATCATCCTCATTTGGTGTGTCGAGCCCCTTGTGTTCGGTGTTGAGTCTGCCGGACTGCTTGAAGACCCAACAATCTCTGTGGGTATGGTTTGCAGGCTTCCCGGGAGTACTGAGGATTTGACATATCTTGTCCAAGATTTTGTTTAAGTTGGATAACTCGTCTCTATTATCCTTAAGGGGCAGTTTTTTATTATTCTGCCGAGAGCTTTTGAATCCGGCATTGACTGTCGCGCTCTTCGGACCGTTCCCCTTAATCCGGCGCTGGTCCTTGTTGCGTCGTGGTTTCCCATTTCCATCCCTGACCTCGGATGTACTTGGGTCGCTGGTGCTGCATCTTGCTAGCCAGCTATCCTCTCCCGCGCAAAAGTGGGTCATGAGGCTTGTTAATGCGGCCATTGTTCTCGGCTTTTCTTGGCCGAGGTGTCTGGCGAGCCATTCGTCTCGGACGTTGTATTTGAAGGCTGCTAAGGCTTGGCGTCCGACACGATCGACTATTTGGTTCTTTTGGTAAGGAACCTGTTCCAGAATTTCCGGGCTGAATCTCCGGGTTGCTGAGTTATATGACTTAAATCGTCTGCATCCGGAGGACGGACATAAGTCCCTTGAAAATTTGCGCGAAAAGCATCCTCGAGCTCTTCCCAACTTCCAATCGTATTTTCAGGGAGGCTTTTGAGCCAATGCCGGGCTGGCCCTTTGAGCTTGAGGGGTAATTATTTTATGGCATGGAGATCATCTCCTCTAGCCATGTGTATGTGGAGGATGTAATCCTCAATCCGCACTCTGTGGTCTGTTGTTCCGTCGTATGCCTCTATGTTTACGGGTTTGAATCCCGCTGGGAATTCATGATCCAGCACCTCATCGGTGAGACACAGGGGGTGTGCGGCACCCCTATATTTGGGTGTGCCGTGATGTTCGGATATTTGGCGTGTTGCATTGCTTTGAAGATCTTGCTTTCTCGGCCCATAGATGGACCTAACTGGGCCATCCTTTTGATGCGAATCCTTGTGCGGATCGCGTACCGGCTTGTGTGCGGCACCATTTGCCGCTCTCTGTTTGCCGTGGGGTCGTCCATCCGACCGGGTGGCCTTCTTGTTTTTTGATTGTGGGGGCTCTACGGCCTCCTCATCAAATTCGGGCAGTAGTTTCCTCTTTGGGTAGCTCTTTGTTCGGCGACTGTCGCCGTATTTGTCTGTGGTGTTGAGTACTTTGCTCCATCTGATTCTGAGTGCATCTTCCGCTGTTTTGAGCTTCCGCTTCTGCTTTTTCAGGCTACGCGCAGTGGCGACGAGCCTTTTGTGGAAGTTCTTCTGCTCCAACAGTTTGTCCGGCGTGAGATCGTCCGGACTGTTATCTTCACCGGGGACGGGTTGTTTATCCAAGTTGTCCTGTTCGGACGGTTGCTCGATAGCATGTTCGTCGTCCACCGGTTTGCCCTGCTCTATGGCTGGGTATTTGTCGAGGCGGGACTTGGTGCGGCGTTTACGTTGCTGTTTTGACTGCTTTTCGAGGGATTTATCCTTCGTAGTGTCCCGTTGTTCCTCGTCGTCACTTCCTTTAGGTGTATCCACCATGTATACATCATGGGATGAGGTGGTTGTCCAAAGATCCTATAGGTGCTGGTTCATGGTTGTCTCCTACATCGCCGTCCATACCGTCAAGTCTTCGGTCGAAATCGAGCACGCCGTTTAAGCTTTCGACAGTGGCTACAAAGTGGGTGGTGGGTGGGCGTTGAATTTCTTCATCGTCCGAATCCCAACCTTCCTGACCGTAGTTCGGCCAGGGCTCCCCTGACAAAGAGAGAGACTTTAATGAGTTCTGGATATCGCCAAAGGGCGAGTGCTGAAAGATGTCCGCGGCGGTGAACTCCATAACCGGTGCCCAGTCGGATTCGATTGGCAGGGGCGCGGGAGGTTCGGAGTCCGGAAAGGAGTCCGGCACCTGGGAGTCACGAGCTTTGCAAAGGACAGGGGTGGAGTTCAGCTCAATTGCCGTAGAAATTGTAGCCCCCGAGGCGGTGTCCAACCACTCGTCCTCGATCAACGATACCGGCTCCGGATTAAGGGTCGGAGCGGGCACTGGTGCGGCCTCCACGACACTGTTCGGCGGCAGTGCTAGATCGTACCCATCGAGACAGTGCGGCACGCTCGGCTGTGGCTCGAATCCGTCGAACATCAAGTCTCCGCGGACATCGGCCGTATAGTTCAAGATTCCAAATCTGACCTGATGGACAGGGGCGTAGCTTTCGATCTGCTCCAGATGGCCTAGAGAATTAGCCCGCAGTGCAAAGCCGCTGAATACGAAGATCTGTCCGGGGAGAAAAGTCTCACCCGGACTCGCGCGTTCTTGATGATTGAAGGAGCCATTGGGCCTATAGGTGACGACACAGAGGAACTCTCAATGAAAGCACCAATGTCGGTGTCAAAACCGGCGGATCTCGGGTAGGGGGTCCCGAACTGTGTGTCTAGGCGGATGGTAACAGGAGACAAGGGACATGATGTTTTTACCCAGGTTCGGGCCCTCTCGATGGAGGTAATACCCTACTCCTGCTTGATTAATATTGATGATATGGGTAGTACAAGAGTAGATCTACCACGAGATCAGAGAGGCTAAACCCTAGAAGCTAGCCTATGGTATGATTGTTGTTCGTCCTACGGACTAAAACCCTTCGGTTTATATAGACACCGAATTGGGTTAGGGTTACACAGAGTCGGTTACAATGGTAGGAGATCTACATATCCAGACGCCAAGCTTGCCTTCCACGCCAAGGAAAGTCCCATCCGGACACGGGACGAAGTCTTCAATCTTGTATCTTCATAGTCTAGGAGTCCGGCCAAAGATGATAGTTCGGCTATCCGGACACCCCCTAGTCCAGGACTCCCTCACCAGGAAAAAAATTAAAAGGAAGAAGAGGCGACGAATATCGTTTTGTCCACAAAGGTGACACGTTTCCCTAATGGAACCATGTGGCTTCTTCTGAGAAGCTCTGGTTTGCGAGAAGCTTATACCATAACCTGCCCCAAATGGGACAATATTTTTTACCCCAGCAAGTTGATGACATTCTATGATAGCATGCCAAGGTTCATGAATTTCAGATAGGTTTTGGATTTACTAGAATTACAAAAGCAAGTACCTCAACGTTTGCCGGAGAGCCACGGTGCCGTGGTGTTCGAAATTCATCCCCATTTCTTGCATGGAACATAAGCATAAACCCATGGACACATATATGATTTTACAACCCATGTTGGTGCACCGGAGCATGTGCATGTAGTTTAATTTTGAATTGTGCACCTGGAATGGCTAGAAAACCAATTTAATGTATAAAATGTCCAAACGAACCCTGAATAATTCCATTTTTTTACGACACACATATCGTTGCATGTTCACTGCAGATAAAAGTTCTAGCAATTCAAACACCATCCATTGCCGTTGTAACCCCATTATGTAATTCAAATCAAGATGAAAAATCAAGTAGATCCCACATAGTTTATTATCACCAACCATGTGAGATGCAGTACAAAATATCCCGGAGCACCATTGGTGTATAGTACACCAATGGATTATGCGAAAAGGTGCGTCGGCTACAGTCCACAGCCGGCGTGTCAAGCACACTAGCTCGCTCCCTAAATATCATTTCATTGTTCAATCGTCGCCGGTGAAAGATGCGGACGTGGACCCGCGTCATGTGGGCAACTTCGGCGGCCCACTCAGGCGAGAGCGCGACCGCAGCCTCCATGCTTGTGCTAACAAGGTGCCTGAGCGCGGCCGCAATCTGCGCCCGGGCGGCCAAGGCAGCCCAAACGGTCGCTGTTGCTTCTCTGTTGGCGGCAGCAACATCTGCCTCGGGGATAGCAACTGGCTTGAGCGGCACAACAACTTTCCGTTCCGTAGCGGCAGCCTTATCCCTAATGGAGGCTGAGGGAGTTCCGGACTAGGGGGTGTCCGGATAGCCGAACTATCATCATCTGCCGGACTCCAAGACTATGAAGATACAAGATTGAAGACTTCGTCCCGTGTCCGGATGGGACTTTCCTTGGCGTGGAAGGCAAGCTTGGCGATACGGATATGTAGATCTCCTACCTTTGTAACCAACTCTGTGTAATCCTAGCCCTCTCCGGTGTCTATATAAACCGGATGGCTTTAGTCCATAGGACGAACAACAATCATACCATAGGCTAGCTTCTAGGGTTTAGCCTCTTTGATCTCGTGGTAGATCCACTCTTGTAACACACATCATCAATATTAATCAAGAAGGACGTAGGGTTTTACCTCCATCAAGAGGGCCCGAACCTGGGTAAAACATCGTGTCCCTTGTCTCCTGTTACCATCCGCCTAGACGCACAGTTCGGTACCCCCTACCCGAGATCCGCCGGTTTTGACACCGACATTGGTGCTTTCATTGAGAGTTCCTCTGTGTCGTCGCCATCAGGTAGGATGCCTCATCTCGTCTCTAAATATGATACTATCGCCAAAGAAGCCTTGGCCGCTGGCCATACTCTTCGGCTAGGTGGTTTTCTTATGACCGCCAGTCCAGCCACCGCGCCGACGATGACCTCTCGAGTCGTCGAAACCAATCTCCAGCTTATTTCAGAACTTGCCGAACAGTTAGATCCGATCGAGCTCTCCTCCATAAACGAGCTCTTGGATCGCATCGCCGCTCGAGTCGCCACGATCACGACCGGATCGGGCCTAAAATCGATCTGAGAGAGATCAACTCTCCCCAGGCTACCCATCATGTTGTTGTGATAGAGCAGCAATGCGGCGATTCTTCTTGTATCTTAAGGACTAGTTATGTCTGGATTCGCAATCCCTCCATGCCGGATTCCCGCAGAGGGACGGATGTCGATCAAGCCCTGAACTTAAAGTCAGGCGGCGGGTTGGACTCATTGGATAACACTCAAAAATCCAAACTTCCAAGTTCGGAAACTTCTCGGCCCTTGAGTCCTAAATTGGACGGGGTTCCGGATCTAGTTCCACCCGCCCACCCAAACATTAGCGATCTCTCTCGAATTCAGCAAGAGCCTGCTGAAACAGTACATCATTACTGGGCCAGATTCCTCCTGGTTATGAACAGGATAAAGGACTGTCGAGAGGAGGACGCAATCCCAATTTTCTGCAATAATTGCACGGACAAGGGAATCCTAAACGCCATAAGTCGTCGCGAAATAACACGCTTTACTGACTTGGTGACCATAGTACAAAAGTATCGTGTGCGATGGAGAGTGCCCGAAAACCGAAGTAAATTTTTGGATAATCCGCCCCAATACATCCCTAGTCCGAAACAAAAGGGTGCATCATTATCAAGCACCCGGTTGAATACCAAAACCAAAACCCCTAAAGGGTATGGAACCGCATCGAGGGTTGCTAATCAGAGCCACATGCCACCCACCGCCTCAAAACTATACCCATTACCTAGCCATTCATGGTCCAGGGGCTTGACATGGTTGGACCCCTTAAAGGGGGAACCCACAAGCACAAATACTTATTGGTCATGGTGGACAAATTCACCAAATGGATTGAGGCCAAGCCGGTTAAAACGGCAGAATCCGGACCGGTGATAGACTTCATATCCGGGGTAGTACACCGTCTTGGCGTCCCCCACAGCATCATCACTGATAACGGCACGAACTTCACTGCCGACGAGGTTAAACTCTGGTGCAAAAACATGGGCATCAAGCTTGATTACGCTTCAGTCTATCACCCCCAAACTAACGGGCAAGTCGAGCGAGCAAATGGTCTAATCATGAGTGGCATCAAACCCAGACTAGTGCGGTCCCTCAAGGAATCTAACACGCACTGGGTAGAGGAGCTCGACACCGTACTCTAGGGGCTGTGGACCACGCCTAACCGAACTACGGGATTCACACCATTTTTCATGGTATACGGCGCAGAGGCAGTTCTGCCCTGCGATATAATTCATGACTCACCTCGTGTGAGCATGTACGAAGAAAGAGAAGCCGAGTTGGATCGGCAGGATAGTTTGACGCTTTAGAGGAGGAGCGGACGTGGCAAAGGCTCGCTCCGCATTTTATAAGCAGCAGGCTCGAAGATATCAAAGGCATAAGCACGGGCCAAAACTTACAATGTTGGCGAACTTGTTCTACGCCCGCCAGACAAGAAAAAGGACAAACTTAAGCCCAAGTGGAAGGTCCTTCATCATCGACCAAGTCCCGACCAGCGGAGCATACTGCCTCACGAACGATCGACAACCGACTCGAGCCGAACCCATGGAACGCAGCCCGTCTCCGAAGATTCTACGCCTAACGCCGGACTCCAAGTTCGTCTCACTCCCCCGTCCGCCTTTTTATATTTTTACTATCTCTTGTCCCCCTCCTTCTTCCCACTTTTTTTCAATACCTTTTATAGGCTGATTTGCGCTTTGTTCGCACACACTTGATGTGCTCCTGGCACTCATTATACCTGGGGGCTTCTTTAACAGAAGCTTATTAACGGGCTTCATGCCCAATACATGTGTCATACTTCCGCATGTACCTTTTATTCACCATTGTATGCATCGATATGACTTAAGTTTTGGCCAAGCTGGGTTGCCTGGCTCCTGTGCTTACCCCTCGCTCCTGATTGTTCGGCTAGGAGGTAAAGGAGCACCTCTGCGATTACTACGCCCGGGTCAGCGGATGTGTACCTCGACTGGTGAAGTCGAAGCTAGCGTTCTTAAGAGAATATTCGGTCGGTGACTTGAAAGATGATTTATTAGTTACTTATTTATCTGCCCCAGATGCTTTTTTCTCGCTATTTTCGCAGTCCGCATTGCACTTTAGGGCATGCCTCCTGTGAAAGGAACCCTTAACGGAACTATTCTCCCTGGAAGATGTTTCTTACTAACCATGTAATATAACATAACTAGTTGGGCACTTGTCTGATAAAGCAATTATGACCCCGACGCCTTGTCTCCATGCATGCCCCGGTTCTTTTATAACCATAAGGGTATTCAGACACACTCCGGACTGTTGGGTCCCGAGGTTGAAGCGAAACGGTCCGCAAAGACAAACGATCTACAATCCGGCTAGAAGGCATTTTACATGTCATTTGAAATTACATCGTCAAACCGACTGATTATACTCCTCCTCAATCCCATCTAACAGGCTGTCTAACTTACAGTCCTGTTGGGAATATTTCGCGACCAGTTCTACTTGGCCGTACATCAAGCTCACAGGGATCTCCTTCCCATCAGGCCCCGCAGGTCCGACCTCGGCCATGTGGTTTGGGTCAGTGTCGGTGTCAAAACCGGCGGATCTCGGGTAGGGGGTCCCGAACTGTGCGTCTAGGCGGATGGTAACAGGAGACAAGGGACACGATTTTTTTCCCAGGTTCGGGCCCTCTTGATGGAGTTAAAACCCCACGTCCTGCTTGATTGATATTGATATTGTGGATGTTTACAAGAGTGGATCTACCACGAGATCAAGGAGGCTAAACCCTATAAGCTAGCCTATGGTATGATTGTAAGGGTTGTCGTTCTTGTCCTACGGACTAGAGCCATCCGGTTTATATAGACACCGAGAGGGCTAGGGTTACATAGAGTCGGTTACAATGGTAGGAGATCTACATATCCAGACGCCAAGCTTGCCTTCCACGCCAAGGAAAGTCCCATCCGGACACGGGAGAAGTCTTCAATCTTGTATCTTCATAGTCTTGGAGTCCGATCGATGATGATAGTCCGCAGATGATAGTTTGGCTGATGATGGTAGTCCGCTATCCGGACACCCCTAATCCAGACTCCTCAAGAGTAGCCCTGAACCAGGCTTCAATGACGATAAGTCCGGCGCAGATATTGCTTGGCATTGCAAGGGGTTCCTCCTCCGAATGATAGAAGATTGTGAACACCAGGATAGTGTCCGGCTCTGCAAATTAAATTCCACATTCCACCGTAGAGAGAATAATATATACACAAGTTCGATCTGCTGACGTTTTCTGCGGCATGACGTCACGCCGCTACCAAGCCATTATTTAAATCGTTTTTTACTCTACCACCTCAGTGCATTTAGCGAAGCGGTTTCCTTGGCACGTCTTGTCGAAGCAGAGATCGTGTTTCCCCTTAATCCGGGATTCTCATCAATACGGACGTGGGTAACCCAACCGCGCCATTGATGGTGACGCTTGGGGGATAAGCGAGTTTTACCAGGCCGGTGGGGGACGCGTAGACTTCGCCCGCCCATATAAGGGATAAGGATTCACCTTCCCACGTACGCCTTCTTCCTTCTTTGCTTATCCATCTCCGCGCACTCGAGCTCCAGCGCCCAAGTTCACAAGATCTCGTCTCAACCTTCTCCGACCATGTCCGAGCGGAGGTAAATGGTTGGCCTCCACCGTTAAGGAGGAGCACATCGCCAAACTACTGCGCGCCGGATACCTCTCCATGACATCGCTCACCGGCTGCCCGACGAGGGGCAGCTCATCCCCACCCCTGGCCCCATGAGAGGGTCGTTTTCCTTCCCACTTCCTCCGCTGGACTGGGCTTTCCACTTCACCCCTTTGTCCGGGGTCTCATGTTCTACTACGGCCTGGATTTCCATGATCCGGCGCCAACTTCATCCTCAACATCTCGGCGTTTATCGTGGTGTGAGGCCTTCCTCTGCATCCAGCCCCACTTCGTCTTGTGGCTCAAGACCTTCAATGTCAAGCGAAGGTAGTGAAGGGCACTCAAGCGGAGTCGGAGGGCGCCATGTTGGGCAAGATGCCCAATGTCCTTTAGTTCAAGGGCCTTCGTGGAATCCGTCAAGGGGTGGCAATCGGGTGGTTCTACATCACCGAGCCGCGTGACCCTACATGGGCGGCGGCCCCGAGTTCAGATCTGGTATCCCCATGCAGCTCACCTCCGGAAAGAGAAGGGCTTGCTGTGGGGTAGTTCGGAGGAGCCGACGGGACTCCAAGCCTGTATCCGTAAGCTGGTGAAGAAGCTCAGCTGGTTAACGTGGTCCAAGTCATGCTCGTCCGCGGATTCTCCCATGCCAAGAGCGGGCATTCAATCTGTGGAGTTCAATCCGGAACAGCACCAGCGCTGAGCGGGCTCTTCGACCTGACGCATTTAAGGTGCCTGGAGGGTGATGTTCAAGGCGCCGAAGCCCCGATCCGCGATCAAGACGCGGATTTCGCCGCAGCGCCATGCCAACGAGGTAAGTGATTCTACCCTTTACGGGACACTTGCTTTTCATAGTTTGACTCTATGCGGGTTTTAATTTCCCTTTTCCTTTGACAGACTGGATGAGGAAGGCGGAGCAGATTATCTGTCCGGCTCCTATGCCGAAAAATCCAGAGAGCGCCTCGTCTCATCGGGTTGCTGGTTCCGCACCGCACGTGGTGCCGGAGAAGAAGGCCAAGAAGGAGGCCACGGGTGCTCGAAAGAGTTCCCGTGCCAGGTGTCCGACGACTCGGGCGGACTCCTCCCAAAACGAGGAGGAGAAGAGGACTCTCTCGGAGGAGGAGAGAGGAAGAGGAAGGCTTCCCCAACAGGGAGGCCAAGGGTCCAAGAGGGAAGGACTATTCCCGGACAGCTCCGCCAACATCAACGTTGGAGAGGAAGAATGGCCTTCAAGGGCCAGGCCTCCAGCGAGATCGTAAGTATCCGGATTCCTGAATGATTTATAATTTCTTTTTCTGCGTCACATAGTGTCATTCTGATGTCGCATGCTGCTTGTAGTCCGGCCAGTGATGATCTCCCAGCTTCATCGAGCGGGTCGTTGGCTCCGTCGGATGTAGACTCCATCCCGACCGCCTCCACCCCTCGCGACACCGAGGACGCCGAGGTGGGATCCCAAGAAGGTGTTGGGTAACGTAGTAATTTTAAAAAATTTCCTACGAACACGCAAGACCATGGTGATGGCATAGCAACGAGAGGGGAGAGTGTCCGTCCACGCACCCTCGAGACCGAAAGCGAAGCGTTATAACAACGCTGTTGATGTAGTCGTGCGCCTTCACGATCCGACCGATCCAAGCACCGAACGACGGCACCTCCGAAGTTCTACACACGCTCAGCTCGATGACGATCCCCGACTCCGATCCAGCAAAGTGTCGGGATGAGTTCCACAAGACGACGGCGTGTTGACGATGATGATGCTCCACCGATGCAGGGCTTCGCCTAAGCTCCGTGACGATATGACTTCTCCGGCGCAGGCTTCGCCTAAGCTCCGCGACGATATGACCAAGTGGAATATGGTGGAAGGGGCACCGCACACGGCTAAGGAACGATCCGTGAGATCAACTTGTGTCATGGGGTGCCCCTGCCCAGATATAAAGGAGCCAAGGGGGTGCGGCCAGCCCTAGGGGAGGCGCTGAGGAGTCCTACTCCCACCGGAGTAGGACTCCCCCTCCTAGTTGGATTAGGATTGGAGGAGGGAAGAGGGAAGGCGCCCCCTCTCCTTGTCCTATTCGGACTAGAGGGGAGGGGCGCGCGCCTGCCCGGCCGCCCTTCCTCTTCTCTCTTATGGCCCATCAAGGCCCATAGACCCCGGGGTTCCGTAACCCCGGTGTTCCGTAACTTCCTGTTTTCATCCGAACCTTCCAAGTCCAAACATAGGCTTCCAATATATCAATCTTTATGTCTTGACCATTTCGAGACTCCTCGTCATGTCCGTGATCACATCCGGACTCGAACAACCTTCGGTACATCAATACTTATAAACTCATAATGAACTGTCATCGAAACGTTAAGCGTGCGGACCCTACGGGTTCGAGAACTATGTAGACATGACCTAGAACCATTCTCGGTCAATAACCAATAGCGGAACCTGGATGCTCATATTGGTTCCTACATATTCTACGAAGATCTTTATCGGTCAAACCGCATAACGATATACGTTGTTCCTTTTGTCATCGGTATGTTACTTACCCGAGATTCGATCGTCGGTATCCAATACCTAGTTCAATCTCGTTACCGGTAAGTCTCTTTACTCGTTCCGTAATACATCATCTCACAACTAACTCATTAGTTGCAATGCTTGCAAGGCTTATGTGATGTGTATTACCGAGAAGGCCCAGAGATACCTCTCCGACAATCGGAGTGACAAAACCTAATCTCGATTCATGCCAACTCAACATATACTTTTGGAGACACCAGTAGAGTACCTTTATAATCACCCGATTACGCTGTGACGCTTTGGTAGCACACAAAGTGTTCCTCCGTAAACGGAGTTGCATAATCTCATAGTTGCAGGAACTTTGTATAAGTCATGAAGAAAGCATAAGCAACATACTAAACGATCAAGTGCTAAGCTAACGAAATGGGTCATGTCAATCACATCATTCTCCTAATGATGTGATCCCATTAATCAAATGACAACACATGTCTATGGTTAGGAAACATAACCATCTTCGATTAATGAGCTAGTCTAGTAGAGGCATACTAGTGACTATCTGCTTGTCTATGTATTCACACATGTATTATGTTTCCGGTTAATACAATTCTAGCATGAATAATAAACATTTATCATGATATAAGGAAATAAATAATAACTTTATTATTGCCTCTAGGGCATATTTCCTTCAGCCTCCCACTTGCACTAGAGTCAATAATCTAGATTACACAAGAATGATTCTAACACCCATGGAGTCTTGGTGCTGATCATGTTTTGCTCGTGGAAGAGGCTTAGTCAACGGTCTGCAACATTCAGATCCGTATGTATTTTGCAAATCTCTATGTCTCCCACTTGGACTTGGTCCCGAATGGAATTGAAGCGCCTCTTGATATGCTTGGTCCTCTTGTGAAATCTGGATTCCTTTGCCAAGGCAATTGCACCAAGATTGTCACGTAAGATCTTCATTGGTCCCGATGCACTAGGTATGACACCTAGATCGAAATGAACTCTTTCATCCGCACTCCTTCATTTGCTGCTTCCAAGCAGCTATGTACTCCGCTTCACATGTAGATCCCGCCACGACGCTTTGTTTAGAACTGCACCAACCGACAGCTCCATCGCTTAATAAAATACGATCCGGTTTGCGATTTAGAATCGTCGGATCAGTGTCAAAGCTTGCATCGACGTAACCATTTACGACTAGCTCTTTGTCACCTCCATATACGAGAAACATATCCTTAGTCCTTTTCGTATTTCAGGATGTTCTTGACCGCTGTCCAAAGGATCCACTCTGATTACTTTGGTACCTTCCTGCCAAGCTTACAGCTAAGCATACGTCAGGTCTGGTACACAGCATTGCATACATGATAGAGCCTATGGCTGAAGCATAGGGAACATTTTTCATTTTCTCTCTATCTTCTGCTGTGGTCGGGCATTGAGTCTGACTCAATCTTACACCTTGTACTACAGGTAAAAAACCTTTCTTTGCCTGATCCATTTTGAACTTCTTCAAAACTTTATCAAGGTATGTGCTTTGTGAAAGTCCAATTAAGCGTCTTGATCTATCTCTATAGATCTTGATGCCCAATATGTAAGCAGCTTCACCGAGGTCTTTCATTGAAAAACTTTTATTCAAGTATCCTTTTATGCTATCCAGAAATTCTATATCATTTCCAATCAACAATATGTCGTCCACATATAATATCGAAATGCTACAGAGCTCCCACTCACTTTCTTGTAAATACAGGCTTCTCCAAAAGTCTCAGATAAAACCATATGCTTTGATCACACTATCAAAGCGCTTATTCCAACTCCGAGAGGCTTGCACTGACCATAAATTGATCGTTGGAGCTTGCACACTTTGTTAGCACCCTTTGGATCAACAAAACCTTCTGGTTGCATCATATACAACTCTTCTTCTAGAAATCCATTCAAGAATGCAGTTTTACATCCATTTGCCAAATTTCATAATCATAAAATGCGCAATTGCTAACATGATTCGGACAGACTTAAGCATCGCTCTGGTGAGAAAGTCTCATCGTAGTCAACCCTTGAACTTGTCGAAAACCTTTTGCAACAAGTCGAGCTTTGTAGACAGCTACATTACCATCGGCGCGGTCTTCTTCTTAAAGATCCATTTATTCTCAATAGCTTGCCGATCATCGGGCAAGTCTACCAAAGTCCATACTTTGTTCTCATACATGGATCCCATCTCAGATTTCATGGCTTCAAGCCATTTTGTGGAATCTGGGCTCACCATCGCTTCTTCATAGTTCGTGGGTTCACCATGATCTAGTAGCATGACTTCCGAATAGGATTACCGTACCACTCAGTGCGGATTTTATTCTGGTTGACCTACGAAGTTCAAAGACAACTTGATCTGAAGTTTCATGATCTTCATCATTATCTTCCTCACTAATTGGTGTAGGTGTTACGTAAACTGATTTCGTGATGAACTACTTTCCAATAAGGGAGCTGGTACTATTACCTCATCAAGTTCCACTTTCCTCCCACTCACTTCTTTCGAGAGAAACTCCTTCTCTAGAAAGGATCCATTCTTAGCAACGAATGTCTTGCCTTCGGATCTGTGATAGAAGGTATACCCAATTGTCTCCTTTGGGTATCCTATGAAGACACATTTTTCCGATTTGGGTTCAAGCTTATCAGGTTGAAGTTTCTTCACATAAGCATCGCAACCCCAAACTTTCAGAAACGACAACTTTGGTTTCTTGCTAAACCATAGTTCATAAGGTGTCATCTCAACGGATTTTGACGGTGTCCTATTTAACGTGAATGCGGCCGTCTCTAAAGCATAACCCCAAAACGATAGCGGTAAATCAGAAATAGACATCATAGATCGCACCATATCTAGTAAAGTACGACACGACGCTCGACACACCATTACGCTGTGGTGTTCCGGTGGCGTGAGTTGCGAAACTATTCCGCATTGCTTCAAATGTAGACCAAACTCAGAACTCAAATATTCTCCTCCACGATCAGATCGTAGAAACTTTATTTTCTTGTTACGATGATTTTCAACTTCACTCTGAAATTCTTTGAACTTTTCAAATGTTTCAGATTTATGCTTCATCAAGTAGATATACCCATATCTGCTTAAATCATCTGTGAAGGTGAGAAAATAACGATATCCGCCACAAGCTTCAACATTCATCGGACCACATACATCTGTATGTATGATTTCCAATAAGTCTGTTGCTCTCTCCATACAACCGAGAACGGTGTTTTAGTCATCTTGCCCATGAGGCACGGTTCGCAAGTACCAAGTGATTCATAATCAAGTGATTCCAAAAGTCCATCTCGTATGGAGTTTCTTCATGCGTTTTACACCGATATGACCTAAACGGCAGTGCCACAAATAAGTTGCACTATCATTATCAACTCTGCATCTTTTGGCTTTGACATTATGAATATGTGTATCACTATCGCGAGATTCAACAAGAATAGACCATTCTTCAAGGGTGCATGACCATAAAAGATATTACTCATATAAATAGAACAACCATTATTCTCTGATTTAAATGAATAACCGCCTCGCATCAAACAAGATCCAGATATAATGTTCATGCTCAACGCTGGCACCAAATAACAATTATTTAGGTCTAAAACTAATCCCAAGGTAGATGTAGAGGTAGCGTGCCGATCGCGATCACATTGACTTTGGAACCATTTCCCACGCCAAGATCGTCACCTCGCCCTTTGCCGGTGCTCGCTTATTCCGTAGTCCTGCTTGAGTTGCAAATATTAGCAATGTAACCAGATCAAATACCCAGTGCTACTACGAGCTCTAGTAAGGTACACATCAATAACATGTATATCACATATACCTTTGTTCACCTTGCCATCCTTCTTATCCGCCAAATACTTGGGGCAGTTCCGCTTCCAAAGTCCATCTGCTTGCAGTAAAACACTCGGCTTCAGGCTTAGGTCCAGACTTGGGTTTCTTCTCTTGAGCAACAACTTTCTTGTTGTTCTTGAAGTTTCCTTCTTCTTCCCTTTGCCCTTTTCTTGAAACTAGTGGTCTTGTTGACCATCAACACTTGATGCTCTTTCTTGATTTCTACCTCCATGCTTTTAGCATTGCGAAGAGCTCAGAATTGTCTTAGTCATCCCTTGCATATTATAGTTCATCACGAAGCTCTTGTAGCTTGGTGGCGTGATTGGAGAATTCATCAATGACACTATCATCCGGAAGATTAACTCCCAGCTGAATTAAGTGATTATTATACCCGGACATTTTGAGTATGTGCTCACCGATGTAACTATTCTCCTCCATCTTGCAGCTATAGAACTTATTGGAGACTTCATATCTCTCAATCCGGGCATTTGCTTGAAATATTAACTTCAACTCCTGGAACATCTCATATGCTCCATGACGCTCAAAACGTCGTTGAAGACCCGGTTCTAAGCCGTAAAGCATGGCACACTGAACTATAGAGTAGTCATCACTTTGCTCGCCAGACGCTCACAACTTCGGCGTTGCTCCTGCAGCAGGGCTCGGCACCCAGCGGTGCTTCCAGGGGCGTAATTCTTCAGTGCAGCAATGAGGATAATCCTCAAATTCGGACCCAGTCCGTAATTGCTACCATCATCTTTCAACTTTGCTTTCTCAAGGAACGATTAAAATTCAACGGAACAACAAAGACGAGCCATCTATCTACAGTAAACATAGACAAGCAAAATACTATCAGGTACTAAGTTCATGATAAATTTAAGTTTAATTAATCATATTAAAAACTCCCACTTAGACAGACATCTCTCTAGTCATCTAAGTGATTACGTGATCCAAATCAACTAAACCATGTCCGATCATCACGTGAGATGGAGTAGTTTCAATGGTGAACATCACTATGTTGATCATATCTACTATATGATTCACGCTCGACCTTTCGGTCTCCGTGTTCCGAGGCCATATCTGCATATGCTAGGCTCGCCAAGTTTAACTCGAGTATTCTGCGTGTGCAAATCTGGCTTGCACCCGTTGTAGATGGACGAGAACTTATCACACCCGATCATCACGTGGTGTCTGGGTACTACTTAACTTTTAGCAACGGTGCATACTCAGGAGAACACTTCTTGATAATTTTAGTGAGAGATCATCTTATAATGCTACCGTCAATCAAAGCAAGATAAGATGCATAAAGGATAAACATCACATGCAATCAATATAAGTGATATGATATGGTCATCATCATCTTGTGCTTGTGATTCCATCTCCGAGCTTACCGCCATGATCACCATCGCCACCGGTAGCGACACCTTGATCTCCATCGTAGCATCGTTGTCGCCTCGCCAACTATTGCTTCTACGACTATCGCTATCGCTTAGTGATAAAGTAAAGCAATTACATGGCTTTTGCATTTCATACAATAAAGCGACAACCATATGGCTCCTGCCAGATTGCCGATAACTCGTTACAAAACATGATCATCTCATACAATATAGCATCACGCCTTGACCACATCACATCACAACATGCCCTGCAAAAACAAGTTAGACGTCCTCTACTTTGTTGTTGCAAGTTTTACGTGGCTGCTACGGGCTGAGCAAGAACCGTTCTTACCTACGCATCAAAACCACAACGATAGTTTGTCAAGTTGGTGCTGTTTTAACCTTCACAAGGACCGGCGAGCCACACTCGGTTCAACTAAAGTGAGAGAGACAGACACCCGCCGGTCACCTTTAAGCAACTAGTGCTCGGGCGGTGAAACCAGTCTCGCGTAAGCGTCTGGCGTAATGTCGGTCCGGCCGCTTCATCTCACAATACCGCTGAACCAAAGTATGACATGCTGGTAAGCAGATGACTTATATCGCCACAACTCACTTGTGTTCTACTCGTGCATATGACATCAACGCATAAAACCAGGCTCGATGCCATCATTGGGTAACGAGTAATTTCAAAAATTTCCTACGAACACGCAAGACCATGGTGATGGCATAGCAACGAGAGGGAGAGTGTCCGTCCACGCACCCTCGAGACCGAAAGCGGAAGCGTTATAACAACGCGGTTGATGTAGTCGCGCGTCTTCACGATCCGACCGATCCAAGCACCGAACGACGGCACCTCCGAAGTTCTACACACGCTCAGCTCGATGACGATCCCGGACTCCGATCCAGCAAAGTGTCGGGGATGAGTTCCGTCAGACGACGGCGTGGTGGACGATGATGATGCTCCACCGACGCAGGGCTTCGCCTAAGCTCCGTGACGATATGACTTCTCCGCGCAGGCTTCGCTAAGCTCCGCGACGATATGACCGGTGGAATATGGTGGAAGGGGCACCGCTGCACGGCTAAGGAACGATCCGTAGATCAACTTGTGTCATGGGGTGCCCCTGCCCCGTATATAAAGGAGCCAAGGGGTGCGGCCAGCCCTAGGGGAGGCGCTGCCGAGGAGTCCTACTCCCACCGGAGTAGGACTCCCCTCTCCTAGTTGGATTAGGATTGGAGGAGGGGAAGAGGAAGGGCCGCCCCTCTCCTTGTCCTATTCGGACTAGAGGGGAGGGGCGCGCCTGCCCGGCCGCCCTTCCTCTTCTCTCTTATGGCCCATCAAGGCCCATAGACCCCCGGGGTTCCGTAACCCCGGTGTTCCTAGAACTTCCTGTTTTCATCCGGAACCTTTCCGAAGTCCAAACATAGGCTTCCAATATATCAATCTTTATGTCTCGACCATTTCGAGACTCCTCGTCATGTCCGTGATCACATCCGGGACTCCGAACAACCTTCGGTACATCAATACTTATAAACTCATAATGAACTGTCATCGAAACGTTAAGCGTGCGGACCCTACGGGTTCGAGAACTATGTAGACATGACCTAGAACCATTCTCGGTCAATAACCAATAGCGGAACCTGGATGCCCATATTGGTTCCTACATATTCTACTGAAGATCTTTATCGGTCAAACCGCATAACGATATACGTTGTTCCTTTGTCATCGGTATGTTACTTACCCGAGATTCGATCGTCGGTATCCAATACCTAGTTCAATCTCGTTACACGTAAGTCTCTTTACTCGCTTCCGTAATACATCATCTCACAACTAACTCATTAGTTGCAATGCTTGCAAGGCTTATGTGATGTGTATTACCGAGAAGGCCCAGAGATACCTCTCCGATAATCGGAGTGACAAAACCTAATCTCGATTCATGCCAACTCAACATATACTTTTGGAGACACCAGAGAGTACCTTTATAATCACCCAGCTTACGCTTGTGACGCTTGGTAGCACACAAAGTGTTCCTCCGTAAACGGAGTTGCATAATCTCATAGTTGCAGGAACTTTGTATAAGTCATGAAGAAAGCATAAGCAACATACTAAACAATCAAGTGCTAAGCTAATGAAATGGGTCATGTCAATCACATCATTCTCCTAATGATGTGATCCCATTAATCAAATGACAACACATGTCTATGGTTAGGAAACATAACCATCTTCGATTAATGAGCTAGTCTAGTAGAGGCATACTAGTGACTATCTGTTTGTCTATGTATTCACACATGTATTATGTTTCCGGTTAATACAATTCTAGCATGAATAATAAACATTTATCATGATAAAAGGAAATAAATAATAACTTTATTATTGCCTCTAGGGCATATTTCCTTCAGAAGGGACCCATCAGGGGGAGGCTCCGGAGGCGCCACAAGACGTCCTCCCGGACTTTGCGCCGGACTCCAAATTAGAACCCGCAGTGGTTCCAGGGTCCGGCCGGCGGCCCCTTCGAATGAAGGGCAAGACCGTGACGCCGGCGGCTTCCATCCAACCGGAGGCGCCGGGCAATTTGTTGGAGGCTCTACAGAGCACTTCCATCAAGGAAGAACACCGCACTATTATGAGTGCGGTGATTCAGAAGGTGCAGCTTGCTAAGAGCGGGCTGACCGAGCCTGCAGAGCCTTCTATCGCTTTGAGGTAAGAAGTTAAAATATGCAATGTAATACCGCATAGACAGTAGCCTCTCGATGCTCGGTTCGTGTTCGGGAAGAAAAGCCGGACCGAGGATCTGAAAAAGAAGATATACGCAGGGTTGCTAAAAATTATGTCAATATGGGTTGCAGGCTGCTTTCTTGACCTCTCCGCCAAGACCGATCATGGAGGTTGGTGCTTTGAAGCGGGGCTCGAGCGGTCCGAGCAAGAGCTCGGCCGTGCCAGAAGCAGCTCGGTGACAAAGAAGGAGAGGAACACCACTTTGAACTTGTACCTTAGAAAAAGGATTTAGGTTGCAACAAAAAATAACAAGGATAACATGGGTATCTGCAGGGCCACGAACGAGGTGGCGACCACAAGGAGGTCCGTGTCCATGGCCGAACGCAATGCGCCACGAACGAGCAGAGAGAGAAAGCAGAGGCGGCGGGTGGCGGTGGTTCAAGAAGAGCTCCGTGCTCTCATGGAAAAGCATGAGAGTTTGGAGCGTGACTCAAAGACTCGAGAGTCCGAGCTTGCCTCGGCTCTCGAAGTGCCAAAACTGCCAAGGCCGATGCCCATAATTCCCTTCAGAGATTGAGTTGATGAGGAAGATAGCGGCAGGTAAGGCATTTTTCATGCAAAGCAAGCATGTGAATGTAAATTACGTGTTACTTACCCGATTCGAGCTTTCGGTGGGCATTTGCAGATCTGCCTCAGCGGCGTCTCGATGCCAACCGATTCTACCGAGCCGAGGATGGGAGCTCAACGGAGAAGGTCTTCTGGTCTCAAGATGTCGAGGCCGACCATCCGTGTTTCTAGCGACCAGCCAAGCAGCTGGTCGAGCTCCACAAGGTGGCCGAGCAGGCGATGAAGGGCCTCATAGTCCGGTGTGGCCTAGAGAGGCCATGCCCGGAGCTACTTCGGCCTCGTCGGCGACGGTTGGTGGATGCGTGCCTCGGGTGGAGGTTATCAAAGCGCCCGCCTGTATTGAAGGTGCTCGTCGGGCCCTTGCCCGCGCAAAAGGTGCAGTGGGGCAAGCTGGATGCGAGAAGCTAATCATCGACGCGCCACCAGCGGGCAAGGAATATCGTCACGCCAAAATGTACTATAAGACTGTCTCAAGGGTGCCCGCAAGATTGCGGATGAGTGCCCCAGGGATGTAATTATTGATTAAATTCGCGATGTGTTATCCTATGCGCTGAAATCTTTGTTCATATGCGCTAAGCAACGCTTGTTAATTTAAAATATTACCTTCAGTGCGGCCATTTATTAAATCGAGAGATGGCAAGTCGTCGGCTTTCAGCCCCCATGCCACGAAAGTGCCGGGTGTTCGGATAAACTTGAGCACTCTTGTTCCCATTTTTGGGTCCATCTAGGAGGCGCCAACACAACGAACAAGGCAACCGGACTTATAGTGCTTGAACACTCTCACTTAGCCATAGAATTCTATAATTTTAAATTTCGGCGAAGCCCTAGTATTCGAAGACCAATTAGGGCGCTATCCACGCCTTCGCCGGACATTATCCGAACTTCGCCAAGCGGCGAGGTCTTTAAGGACCCGAAGGACCTCTCGAACAGCGACCAGTCTCTCGCCTTATCATGGCAGTCAGTTTTAGCTTTCCATCGAGGCGTTAACCTGCTCAACCGGGCGCAATCGCAGTGGTTCTCCCAAAGGCTACCTTAGCCGATAGAACGGAACGTAAGGTGCCAAACATGGGAGCCGGGCAAACCCAACTATTGACCCAAGACATGATTCGAGCCGATTCATATAATGCTATAAGTTCGGGTGCCGCACTTGTGAAAGTGTTCGGACTTTATCACACCATAATGCGGAGAACATAAGCCCTCGGTGTATTTGGCGCACTAAAATGTACAGGTGCAACATGTCGTAAATGAACATATATATATATATATATATATATATATATATATATATATATATATATATATATATATATATATATATAATAAGGTAATGTAATTATGGGCAGAAAGTGCTGCATTTTATTCGGGAAGATATGCTATGAGTGCGAATGATACAAATAGTGCGGAAAGCCACCTGAGTGTTCGCTATGGCCTTTCTCCTTCCCTGGCTGTTGCATCATGAGTTCGCAGGTTCGCCACGGACAGAGTTCTATATAAAAAGAGAGAAATAAAAGAAAAAGAGCGACACTTGGGAGCCCCGGTGTGGTCGAACCGCACTGGTCTCATTGTGGTTGTGCCTTTCCCCTATGCCCATGGTATCTCCAGTATGTAATTATGTACGCGAGAGTTTGTCTTATAATTTTGCGAGGGCTGGGGTTGAGGCCGCATTGCTACGCGTGCTCGAACGCCTGTGGTCTTGGTTGATGTTGCTCCGGCGCGTTTGGCGTGTCCGTCGCTTAACAGCCGAACTCGAAAATTGCCTTAAAAGGCTGCTCAGCATTTCGCCATGAGAGCCGCTGTGTGTTCCTCCGCTCGAGGGAGCGCCCGTGTTTCCATTGACCGTGATGACTCCACGAGGCCCTCGCATCTTGAGCTTAAGGTATGCATAATGCGGCACCGCGTTGAATTTTATGGCGCGGTTCGTCCGAAAGCAGAGCGTGATAGCCGCCGCTGAACGGGACTATGTCGAAGATTAACTCCTCGCTTCGAAATTATCCGGGATCCAAGACCACTTCCAGCAGGATGAGCCTGCATAACCGCCTCGACACCTGGTATGACGCCTTTGAAGGTTGTCTTTGTAGGTTTAATCCTTGAAGGGTCTATGCCCATCTTGGCGACCGTATCTCGATAAAGCAGGTTCAGCTACGCCGCCGCCCATCGACTCTCGTGAGGTGAAATCCATCAAGATTGGGTCTAAAACCAATGCGAATTCCGCCATGGCGGATATGGTCGGATGGTCTCTTCGATCGAAAGTGATCGGGCAAGAGGACCATGGGTTGAATTTTGGGGCGATCGCTCCATCGCAGATACGCCCTTTAGTGCACGCTCGCCCCTCTTGGAAATATCGTTATGATATCATGTTTACCGTCCAACTTGAGGGGGGAATCCTTTTGTCCTCTGTTGTTCGGGCGGCCGGTCTCTTCCTCGCCATCGCTGTGTAGCCCTTGTCACTGCTGTGATTAATTTGCCTCCCTCGCTTGAATACCCAACAATCTCGCTGGTGTGGTTAGCTGGCTTTCCAGGGGTTCCATGTATTTGACAGAGCGGTCGAGTATTCGGTCCAAATTGACGGGCCCGAGTGGTTCTTGTGAATGGCTTCTTCCGCTGACCGGGCTTGAGCCTCGAATCCGGCGTTGATTGCCGATCCTCATTGCCGCCGCCGCACGCGGCGCTTGTTTTGTTTCGACGCAACCTGCCATTGCGGTCCTTGGTATCCGGACCGCCAGCGCTTTTTCCGAGGTTGTTGCTGCGAGCTAGCTCTGCTATCCTCTCCCCGCATGAAGCGGGTCATGAGTGATGTGAGGGCTGCCATGGATTTCGCTTCTCCTGCCCTAGGTGTCGAGCCAGCCACTCGTCATGGATGTTATGTTTGAAGGCAGCGAGTGCCTCGCATCCGGACAAATGACAATTTGATTTTTCTTTGTTAAGAACCGTGTCCAGAATTGCTCGCCGATTCGCTGGCTGCTGGATTATGTGGCTTAGGTCATCTGCGCCCGTGGTCGCGCATACGCGTCTCGGAAGTTGTCAAGGAATGCGGCTTCCGTGTCTTCCCAAAGATCCAATTGACTTCGCGGGCAGGCTGTTAAGCCAATGCCGAGCTGGTCCTTTGAGTTTGAGCGGGAGATATTTGATGGCGTGAAGATTGCCGCCATGGGCCATATGTATATGGAGGAGATAATCCTCAATCCAAACCGCTGGGTCTGTTGTGCCATCGTAGGATTCGATATTAACGGGTTTAAACCCTTCAGGATTTGATGATCCATTACTTCGCCGCTGAAGCATAGTGGGTGTGCGGCGCCTCAGATTGAGCAATATCGCGACGTAGCTCGAGAGAGCGTTGTCCGCTGTGTTCGCCCGCCGAGTATTTGTATCCGGCGCGACGGTATTCGCCGTGGGTCTTGGGCGCCACGTGATCCATAGATAGATCTGGATTGTCTTGCCTTGTCCTCCAATATATCCCGCGAAGTCCGCCCGCTCCCCGTAGCTTCATGCTTTTGAGCGATGCCGGGCACGGTTTCGGTGGAGGGCTTGCACGCCTCTCATCGCCACGAGGTGGTCGGTCTGCCAGACAGCGCTGGTGATGCAGGTTTGTACGCTTCTCCTCTAGTCGGGGAGCAACTTGCGCTTTTGGGTAACTTTTGGAGGGGCAGTCATACTTTTTCGCCGCGAGGACCTCGGTCCATCTCGCCGCCAAGAGGTCTTGATTAGCTTGAAGCTGTTGCTGCTTTTTTTTAGGCTGTTTGCCGTGGCCATTAGCCTGCGCCTCAAACGCCTTGTTCGACGGGATCCTCAGCACGACGAATTCGCTGCTGTCGCCCAAGATCTACGGAGAACCACCCTGGAGGGCGTTTTGAGCGAAGAGGGCGTTTGAGGGACCCCCTGGGTCAGCACGGAGATAAAAAGGTACCTTCGTGGTAGTCCTTCCTTCGCTCTTATGGGCCCGGAGGAGAGGCGGTAGTCAAAGCCCCACCGGAGTATTTTAGGGCTATTTTGTTCAATCATCCATATAGATTTTGGGCAAATACTCAAAATTGCTGTATTATGTTTGAATTTCATTTGTGGTTGCAACTTGGGGAAATTTTGGTCTTTCACTGTTGAGTTGAACGTTTTTATGGAACAACTGCTTAATTTGAAGAAATCTTGCAATTACTGAATTTTGTTGCTTGAAGTGTGTTTTTAGGCTTTTTGTCCGTTTAAAGGTTCAAAGGCTGTTACGATCAACAATTTTCCTTTCCAGCTTTGCTGGCCTCCCAAAGAAGATGCAAATCTTACCTTGTTTGTAGGGTTGCTTGTGGGTCTCCAAAAATGCTTGTTTGGGGTAACCCTGCCGAACCATTTTTCTGGCTTAGGCCCAAGCGTTTGCTGTTTTTGAATCGCTTTTGGGTGCCTCTCACGTGAATTTTTTGATTAAGGGGGCCAAGTCTCACTTTCTTGGTGTTCATCAAAATGTTTATATCGAGTACAAATCCTGCTCGCCATTTTTCCTGGCTTCCCAACTCGCATCCGGGGTTCTAACAAAATGTTTGTGAATTTTTATATTTGAAAACCAGATGTTTGTTTCAAAAGAAAATCGTTGATAAGTCGACATTAAGAGTTGCAAGTTCGCCAAACCAATTTTCATTCAGCCACCGCTTTATATTCATATGTCGGAAAGATTAAACCCCAAAAACTTTTCCGCATCGAGGCGCGGCCCGTTGTCGTTGTCGCCCCCGAACGCCATTGTTAACTTCAAGGCACTCAATATTCCACTTGAAATAAAACAGTTGCGCGACGAGGGCGGGGGAGGACGGCAACCGCGCGCCGAGAGGTAGCGGTCTGGCCCCCTGCCAATGAGCGGGCGGGAGGGCCGGGGTCAGCCAAACGATGGGGATGCCACATGGTGGGGGAAGGCACCCATGGGCTGGATTAAGGGCTCTGGGTCCTGGGATTTTGGCCGCTGAGCCGCGTATGGACCACCCCAATCTAGGAACTGGCCGGGGCTTGATAGTGAGGGATGGGGCAAGCCACCCAGTCATTCAGGCCATGTATAGGATTCCCATTTTCACTTCCGCCGGACATCACCATACAAAAATGGAGATAATCCTTCCGGTATGTGGTGGAGGTCTCCCAAAACACGGGTTGAGGCCAAATGGGGAAACGGCATGTAAGTCAAAGGGCTCGTTCAAAGGAGCTCGGGAGCAAACCTCAACGTTTTCCTGACTAAGGGGAGACAGCTTCACGCCTGGGTTGTCACAATGATGATCGATGCCTCCTGCTCCACACTTGTTCGCACGCCCTCTAGTTAAACCAAAAGGTGAAAGGTTAATAGAAAACCATTATTTTGAAAAAAACGCTTGAATATTAAAGGGCAGCTATTTTTCAAAATGCATTTTTCTTTATTCGAAACGTTTTAAAAACCCAAAAATACCATGATGCGGGTGCCTTCCTGTGCTCCAAGTTTTGAATTTCAGATGATTTTTTTACTGAATTTAAAACAAAGTATCTCCGTTTTGCCGCAATCAAAGCATGGGTTTCAAATTCCCATTTTGCATGGGGCCTAAGCATACCCAAGGACCAGATTTGATTTTCAACCAATTTATATGAACGGAGCTTGGCGTGTTAAATTTGAATTTGCCATTTATAAAATGTCCAAACAACCCCCAAAATTTAACAAACCTCGTTGCTATGGACCAGAAATTTTAAAGCAATAAGAGGCAAGGGATTCATTTCTCTCCCCGGTGGCACCCTACCGAAAACGTTTGGTAGAAATTTTCCCGCATCTTGGGTGGGGGGTCCCCTAATCAGGGCCTAAGGTTATGGAAAGGAAGGGGCCAATGTTTAGTGTTCCCTCTAGGAGGTAATAATTTACCGCTTGTTGTCTTGATGAATTGAGTTTCGAGTTGATCACCACGATCTTGGCTAAAACCCAGAATCTAGCCAAAACAAGAACGTCCCCTAAGGTAAGCCCCATTAATAACACGGAGGGGACTATTTCAAATCGGTTCGAGAAAGGTCTTCAATTTGGCGCCAAGCTTGCCCCAAAGGAACCCGCCCGAAAGAGAGTTTGTTTTCAGATTTACGACCATCAGTCCGCCCATGTTAACATTCACCGAGGACCCCTTAACCTGCCCCAAGACCGTGAACCACCAATAATGTGCCCAGCAGTTGTTTCAAATTGAATTTTCCCCATATTTAAAAATGTACGACCTCCATTTAATTTTCCCCTCGGTTCAGGCCAAAATTTTAGGCAATAAGCGGGTATTTTGCCTAACATCCCCACGAAAACAAGGTTTTTAACGGGTTGTCCAACCGCTCCCAATCCGAAAAAACCTCAAATTTAGGAAAACCAAACAGGCCAGCCCCCTTCCCCCCCAGGAAAAACATTGGGAGAGATGTTAGATTCAAGGTTACTAAACACAAGATTTCCCCGGATCTAGCCCTGTGACAGGATTTTTAAAGGCTCTCACGGAAACTAATCCTCCAAAAAAGCCGAGGGGATAAATTTCCAAATCCCCTTTACAGGAAAGATTTCCCTTTTTTATTTTTGGGAAGTTTTCGCCCGCCCTCCAACCAAGATGGTCAAATTTGAATAGGCGGAGTATATGGACGCCCGAGGATATGCTCCCAGCCAAAAGGCTTCAAGAGTGGTCAAGGTTTTTTCAGGACGCCCCTTCCCCCGGGCCAAAGGGTTTCCGACTTAAAGGGTTTCTGAAGAACACCCAGGGCCCCCGGGTCGAAGGAAGAAGCAGAATGTAACCATGAGCAAATAAAGAGTTCCCAGTCCGGATTACAAATTTGGGTAATGGCATTCCATGGCAGGGGTTTGCCACCCAAAAGAGGGTTCCAGGGACTACAATGGGGAAGTACGCCCGCGGTTAAAAGGTCCGGAATTGCCTCGGCTGGTAGGCTGAATTTCAAAGGGGGAAGAGGAATTCTTCTTAAGAGGTGTGGATTTTCCATTCAACCCTCCTGGGGTGAGTTCCAATCCCATTATTCCTTCACCTCCCCGGTCCTTTTAATGAACTTCTGGCCCATTTGTTAGGAATGGGGAATCACCAAGGGCAAAACCCGCCGCCTCACGCCGGAAACCATAACCGGGTTGACCTGGATTTAAGAGGTCCGAATATATGGGAGCTCGAGGTGGGGTTCTGAATACCAGGGTCCATAGCCACACCGGCCTTCCCCGGAGAAGAACAGAATAACGTGAAAGAGCCTCCCATTCTTATCAATCGATATCTTTGTCCAAAGGGAGCCCCATCAGCTACACCTGGGAACCCCAAAAGGCGGTCCCCGCTGGCAAGCCTTCAAAGGAAGGAAAGAAGATCCCGGCCATTAAGAGGTATGGTTTAAAACCCTTGGAGTCCATCCATTTCATTATCCCCGGTCCTAAAACCCACGGCCCGGGGAATCCCGTCACAAGCTAGGCCCCCCTGCTTTAAACAAGGGCTGATCGATGAGGGATTTTCCCGCAAGGAGTCGAGATGTTCCTCCAAAGAAATGGGGCCATGAATCATCAGCCGAACCGTTTTGGAAACTTTAATAATGAGGTTTCAAGCCTTTATCTCATCATGCATATACCCGGGAGACGGCGCCGACCACAAACCAACTTAAAAGAATTACGGGGAAGTTTAGAAAAACGAAAATAACGAGCCCCAAGAAGTAGTTGTAAATTGTTTAAGGATCATTGTAAACCGGTGTTTCGAAGGAAAACAATGTTTCCGGAACTAGAAAAGTGTTGACCTGCTAACGCTGTACGAATAGGAAATCCCGAAGGATCCCGTAATGTTCCCTAAAACTAATTAATCGCATGAAATTTGCACTTATGGCGATCGCATAATAAGGGTTAAAGCCACCCAATGGAAGCAAACCAAAAGCTGTTGGCGGGCTCGGCCAACACATGAAAGAAACGGAGATGACCCACCCGAAAAAATGTAGGCCCAGCCTTGAAAGGAAAATGAAAGGATATTTGGTATGTGGTCAACACCTGGTGTTCGAATGAAAGGGACCACTTAATCAGGTAGCCGACCCGGCCCCAAGAGGGATTCCGAATCTCCGAGCCAAATTTAAAAATGCACAGCGCTCCAGCGGCCCGGTAACAGGCATGCCCCCGGGAAGGAGGAGGACCAAAACTTTCAAGGGCACGGCCCCGATGGAAGAACGCCCGGAAGGTCACCAAACCCGGGCCAGGTGAAAACGTTACCGCTTGATCCAAAATAGGCCCGGTGGACCTTCTGGGTTAGATGGGAAAGAAATTTAATTTGGTATATGACCAAGAGAAGAGCCGAATTCCCAACAGGATTGTTTAGACAGCCCGAGACTATGAAGGTTTATGGCTAATCCGTTTCCTGAGATTTGAAGCCTTATAAAACATTTCAGGCAGCCCACTTTGCCTCCGGACCCAAGGTGCAGGCCAATACCAAAGGCAAAATATACCGGGTTCGGGAAACCAGGAGGGGAAAGTTCTTGAATGATAAGTTGATCCGAAGTATTTTAAACAGGATTGTAAGAAACCTTCCGTAGAGAATAGTTCTTTAAGGGTTCCTTTCCCGGTGCCATGCATTAAGTGCATGCCAACTGTGAGGAAAAAATCGCAAATTCAAACCGGGGTTCATATTTTAATGAATGTAAAAACATTTTATTGGAAAATTCCCTTAAGAATGCTAGCCCTTCACCGATATGGGTCAATTGATGAGGAAAAATTGTAATCCCCATCCCCGCCAATAAAGGGAAAACATAAGAAGAGCCGCACCCAAATTGGCCAAAATTAAGTCATATCGATGCATATAATGGTGAGAAAAGGTACATATGGGAAAACACGATATGTGATGTGCTTGATGCCCAAAAAAAAAATAATAAGCCCAAAGGAGCCCCTAGGTATAATTGAGAATATTTGAGGATGTTTGTGCACGGTTTAGCCGACAAAAAGCTTTTAAGGCTAAAAAGGAAAAGCGAAAAGAGAGGAAAAGCAATGTTAACAATAGGGAGAAGGAGAAACAAAGATTTGGCGCTAGGCATAGAACCTTCGAGTCCGGGCCGCCCGTGGGTTCGCCTAGGCGATTGTCCGACGATCACGCAGCGGCCCCCGTGAGAACTTCATCAATGATGAAGGGACCCTCCCACTTGGGCTTGAGTTTGTCCTTTTCTCCAAAAAGGAGAACAGGTTCGCCAACATTATAAGTCTTGGCCCGCACTTCTCTCGCTTTGATACCTACAAGCCTGTTGTTGATAAATTGGGAACGGGCTTTTGCAACGCCGGCCCTCCCCGGGCATCTGTTGTCCCCCGATCGCTCGCCCTCTCTCTTTGTACATGCCACTGGGTGAGTCATGAATAATGTCGAGGGTAACACAGCCTTCCCCGACACCATGTAGAAAGGTGTATATCCGTAGTGGAATTGGGGGTCCGAGCCCCGAGTACGGAGTCGAGCCTCAACCCAAAGGCTTGTCCATTCTTTCAAAGACCGCACTACCAGGCTTGATGCCCCATAATAAGACCATTGGCCTGCTGGCTTTACCGCTTGTTTGCGGGTGATAGACGGAGGCGAATTTGAGCTTAATGCCCAGATTTGACCAATTTTTCACCTCATCGACTGTGAAATTGGAGCCGTTATCGGTGATGATGTTGTGGGGACACCATAACGGTGTACAACACCGATATAAAGTCTATCACCGTCCGCTTCGCGCTTTAACTGGTTTGGCCTCTATCCACTTAGTGAATTTATCCACCATGACCAACAAATATTTTTTCTTATGGCTTCCTCCTTTAAGGGGTCCAACCATATCAAGACCCTGCACCACAAAAGGTCAAGTGAAGGGGATTGTTTGCAGGGTGGGTGGCATATGGCCCGTTGGCTAAAAAGCTGGCATCGACGCAATGTTGGACAAGGTCCTGGCTTTGTTTCCCGCCGCCAATAGAAACTCAGACGGAATGCCTTGCTTAAAGGGCCCGAAGGCCGGGGGGACCACCGAGGCCGGCATGAATTTCGCCAAGAGCTGCCGCCTCTTCCTTGGAGATACATTTTGGAGTAATTCCAGCGCTTTTCTTGTAGAGTTCTCCATCGTGAACCTTCTAGGCTTTAGAGCCGGACAATGCGGCAAGCCTCATTCCGATCCTCGGGAGTTCTCGCCTATTAAGGTAGGCCAAGAAGGGTTTGGTCCATGGGGCAATGACTCCATTATGAGATGGGCCGACGGTGTTATTTCGGGGAGCCCCTGACATCGGTGTTTCGGGATCCGAGGTTATAGTCGGTCCGACGTTGTTGCCGCCTCCCTTGCCACACCACGACGGCTTGAAAAGCCTTTGCGAAAGATGTTAGGGGGAAGGGTCGCGCTCCGGCGGAGCAAGGACGCCCCCCTGATTACCCCACATGATGAAACTCGAGCCCTCAAACGGGCCGAGATTTTAAGAACAGCATTGGTAAGCCGCCATTTTCGGATCTTTGACATCAAAATTCCATTTATATGAGATATTGCAAGGTTTGAGTCCCCCCATTCCAAGCATATGCCCATGTAGACAGCCATCCGGCCATGCAACAAGGCCTCATATTCGCCGCATTGTTAAACTCTATGTATAATATTTGAGTAGATAACTACGCCAAAGTGGGGGACGTTAGGACAATCCCCCCTAACCCCGCCAAAGATTTTGGAACCATCAAGTACATAACCTAGTTGGAATAAGTGTCATACTTTTAGGAGTTCGCCTTTGTCCATTCGGCGGGAAGTAGCCAAGAATTGGGATTTAATGGCGCGGGCGTGGTTTGTATGTTATGTCGAATGGAAGGAGCTCAATGGCCCACTTAGCAATCCGCCGGGCATCGCGTTATTTATTATGTCGCTGAGTGGTACCGAAGCCACCGAATCAACACTCTTGAAAGTAGTGTCGCACCCGGTTGCCGGAAACGGATGCTATCATTTGGTAATGAGGGTATCGATTTGCATGGTGTGAGGATAGTGGATACGTATACCGGTTTCGAGCGGAATTTGTTCTGCTGCTCTTGCTCGATGAGGCAGCGCCACCACCGTGTGTTGCCGATATGTATAATAACATGGGTTCGACGTCGCGCCGGATTGGGTTGCTCGTAAAAGGGCCTTTATTTCCTCTAGTCCGTTTCCCGTCTGGCCCACTCAAGTGGTCGGTGATCGGAGAAGGCGGAGTGGCAATGCTTTTTCTCCCAATCTGAGATAAAGCGGCTTAAAGCTGCCATGCATCCCGCGAAGTTTTTGACCTGTTTAATCTTTAGGCCAAGACAATTTTCGGATTTTTGCTGAACTTGCCTCATCTATTGGAAACGATGAAGCCCAGTTTTCCGCGGGACGGAAAACACATTTTTCCGGGTTGAGCTTGATGCCGTATGTACGGAGGTTGTCTAATGTAAGACGAATCATCTATGAATGACTCGACGCCCGGTTTTGATGAACGCCATCCACATATGCTTCAACCGCCTTGCCGATCTGCTTTCAGGCGGTTTGAATCGCCTGGTAGGTGGCGCCAGCGCTTTTGAGCCCGGGAAGGCATAGTGTTGAAGGAAAGGCCCATATGGGGTAATAAATGCAGTTGCAGCTTGATCGCACCTTCATCTTGATTTGATGGTATCCGAGTACGCCCCGAGGAAACAAAGGTCGTGTCCCGGTTGCGCCAATAACTGATCGATGGGGGGGAAGGGATCCTTAGGGCAAGCCTTGTTGAGGTCTTTGAAATCGACGATAGGCGCTTAGGATTTATCCTTCTTGGTACCATCACTAGGTTTGCTAGCCCCGGGTGTTTTATTTCCCGATGAACCGCCGAGTATTCTAGCTCCTTCCCATAGCTTATCGCTTGGGTTCAAAATGCCGCAGTGTTTGTTTGACCAGTTTATATCCCTTAAGATATTTAGGCTGGTCGCCAACTCGAGGGATTCTGCATGTCGGGGTGCCGGGAGAATAGTCCCAGCTTCACGCAGAACTCATAGCGCATCGACCGCTGGGTCGAAGTTCTCCCCGATGGATGATGTCTTTGGGGTCCGCGGGGACTTGAAATTTGACTATTTCATCCGCTGGTTTAAAGGAGGTGGATTTGGGTCGTTGTCCCCATTACGCATCCCTATCCACGGGAGCGACGCTGTCATTTTCGGCCAGGGTTTAAATGCCCACGGCCGGGATGCAGGTTTTTTTTCAGACGCGGCGTCCGGATCACTAGCAAGAGTGATGGTGTCGGGCCCGGGCATCTTGAGGTTCATGTAAATGAGGTATAGCTTGGAAGCGCAGGACGCGCCTCCTTAGTAGGGCGTGATATCCGTTTTAAAGGGGCCACTTGAAGGTTATCTCTTCGACCGAACTTCGTTTAATACCACGCCGAAGCGTGATTTTTCCCAAGATCGAGCCTCCCGACCGGGAATGATTCCCGTAAGGTCATGCTACTTTTCTCAATACGGCTCCTATATTTCCATTTTTATGAGTCTGCCCTCGAGATGAGGTTTAGTCCCACCGCCATCCATGAGTACTTTGGTGACCGGAAGTCGCCGATGATTGACCGAGGACCAAGGCGAGTGCCCGACGTCTGGAATTTTGGTTCGCCATCGACCAAAGTTATGGTCGGGTCATTCGGGTTTATTGTTGTGACTTGGCAGACTTCGCAGGTCGCTGAGTGCCCTTTTGCGCTGATTTTTGAAGCAAAGGTCTCAAGACCCTACTCGAGGTCGCGCCTTCCGGGTGTTGTTCTGGTTTTTTTGGTGAGGAGATTCCCTTGGCCACTTGCCGGAGTATCCAACATGCTCTAAGGGTGGGTTGGTGGTATCCGTGTTACATGTATTTAGCATGGCCTATAGAGACAACCCCTAGAACAGTTCCGCGCCCCATAATGGGTTTGATTTTTTACTATTGGGTCAGCCCCACGAGGGTGCTTCCTTTTGCCCGGACGGGGCTGAGTTGAAACCGTGGTTCCCAACGAGCGCCCGAGTTTTCCAGCGCCAATCCGCAGATTTGATATGGTTGCCAAGTCCGAAGTTATACGCGACGGTGGTTGATGGCGTTGAGGATTCCTTCTCTGCAATTGTTGCGAATCGGATTTCGCCTTCATCGCGGGCAATTTTAATCTTGTTTTGACGGACGACTGGCCCGTAAGTGATGGACCGCTTCCGAGACTGCCGCATGTACATAAGATCGCCGATAGCTGGGTGGGTGGGTGGTTTTAAATCGAACCCACCCAATTTGGGATCCGAGTTTGTAAATCTTCAACTTAATGGTTCGGACTGGATATCAACCGATGTTTTAGGGGTCGCCATACTAGGTTCGGGGGGCAAGTCGCCCATGGCAGGTATCCCCTCGAGCTCGGAAATTCAAGCATAGTTCGCCTCAATATAAAGGAAGAGTTATTTCTTGTTCCTCCACCCCGCTTATCCGATGGGTGATCCGGAGATTTGATTTCTCCGTCAAGTTTAAGCCAATCCTATCGTCAGAGTTTACCACCAAGGGCGCGATCTAGTAGTTCGCTTAAAGACCATAACTCCGCCTCCATCCGCTTGGAGTATTGAGTCAATGGAGGCGATTTTCATGACTTGAGAGGTCATCCGCCAACGAATCAAAGCTTTGGTAAAGGCCAAGCGGGAGGGTTTGGCCCGAGCCGGTTTTCCGGAGGTGATATTATCCTGACAACAAGGCAAGCCATCAACCCGTTTGACGCCACATCGAACCCAATGAAAGCACCAATGTCGGTCAAAACCGCGGATCTCGGTAGGGGTCCCAAATATGCGCCTAAGGTCGATGGTAACAGGAAGGGGACAAAGTTTACCTAGGTTCAGCCCTTCCATAGAGGTAATACCCTACTTCCTGCTTGATTGATCTTGATGAATATGAGTATTACAAGAGTTGATCTACCACGAGATCGAATGGCTAAAAACCCTTTAGCATGTATGACTATGATTTTTTATTATCCTCCCTAAGATAAGTCCTCCGGGTTTTATATAGACACCGGAGGGGACTAGGGTTGTACAAAGTCTGTTATAGAGAAAGGAATGTTCATATTTGGTCGCCAAGCTTGCCTTCCACGCCGGAGAGTCTCATCCGACACGGGAAAGTCTTCGGTTCGTTTTCACACCCATCAAGACGCTCATGTATAACATGTCGACGCCCAAGGACCCCTTAATCCAGATCCTCAAGAAGCTCGGTTTGTGAGAAGCTTAAACCCAAACCTAAATGGGTCAAATTTTTACCACGGATGTTGATGCCACTCCATGATGGCATGCCAAGTTTCTGGATTTTAATTTAGTTTTGATTTACTAGAATTTAAAACCGGTATCTCAATGTTGGGCCCGAAAGGACGGTGGCAAGATGTTTGACATTCACCATTTCTTGCATGGGACCTAAGCAAACCAAGGAACAGATTTGAATTTTCAACCAATTTATATGCATTAGAGCATTGCATGTAGTTCAAATTTGAATTATGCACATAAATGCATTGAAAACTCGTTAATGTAAAAATGTCCAAGAACCCAAATATTCCAAAATTTAACACAACACTTATTGTTCTATGTTGACACTAAAAAAATTGAAATCAAGAAGAGTCAATAATATCGTTCATCCGTAAAGGTGAAATGTTCCAAACCATCGTGCTTGTTGTGAGAAGCCTGTTTTGAGAAGCTTATACCCAAACCTGCCCTAAATGGGACAAATTTTTACCATGGCATGTTGATGCCGCCCATTATAGCATGCCAAGTTTCATGAATTTCGACGGCTTTGGATTTACTAGAATTTAAAAATCAGGTATCTCAATGTTTGGGCGAGTGACGGGGGAGTGTTTGACATTCATTCTCATTTCTTGCATGGGACCTAACATGCAACCAAGGACACAATTTGAATTTTCAACCAATTTATATGCATTAGAGCATGTGCATGTAGTTCAAATTTGAATTATGCACATAAATGCATAGAAAACTCGTTAATGTATAAAATGTCCAAACGACCCCAAAAAATTCCTAAAATTAACACAACACTCATGTTGTTCTATGTTGGAGAGAAAAATTGAAATCAAGAAGAGGCAACGATATCGCTTGCCCAAAAGGTGAAACGTTCCTACCGTAACCATGAGGCTTGTTTGAGGACCTCTGGTTTGTGAGAAGCTTATTCCAACCTGCCCCAAATGGGACAATATTTTTACATTGCATGTTGATGCTGCTCCATGCTAGCATGTCAAGTTTCATAAATTTCAGATTTTTCAATTTACTAGAATTTAAAACCATGTATCTCAATGTTAGCGGCCGAGCAACGGTGGCAAGGTGTTTTACATTCATTCTCATTTCTTGCATGGGACTTAAGCAGTAACCAAGGAACACATTCCAATTTTGAACCAATTATATGCACGAGCATGTGCATGTAGTTCAAATTTGAATTATGCACACAATGCATAGAAAACTGTTAATGATAAAATGTCCAAGCAACCCCGAAAATCCCAAAAATTGACACAACACTATGTTGTTCTATGTTGACACGAGAAAAAAATTAAAGGAGAAGAGGCAACAGATATCATTTCGCCCCCCATGGTGGCACGCTCCCATCGAAACCATGAGGCTTGTTGTGAGAGAAGCTCGTCTGGGGATTATACCCAAACCTGCCCCAAATGGGACAATATTTTACCACACATGTCGATGCGCTCCATGATATCATGTCAAGTTTCATGAATTTTATTTATTTTTCGATTTACTAGAATTTAATACCATGTATCTCAATGTTAGGGTTTGTTTACGGTTTAAAGGTGTTTGACATTCATTCTCATTTCTTGCATGTGATCAAAGCTTGCAACCAAGGACAAACATTTGATTTTGCAACCCATTTTATGGATCGGAGCATGTGCATGTAGTTCAATTTTGAATTAAGCACATAAATGCCTAGAAAACCGTAACTAATAAAAATGTCCAAACGATCCCAAAAAATCCAAAATTTAATACAACACTTGTAATATGTTGATGCTGTGTTGGTGTCAAACCGGCGGATTCGGTAGGGTGTCCCCAACGTGTTCTAGGCGATGGTAACAGGAGACAAGGGACACGATGTTTTTACCCAGGTTTGGGCCCTCTCGATGGAGGTAATACCCTACCCCGCTTGATTAATATTGATGATATGGGTAGTACAAGAGTAGATCTACCAAGATCGAGAGGCTAAACCCTAGAAGCTAGCCTATGGTATGATTGTTGTTTCATTTAACTAAAACCCTTCGGTTTATATAGACAAATAGGGTTAGGGTTACGAGTCGGTTACAATGGTAGGAGATCTACATATCCGACGCCAAGCTTGCCTTCCACGCCAAGGAAAGTCCCATCCAACGGACAAGTCTTCAATCTTGTATCTTCATAGTCTAGGAGTCCGCCAAAGATGATAGTTCGCATCCGACACCCCAGTCCAGACTCCTCAAGAGTCCCCGAACCAGGCTTCAATGACGACGAGTCCGGCGATATTGTCTTCGATTGTAAGGCGGGTTTCCTCCAATACTTATAGAAGGTTTTGAACACAAGGATAGTGTCCCTCGCAAAACAAGTTCCACATACTACCGGAGAGAATAATTTTGCACAGATTTGTCGACGATTCCCGGGCGTGACATCACACCACGCCGTTTTATATAATCGCTTTTTACGCCCACCTCAAGACGCTCAGCAGGCGGTTTCTTGGCACGCCTTATCAAAGCGGATCTGCCCCTTATTCCGGATTCTCATCAAACGGACGGGTAACCGACCGTGCCCATTGGCACGCTCTCATCGGGCGAGTCCCAATCGACACGGAGGGCTTTGGTATTCAACCTTTATAATGAGACCAAGGCCCTTCTTTTTCCACCCTCCATCGAAGTTCGCCCGGCCGAAGTTCTAACACCCTGCTTAAGATTTAGGACTTGGACCTTCAACGATGTCCGCCCCACCAGCTCGGCCGATGGATGTCTTTTCCGCCATAGAAGAAGATGTGGGAGACGCCAGTATCTAACCGGGGGTTTCGCAGGCTGCCCGCTCCAAGGCAGGTCAACCCCCCGAGCCCGGGGAGCGGGTGTTCGTGGTCTCACTTCCTTCGGGTTTAGGCTTGACGGATCCCTTTGGGGGCTCATGTTTTATTATGGGCTGATTTTCATGACTTGAACGAGTCCATCCTCCATATCTCGCCATTCATTGTCGATGTGAAGCCTTCTCCATATTACCCTCACTTTGGATTGTGGCTCAAGACCTTCAAGGTGGAGCCAGATGATCGAGGGGCAACAAGGAGTGGAGGGGCGGTCAAAGCAAGTGTGCTGATGTCCGGGTCGGGGCTCTTTTCAAGAGGAGCTTGGTTTTGGGCAACGGAGTGGTTCTATATCACCCCCCGGGGCACCAAATGGGTGGCGCCCCGCCTCCGGCCAGTCCACCCAGCCCGGGCCATTCAACAAGGCTCGACTGGGGGCCCAAGGACGCCTCTTGCCCGGGATTCGAGACCTCCAAGAAAGAGAGATCAATCTAGTCGGGGCGAGGTTATGTTGATTGGCGCCGCCTGCAAACGCCGCCCCGCTGTGGGAATTTAACGGGACCACGAGCCTCCAACATTTTATGGGACGACGCCCTGGGAGATGCATAAACTGCTTCGGATCACAAGAGAAGTGTCCGACTGACCGAGGACGAGGACTAAGCTGCAACGCCCAAATACTCAAGTAAGTAGTCCCACCCGGACTGGCTATCCGCTCATTTATCATAAACTTGCCCTTAAAGGAGCTGTTTTTGAACAGGAGGAATAGCGGGCAAAGTTGATAAGGTGTCCGCTCCCCACCTGAGACCACGCGGATCCCGGGGACCAAGATGTCAAGGCCCGCCTTTGAAGAAGGCGGGGGGGGGAGCAAATGCCTCCATGAAGGAGGTTTCAGGAAGGAGGGACCAAAAGTCCCACCTCCAAGGAGATAAGAGGACCGATCGAAGATCCGGAGGTCAAGGCCTCAAAGAGGGAAAGAAATTAATCGAGAGTCCGTGAAGACCCCACCGCACTATTTCCCAAAGGGATCAGCCTCCAAAAGCCGAAGTAAAAAGAAGGGGTCTTGTAATAAGGACATCCCAGATTATTTCAAGATAATGAAATAATACCTTGTAGTTCGGATCTCAGCCCTTCTCGCAGATCTCGCCCGGGGATCTTCCCGAGATGATGGAGAGCGAACGCCCCATGCCGGACCCATAAGAGGCGACACCCGAGGTGTCGCCACGGAGGGTTTCCCGGTCCGGGCGCCAACCGGGGGCGGCCGGAGGAGCCAAGGATCTGCGGGGAGCGGATCTCAAGATCACCGCGCTTAATGGGTGCGGTGATTGAAAGAATTGCATCCCGAGAGCGGATTGCATGAAGCCATCGTAACCTTGCCGACGGGGTTCGAGGTACGCAAAATGATGTACCTTCCCATAGCATATAGAATGGCTGAAGATAGTAGCCCTCAGACTCGTATGTTGTCAAAATTGACAGCGGCGAGGATCATAATTCGCTTATAACATATCCCGCCCCAATAGGGTGGCGCCCCGTGGCCACCGATGATGAATTTGCCGAACTAAAGCGCAACTTGACGAGGCGATGCGACATCGCGCTTGTCAATAAGCGTTTGATGAGTCCAAGGTATGCTTTTCAGGATGCCCGGTAGGGGAGCTTCGCCCGCTTTACTACTTGTATGCTTAATGCGTGGTGCCGCTGTTATAGGAGCTGCGGGAACCGCCGAGCAAAGAGCAAGGAAAATTACGCCGCTAAAGGGCGCCAAGAGCTAGGGAACGGCTGTCACTACCAGAAGAGGAAATGGCCGATATGGCCATAAAGTTGAAGAATGCTACCACCGCTGCGGGTTCTTGAAAAAGAACGCCCAAGAGGACCTAAAAGGCCACCCCGGTTAAGGATGCCCCTCCGCAATGAGAGCTGCAAAGGAGGAGCTGCGGCCAGTTGTGGATGTTGCTGCCGGAAAGCCTTTTTCGCGGAGGAAGTTCACGGATCCGGCGGGCCGTTGGACCGCTGGAGTTCGGAGGATGATCGGATTTATCGGGCGAAAGCCGGACGCCGACGACATTTCGGGCCGGGGCAATAAGGGAAGGGCTGTTTTGTCGAGCCCATAGTCCAGCGCCCTTCCCAAAGACGGTTAAAATGGGCTGAGTGAAAGGTTGTCCGACTTTCCAAGAAGGCCGCGGACTATTTGGTTTAAAAGCCCCAAGTCAAGAGTTATTTTGGCTTGGTGCAACAGCCTTTGGTGCGGTGCCGCATATCGATGCAATGAAGGTCAAGATGCATAGAGGGGAGCGGATGGCTTTCCCATGTCAAGACATCCGGGGGAGATGAAGGCCACCACGCTTGCATCCCAAGATTCGGACAGGTTTGACCGCCGAGCACTATTTTGAGGAAGTTCCCAGGCGCTTTAATAGAGAGCAGGTCAAGGAATTATGTTTAAATGACATGTATGATTTGTGAAACAATGTTTCAATATAATATAAGATCTTTTTATACTTGTGCTCAAATTAAAACGCCCAGGGGTTGATGTGTATATAACCTAAAAGATGGCGCTTCGCCACCGCACAACAAGGGGTGTTTAAAAAAGGATTTTCACACTTAACCAACGCCTTGGTCCCTGAAGGAGGTGATAGCGGAAAAGGCAAACCGGACTATAATGCTTATCACTTTCACTTAGCCAGGAGCTCGAGGTGGAGTCTATAGCCCTAGGGGCACGCGCCTTCCCTGTTCCTACCGAAACGCCCTTCCAATGGGGGAATTCTAAACAACGCTGGGTCATCGAAAGGGTTGACCGCTCACGCTATATCATGACAGGTTTTAGCTTTCCACCGAGGTGCTCGCCAGCCAACCGGGCACACCGTAGGGTTCTCCGCTACCTTAGCCGATATAACGGAACGAAGGTACCAAAACATGGGAGCCGGCAACCCAACATTTGACCAAAGACATGATTCGAGCTGATGTATAAGGCCTAACTCAAGACGCCAATACCCTAAGGTATTCGTTTCTTAAAACGGGCAAATAATGCCCTTAAGCCCCGTGTCCGGTATGCGAAAATTCGTGCGGCCTATGCCAAAATGCCGCCTCCTCCCGTTATAATAAGAAACGGGGATGTATCACAAGAGACAAAAAGGTTTATGCAGGGTCTTAACAAAAGAATCCTTGCGATGGGTCCTCCGGCACGCCTTCCCGGGTTCCCAGCCGATCCCGACGGGTGGACGGTGTTTCTCGAAAAGAGAAGAACTTAGTTGAAAAAAAAAAAATATCGGGAGAAGTGTACTTTATATTAAATAAACAGAGTACGGTTCGGAAGGTAAATAGAATTGAGCTTTATTGTATCTGTTGTACGGGCGGCAGCCCCTTGTATGGGGGTAAATTTTAAGCCGCGATCGCCAGCCGTGTCCGGTTTGAATGACCTATTCAGTGCTTTGATTAGGGAGCCGGATTGGTGTGGGGCTGTCAAGGCAGCTCATGTTCTTCCGGTCGAGTAACACTTAATACCCTTTTATGAGATGATGCCGTGGACCGCATTTGTAAGAGATGCATAAGCGAAAGAAGCGGCGAAAGCTTCCCAAAGAGTGCTTGATAGCTACTAATGGGGCGATGTGGAAGGTTAACTTTTCACGACGGAAGTTGCGGATGAGCCGAACACAACTTTAGCAAAGGGAGCCCGCATAATGGGCATACAGTTGCATTACCCCTTTAAAGGAGGTGTATGGAGAATTTTGTTGGGTCTATCCTCATCCCCTGGATTGTGTCCCGATATATCGGTTTATGTCAAGCCCCATTCATGAGGATTCTTGTAAATTGAACCATTATGGGGATCCAATATCAAGGCAGTCCACCCACGCCCAATACTTTCGAGTAGTCCCGATGGTCGAAGGTGATTGGTTTTGACAACCGGTGGTAATTATAGTCCGGCGCGGATTTTAGTGGGGTTTTTTTTCCTTTATCATGTGAAGTGAGTTTACTGTTTTAACCTTGTGGGAAATTTTTTGTCTTGTCGCTTGTGGGGTTCCATCATCCTCATTTGGTGTGTCGAGCCCTTGTGTTCGGGCGTTGAGTCTGCCGGACTACTTGAAGACCCAACAATTGTGGGTATGGTTTAGGCTTCCCGGAGTAATCGAGGATTTGAATATCTTGTCCAAGATTTTGTTTGTTGGATAGCCTTTTATCCTTAAGGAGCAGTTTTTATTATTCGCCGAGCGAACCGCAGATCGTCGCCCTTCGGACCGCTCCCCTTAATCCGCGCTGGTCCTTGTTGCTGGGGTTTCCCATTTCCATCCCGACCTGGATGTACTTGGGTCGCGGTGCTGCATCTTGCTAGCCACATCCTCTCCCCGCAAAAAGTGGGTCATGAGGGTTTTAATGCGCCATTGTTCTTGGCTTTTTTGGCCGAGGTGTTCCCAGCCATTCGCCCTGACGTTGTATTTGAAGGCTGCTAACTTCCCGACAATCGGAATTTGGTTTTTTTGGTAAGGAACCGCTCCACTTCCGGCGAATTCCGTTTGAGTTATATGACTTAAATCGTCGATCCGGAGGACGGACATAAGTCCCTTGAAAATTTGGCGCGAAAAGCATCCGAGCCTTCCCCCAACTTCCAATCGATTTTTAGGCTTTTGAGCCAATTCGGCTGGCCTTTGAGCTTGAGGGGTAATTATTTTGGCATGGAGATTTCTCTAGCTATTGTATGTGGAGGATGTAATCTCAATCCACCTGTGGTCCGTTGTTCCGCGATGCCTCTATGTTTACGGGTTTGAACTCCCGAATTGGGATCCAAGACTCATCGGTGAGGGTGGGCACCCCTATATTTGGGTGTGCCGGGATGTTCGGATATTTGGCGGTTGATTGCTTTGAAGATCTTGCTTTCCCCCATAGATGGACCTAATCGCTATCCTTTTGATGCTAACTTGGCGGATCGGTATCGGGTGGTGACCATTCCGCCTTCTGCTTGCCGGGGGCCCATCCAACCGGTGGCCTTTTTTTTTTGATTGTGGGGTTTCCCCCTCATCAAATTCGGCGATTTTCCTTTGGGTAGTTTTGTTCGGCGATCGTCAGCCAGATTTGTCTCGGGTGTTGAGTATTTGCTCCACCGATTCCGAGTGCATCTTCCGCTGTTTTGAGCTTCCGCTTGCTTTTTCAGTTCCGCCAGGGCGAAGCCTTTTGTGGAAGTTCTTCCCCAGCTTTGTCCCGGAGATCGTCCATTGTTATCTTCACCGGGACGGGTTGTTTATCCAAGTTGTCCTGTTCGGACGGTTGCTCGATAGCATGTTCGCCGTCCACCGGTTTGCCCGCCTATGGCTGGGTTTCGGGGGGCTTATGTTGCTGTTTTGACTGCCGAGGGATTTATCCTTCGAGGTCCCGTTGTTTCGTCTTACTTTTAGGTGTATCCACCATT